>JAREYC010000007.1:21272500-21932500 GCA_030015325.1 Cryptoblepharus egeriae
CATCTTCAAGGCAATCCATAATAAGAAGATCCCTACAAGCTGTAGGATGAAATCAGCAACAAAATCATAGAAACACAGGGAAAATGGGAGTAGCGTGATGTCTTCCTGGAAGAAATGAGGAAACTGATTACACCAAATTCAAAGTTAATTGCTTTGTCCTGCAAGTTTTCCTGAGACTACTGTACCTGTTTGAACATTCCCCACCTGTAATCAGATTCTTCATTGGGACCTTGTTCCACCACCCCAAGCTTTTTTACAGTAAATTATATGCAGTTGAACAGTAATCTCTTTCCATGATTTGAACTCGCTCTTCAAGGGAAACTAAATTCAAAGGGATTTTGGGAAAACGGTGGCAATGGGACACACACACATACACAGGGAGAAAGTTGAAGCAGCGACCTTTAATGCCTTTGACCACAAAAGTGTGAGATAAGCTCCCTACCGCAGAGCAGCGGGGCAATTTTGATTAATGGGTTTTTGTTTTGAGTTGCTATTATTCATGCTGTCTCATTTTTCAGAAACAATACATGAGGTCACACTTTCAGATTTTATCGACTATGGAACATATTAAAAGGACCAACAACCTTCATGGTACTTATTGAAAGACCTAGGGGTGCCTTCATTTTCAGAAGAAACAACCGGGCCACCAAAGTTTACTTTTTCTGAGCTATGGGAAGGAAAAAAAAGGAAAAGAAAATTGCATATTGTATGAATGATGTCAATTATGGATGAACTGGAGGAAGTATAATTTAACTGGGTGGTTTTGGTATGCTTTTTGTAGTTATTCTGTGAGAAACCCTATGTTGTTCAGGTCCACAGATGTGCTTTGGCCTATGCATCAAAATCTTTACCATCTTTGTTTTGAATAACAGATTGCAATGCTATATCACAAACTGCTTTGCTGTTTGTATTCAAAGGGAAGATGTCACCATTTTTGCTTGGTGTATCCAAGTATAAAATGGAGGGCAGAGTGCCTGTAGCTTTAACCATTGCTTGGAAGAGGGAATTTAGGAAGGTGCTGCTTTTTAAACTAAACCTGTGCCCCATAGGAGCCTGCTGTTGTGGCATGTGAATAAAATACAACTTTTGCCTCCCCAACAGTGGCATGATCCTGGAGATTGCGCCCCTCCATTCCAGTGGTGGGCGCCAGCAGGTTCACACCTACTCTATAGAACCCATTGTTAATGAGAGATAGGACATATAAAGTTTAAAAATAGCCATTTAGAAGTGGCTGCCAGATGGGCATAGAACTGGTTAATTTCTTTGAATCCAATCACTGCTCCGTTCCCTCTTCCCACATCAGAACCTACCTAGGGAATTGTACTCCTAGGACTATTGAGAACCCCTGGCTTAAGTTTTAAAAAAATTTATTCTTTGTTAAAACAAAACAAAACTATGCAACCTCATTTCTGCAGAAATAACTAATTATAGGAATAACACACAAACATCCCCAAATTCATTCAAGAATTTTTTAGGATTGTTATCAAGATTTTTTTCCCAAGACTCAGACATTTCAGGTTATGCTTTCTACACAGGCAAGGTGGTGTAAAGTGTTCCATTTTATTACAGTATTCTTCCCTGTATATTGGGCTTCTTGTAAAAGAAACATTTAATTATGATATTTAAAAATGGAAGAAACATGTGGTGCAGCTGAGCAAAGATGACCTATCACACCAGCCATATTTTGAAAAGAAAAGTTGGAAAAATTCCCAATTACTTGTGCTGGAAATTTCATTCATGGGGTAGAGGAGCATGTGCTGTTTCCTCCATCATACATCTAAAAAAAATTTATGCAGTGCTTCTCACATAGAGATTTATACTACAACCAATGTATATACAAACACATACCACCCATAGGGGTGAGAAAACATATATAATCTGTTGTTATGCCCTCCTGTTTGTGAAGATTTTACTCTGTGTTGGGTTAATGGTGGATATCTACCTAATTATCCTGTCTACACCAGTAATGAGACAGTAATCTATTGTCAATTCCATTGGATTTATCTGAAATGGACATTATTTAAAAACAAATATCAATAAGAAAAAGTCAGATCCCATAAACATGGCTTGAACAACCATATTTCATCAGCTGTTCCGATTTTTTGTAATTCTTTGTTTCTGTATACAAAATGTTTTAATCCTTACAGTTACAATAAAATTGTCCGGCTGTCCAAGATATAAAATTGATTTCATTGTATGTGCCTTGGATTTATATATAGGACCGAATTCTACATGGTCACAACTGATTTATCTTTTACATCTGGCATGGGGCTGTAATGATTCACTGTTTCAAGACTAGTTTGGTGAGTTTATCTTGCTCCCCGTTTGCATTTTTGAAAATGAAAATATATTCCTCTGCTTTTGATGTGTCGATTGGGAAGAAGGTAAAGACAGCTGCACACGTCCCCAGAGAGTCAGCTCAATGGCTAAATGAAGACCTCGAGTGCTTTCTTGTTAGCCAAGATAGATCTACATCCAGATGAACCAAAATTAGTCAATAGCAAAGGCTCTTAGGAGCAAGTGATCAGAAGCCACAAATCAGTTTTCCCGGGACTTTGTTATTGGCAGATTGTGCCTTAGGCTATGCCCTGCTGCTGCTTGCCTGGCTGTAATTTTTCCCCGAGTGAAGTTTTAAAGTCACAGGCTGAGACTATAACAGCAGTCTCATGACAATGAGGCTGTCACCAGACCATCAGGTATCAATTTGTTATCAGACAAGTTGTCTGTGACTTTAAAACACCCACTTTTTTGCAATTAACAGATTTTGATGCTGATAAACATCTTTTTGTGCCTTCCCACAATGTACCTTTCCTGTCCTATGTCCTTGTTCTATGTACATTTACATAGAAGGCCAACTGGTTGGTTGCCTGGTCCTTCCTAATACCTATGCCAGAACTTTAGCTGGTATAAGTTTGAGGAGAACCTGGGGTGGGTCTTGGCCAGGAAAGGGGAAAAGGTGTGCACAGCCACTGCTGAGATTCAGCTCCACTAAGACAGCTGTGGGAGGAATTGGGTGAAGAATACAGGGGTGTCAAGAGGGTGGTGTGGCTGGTGTGGGCTGCACCAGATGACATACTGATGGGGTTTGACAACCACATCTGGTGTATCAACCCCCTCTGACGCATCACCCCAACCTCTACACATTAATGACAGGCCAGCCTGCCTCTCCCTAGTGTGGAGAGGTCTTTCACGTGCAAATGTGCAAATTGTACCTGCACACCAGCCTCAGACCTCTCCTCTCCAGTCTTGCAAAAGTCGGGCAAGACTACTAGTAATTACTTGTTTTTTTAATTGCTAGGCTGGCAATTACCGGGACTAGTGACAGGAGCTCTCAGGTACTCACATCTTGAAATGTTGAGATGCCCACCTTTATGTTGATACGTGCAACCTCTTTAAACCCTGAACCTCTCAATCCATCTCTAAGGTTTACTGTGAAATATGTTTGCTCAGGTCTTACCACAGAATACAGCAAGCATCTTTTTGTCATAGTGTCATTGGTGTGGCGGTATAGGATTAGGACCTTAATGGCCAAAACTAGAGATAGATCCCAAAATGGTGTCCCTTCTAGGCAGCACATTAGCTGAGTCAAGTCACACATCTTTTTAGTACAGCTCTGCAAATAATGGAGAAATTAAGGCCAATGGAAGCAAAAGTAATTCTCCTTCAATGGTTTGAGCATATCTAAGAACTGCTGCATAATTTTGCAGCACCCTGCAGTGATAGTGATTAGTTAAAGTAACACTGTGGTCCTGTTATTATTACATCTTTTTAAAACCCCTTTTAAATTATACACAGATAAAACAAGAAATTAATTAAAGTGTTGGACAATAACATAATCAGGGATAGCTATATTTGCAGTCTTTCCCCTGTGCTTGCATACATCTTTTGTCTGTCAAGTTCAGCAAATAGCTAATTAGCCCCTTTTTAAGAGCTTCTCTGCTTTCACTGGTTGGAAGGAATTGGTAGTCTTACATTCCTAGTTCTTTTATACCATATAGGGAGATTTTTCAGAAAACTTGGCAATGTACAAAAGCCTATTCTACCCTGGCTATACGGAAATTAACACAAATCATATAGCCAGGCCTATGAGAGCAGGGTCCGGCAGGTACATTGTTCGGGGGCCTGAGAGCTACAGAGGGGCCCATTACTGTAGGACCATTTGAGTGTTTGTTACTAACAAATTAATATGGTATATGTGCACACAACATATACATACACATATATTTTGCACATATGAAAGCCAGAAAAACACTTATTAAATAGTTTAAAAAATTTTCTGATTTTTTCCTTGATAAGATTTTAGTATTTTATATTGTCACATATAGTATTATAGTATTTTATATTGTCACATTACTTGAATACCGGTATGTTTTAACATAATGTTTTATATGATCAATAAATGAGCACTTGTTGAAGTTTGTTGCACAGTAATTAGCCTCAATTTTTTTTATTTCAAAATAAATTTGCAATTCTTAGGGGCCCCAAATGGGTTTTGTACCGCCTTAAAAAATTTCTCTTGGAGGCCCTGCATATAGCCCTGCCTTAAAAACAATGTATTATTTGCCATTTTCAGAAAAGTCTTTGGTACGTTAGAATGTTTGACATGTGACCAAATTCTAAACTGGGTCCAGATTTTAACTGGCAACATACTCATCAAAATAAGCAGCAAATTTATTAAGAACTTCAAATCTAATTTTCAGTTATTTACTCAATTTATTTATTCAACTTATATTCTGCCTTTCTTCCTAAAGGAAAGGACACCTAAGGTGGCTTTACAGCACATTTGTATAGGGTGGCCCTCCTTAGCCACAGGGGTTCCATTCCTAGAATCCTTTGGATACCAAAATCCATGAATACTTGAATCTGTATTTGGGCAAATTAGCTTCTGAATCTGATCACAAATGTGCTCAGGTTGAGTACGGAGGGTGTTCAGGGACCTTCTAAGGGCCAAAAAACCCGACTTGTGGTTTTCAAATGAAAAATAGAACTTGTGATCTTAAGCCCTCTGAAGGCCTTCTGAACCTGACCAGAGCACAGCTCTAGATAGATTTGGAGTGATATAGGTAGGTAGCTTACCCCAGAAGGGTTCAGAAAATTGTGGATATTCAAATCCATGGGTACCAAACTTTGGTTATCAAGGGCTACCTCTATTTCTAATATTTGAATGAGCAGTTATCTCAGGTTCTTTTCCTCCCAAGATACCTTTCATTCCAAAAGCCTACCATCACTTTGAACACAATCCTAACCATGTCTACTGAAAAGTAAGCCCCATTGTGTTCAATGGATCTTCCTCCCAAGAAAGTGTCTTTAAGATTGCAGCCTTTGTCTGGGATTTAAATGTACTAACTTGCATCTTTTAAACTGATCACTTTTAAACTGATGCAGGCTGATCACACTGTGACTGGTCACATACATTATTTTCTAAAGATGCCATTTATAATAACAGAGGGGAAGAGGTGCCTTTAAAGAAATTTTCATTAAGTAGTATCATTATCTAGCAAAAGCAACATAACCTAATGTGTTATGTAATAAAATGTGCAATTAATTGTAATTTTGCTGTTTCCTCTTTGTTTCAGTAGCCAAGCAATGCCCAATGGTTGACTGTTACTTTGTTGCTTTCATCCAGGTTAAACGAACAACTCATCATTACATCAGCTTTTTATTGTGCAAATTAGTCAGGTTGAATTTTGCTGTGCAGAAACTTCTACCGATGTTGTCAACAGCACAATTACACCAAAGTGCTTCATGTGGTTGATTGTGCATAAATATTTGTGCGTATCGTTTAAATCAACAGAAGATATTTATATAAACTTTCAGGGATAGATGTGGCTCCACTAAGAAAAAAAAACTGCCCCATTTAATGTCAGATGTCAGCTCAAGCTAACCACAGAAATAACTCCGGGCGCCACTGCGCTGTAGTTAACAGCTGTGTGATTATGATGTTTTTACACAGGTGAAGAAAAATCATTGAGCACAAAACAAGTAGATGCTTAGGTTACTGAGCTATTGAGAAAGTCACTATTTTTAATGCATAAATATCACACCATGCATTTGCTGTTTCTCTTTTCTGGTAGTCGGATTCTCTGAAGACACAGGCATATCTAAATCCATTGATTTCAATGGTGCAGGCATGACTCATTCTACAAAGGATCAGCCATCATTTTTCCTTCTTGTGAAATAGAAGAGTATCAACTGAAGAGTGTCAACCAGTGGTGGGTTCCGGGGGTTCTCACAGGTTCTATAGAAGCCTTTGCTAACGAGCACCTGGTTCTGAGAACCGGTTACTAATGGGCCATAGAACCTATTGTTAATTTATTTGAATCCCACCACTAGTGTCAACTGTATGCAAAATAAGTTGTACACACAAATTTTACTGTACATCCTTCAACCTCTAATTCATCAGAGTCAACCCTACATTATGTGCCAAGTTTATTTATTAAAGAGAGTTATATTCTGCCTTTCCCATGCCAACACAAATGCCCAAGGTGGCTTGAATAACAACCCCGTGAGGTAGGTAACTGTGAGGTAGGACCACTCATAGAACTCTTCTCTTCCAGATGGAATCCTCTATGGCGTCGTCATCACATCTGGCATCTGGGATTGTCTTCCAAGCTTTCAGCAGGAGCAGTTTCAGATCAGCCAAGTTGTAAATGGCAACTCCTTCTGGCTCTGTTGTCTATCAGCTTTCAGTCTCCCATCCAAAATTTTCCAAGTTTGTTCCTGCTTAGTAGTCTTCTGGCAGTTCTCTGTTATTTCATATTGTGAAATAATTCAGATTATTTCTGAACATGTCTTGATCTGCACATTATTTTTTTAATAATGGCAATGGGACACACACACATATACAGGGAGAAAGTTGAAGCAGCGACCTTTAATGCCTTTGACCACAAAAGTGTGAGATAAGCTCCCTACCACATGAGTATTTAGATATTTATAGGACTGTGGGTGGCACAAGTGGTTAAGACACTGTAGGCGCAATCCAGAGTAACTATGGGAAGTCCTTGCTCCAACATAACAACAATTTTCTCTGGATTGCAATATGAATTTCCCATAGGTTTTCACTAGGTAGTGCTATAACTACGTCAATGTAAATCTCTCTTATGTGCTCCCGTAGTTACTCTGGATTGTAGGGTGTGTCTGTTAACCAGTAGGCCAGGGTTTGAGACCTAGGTCGACCCCACAAGACAGGGTGAGCTCCTGTCCTTAGCCCAGCTCTGCGACATTAGCTGGATCCAATCGTATTAGCTCTGCCTTTCCATTGGACTAATTTAGTGGCATGGAGAGGGGAGATTTGCTGCTTGGGTAACAGCCTATCCTCCGTAACAATCTAACCCAGGCTTTCATGCTTCACATGCAGTGTTTGCAACGCTGAGCACGATACCATAGTCTTTCAAGACTGATGGAGGCCTGCTTTATTTAGATATTTATTTCACCTACATTATTTTTTCATCCTTTGTGGTACATGACCTTTGTTGGGGAGGAGGTCATCCTCTCAACCTATATACTTCCATAGGTGCCACTGGGATCTATGTGTCATTCACGACACACTTCAACTCTTGGTGATAGGTGGCAATATTTCAAGCCTCAGTGATGGTCAATCGCTGGTTCATTCAATCTTTCTCAGTGTGAGCGATATTTTCTTTGGTATTATATTAGCTACATTCAGCTTAGCTAAAACATGCATGGAAAAGCAATTACATTTCAAAGGATTCGTTTGAATTAAAGTGTTATGGTCAGCAACCTGCTCAATGTGTGTATTTTTTCTCTTGCAGTAACATGCATTCATAAGAATTTTTATGCTTATAGCATCCCCCTTTCCTCTCATTAAACAGTGTTTTTCCACCACTGTGCTGTGGCACACTAGTTTGCTATGATGATCTGCAGGTGTGCCACAGGAATTTGAGGAGGCTATTGGAGAAATTAATTAAATAATAGTTAAATATTTAATAAATAATAATAATTAATTAAATAATAGAAATTAGTAATAATTAATTCATAATAATATTATTAATTAAATAATAATTATTCTGATTTGTTTTTATTTACTTAAAATGAGAGCCACAAGCGAAATGGATCCAGATCCAGACAGTTTTAGATAAGAAGTTGTTTAAGGACAAAATCCATAGCAGTAAGGGGTCCATGCAGTTACATCACCCTCTAGTGTTATTTTATGGAAAGTCATCTTAACTGCTCTGGAGTAAGGAGCTTAATTTCACTTTAGGGTATAGGCCTAAGTAAGTTTTAAAGAGATTTCTAAGTTGAGCTGCTGCCTTGCTTGGAGAAGCTAAGCAGGAACAGTTTGGGTCTTACACTGGACGGTTGACTAGAAGGTACCAGGTTGTATTGGGTTGTTGGTTACTTTTAATCTCTGTCACTTTTGTTTTACAGTTGAGTACAAGCCTAGAAAGCAATACCACATCTCAGATGCTGGTGGGGTCAAAGAGGCTGGTTGGGCTGCCCTACGGCTTGGATTACAGACATCACCCCAAAACAGAGCCTTTTTTAACCTTGCATTCTGGAAAAATTCTTCATTGTTCTCCCTTTCCTTGTGAGTAGGCAACATGTAGTCTTCCTGAATTAATTAATTCTTGATGAATTAATTATATGTAATTATAGAAAAGTTTTAAACTAAATGTTACATAGTGATTAAATTAACTACATGAAAGTAATAAACATATATGAATGTTTTTAACTTTTATTTTGTCATGTCCTTCAATTTTCTTGGGCGTCCTACATTTTGAGAGAGTTTTGTCCTCTTTGAGGTGATGACATCTGATCACCCTGCCTCAAAGACAGTATGGACACAATCCAGAGCAAATTCAGCCTGCTCTGACCTAACTGCACTCTCCTAACTATTCTGTATCCAGAGCAGAAAGTTATGCTGAATCCAGAGAGTCAGGAAGCCTGGGCTGCCCTAACTGCTCCAGAGCATGCTAAGTAATTGACACAAGGGGAAGACTTGCTCCTGAGGAGACACCCCTCAGATCACACTGAACAAGGAACAGCTGTGGTGCCTACAGTGATGACATGACTCTGCACATCACCTGGTGCGGAAGTCTGTGCGTCATCTCTGGGATGCGCGCCCCTCCTACCTGGACTGCGCAGTCACCAAAGTTGGCGCCTGCGCAGTTGTTTCTGAAGCCAACTGGCTTCAGAAAGAGTACTGCGCAGGCACCATCTCTGACACCTGCGCAGTACTTTTCTGAAGCTTTTTGGCTTTGGGTACATTCTACAGTGAATACAAGGGGCTTCTTGGAGTGGCCTGCTGTATCCTGAGGTTTGTGGGCAGCCGTAGTTTGTTCCATATCCTGAGATTGAGAGGCAGGGGTTGCAGCTAGGCAGGCCAAGAACTCAGATTTTTGGTCAACAATGCCATTCTTACTTGGGCCAGAGCAACTAATCTGTCCACATAAGAGCCCTTGGGTTGCCCTATCTATCACTAGGGTGGAGCAACTGCAAGATGCTCCACCCCAGTTACTCTGGAAGAGGCTTAGGGCAGAGCAAGGCAACATAGGGTGCCCTAAGAGAGGTGGACCTGCTCTGCCCTAACTGGGACAGCCTAAGCAGCTCAGGAGAGGCAAGTTGAGGGCATGTTTAGCATTGCCTAGGGCAGAGCAGTTACTCTGTATCCAGAGCCTGTTTCCAAGGCAGAAATGCCCTCTTCCAGCTCCTCAGAGATATACCACCTCAGGAGCAGGTATAGTAATGAGTAGACCCATAGGGGTCTATGATAAGGCCCGAGTAAGAATGGCAGTGTTGACCAAAAATCTGAGTTCTTGGCCAGCCTAGCTGCAACCCCTTCCTCTCAACCTCAGGATATGGAACAAACTACGGCTGCCCACAAACCTCAGGATACAGCAGTCCACTCCAAGAAGCTCCTTGTATTCACTGTAGAATGTAGTGGCATCTCATCAGGGACTCCTTATAAGGCAGGCACCCAGTGGCGTCACCAGACTGGTGCGGCTGGTGTGGGCCACATTGGGTGATGCACTCTGTATGGGGTGATGTGCCAGAGGAATTTGACTGTCCTTTGGCAGGCCCCAGACATCAGCACGCCCGTGGCGGAGCAGCAGCCAGAAGCTGCCACTTGTCCTTGGAGCTGGCCCGAAACGGCCAGCTGAGGTGCACTGCGCAGAAACACACTGAGCATACCAAACAGCTTCAGAGGAGACTTCCTTAGAGCGGAGGAAGTCCGCGCCTCTGCACGGCAATTCGGCCTCACTCAGGAGGCGGTGCAGCAGCCGAATGGCTTCAGAAAGAGTACTGCACAGGCACCAACTCTGATGCCTGCACAGTCTCCTCTGAAGCTGAAAGACTTCAGAAAAGTACTGCACAGGTGTCAGAGATGGTGCCTGCGCAGTACTCTTTCTGAAGCCAGTTGGCTTCAGAAACAACTGCGCAGGCGCCAACTTTGGCAACTGCGCAGTCCAGGTGGGGGGGTCCGTGCATCCCAGAGGTAATGCATAGTCTTCCGTACCAGGTGATGCGCAGAGTCGTGTCACCACTGTAAACAACACAGCTGTTCCTTGTTCAGTGTGATCTGAGGGGTGTCTCCTCAGGAGCAAGTCCTCCCTATGTGTCAAATACTTAGCATGCTATGGAGCAGTTAGGGCAGCCCAGGCTTCCTGACTCTCTGGATGCAGCATAACTTTCTGCTCTGGGTACAGAATAGTCAGGAGAGAGCAGTTAGGGCAGAGTAGGCTAAACTTGCTCTGGATTGTGCCCTAAGTGTTGTATATTAAACAGCCTTTAGAGCACAATCCTAACTATGTTCCACCATTGGGTGCTTACTCCACATCAATGGGTCTTACTCCCAGGAAAGTGTCTTTAGGATTGCAGCCATACCCCCAAATCCAGAGCAACTACGGGAGCACGTAAGAGACTTTATGTGCACCCATAGTTACGGCACCATCTAGTGAAAACCTATTGGAATCCAGAGTAAATCGGAGCAAGGACACTCTGTAGTTACTCTGGATTTTGCCCTTAATCCATAAATGGCAATGGTTTGTTGGAATATTAAAAAAATCTTTTTGCCATGTTGATCAACTCCTGAAATAAAAGTGGGAAATTAGTCATTTTGGAATCATTGCCTGTCAGGAATGATGTGGTAGTGGCCTCACATTTCAGAGGCACTGCAAGATTTATTTGCTCTAGCAATTTCTTAGAGTCTTAACATATTAATTGCTGCTGAAGTTTTATTACTGTTGCACTTCATAGTTCCTTTAATTTGTGGTTAAATTGTACCTTTGAATATTAAATCTTCTAAATCCAGACATGCTTCTTGCCATGGAATGGTGGAGTCCAAATCATTTATTAAATAAACACGAAAGATGAAAGCAACATATAACTTGAAAAGTAGCCACTTGTCAATTGTATTCATGCAATCTAAGAAGTCTCCTGGTATTTACATTGTGCAAATGTTCTGCATTCTAGCAACCAAATTTCATGGTCTCATATTTTCTACTTTTGAATTTGTAACTGGATCTCGGCATTTTCCAAATATTTGAAACATTTGGGTACACACACAGTCTTTAGGATGCAGATGCAATTGTAACTTTATCCTCTGTTTTTAAATTAGCACAAATTACTTTGCATTTGTTTTAGCCAGTTGTGCCACTATCAGAGTTATCCCTAAAGAAAGCATCCAATAAGCATTTCCTGAGACTGGATGCACTAATTTTTGTTAATTTACAGAAATGCAGGAGACTTTGAACATTAGAAGATAGCAAACTTTTATGAGCAGAGCAGACATGTCTGAGTGCAACCATTAACAGTGGGTAACTGCTTCTATAACCATTTTTCTGCTATGCTGCCAGCTCAGTGTACAAGTAGTTTACAGAGCAAAGAATGAAGTGGGTCCCCATCAGAAACTCACTGGGTGGCCTTAGGCAAGTCACTATTTTCTCTGCCTGGGAGATAATAGTATTGTCTTAAAAAAGAAGCCTTTCTGTAAGGATTTTATGCGTTTTCCCTTCTAACTATAAGGACTGAGCCAATTCTGGGCCAGAGTTAGGCCAGTGCACAGACATGCATTTATCACCCTACATCACCAAGGGAATGGGAAGACCGATGAGTTGCGCCGACTTAGGTTAGGATTGCACCTGATGTCTTTTATTTACCATATTGAATCTAACACACAGTTTTTCAGCTGAATTTATTCTGAAAAATCAAGGTGCACATCACCATATATACTTGAGTATAAGCCGACCCGAGTATAAGCCGAAGCACCTAATTTTACCACAAAAACTGGGAAAACTTATTGACTCGAGTATAAGCCTAGGGTGGGAAATGCAGCAGGTACAGGTACTGGTCCTTTTCCTTGTAGCTGTCTTGGAACTCAGAGTAGACATGCATAGGACAGGGTGACCAGATGCCAAACCCAAAATTCCTCAACCCCAAGGCCAAAATTCCTACCCCTACTGCTACACCACTGGTGTATACCAGCCCAAAATTCCTACCCACTTAAAAAAATTGCCAAAAATGTATTTTTTATTTTTATAGTTTTGGTTTTTTGGCCATAACTTTTAATAGGAAGAAGATATCTCAAATCTGATTATTGCATTGGATTCTGCTCTTCAATACGAATTGAATGGTATATGACATGATGGGGTTTGATCCCGCCACTTTTCAGTTCACCCGAGTATAAGCCGAGGGGGCTTTTTGGGCCCATTTTTTTTGTCCCCCAAAACTCGGCTTATACTCGAGTATATATGGCATATTCAAAAGTGCATTATATTCAAGTAAATACAGTATTTTCATTATATGTGTAGGTCATTATTTAAACAGTTTTCTATATTGTAATAAAAAATGGGAAATAAAGCCATTATATGAAGGAGTGCAATTAGGTAAAAATCATAACTTAAAGCCATTGGACACAATCCTAACCATGTCTACTCAAAAGTAAGCCCCATTGTGTTCAATGTGTCTTACTCCCTGGAAAGTGTCTTTAGGATTGCAGCCACTGTCATATTATTATTATTATCATATAACTAGGGACCTGCAAAAGATGAGGTTATTTTTCCTGACTAAGGGGTATTATCCTTTGTCAGGAAAAATAACCTTGCCTTTTGCAGGTTATTATATATATATATATATACACACACACACACACACATATACATATATATACATATATATACACACATATACATATACATATACATATACATATATACATATATATATATATATATATATATATATATATATATATATATATATATATATATATATATATATATATATATATATATATATATATATATATATATATATATATATATATATATATATATATATATATAACTCGATGTATGCAGTAAAATTAAATTTGCAGCTGCACATTACATTTGCCAATAAACAGTTTTTTAATCTCAAGCCTTTTAAATTAGGGGTGCATATTACATTTGATGGCGCATTAGATTCAAGTAAATATAGGTATCTTTATAAATAGTATATATTGCCTCTCCATCCCTATTATGAGGCAATAATAATATTACCATAATAATAAAGTAAATTATTAAAAATAATATCCATAATATCTCCCACCCCACTAGTTCCATCCTCCTCATACCTACCTGTCCTGACCCTCACTGTCCCCCACCAAGGATACCTCAATTTCTGACTCGCTGCATCTGTCCTCAGCCATGGTTCTCTAGCTCTGGAACTTCACAAGGAGGGAATGTTCACGCAGGTGAGTATGATCAACAAATGTTTATATTCTTAATATTGAAATAGACAGTGAGACAGGTAGCACGGGCTTAGTTACAGAGGACTACAAGGGGGGATAGGAGGTTTTCTCTACACAGCATATCATCAATACAATTTTAGAGTCCCTTAGTCTTTGGTTCAATTCAGTCCAGGTAGGTTACTTCACCCCCTGTTTATATGAGATTGTCCAACTAACTTCTCTCTTTTATCTTTCTCTCCACAGGTAACCCTTACTCCAGGGTCTTCGTCAGGTGAGTATCAATAACCGGCTCAACAGGAGCCCCAACCGGTAAGCATAGTCCAGAGTCCTTACAACAGTCACTCCGCTTGACTCTCTCTATCTCTCTTTTCTCTTTAGGGGTAGGTGGCAGCTGGACAGTGACCGGCGCTGGATGTTCCTTCTTTCGTCTCCCGTCCTCCTCCAACTGCCCCGACCTCCCCCTCATCCTCCTTGTATACATCTCCCGCTCCCCCTCCCTTTCCACTCCTGCTGCCCGCCTCAGAGCGGTCCTGGTGCGCGGGAGACTCCCGGATTGGCTCTAGCTGAAATTGGACGTCCAGGGTACACCCCGGTCTTCCCTGTGCAATAGAGTCGCAGGAGGTCCCAGTAGGAGTCAGACCAGTGAACCCGGTCATTCTTGGTAGACTCCAGCACCCGGTCCCATGGAGGCCTGGGCCTCACCTCCTGGGCCCACATGTCGTCCCCGTTATCTCCAGCTCCACCACACTACCCTACCCTCATCTCAACCTCCTCATACTTCCAAGGGGCTGCACTTGACCTGGAGGTCATACTTACCCCCCACAGCAATGCATCTTCCTTCTGCTAGAACTGGGCCCTATGCTTGACGAATGTTTACTTCACCCAGTGCCGGTGCTAGGGCTCAGCTCTGGAAGACTTTAAGACTGAGCTTTAATCCCTAGGTAATTGATCAGCAGATAGTTTTAAAAAGAATTTATTCTTTTTTATCCTAGTACTTATATAAACTGATTTTTCCTCATCTTAATTTGATCAAATAATTGTCCCAAGGTTCTAGTTTTTGTTTTAATTTGAGAAACAGCTCTCCAGTTGAAAAGAAGAGGATGAAAGCCAATGACTACTTAGAAGTAAGTCCCATTAGAGTCAATAGTGTTTATTTCCAGGAATAGGATAGGATTGCAAACAGATGGCCCAAACCAATGTTGGCCAATGTGCAGTCACAAACGTGCACCAGTGGGATTCTGCCAGTGGTGCCAAGTCACCCTCCAACTGGGATAAGGGAACTGACTGGTGGGTGTATAAGGGTGCATCAGGGTCAAGTGTATAACCACAACCATAACCACTGCTCTAGGTATTCATGGATTCAGCAGCATGGAATCCATGTTCCTTTCTAGTGTGAGTGTGCAGCACCAGTAATTGGAGGAAAGGGTTCTCCATAAAGAAAGCGTTCTCCATTGGGCCTTTTTCTTTCCTTCTTGCACCCACGTGTGCAATCATGGATGAAGATGTCCTCATGTGATCCCTCCTCTCTGTGTGATTCAAGTTATCCAAATCATGCTTGTATCATGCTCATGGGAATTAGTGATGGTGGTCTCATTTCAAAGAGTTCTTTCCTGGACTGCAGAGTTGACACATGTGCTGATGGTGCTGCAGGCATGCATGTTAACATACTGACCCCTGCAAATTTTGATAAGCAGTTAACATCAACCTAGGGTGATCATATATCCTCTTTTTCTAGGACATGTCCCTTTTTTAGCCTTGTATCTTGGAAAAAAATCTTCATTGTCCTCCTTTTCCTTGTGAGCGGGCAGTATGCAGCCTTCTTGTAATTTAAAATTATACTTAATAGTTTTAAATTTAATAATAAGTAATATAGTGTTGAAATTAACCACATGAAAGCAATAAATATGAGTGTATTAACTTTTATTTTGTCACGTCGTATATTTTTCTTGGGTATCTTGGGGACTCTATTCTCTTTTGTTAAAGTTGCCATATGTCCCCCAAAACAGCAACAATCCTGATTTTTTGGGATTGTGTTCACATACTGGCAAATAGGACAGAGGGTTCTATCCCAATTTTGTGGAAGAGAATTATGGCGACTCTTTCTTTTGGAGTTATAACATCTTGTCATCCTGTATCAATTACTTCTGCATATGCACCACAGAGCAACAAACTAAGTAATCAGTACAATGTCCTATGCAGGTCTACTCAAACATAAGCGCTACTGTATTCAAGGGGCCAACATTCAGAAAAGAGTTTTTTTACAATTGCAGCCAATTTTTTTAATGATCCAAGAATTTTTAATGCAAGGGATTGACATTAAAGAGTCTGTGTGCATGAGCTGCTACTGGGCTTCTGCTTGGCTGAACATTTCATTTTGCATTCCATACTGTGGACGAACTTTCCAGGGAAGTGGCTCTTCATTCATAATACAGGTGAGCATTACAAACTGGACACCACTGTACACCAAACTGCACACTGAAATTACAAATTTAGGAAATGCCACTGAAGAAATTATGGGGCTGATGGGTTTGAAGGTGTCCTTCCTTCAGATTCTCTCTGGAGAATTTAGAGATCAGGGTGATGTCTTCCTCTACTTGAATATGTGGCCCCTGTGCTGCCTGGTGGTGGTGGTGGCAATACTTTTGCTCTATAACACAGTCCCAGGACCACCACTATCCTATGCACTACTTTAGAGGAAGAAGTTTTCTGCTTTACAGGCCCTTGTCATTTCCACCAAATAGGCCATAACTCTGATCTTTCTAACCGCCATTAATAAAAGAGAGAGAAAAGAAAGAAAAAGAATTATTGACCAGTGACACTTCATATTCCCTTCTTTTTATAAACTTTTCCAAAATGATAAATATGAAGTGTAAAATATCAATTCATATAAAATATAGCTATATTTAGTACCTTATAACCATATATCACATCTCGTCACCAGAGTCGCACTCCCTTTCATTATATCCCTTTGCTTGAGACCTGCTGCCAAATTCATCTGTATGCATCATCTCCAGTAATATTGAGAGTTGTGTCTTCCACGATGTTTTGCCACTGCATGATAAAGCGCTCTATTTATATTAAAATGAAGAAGTTCCTAAGGGAGACATAGAACCGAATGAAACAACAAACAGAGCTTTAGAGACTGAAGCGACAGTGACAGCAAAATGGTCGCTTCTGTTACAGAGTGGCCCAGAGGACCGCGGAAAGACTTATAGTGTGAGCCAGCATGGCTTGGACTTGGCAGCTCTTATGGGCTTAAGTTCATGCCAATATAAGGATGCTTTACAATACACAAGCTAATCAAACAATTTCTCAGGACTTGCGAGTCTTGGCATGCCATGTCATTGTCATAATATGTTGCTTGAGGGTATGTGTGTATGTTTATAAAGAATCAGTAAACCTTCTATAACATCATTTTTACATCCAGTTAATATTTTTATATGAATATTTTGGGGGTTGTGGAACCAATCGTCTGAGTTTCCATTATTTCCTATGGGAAAATCCGCTTCAGGTAAAGAATGTTTCATGTAAAGAACATGCCTCCGGAACAAATTAAATTTGTTAGGTGCCACTGTATTGGGGGAACCATCCTTGAACTCTGTTTCTAGGAAGAGTACAGCTGATGTTTATATACATAGGCTGCAATCCTAATACCCAGTTAGGCTGGCATAAATCTCAGCACAAGCCCTGTGCTGGATTGTACCCACATACTATATGTCAGATCTCTAGCAGCCTCAGTAGTATGAGACCCAAATTATATAAACTATAATTATTAATTATTATGATAATAATAATTTTTAAAATATAATTTTTTATAGATTTTTTTGACTAGTAAAGCTATGTGAATTGTGATAGACTGTCCTGGTGCTAAAAATTTTGGGAAGCACTGGCTTATATAATTATGCTGAGTAATTAAGTTATGCACGAGTCTTATAACAGTCTGATGGTGTCATATGTGCACATTCCTTTTGTCACAGGCATGGAGAACGACTCTTTGGATTTAGAAAGAATCTTCCTATAATCTCTCTATTAAAACAGCAAACTGCTGTACCTCCCCACCCGTCAAAACATGGCACAGTTTCCCTTCTGTTAATTCTTGTTCTGCTTTTTGCTTGCAAATGTGGGGGTCTCTCGGGTCAAAAAGCAGAAAAAGTGAACTGTACATATCTTTTCATGGCAAGGCATACAGGATGGCTAAGTGTTTACGGCAGTCACAACCCAATCCTATCTCCCACCTGTGTGATGATGCACTGGCACTGATAGAGCATGCTTTTCATATGATAGTGGTTGGGTGACCAGATGGCCTGGCAGAGGTCAGTATCAATCATTTTAACTTAATTGCCTGGCCTCCAATGGGTCTCCATGGGCCTTTGCCAGCTATTCAGCTGGTGTGAGTCCAAAACATACCAGCACAGTGTGTTGAGCCAGGAAAGAGATCTACGTGTTCTTCCCCAAACATGCCCCAAATTTGGCTTTATCCCCACCTTTTTACTTCCTTGAACTGTACTGAACCACCTCTACTACCACTTTACATGCTCTGGCAGGATGTCTGTGAGCTACTGGCATGTGCATGGAGCAACAGTGACTCTGTGTCACTAGAGTGGGGCTTTTAGCAGAGGCTTATAGCAGAGGATTGTGGGGCTTTTAGCAGAAGTGGGGCTTTTAGCAGAGCCCTACGGTAGGCTCTGAATAAGAATACGTCATAAGTCTATAAAACAGAGGTGTCCAAATCGCAGGTTGGGGGGCTAGATGTGGCCTGTGGTAAGACGGCCCATTGGCAAATCTTATAACCCTCTGAATCTAAAACACACTTATATGTACATTTATTCAAATTTGAAATGTAAATCATTTTCAGCACCTATCACAGTGTCAGAGAGATGATGTGGCCCTCCGGGCAAAATGTTTGGACACCCCAAGAAGAAAAAAACAAAACCAACTCATAGAGTCTTTGTAGCTTGTTATGGCTATGTGGGATAGAAGAAAGATATAGGATTCACTCCTAACCTACAGTATACCAACACAACTCTTTGGTCATCCCATTCCTGTGGTGATGTAGGGAATCAAGTTCATGTTTGTGCCCTGCTTTAACCTTCCCCAAGGAATGGCGCAGAAGTGTCTTTGTATCCTCAGTGCCAATGCTGAGCTCCAGCTGCTGCTGCTGGGCCAGCATCAGTTAACTCTGAACCTCATCAAAATATGGAGGGCCACCCAGCACTGGCCAGCATAGTGTGGCAGCTGGGAGGAGGAGAGGAGTGGGCAGAACGGGGCTGGAGTGAGCAGCTGGGGAGCAACCAGGACAGGAGGGCGACGGGACTGACAGAGTTCTTCACCATATTCTATTCTGTGTTGGACTGAATAGCCCAACATTGAGTCTCCAACAACAAAACAGATGGTATAGACTTGAGAAAGCCCTATTGTGGGGCCTGGGGTTTTACCAAGGGGAGTGGGGCAAAAATCCGCTTGTCCTGAGGAGACTTCTGGTGGTCTCTTTAGTATCACTGGATACAGTGGTATCCATTTTGGTACTACTGTACCCACAGGAGCTGCCAGCTTCAGGATAGGGCTGCCCTTTATTAAACATTTTTATATGTACTTTTATGCAGAGCAAGAAAAGGATTTCATTTTTTTCTCTCTTTTTTACTCCTTTAGATAGCTACATCTTTGTTTTAATGCAAAAGTTTGAATGTGTATCACATGGGAAGTCAACATAGCATACATGACAATGAGTCAAATTTGCCTTTTGGTATAAATAACTCCCCTAAGAAATTCAGGTGCAAAAACATGTCTGATGTAATTGTTGCATGCTTATTAGAAGTTTTTTTTTTCTATCTGGGATCTCTTAGTATTTGTTGCCCAGGATAATGTGCATACTTAAGGGGAAAGTGTAATTAGCAACTGTGTTGTTCATTCAGTAAACATTTCATTGCTGTTTGATGTGACTGAGCTGTGCGTCACATATAATTTTACACTTTTATCCTACGAAGCAACTGACAGGTCTCTAATGTCGGTCTCAGAGCTTTTGCTCAGCTTGAACTTTGCTTCACCGAGGTCATTTTCTAGCCACTTGGGAGAAGGAGCCACGTCCGTTAAATCCCACAGAGTCGATAGATACGATAATAGCTTGAGGCACATTTTCTTAGAATCTGGAGAAAAAAGACAGTTTCAATAAGCACACAACTATCCTATCTCCATTCTCCAGAATATGTAAGCAAATCACATAGGGTTGCTTTTCTCTTTTTAAAAAAATTATTTGTTTTCCCTTTTGGTAAGAATACCTTTAATAACATCATGTATTTGCTGATTTTTTGCAAAAATAATTGTTAAGGGCAAAAAGAGGTACTCAGGAGGCTGGAGAGAAAAATGTGAAATAAGGACAGGGAAATTATCAACATTCTAGAGCTGAATAATGATTACCTACCTCCCACATTGCCAAATGGAGATAGATATTAAAAATATTAATGATATTAAAAAAATATTCAAGACAAAGAGGCAGAATATCAACTGCATAGGAAACAAGGAAACATCTCTCTCTCTCTCTCTCTCTCTCCCCCCGGACCTGCACATGCATGTATGTATGTGTACAAACAGAAATATAGAAAGCTATTGGGAATCTATAAGAGACCACAAACCAAAACAAATGCTCTGTTACAGACATATATAGTAGCAACCTTTCTCATTCCCTTGCCCCATTTCTGCAAAAAAAAACAACAACCCTTTTCTTTAACAACTCATCAAAATAAGCTAATAACCACGCCTGTCAGGACAATTAAGCATGTCTATCAAAAAATTAACAGATGACCCTCTACAAGTGTGAGATAAATAGCAAAGTGGTACGACACACTGTATTTCTGTGTGTGCACATGTGCATGTACTGTAGGAATGAATATACTTTTCATGAAAACCTACTCAATTGCTAAAAAATTTTTAAAAAGCTTTCAGGTTCCTTTGATTTTTCTTTCTGTGTTGTCTTTGATTCTTTCCTTCTTCTTCTCCTCTTTGCCTCATTATATTTCGTAAGCAAAGGAATGAGCCTTGAAAGTGAACTATCCCCTCCAGCAAAATATTTTAGCCCATTTACCTTGGAGAATTCAGCTGCAAGGGGGAAAAATCTGAGTGCCTACAACAGCTTCCAAGTTCCATAGGCTGTGCTACCTTCCTTCAAATGATCTCTCTAAATATATCAGTTCAATAGATTAATGCCCACAATGCATTTTATCTGCAAAAGACCTCCTGAAGCTCTATAGTGCTACTCTTTGAATTCCAAGCGTAACCCAAATATTTCATTCATAAGCTTGATCAGATGTGTATTCAGACATGCTGTTCACTGATATGTTGTTTAATTGCTGATCCTAGTGTGAGAACATACACAGATCAGGATTTTCTTGCTCAGTAAATGACTCGGGTTATCATGTTTTTAAAGATCTTTTTCCTATGCCATTGACAGAATCCCATTGAAAGGATCTTTTTTTGTTGTTGTTACTTCATCATCATGCCATAAAAAATAAATACCTGCCCCTAATGTGTGTGTCTAACTTCTGGCAAAGGCACAGGAGCAGGTCAGTAAAAGACATTGGCAATCCGGATGAGAGCTGAAAGTGAGTGGGTGGGTGGATGTAATGGCAAGAGAGAGATTTTTTATTTGAAAGATGAAAGAGAGAGGGGTATGAAAGCATAGCATTTGCCTGTGGGTAATACTCATATTAAGGCATGACAAATATACAGAAGCATCTGTCTTACAGTGAAAGGTCAAGGGCCTAAGGCCAAAGGGAAAAAAAGTGCAATGGAAAGCATATCAGTCCTTGTTAGAAGGGCACAACACGGACCTGGCATGAGATGCTGGTGCCTCACCAGATGCTTCATTCATTTACGTACCAGGAGGGACATACTTTCATTCCTGCATTTCGGAATGGCAAGCCCTAGGAGAAGTGCCAAGCTTCTTAAAGGCCCACATCCCATCAGGTCACACAGGAGACCATATTCCTTCCTTGAATTGACTCAACAGAATAAATAGAGGTTAATCCGTCCCATTAATCTCATCTCTAGGACTGCTGTTACAATACCATTTATTTATAAGAGAAAAAGAACACCAGCATTACCAAAAAACACAACTGTATTTTTTAATTTTTTGTCTGTGATTTCATTATGGTCATTGATGGCACTTCTACTAGAACTTGTATGTTTTAAAATCTTTGCATTGCACAGACCACAGTTGCCAGTTTAGGATGGGAAGGAGAAAAAGTTGAACTCCTGAGTCTTCCTCTGAATAAAGCTGCAATCATAACCACATTTTCCTGGGAGTAAGTACTATTGAACACAATGGGACTTATTTCTGAGGAGAGATCCTTAGGATTGCGCTGTTAGTCCTCTTCCCTAGTTAGATAGATGGTGAGCCTATTCTTGAAATATAACTTGCCAGTGTTGAAGAGGTTGATGTGCCAGCCAGTGAATGCCAGCCAGTTAATCTGCCAGCCAAGTGGGAGGACGCCACATTGCAGGTGGAATACATAGTCCCACCAATCAACAGAGATATCTTTATTCATCATTGAGGAGAAGCAGTTTTGCTGTAAGATCTGCAGTTTCCATGGGCAGGTCTGTGATTTGCTCTGCATGCTTGGGAGGGGGAAGCCTTTAAGTGGCACAAAACATTTCCAACTTGTTAGCATAAGGATCCATTCTACCATTTGAATTGCCAACCAGGGCTTCTGGAATGTAACAGCGTTTGCTATGAACTCATGGTCAATGTGGCATTTTTGGGGTATTGATTGCACTGAGTTTGGAAGCTAATGAGTTAAAATGAGCAGGAAAAATGAATGGGAAAATAAAAAAATAAATGTGGAGGGCAAATGGTACTACAAATGGTACATGTGGTCCCAGGTGGTGCAGAAAGAGCACTGTAAGGCTGGCCTTCCCACTGAAATATTTGAAAATTGTCTGGGGTAGATATCCTGGAGAGTGTTAACATATGCATTATGTATTGCATAGTCATTTAGGTGATAGCATGCAAGGGGTCCTTATTCTTTGAGTAAATATAATTGCATGCAACATACAATATTAAAGCCATCTATGATAATGAATATTGCCACTGACCATCTCAGATTTGGCACTGGAGCACAAAATGCATTTGCAGTGTTCATTAAGGTTTCTATTTGAATGGAGAAAAGGTGGTGAAAAACCACACCCTAGAAAGTCCATAATTTCCCTTTATCTGGGTATTTCAAATAAATAATAATATCATGTTGGCAGAATTAGATTTAGAAATCCACAACTTTGGAAAGATTTATTGTAAAGTTGCTGTGTCATTACATCTGGGACCATTACAAAAGTTCACCACGTTTATGAGGCAAGATGCAAATCTCTTCCAGAAGATAAAATTAGATGTATTAAGAGCACAGTAATAGGAAAAACCCAATGCTTTTCCCTCCTCCCCACTCCTCACCCAAATGGACATCCTGTATCCTGCTGAGGGGTGGATCAGGAGGCTTCAGAGGTAGAAGGGAATTTAAGAGCACAATCCTAAGCATGTCTTCTCAAAAGTAAGCCCATTGTGTTCAGTGGATCTTACTCCCAGAAAATTCTCTTTATGATTGTAGTCTTTATCCCCTTTCGGTTCTATACACCTTTCAACCTGCAATGGGTCTCCTTGGACCTGTGCTTGTTGGGCTATTCCTCCTTGGACTACTTTCTCTGTTTTGACAAGAAAGGGTTTGTATTAACAATTGGAGAAACTACCATATTCCTTCCTTCCTTCCTTCCTTCCTTCCTTCCTTTTCAGATATCCAGAAGTCTATCATTAAGAGGAATACAGTCAATGTAAGGTAAAGCTAGAATCCATACATTCAATGGAAACCATAGTTAGGCAAGCTGTGGAACGTAATGAGAAATTATTTAACTTGTTGCCGTCAACAGGAAAAATTGAAATATAAAACTTTTAATAATTTTTGAATAATACTAAACTTCTATCACAAACCTTTGCATGATTTCACCAAATAACATTTGACTAGTTAGGAAATGGCACAAAAAGACCCATTTAGAAAAGTAGTTTCCTATCAAACAGGTTGTGACATTAATCTACAAATTGGATCAATTTGGTACCTTAAGCTAGAGCCTGGAGAATCAATGTTTCAAGTCAATTTTCCCAAATGAGGTGCTGATTGAGTTCCATAGGCTTTCAGCAACAGGCAAAAGGGATATTTCTAAAGCAATAGGCCACATTCAATGAAGGGATAGCATCTTGCCAAATTAAAGGAATTCTGTTTTGTAAGATTGCTCATGGAAATTGTGGAGTGGAACAGTATATGGTGGGAGTGTTCAAAATTTAACAAGGATCCACCCCTTCTATGCCAAATTGGTATGTATCACAGAAGTTGGATATCCTTTTAGGTATCCCACCTTGAGTATCCTTTTAGGTAGAAAAGTGGGGTATAAATAAAATAAAATAAATAAATAAGTGCAGAAGGCTTTTACTCACATACTTCTCCATCTGTGCATCAGGATACTTTCTATCTACCTCCGTTTCACCCTGCTATTTGCCTTCCTTTTGCTTGCACACATTCAGATACCCATCTACCTTCAGTCCTGAGCTCAGGAAAGCATGCATCCCACAATTTCCTACAGATCAAAATCTCCCAAATTATCCCACTGATTTAAATGTATCTTTTAGCAGGTTAACAAAGAGGACCAGAGATTGCTCCATCCTGTAGAACTGCTGGAACTGAGCCCAGACACAGATTCTTAAATAATTAGTAGAGTGTAACATTTCAATGCCTCCGATAACTTGTTGACAGTTTTTTTGGGACACTTTCTGCCACGTGTTCTAATTTTAGGTTGATGGGTTGGTATAAAATGCATTCACTGGTGGCTTTCTGGAGAATGTGCCTCTGGTAGAAGTAAAAATCTCATATAATGATTTCCTAAGGCAAGCCATAAATCTTTCTCAATATCCTGGTGTAAGTGCACTCTTTCCCTAGATGTACATGAAGATTTGTTTTCTGTTTAGTAAAGCAGATACTATTGATGCTAGACTTTTCTTCTCAATGTCAAGTGTAACCTGGAGGGCCCTCACATTGTCCGTTTATGTAGTGTTTTAACAAGAGCAGTTGGGTTATGCTCATTCAGTAAGGGGCAACCTAATCCTAACCTATGCTGAGATAGCCAAGTTATTAGATCAAATCAGAGGAAATATTTTCCCTTACCATAGGTTATGTCCCAGCAAAATGCCCAAGAAAATAGAAACTTTATTGTCATTGTACATGAATATAAGCAGGCCTCCGTCAGTCTTGGAAGACTATGGTATCGTGCTCGGCACTGCATACGCTGCATGTGAAGCACAAAAGCTTGAGTTAGATTGTTATGGAGGATAGGCTGTTACCCAAGCAGCAAATCTCCCCTCTCCACGCCACTGAATTAGTCCAGTGGAAAGGCAAAGCCAATACGATTGGATCCAGCTGGCATAGCAGAGCTGGGCTTAGGACAGGAGCTCACCCTATCTTGTGGGGCCGATGTGGGTCTCGAACCCTGGCCTGCTGGTTAACAGGCACAGTGTCTTAACCACTTGCGCCACCCACAGCAACACCACATGAATATACAATGGGGTGAACTGTCAGGATGTAGACTCAGCTGATCACTGGAGTGCTGAGCCGCTGTATGTACATGTGCCACCACAATCTTTACAGCAACCTATGAAGTAGATAATTGTTCTACATAGAACTCTTATCTCCCAAGTGGAATCCTTCATGGCGCAGTCATCACATCTGGTATCAACTTATGGGACTTCTTGGATCCACACCCCTTATTTGGTGGTGCAAATCAATGAAGCCTGGTTTAATGCCAAGACAGCTGAAAAGGGGGTTAGGATATGGCAGAGGAGGCCTCCACTAATTCCACTTTCTCTTGGGTCCACTGCCCCATCACCCTTCCCAAATCTTAGTTCTGGTGAGTGTAAGCCTACCTGCTCTGGCCGGCAGTGCTTATGGATACAGAATCAATGGGTTGGGCAAGTCTTAAAGCCAACTCTCTGGCCCACATACTTTATGGCACATTGGCAACACTCTGAGCTGGCACAGGAACAGCTGCCCCAGCTCATGACCATATTAGGATTATGCTGTCAGATCAGTTAATGGCTTTCCATGCGCAAATGTAAGAACTGTAGCAATGAATCTGGCCTGCTGCACAGGATGTGCTGTTACATTTATATATTCTCTGCCTAATTTTAATGCAAGGATAATGCCTGCACTTTTTTATTTTGTTATTTAAATTCTGTTCATTTTATTTTTTTAAGAAAGTCGCTGAAATGATTGAAATAAAAGGTGATGTGATTTTTAAATTTAGGAGGATACTTTTACAAGGATAGAAGGATCTAGCACTGTAAGCTCCGGATATTAAGGTTTTAACTAACATTCAGATCAAGGCATAAGGAAAAGTGGTGTGCATCTTCATTAGTATTAGCACCATGAAATTGTCTTCTTGAGCCACAAATCAGTTTTAAAATAGTGTTGCAGGCTTGAAACCATAAGGATAAAATCTCATTTTCATTTTAGAGTCACTTTAGATAGGACTATTGGCTGCAATCCTAAAGATACTTTCCTGGGAGTAAAACCCATTGAATACAATGGGATTTTCTTTTGAGTAGACATGGTTAGGATTGCAGTCCTTACCCTACAATCCAGAGTAACTACGGGAGCACGTAAGAGACAATACGTGTACCCGTAGTTACTGCACCATCTAATGAAAACCTATGGGAAATTCATACTGCAATCCACAGCAAATTGTTCTTACACCAGAGCAAGGACTCCCCGTAGTTACTCTGGATTGTGCCCTAAGTCTCCTTGTAGGAAAAGTGTTTATTTCAGGACATATGCAGGTTGGTTTGAGTACACTCATGGTGAGGAGATTCCCCAAACTATTCCAGAAAAGAGTAATGTTCATGCTGGCCCCAGTATCCATGGGGTATTGGTTCATGCTGCTACCATGGGTATCCTATAAGAAATTGATTGCAAATTCTCCCCATCTTGCAAATGACTTGTTTTTGTCTCATTGCACCCGTCTTGTTGTTGTATCCTCTGTCTCTTTGTTTGTACTGCAACACAACTTTGATTTCAGCCTATAACCTGCTTCTTATTAGCATTTGCAGACAGCAGAGACACAGAGAGATGGGGAAACAAGGCCACGAGCAGTGGCGCTGCTAGAGGATGTGCAAAGCACTAGGTTTTGCAGGGAGCATAACGAAGGTGCGTACGTGGCCACTGCCTCTCCTTTGAAGCCATTCCGGTGGTGGAGATACAGCCACCATGATGATCCCTGCAAAACTTAGTGCTTTGGACCCCTTCTAGCTATGCCACTGGAGAGGAAGGCTACATTCAAACATAGATGCCTTTTGTGTGATGGGGAAACTTTGTGAACTGCAGGTAAGTGAATGTGAGTTTTGGCAGTGCAAGAGGCCAATCCTAAGGACTAAGCATCAAGTCCATGTGTTAAAGGACTAGGCATTAAGACATATGTCAGATCATTGAAAGGTGTGATCAAAGTCTATATGAGCTATTATACAGTAGACCAAGAAAAGGTGGTACAAAACACACAGGTTTGTGGTAGTAGGTCTAGGCTTTTTGGCTGTGATGAATATTCAGAATATTCAGCATTTGGCTTGACCTTATTTGAGGCTGTGGGTGGCGCAAGCGGTTAAGTCGCTATGCCTGTTAACCAGCAGGCCGGGGTTCGAGACCCGGGTCGGCCCCACAAGACAGGGTGAGCTCCTGTCCTTAGCCCAGCTCTGCGACGCCAGCTGGATCCAATCGTATTGGCTCTGCCTTTCCATTGGACTAATTCAGTGGTGTGGAAGGGGGGATTTGCTGCTTGGGTAACAGCCTATCCTCCATAACAATCTAACCCAGGCTTTCATGCTTCGCATGCAGCGTATGCAGCGCCAAGCATGATACCATAGTCTTTCAAGACTGACGGAGGCCTGCTTTATTTGGAAGTGCCAACAGAGGGATTTTCATCAATGCGAATCAACCAGAGCCCAAGTTTAAAGTCCAAAAGTGGCTTCTACTTGTAGCATCAGCACATGGTATGTCTGCATCTCCTTCAACTTCCCTTGGGATGGAATTTCAAGCAATTTGAGGGGTAATTACTAAACAGTCCACAATTTCTGTACTGCGTGGAACAGAAGTGTTAAACAAGGAATTCCAATTTTGTCTGTATCATTGTGCTGATCTTAATTGAAAATTACATGTGTTTGTAGCATTTTGGATTGTAAATCTTCTGATATGGCCCCAAACAGAACGAATGAATGAAATGAAACAGAATGAATGAAACAGAAAACTGAATGAATGAAACAGAAACTGAATGAAACAGAAACTTGCATACTTATCAAGAATCCTTGATATGGTACAGAATACTACTGACATATGACAGTTATTTTTTAGGAAACATTGTGGACAATGATTTTATTTAATTCTGTGGCAGCATCTGTGATAGAGTTATAACTTAACAGAACTGCCACACCGGGATGAATTTGGCATGTCTTCTAAAACACGAATATGATAATTTATAGTATAACTTTTAATAAGATGAGAATAAGAGGAACACCACCTTGTACAAAATGAATTTTTCCCTGTATTCTGCAAAAAAGTCTGGCTTTGACAATGTATAACCAGTTCATCTAATTACAGATCAAGCCAATCAGTTAATATGTTGTAAGGCGAGAGGTCATCAGACCCAGCATAAGCAATTAGCTCAGTTTCTCCAGTGCTGTTAATACCTGCACACTCCAGGTCTGTAGCCCTATTCCCTGGGCTGATTGCCCTCTGTCCTATTGCTTCAAGTAATGTAAATTGTATCTTGTCCCTAGGTAATCGAGATCAGTGTTGTCTTGTCTGTCCACCCGCTGCAGATGCCCTCTCACAGCTGCGATAATGGTTTCGGTGGGCAATCAGAGGAGATGCCTTCTTGACTCAGCTCTCATAATAGGTTGTCCTCCTCAGGCAAAATTGAATAACCCCCGATATGGCCCGGAGGCACGCAATACAAATTCAATAAGTCTGCAATGTCAATGTCCTGTCATTTTTTGGCAAGCAAGTAATTATTCTGCACCAACATTCAGTAATAGGAGAAGAGAAACCGCAAGCGAGATCCTTGTCCGCATACCTAGAATCATCACGTTAATGGGATATTCCTCTAATAGGAAGTAATTTCATCTTCTTCATGTGCCCCTTTGCTCCCAGAATCTGCTCCCCATGAATGTTTCACATATATATGTTTTGTGGAGGCGTTGACCAGCAGCATCTGTGGGAAAGTTTAACAACTTCACTGCCTGTTGTTTAATATTTTCCACTTTTATGGGTTACAGTTGCGCTGTCTATTTGCTTTTACTGATTTGTCAAAGATTTATTATAAACCAAATACAGCTGTTGCTCCCTTTCCATAAACTGAAGCTATTCTGGCAAACCTATTTTCCACTATGAAAATAAATTTTAAATGGCTTTCTCTCCCTTTAGCATGAGCACCCAGTTGTTATTTGGTGGCGATGATTGGTGCCAAATTGGTGGTCGACTTGCTTAGAGGAAAGAAAATGCATATGATTTAAAAATAAACAGCAGAGGAGACAAGAAATGGTTCCCCCCCTTTGCTGGCAAGATCTAATATTAGTCTGCTCAGCTCCACAAGAGGAATGAATTATATTATCAAAAAAATCTGTAAATCGAATCCATTTGTGTGTTCTGCAGTTACATTTACATTTGTGAATCATGCATTTTTAATTTAGCTACCTAACCTTTACCTTAAACTAATGTTATTGTTAACCTTTTAATATACTTAGACGTATTTTTCCCCACAAACTTAATATCACCTTATGCTTACTTTAAAAGGGCAGACTGTTCACTTACTCAGAGCTGGAATGTGGATCGGAGTAGTGTGAATCTGTAAAGCACATATTAATCTATAATTTGGGTCCGCTGGCTACTTTTGCTGCCAATAAGAATATTTTTTCCTTTTCAAAGCACTTGCCTTTAATCGATGCTCTGAAGAACACAATTATGAGTTTTTTATGCTAGGTTGAATGAAAAATTTTGGGCAGTTCTTTTTTAACACAGTGAGAAACAATTGCTTTATTCATTGAAAGAACCTTTTATCTCTTTCCTCTTGAGAACTATACATGGAGTGTAATGAAGAGCCTTGTTTAAAAGCAAAATAAGCAGTTTCCATGACTGATTGACAATTGATTATTGTGGAGCTGTCTCCCCACGGTGGCTCATCAAGATGCATTTCTGACAACTGTCCTCTTTTCGCCACACCGAAAACGACATTGTGATGTGCATTCATTGGATGTGCTCACTGGAACCAAACTCAGAACGCTATCCACGTTCTGTCTTTGGGGGTGATCAACATCCTATGCATATAGACTCAAAACAAAATCAGGAAAATACGGGATTTTGATTTCTTGTGAAATGCGTGAAGCTGAGCATTTCTTTCTTTTTGTTCACCCCTCCTTCCACCACTTGATTAAAATGCCATTTATAAGACAGCCTCAATATAATTTAATTTAGCCAGAGGAACTTGCTGCTCATTTCTAGTGGTGACATTCCACCATAAAATTAATCTCCACTTGTGCTCTTACCAGTTAAGCTTCACCTTTTGCTCCTTGTGAATTTTTTAAATGCTTCTTTTTTATACACCAGGCCAAACAAGAAAATGTGCAATAATAAGGAATGAAATGCATATTTTGGGTTTGAAAGAAAAAAATGCTTATTTTGGGTTTGAAAGGAAAAAATGCATATTTTGGGTTGGGAGGTTTCTTCTACTCAAATAGGAAAAAAACTTCCACAAAAATCTAAACGGTTAAATCACACAGCAAACAAGTAAATTCAAGGAAATACAAAAGTATTTATTATGGGCTGCAGCAATTACTCTTTTACATGCAAACAAAATGTGCTTACTTTGGATCTTAATGAAGGTATAACAAAACAGCAGTGACTTTTCGAGTTGTCTTATCTTTTTGTGGCTGTCATGAGAAATTGCAAATAAAAAACTAAGTACAAAATCCTGAGTATATGCACAAAAGTGGCTATTTGATCATTTCCTCAATATGCTGTAGGGAACATTACAGCACTTTTTTGCCTCAACTAGTTATATAATAATTCAAGCTTCTAATATCTTTCCAAATATAATGTATCTAGATATGTGCTTACCTTGGAAGCATGTCCTGTATAATAAAATTGGAATTCGAACAATGTGTCTAGATTGTCACTTGTTTGCTTAGAGAAATGGTTAATTGATCATCAACATTTGACCATATCAGCTCTCTCCCTAAAGAACAGCATATAATATAGTTTGAAAAACAGAAAATCTGCAGTGTGTTTGGCATGGCCTACACCTCTGTCCCCCCCACCCATTTGTGCCAGGCAGAAGCAGAAAATCTAGGGCAGCTCACCAAGTCTCAGAGAACAGTCTGGTCTGCCTTAGGCAAAGTAACAGGTTTCCGAGTATTTAGACAAGCAGCATTCCTGAAAATGAATGGCTGACAATCAAACACCTGTTGGGACCTTTGTTTAATCTAAAGGATACAGGTTTGGCAGTGAAGTCATGTAGGGTTTTTTATTTTATTTATTTACTAGCGAAAACGTACCCACATTGCAGGAGTAAAATTCCCTCGTATGCCATTCCCCCACTGTGCAACAACCCTCCATGCGCAACAACCTCCATATGCATCATCTCCCCATGCAAAACACCCGCTGTACAACATCGCCCATGCACACCACCACCCCATGTGCACCATCCCCCATGTGCACTGCCCCCATGTGCATCAAACTCTCCATGCATATCAAACCCCCAATGTGCATTAACCTCCCATGCGCAACATCCCCCATGCACATCAACACTCATGCACATCTATCTCCCATGCATAACACCTCCCTATGTACAACACCCCCATGCACATCAACCTGCCATGTGCAACATCCCCCATGAGCAATATCCCTCATGTGCAACATCCCATCTTGCGCATCAACACCCACCTGCATCATCCCCCATTTGCACACCCCTGGTGCACCCTCCTTCCCAGTGCAACAGGGAAGCACCAAATTGCTGGATGTTAATCAATCTTCAATGTTAAGTATAGGACAAAAACATGTTGCATCCCTTTTCAGGTCCCTAAAGATTAAATTTCTCAACATCAGTTTTCGGTTGTGACAGAAGGTTGTGACACTTCATGTGACAGAAGGAACACCCTCCCCAAATTTCACGCTTCTAGGTCCAAGGGTTGGGACAGGGCAGTGATCAGTCTGGGATTATCAATGTAATGTATAGGGAGGAAAAAGTCTTTTCATCCGCTTCCGGTTGGAATTTCTGAAAACTGGTACTTCTGTCATGGAAGGAACACCCACCCAAAATTTCACACATGTGGGCCTGGTGGTTTTGGCTGGGCGTTGATGAGTGAATGAGTGAGTGACTTTTCAGTTTTATATATATATAATTTTATTTTATTTTATTTCTATCCTGCTTTCAATGCAAGTGGACCCAAGATAGCTAAAAATATACCGGTAATAAATAAAAGCACATAACAATAAATAATTCAAATATTTAAAACATTAAGAGCCAAATCCTAACCATGTCTACTCAAAAGTAAGCCCCATTGTGTTCATTGGGTCTTACTCCCAGGAAAGTGTCTAGACTCCCAGAAAGGTGCCTAAGGCTGCAATCCTAAAGACACTTTCCTGGGAATAAGCCCCATTGAACAAATACAACCCATTGAGCAGATATGGTTAGGATTGGGCTCTCAACATATTAAAAGCAATCAGGTCTTCAGGATTAGGTCCAGTTGGGGTTTTTCTGGCAACTCTTGCCATTTACTCCAAAGATGGCAGTGTTGCCTAAGTATACCTCTGACAGCAGAATCCAGAAGATGCTGGAACTTAGGCTTTGGACATGCCTCCCCACCTCTCCTGGCTCAATGTAATCCCTCACTCTCGAATTCTGTCTGGCCCCTCCAGGAGCCATAGACTGCAATCCTAGCCACACTTATCTATAATGATGCTTACGTCTGAGTAAACATTCAGGTGATTGAGCTTTTGGGCTGCTATGTTCTTCGGATTGGGAGGTTGATCTTTATCAGGTAGCAGGTCTGGTTATGTCCTTTGGGGCCTTTTGGCCAGGTGATGTCCTCTGATGCTCCAAAACAATCACTTTGGTTTTGGACCCCACGGGATAAGGACTTAATTGTGTCATCCAATGAGATTTCCATCAGGTTTCGGAACTCCAAGATGAACCAAAATGGGGTAGGATCTGTAGTACATCAAAAAGGCACACATGATGGCTCTTATTCCCAGCTTTCTAGCTTGTCTTGCCCTACTTCTTAGATTTATGCCCTAAAAATAGCTGGAATTTATCTGAGGAAACTCTTAGGTAAACAGAAGGTCTACACAGAGACTGAATGCATGGCTCTTATCCTCTGCCATGTTCTGGGATGTAGTTATACATAATACATACTATATGGGAGGTAGGGAGGAGACCAATCAGAGGTAAATAAAAACTAAAAAATTAAAACTCTGATTGGTCTTCTCTCTACCCACGTATAATATGAAGTATGTATAGCTACAACCTGCAACATGGCAGAGGATAAGAGCCATGTATTCAGTCTGATTGTCCATAAATTATAATTTTAATCATGGCCTGAAATCCTACATCAAGATGAACCACTGCAAAACCTCTCAGACAATCAATGTTCAATTGTAAGGGACACCTCAGACAAAATAATTTTTCCTCTCAACCATGCACTTTTTTATGCTTGTAGTAAATATACTCTTGGTGAATTTATTGTTTAGGAAATGTAGTTGACAGCAGTTTGGAAGAAAGAGTAGGTATACATTAGCTCGATCACAAATCTTGTGAGAAACTTATAAAACTACTTTCCATGGCATAAATTAAAAGTTCTGTGGAAAGATTTGCCTGCTAATCTTTTCAGTCAATACTTCAATGGACATTTTGAAAGTCTGTTTCCAGAACCAGCAAAAAAAGGGCTGAGGAAATTATTAACATCCGACCTACATACAATATGTTGTTAGAATTATGCCTACCATGGTCCTTATGGTAAATATGGTATGGTAAATCTATGGTAAAAGTGGAATGGTCCCTCTCACCTTGGGGCCAAAGAACAGAAGTTTCCTTAAATGTACAGAGTGGCATTTAATGGTTATTTGGTAAATGTGGATTTTTGGTAAATGTGGTCTCTGTCTACAACATTGTGATTAAGCACCCAGTCCTATCCAGCTTTTCAGGACTGATGCAGCCATGCCAAAGAGGTATATGCTGCATCCTGTGTGGTGGAGGTAGACACAGAAGTGTCCTCAAGGTAAGGGCATTTTTTTGGTTCTTTACCTTTGCATTGCATTGCAGCTGCATTGGTGCTCGAAATTTAAATTGGTGTGGGCCCTAAAGAATCTTTTCCTTGTCAAATTATCTTTTCAATAATTTGTTTTGTTTTCCGATGGTTCCACTCTTTCAACACCTTTCAGGTGTATCTTACTGTTTTCCAGTTTTTCTTCACAATAATAGCAGCTTACCTTAAAATATAATAATAATTAGGGTGGCGCAAGGAAGGAGGAAGGAGATATCTCAAAACTGATTTTTGCATTGAATTCTTCTCTTCAATACAAATCCAATGATATATGACATGATGGGATACTGTGCACCATCGCAAAGTTAAAAAATGAAGCCAAAATGTAGGACAATGAAGCCAAAATGTAGGACACCTGGACAGGAGGCTAAAAATCCAGACAAATCCGGGTTTTTCTGGTCATATGGTCATCCTGTGCTGAAGCCCATAAACCATCACAGACCTTAGAAGTTCACTTCTGGTTTTCCGTAAAAACCAGAAGTGACGTAATACCTTTGGAAGAGTGATAAATTGGAAGATTAATAAAGCCTTTCTTGGCCCTCCAAAAACCTTATAAGGGTTTAAAATGTCACTTCCAGTTTTCACACAAAACCAGGAGTGACCTTCTGAAGCCTCTGAGGTGTCCCAGGAGAGGTTCCAGCACAGCCTGGAGAACAGATCTGATCACCTCTGGAGGCTTCAAGTTAGGACCAATTTGTCTAAATGCAGGCTCAGGCATTGAGCCAATTCCATGGATAGTTAATCCACAGATAGAGGTCCACCTGTATACAGGCACCCCCCCCCCCCAGTTTCTGATTATTTGTTTTCTGATGGTTCTGCTCTTTCAACACCTTTCAGTTAAACACAGGACTTATTCATTCAACACATGCATCACTCTTTCAACCTCTCTGTGACTAAAATGGACTTCCATGAAATTGATTTGTATGTGATATGGTGATCAAACAGTTTTTGGTATTCCCTTATGATTTTCTTCAGTAAAAAACATCATTCAAATACATAAATTCATTGCCCACCTGTCTTCGTTCATTTTACTGTAATTTGTTGTGTATTTTGGCTACTATGTTAATAAATATGTGTTATTTAGGTTTTTGGAAGTGATTTCTATGTCTTTTCTATGTCTATAGTCGTTTTTGGTGGCAATTTTGCATTTACAAGCTGAAAATGACTGGCCCTACAATCCAGAGTAACTTCAGGAGCACATAAGAGACATTACGTGTACCCATAGTTACTTCACCAGCTAGTGAAAACCTATGGGAAATTCATATTGCAATCCAGAGCAACTTGTTCATGACTCCCTGTATTTACTCTGAATTGCACCCTGGGTTCCACATTTCAATGGTTTTCACTTTTGGATGGTGCTCCATTCCCTAACCTATCCAATAAGAGGGGGATGCATGTAGTCAATATTTTACAACATTAATTAACAAAGTTCATCTCATTATATTTATGGTGAAGGAATATCAAACCATGCTGGACCTGATATTTTTTTAACCATTCCGTTTCCCCTTTCACTGCATATTTCACCTTTGCTTCTGTTAATTCCAACATTCAGAAGTCAGCAACGGACACTTTAATTCATTCCTGGGGAAAGGCCATGCAAACTTATTTATCTGTCATGTAAGTCCAACACGACATCATAAATTGCTTGAGCCATTGAAAAACAATAAACTGCACATGTTACAAGAGGGGCTGGTGCCTTTCATTGGTATTGCCTCTTTCAAGATGACAGGAGACCTCAAGAGGCCTGAAAATTCTTAGTTGTACGAGTTTGTGACTAATAGGTGGTTTGATGTGACAAGGGCTAACTGTCTAGGGAAATTGAAGCCTCTTTAAGCTCCGAACCCTTTGTGTCTCATTCTTCTTTAGGTTATTGTTGTGAGGTCTGTGGGGGCCTCTTTTACAGTTTGCATTTACAGACAATATGCGATCAGCAAGATCTCTGTAGTTTTACTGTCAGTATCGATCTGCTGTCATTCAGTTCTGTAGCTAATTTGCTTGTTAGCAGAAATTTTTAAAGTAAGTTTGAAGGCCTTTTCAGCCTGCCTATACCATACTGCTATTTTTATATAGTTTTTACATAGTTTTATAAGTTTGATTTGTCTTTTAATGTGATATTTTAATGCTGCCTTGCTTGTAAGTAGATTTTTTAATTTTTATAGTTTTTATTGTGATTTTATGTTGCAAGATGCTTTGAATGCTCTTTGAGAAGATAAAACAGGTTAGAGTTTTTGTAAATAAATTTAGTATATAATTGTTGAAACTAGTTTAATTCATTGGGTCAAATAGCATTCATGATGCCTACTGGGGGCCATAAGTGATGTCATTAAGCAGGTGATGACCAGAAATAAGCACTTAGATCTCACTAGCCCAATAACACTTACCCTACAATCCAGAGTAACTACAGGAGCATGTAAGAGACATTACATGCACCCGTAGTTACTGCACCACCTAGTGAAAACCTATGGGAAATTTATATTGGAATCCAGAGTAAGTTGTTCTTACACTGGAGCAAGGACTCCCTGTAGTTACTCTGGATTGCACCCTTAGCTGCAAATGATAGAAGTGAAAAAAACTAATCTTGATTATCATATGGGCTTCGTTTTCAGTAGTTACTCCTCAGAAAGCAGCTGGGGTGATAGAGCCTGGGTCTTGATGAAGAGCTTCTTGGGGGCACAACTGGCCTTTACAGGCCTTATGTTTGACATCCTTGGTTTAAATAATATAGAGTTCATATTTGTGGTCAGTTTCAGTTTCTAATGATTCTGTGTATGTAAGTGCTTATCAGCAAGTGGCATTCATTGTAATACAGCCCACATGATTCCCATTTCAGAGTTGACTTGCAGCTCAATCCTACGCATATCTACTCAGAAGTAAGTTCTATTGAATTCAATGGGGCTGACTTCCAGGAAAGCAAGCATAGGATTGAAGCATCAATTTGAAACCTTCTCAAACCTTCTCCCAAGCAAACCAAGCCAGTCACTCAAGATACCAGTGTATTAAGAAATACTATACTATATTAACTATATATACTATATTTCCATAAATATAGACTGTATCACTACAACTCTCTCTTTTTCTATAGTATTCAAATCACATTTAATATCCACAATTGACTAGAATTGCAGGTGTAGTGTAAAAAACCCAATTAGCTGAAATCAATTCGTAAACTTCTATTGATTATATTCCCAGAGCATTTTGAAATTGCATGTCTTCTAATTACAGTATGCAAGAGATGTGATTTAACAAATGTTCCCCTATTGAATAGGAATAAAAAATGCATAAGTAAATTTTTCCACCATCTTACTGATAGGGGTATTATGTTTCTGCATTAGTTTTTTTCTGGGTTCCTCCTTTCTCTGCAAATGTCCATCACCTTCAGTAGTCACAACCCAACCTAACCCAACCAAAAAGTAGTAAAAAGTAGAATAGGCTTAACACCCAAGTCTATATATCTGAGTGCATGTACTGAGCTGTAGCATTTGTGCTGAGTGTTACAAATGTACTATAATGCATGTCTGTGGCACCCAGAGAGGAGAGTCTGATGCAGGACAGCCCAAGGTTGAGTTTCACTGCTGGGCTGTGTGTGGGTTTTAATAGGAGGTAGGAACCATTCTGGGGTGGGAGAGCGCAGGGGATGGCAAAGTACAGAGAGTAAGAGTACAATCCTAACCATGTCTACTCAAAATTAAGCCTCCTTGTGTTTTTAGGATTGCAGCCTAACTGAACTAAGCGGGTTAGGACCAGCAGAGCTCTGCTCCACTTCAGTGGAGGTCCTGAAGCCCAATATTTGCACTGGTGAAACAGCTGGTGCAGAGTTGAGTGGCCCCATTGCAGGGCCTGCACCCTTTTCACACGAAAGGGACAAACATCTTCCTCAAAATAAATAGTATGTTTTATTGTACTGCCTCTTACTGATCCTTGATAATATGGTAGCTGATACATGGTCACATAGATCTTGACAAAGGAGTGAAGTGCTTTCATAGGAAACACATGGCACTGTTCTGCCTGACCTGATCCCCCACATGTGAAGATGAATGGAGTGACCAAGGTCAGCAAGAAAGTGCACCAAAGCCCACTCCTCTAAAGAGTCACAAACTGGACAAGATCCAAAATATTCAAATTGGGCAAACATGTCCATTCACAATTCTTTTGTCAGGTGCCTCAATACTACTACTATGTTTCTCTCTCTCTGCCTGGCTAATAAAGAGAAATCATTTTTTAACAGGACTGGCCATTAGGTTGTTAGGAAATCAATAAGGATTCTTCTCTTTTGTAGATCAGATTTAGGAAGAATTAAAACTGAAACCTACATAATGACTTTTTAAATCTCCCAACAGCCAGTAGGCACTGTTTTATTTATTATTTCCTCGGATGTCTTTTAACGAGAGCATAGACTGCGCTGCATTAATAGGAAGAGTTAATCATTGCTTTATTAATGCCATATACACCAATGTAGGCAAAAGAGTGGTTGAAGAAGCATGTGATATTAAAATCTCTTGTAAAACTTAGCGGAACAAGTGTTTTACATATTTCGTTAAAGATATATTAATCTCATCTCACAGGAGCTGTCAGTGTTACAACTAACCCCGGAGCTGTAAAATGAGCTGTAAAATGGATTTGATGTTAGAATATCATAAGTTCTGTCATTATGGGTAAGATTAACGATACTGCCTGATGACAGTCTATTGCTCTTAGTGATGCAGCAATGTCTAATACAAGAACCGCTTAGTAATTATAGCTGACTTAGTGGAAATAAAAGGGCATGAGAGGGGCATGCCGGAATAATTATGAGTAATGGAGAGACAAATGCTTTGAGCAATGTAATAGGGAAATGAAAATTTCATGGGGACTGATTGTAGAAAGGGTTAAGTCCCAAATAAGTTGGAAGCTTTAATGCTGGAATAAAGTTATAATTTATTTTTATTCAACTGAATTATAAACTAGAGATTTGCCTGATATGTAAGATTTGTCTTTAGGGCAGTATGCAAGCCATATATAAGCTAGATTGTTAGCTCTGCCCTTGGGATGTTACATGCACATTATCATGCACCTCACTTTAAGAAAGATTCAGCCAAACTGGAGCAAGTCCAGAGGAGAGCGACAAGAATGATCATGGGATGGAAGGGAAGCCCTACGAGAAAAGATTGGGGGAACTTGGGATGTTCAGCCTGGAGAAGAGGAGGCTGAGGGGAGACATGATTGCCCTCTTCAGATACTTGAAGGACTGTCATAGGGAGGAAGGGGCTCATTTGTTCATAGCTGCTTCTGAAAGCAGAACTAGAACCAATGGGTACAAACTGCAAAAAAGGAGATTCCGGTTGGATATCCGGAAAAAATTCCTCACAGTGAGGGTGGTTTGGCAGTGGAACAGATTGCCAAGGGAGGTGGTGGACTCTCCCTCACTGGGGATCTTCAAACAGAGGCTCGATGAGCACCTATTGGGGATGCTCTAGGGGGATTTCCTGCTGCAGGCAGGGGGTTGGACTAGATGACCTACTAGGTCCCTTTCAACTCTAGGATTCTATGATTCAATGAAATCCGGTGGCAACCATCCAGATCAACCAAAGAGGCAAGTCTGTGCTTGGGAATGTATACCATCCACACTCTTTCATATCCTATGTATGTATAAAGGAGGGGGAACATCAGTAATCTGTTGATTTGGATGAAACCAGACACCCTTTTTCCTCACCTCTTCTACCCCATATATGTTATCATTGACAATTGCTTCTTCTGGGGAGATCTGGGATGTGAAGCCCACTATTACAGTGGTTCTCAAAGTCAGGACCCCCTTGCGGGGTCAAAACCATTTCAAGGAGGTCAAAAAAGTTGGGCACCACCATCTTGGGGTAGGGCCCTCAGGTTGTCATCCATACTTTCCTGGGGGTGAGTCTCATTCAATACAATAGCACTTCCTTCTGAGTAGACATGTAAAAACTCTGGCATCCCAGTGATGACAGTTCCAGTTCAATGTCACTTCCAGCCGTGATGTCACTTCTGGGGATCCTGGACAGATTGTCATTCTTAGAAGGGTGTCCTGGGCTGAAATGATCAGGAACCTCTGCACTATTGGGTGCATAGTTCAGGGACAAGTCATTCATTTCCTTATTATGCATAGCATGGTACTTCCTTTGGCACATTTTTCTCCATCATATCGTGTAGTCTCACATAATGGAGTTCTGTAGATGTACAGAGGAAACTGCGGAAGCTTCTGGAGCTTGTCAAGTGATCTTCCTCTGCTTTCAAGTGGGGGGATCCCATTCACAGCTCTGCAACTGGAGCACCAGAAAAATACCTAATCCATCAGTTCCGTTTCAACCAGTTTCCAGAGGAGAAAGAACAGGAAGCTTCACCTCAGATCTTCACTCCGGGAATATTCCGCACTCCCACTATTATCGTGTTGGTGTGTCCACCTTCACCATCGCTGGTGGTTCCTTGAAGCAGGAAGGTCAGACAACACAAATCCTTTAAGTTGAAGCTGGGCCATTAGTTATTCATTAGTTTTCTCTGTAAACATTTTTGTGAACTTTTTTGTGGTATATAAATACTGTTGATGAATTGGTTGGTTGGTTGGTTGGTTGGTTGGTTGGTTGGTTGGTTGGTTGGTTGGTTGGTTGGTTGAGATGATGACTGCAAGGGAAATGTCACAAGTCCCATGCAGGAAGGGAGCCAATACCAAGGATCTCTTAAAAATAAGGCAAAAATGTCACATAGGAGCCATGTCTATAAGTACGCCTTCTCAGACCTGGTCACGGACACATTGCTCCTCAGCATACTATTGATAACTGCAAAGTTGTTGGACTTGGAGATTGGATCTGTCAGTCATCAAGCCATGGAATGCTCTGACTTCCCACCATTCTGAAGACATCAACTGTGGACATTTTTCCAATGTTGGATGTTATTTTTGTCTGCACAATATTAGAGGGAGAGGCTGTAGAGATGTTGAGGCATTCATCTTCCCCAACAGGCTTCAGACTGAGGTTGCCAACAGTATACTGGGAGCATGAACAATCTTAAAATCAGATCTAAGTGTTCCACCAGGTATATGCATTTTCAAGTCAATGATTGTGCAATGAGTGTGTTGGGAGTCCAAGAACCTCCAATTTTCTCTCTGCTTGGGGAAATTTCCAGACTGAGCAACCCACGTATCTGTTGCACCATTTTGAGACACATCCTGCTTGGTAATGTGTTAGGAAATATTGCTGCCTTCACAAGTTCAGTCATCATTGGCAAGCAGGACATGGGCAACACTCAGGAAGGTGCACATGTTTGTTCGTGCGTGTGTGTGCGTGCGTTTGTGTGTGTGTGTGTGTGCGTGTGCGTGTGTATTGATATGCTCAATCTGTTTTGAATAGATTTCTGTTGAATATTTTATATAAACAGTACATAGAATATTCAACTGAAATCTATTTAAAACAGATTGAGCCCAATGTGGGGAAAGAAAAACCATCATTTACTGTAGAGAGCTCTGAGTGTTTTGGACATGAACCAGAAATGTGAATGAATGATTACCAGTGTTTGTGACTTTTCCACATGTAACCTGGAAATTGGACTCTCCTCCAGAACAAAATGCCTAAATCTTCTTTTGCTCATGATATTATGACGAAGAGGCAGAGTACACATTCAACTACATTTTGGTGAGTGCACCACATGTACATTTTTGTCACTGATCCTATGCATTTTTACACATTTTTGCTCCAATCTGCTTCTCTTCGTCAATAATATACAAAATATATAGAAAATACAAAATACAAAATATAAAGAAAATACAAAGAAAAATGAAAATACAAAATATAAAGAAAAATAAAACAAATTAACCTGCACTTAGTCTTTCAGGTCTCTCAGGCTATCATCTGCCCCCTTACACAGGAGTCAGCCCCACTGATTATAATACGGCTTTCTAGTAGATATGCAAGGCTAGGGCTCTCAGGAGAGGCTCCTTTCCATTGGCTCTCTTATACACTGAGTGAGCCCAACTGAATATTATATGTAATATTTTATCATAAGGCTTACTTTAGAATAGACATGCAATGCTAGGGCTGGATCCTAACTATGCTTTACTGGTAGTAAGTACTATTGAACACAGTGGGGCGAACTTCTGAGTAGATATGCTTAGGATTAGTAGCAGGCCTCCGTCAGTCTTGGAAGACTATGGTATTGTGCTCGGCGCTGCATACGCTGCATGCGAAGCATGAATGACTGGGTTGGATTGTTATGGAGGATAGGCTGTTATCCAAGCAGCAAATCCCTCCTCTCCACGCCAGTGAATTAGTCCAATGGAAAGGCAGAGCCGATATGATTGGATCCAGCCGGCGTCACAGAGCTGGGCTAAGGACAGGAGCTCACCCTGTCTTGTGGGGCTGACCCGGGTCTCAAACCCTGGCCTGCTGGTTAACAGGCACAGTATCTTAACCACTTGCGCCACCCACAGCCACCCCAGTGCTTAGGATTGCACTGTTGGTTTCTCAGGCTCCTTACCATTGCCCCCCTTACATAGGAATGAGCCCCACTGACTGTAATAGGTTTATTTCAGACATGCATTGGCCACCCTTACCAGCTATGAGAGGCTGAGCAGGTGCTGTTAGAGTGCTGAAACCGGCCATATCCATTTTTTGCTTGTTTTACAAGACATGCTTGTATTGCAAGTCAAAAATGCATTTGAAATGTTTGCTTGTCCTGCAAAATGCTCTCAATCCAAGGTTTTACTGTACTGTCTTTCAGTGTGTGTGTACAATGGGATTCTGAAACTAACATATAATTAAACTCAAACCCGGAAACTAATGGCAGATTCTTCAAACACTACTGTTCAGTGTCTCCACTCATTCTGTTCAATTTTTTTTTCCCCTCTCTTAGAAGAAGAATGTGTCCATGTTTTCCACCTGACATAAGAACAAATCTAACTTGATTTGTAAGGGAGTTTGATTTAATCCCAGTTATAGGAGGCAGGCAAGAGAGAAGAAGGACAAAGCATGAAAGGTAGACCCAGAGTACGAAGGAGAGATAACATCAAGGACATACTGCTACAACACCAAATGAAATTGGAAGAGGCCACCAGAAACACAAGATCCAGGACTTTACATCTCCCTGGACACCCAAAGCGGTAAAAGAAGAAGTGAAGAAGAAGATAAGAGACAGTGCTGAGATCAAAGGTAAACACACCATTCTAGTTGTCAATTTAAAGAACAGCACATATAAATATTAATGACTGATGGAAAGGGGGGGGGGAGTTTGTTCCTCCTGTAGCCAAAATAGAGGGGTATGGAGGGGTATGGTGCTTCATGAATTTGTGGATCAAGGCAAGAAACATCAATGTAGCATGGGTTAGAAAACTGATGGCAACAATCCTTCCCATCTGTACTATACTTGTACTCAGGTACTGTACTGAAGCTTTCTCACAATAGATAGCGTCTGATGACAGGAACCCAGCACAAAATGCACAGTTGTTATATAAGCATTCCTATCAAGTCTATGGTGAACAAATAATTGTATCTTTCTCATTGCACTTATCATCAGTGTCTTAACTTCGTAGCCTTTACTTAATGTTTTAAGCTGGGAGGTTTATTTTAGAATCAGGTGTGCAATTAGTTTGAATGAGTAATTATTTTAACTAAGTGATCTGTGTGCTGGCCAAATTAATTCTAAGCCCTGAATGTTTTTATTCATGGGGCCAAGACTAGCTGTTGAATAATTACATGAATAAACTTCACTTCCATTTTAGGGGATGCAGTCAGAATTTTTGGCACTTGGAAATGTCATTAACTATATCTAGAGTTGCTGTCTGCTATCAAATCTCTTCCAAATCAACAGGTTTTCCAGAGATAACAAAAAGCAAGGAGAGATAGAGTCTAAGGACGCAATCCAGAGTAACTACGTGAAGTCCTTGCTCTGACGTAAGAACAATTTACTCTGGATTGCAATATGAATTTCCCATAGGTTTTCACTAGATGGTGCCATAATTACCTTGATGTAAATGTTTCTTATGTGCTTGCCATAGTTACCCTGGATTGTAGGGTAAAGCTGCAATCCCCACTCCCAGTTAGTCTGGCCTAAGCCCTAGCACAAGTCCTGTGCTGGCCTGGAAGTGTTTTAAGACACTTGTGCATTCCAGGGGGAGGGTTAAGCCAGTGCAAAGACATGTACTTGCCTCGCTACATCACCACTGGAACAGGAAGACCAATGAGTTGTGCCAGCCTAAGTTAGGATTTTTCAAAGTGGTTTGTTTCACTGCATTCTGCTGTAAATTACACGTTCAAAGGTGTATAACATGGTGAGATTATTTCTACAAACCATGATTTAGCTATTTAGGTCACAATGGTGCCAACCCCCAAAGCAAAAAAGCTAAGTGAAGAAGGGAATGGAAAACATATATGACAATATTTTGCCATGTACATTCTCTTTGCCCAAAACAAGTTCTGAAAACTGGGGACTGCAATCTCTGGCTGTTTCGAGGCAATTATGGTGTTTCTTTGGGATATCAACTCTAGTGCAATGTGATTTCTTCTGGTAGTGTAGGAACTTTAAAATCTTGTGTTGGGGGAATCAGGTCTTCCACCCATACCAAGAATTGGGCAATATTCAAGTAGTAAGCATCACATCATCTCCACTACTTCACTGTGGCATTCATAGGCTTCCTAAATAACTACAATAGTATGACAAATAAGCCACAATGTAGCCGCTCTCACATGACCAAAGTAATAGCAGAATCTGGTCTAAATTCTACATCGTTATTGTTTGCTTAGTATTCTTGATTGTTTTGAGAACATTATATGTAACTCGATACGGTGTTGTTTGTTGTTGTTTCATATGTAACTCGGATGGTGTTTTTTTATCTTTTATGTGCTGGTCGATGACCGTAATAAATAAATTGATTCATATGCAACAACAATTTATCATGTTTTATATCAATTCATCTACATTCCAGGTGAGGCTGAGATGATGCTTCCAGTGAGTTGCCCTATTAGAATGCCAAAGGACTTCCACTCTTTCACATTCCATTTCATTTTATTTGACAGCCCCATGAAGTGGTGGGTTTGTTTGTTTGTTTGTTTCCCTGTTTGCTTTTGAGCAGAGGCCCTTTCCTTTTTCCAGTAAGATGACCCTCTGAGTAAATAACACAAGGCCTTAAGTAGACTCCACATGCCTTTTGTGTGATTATTTATAGGCCGACAGTGAATTCTCCACATTAAGGGTATTTATTAGTCCTTATACTTGGGTAATTCCCACTCAAGGACTTGCCAGTTCTTTTCTATTGAAATGTCAACGCTTTTACCATGCTACTTAGGGTTGATTTTGGAGGGTGCCTCCACATCCTTCATAGCCTTTTTAAATTGACATCTATATGTACTATTTGCCTTCCAGTGAATCTCAGTGTCAGGACATTTTCCTAGGGATCTTTTACAGCAGCCATGCTTGGTAGATAGCAATTTATCCATATATCTCCCAAAAACGAGTTTGGCGTTTTGTAGCAGTGCATGATCCTGTGCATATGAAGGATATGTGGTATGGGGTGGCAGGTGAGGCAGACTCTCATGAGAAGCATGAAAAAGCACTCCATGAAAAACCTCATGAAACCTCATGCAAAAGCACTGCAATTGCTCCACTGCTTTACCCTTGAGGAAGCTCTCCCTATTCTTGAGAAAATGGGTATAAGGAGAGCCTCCAGTTGTACAATTTTGGGATATGCCCAATTTCACCATGGTAAATTGATGGTAAATCTTTTGATTTAAGACATCTGTATATTATTTTTCCCAACTTCAAAGGAATTTTCAATCTGTCAATAGTTTAGCCTTGAATGATTTTTTTAAAGTGGCTTGGCATTAAATGTTATGGGCGTGAGATACGAAATGTGTCACTCATTGCCAGAGTGCCACAGGCCATGGTCTACATAGCGGGGAGAGCAGTGAAGACTAGAGAAGTAGGCTAAATTGTCCATCAACTTGGATCCCTCCACTCAGATTTCCTTCTTCAGTTCTGGGACAGAAGCATAACTATGGATTGCGTCATCTCAGTGATGAACTTCTTCCTGTAAAAGAACATACAAAATAAAACACAATGGCTGCAATCCCATAACACTTTCCTGAGAGGATGGGCGAAATCCAGAGCAGATATGGGTCCAGGCAGTTATGTCACTCTCTAGTGTTATCTTATGGAAAGTCACCTTAACTGCTTCATCGCAAAGGGCTTAATTTGATTTTAGGATATGGGCCTTAGTCCCATAGAATACAATGGGACCTACTTCTGAGTAGACATGCTTAGGATTGCACTCAATATGAAACACACAACCTAGATGCAGTGACATTACAATAATGTTGTAATCCTCATTATTTTTTAACATAGTACAGGTCATTCAACAAATCAGTAATCCCCCATCCCAAAAGGAAAAGAAACTAGTGGAAACTCAATGGCCCCGATGCAGTTGAATTAGGCTGCAATCCTAAAGACACTTTCCTGGGAGTAAGACCTAATGAATACAATGGGGCTTACCTTTGAGTAGATATGGTTAGAATTGTGCTCTATGAGTTCTAATATTAGGTCTATTCTTGGAAATGAGAGCTGACTCATATTAACATCTTATTGGTTTCCTGCTGTGTCATATGTACACCTGATTTGTTTTCAGAACGATCAATCTCATTGGTCAGTTTTAGTTTAAAAAAATCAACTTTTTGTTATACAAGTTAGTTTTGTTTTCTTCTTCTAGTTAATTGGACATAATGTTTCACAGATTACAGGTAACTCAACAACTTTTTTCTTTACATTCTGCATGAAATTGTCTTTGTAATGAAATATAATGTGGTTGCACTGATATTTGATGCTATTATTCATAAATACTGGCAATGTCACCACCACCCCAAGAGTGTCACCCAGTGTGGCCCTTATCCACACACCCTTGATGGATGTCACTGTCTGTGAACTACTTTTACATTTTGTTTGTTTGTGCCACCACTACTGACTGTGCCGCCATTAAGAGATGTGAGAAGTGTGGCAGCCAGAGATAGGGCCTTCTCAGTGGTGGCACCCCGACTTTGGAACTCCCTCCCCTTAGAACTGAGGAAAGCTCCCTCAATACAGAGCTTTAGGTGGAGCCTGAAAACTTTTTATTAAAAAAAAATTTCAATGAGGCAGAGGTTGGGGGGGGGCCTATTGTTTTTACTGCTTTTAGTGTTTGTAGCGTCTGTGTATTAATTGTTTTTAATTGTATGTTTTTATTTAATATTTTAATTATGTTTTATTGTAAGCTGCTTTGAGTCAGGCTAATGGCCCGAGAAAGGCAGGATATAATTTTCAAAATAAATAAATAAATAAATAAATAAATAAATAAATAAATAAATAAATAAATAAATAAATAAATTTGTTTTCCAAAAAGCAGGAGAAAGAATGGCAGGGAAAACTGTGGAAGAAAGAGAAACTGGAACGTCTTTATGGCACCACAAGTTCCAGTTTTTTACTACAGGCATGATGTCAACCATGCAGTGCCTCCAAGCCCACCATCTAATGCAGTGATTTTCAATCTTTTTCATCTCATGGCACACTTAACAAGGCACTGAAATTTTCAAGGGACACCATCAATTGTTTTTACCATTGACAAGGTGTACCAGACTGTTTAAATCCCCCAGTTTTCCTATTAATGAATAGGAAAATTCCCATGGCAAATTCCCACGGCACACCTGAGGACTATCTATGGCACACCAGTGTGCCATGGGACACTGGTTGAAAATCCCTGATCTAATGAAATGCATCCAACTTCTCCTAGGAGAGACCTTCTGTCTCTCCTTCCATCTATTTGCTCTATCAGCAAACTTATTTATTGACCCATCTGCACCTCTCCCCAAACCATCATCCAACTGTACCTTCTCTGCTCAAGTCCTTTGCAGAAAGGTTCATGCACAGCACCAAAGTGGGAAAGAAACAGTATTCCATGTACGTTTGGAATTTAGTCATATAAGCAGCTAACCTGTCCATCTACATCCTGATCCTATTTTATGCCCAAATTTCCAGATATCCAAAATGAACCCTACAATCCAGAGTAACTACGGAAGCACATAAGAGCTATTTATGTCAATGTAGTTATGGCACCACCTAGTGAAAACCTATGGGAAATTCATATTGCAATCAAGAGTAAGAAACTCCCCTTAGTTACTCTGAATTATGCCTGAACTGTACCAAATCTGCAGGAGAAATACCACCTCCAGGATTGGTAGCAAATATTTTTTTCCACCCTTTCCTTAATATATATTTCCCAAAGTGTCTCCCCAATTTGTCACCTTCAAACCAAGTCCTTTTTTATCTAATGAATTCATGTATTATTATTGACTTTTTCAGAATGCATGGTGAGGTGTTGTTTTTTTTTCCATCTCAACCCACATGCAAATTATCCAGGTTATGGATTTTTACGATTTGACCCTAAAGCTGTCTAATTCCTTGTACATTGATTGACTCTTTTGTGTAGCAGGAATGAAATATGCATTTTTACCACACCCTGAAGTTGGGATTTCTTTCTTTTTTAAAAAAAATCTCAGTCACCCTCCACAAAGTACTCTTTTTTGTGACCTTAAAGCCACTGGTGATAGATTTTTCTAGATTTGTTGTTTTTTTCTGAGGATGTGTTTGAAAAATGTATTAGCTCAAATTGAACATGTTAAACTAATTAGGCTATGCAAATGCTGCTCAGCAGGACTGCTTTTAAAGTCAATTAGACTTACCCAAATGTTCAAATAAAAGAAAATCTGTTTCAATAACAACCTAACAACCATGTGGAACAAATAAGGCCTCTAATTAACTTTTCAGAATGTGCTTTAGAGTTCAGCTTTCCAGTAATGAAAATGTAACTAAATCTGATTCTCGTTTAGTGCCCTACTTAGCATCAATGAACCTCTGGAACCCAGTTATCCACTGAGCTGGGAAGCCAGTTTCCTAATCGTGACCCACGTAGTCCAAGACCTGTTCTGAGAGAAATGCTCATAAGATCTAGGCTGGTGGCTACAGAGGTTAAGGTTTTGTTTTTTCCCAGTTGTAGCATCTGAATTTTTGAAATGCTTTCAAAGGGAGGTATATCTCCAACATTTTGAGGGTGGTTGTTGTTGGTTCCTATTGTTTGATTTCTTGTTTTAATTCCTGTTGTTTTATAACAGTATTAGAATTGTGTTTTCTGGTGAGTTTGAATTTAGATCTCACAATGGGTAATCAACATCAGTCACATCATTATTGGGGGGCAGGTGGGACAGGTCATTTTGGGTGATGTGCATGAAGTGGATGTAACTACTGGCCATTTTTTTAAATCTTTGCATTTTCAAATAATACCATTAATTTATAAATAATTAAATGCATAATTTCATGCAGAATACAAGGAAACAAACAATGTTGGAATGTTGCTTTCCTTTCAAAGGTTCTAGCAAAAAAAACCCAGTAAGAGTAGGTGCATCACAACACCACTCACCCAGGGCTTTGTACTTCCCACTGCATGGAAGGAGGTCCATCAGGTGGATGATGTTCTGGCCTCCTGATCCTGGTGATACAAACCCTAGTGATGCCACTGGTCAACACATTAAACAAGGGCCAAACTGCATAATAAGTTGAGCTTGCCATTACTGCTGATGGGCTTAACTTTTAATAAGAGCAACTGGTTTAGTATCACAAGAGCACAATCTTAACCATGTCTACTCAAAAGTAAGCCCCATTGTGTTCAATGGGTCTTACTCCCAGGAAAGTGTCTTTAGGATTGTAGCCTAAGGGTTTTGCACTCTCCATCTATTATGGTTCTGACGGAGGCATCTGCTCCTAATTGTTTCTGTTTGCCAAAGGAAGAAAATCTTACATCACTGCTAATCTGAACCTTTCTTCAATAGCTAATTGTTGTTGTGAATATTAATATTGATATCCTGCCTTTCCCATGCCCAAGAATACAATGTGTAACAATAAATAAAATAATTTTTTTAAAAAATATGTATGTGAGGAGATGCAGAAGACATTGTCAGTCTGAAGGTAAGCTGGTTGGTGGTTCATAACCCCAATACAGCATGAGGGAGGAAGCTCCCGTTACTTGGCAAGCTCCTGCCACACTAGCAGTTTGTGAGCGCAAGTACAGACATCCCCCAATTATTGGACAGGTTAGAAATAACAGCACCATTCAAAAGTGAAAAGCATTGAAAAGTGGAACCCAATCTTTTTTAGTTTATATACGTATGTTGCTTCCAATGCTTTTTTTAGCAAGCTAACTGCAAATGCACCTTTTATCTTGCAAATTCCTGCTGCTACACAAAGGTTTCTGCAAATTGATTCTTATTAACTCCTTTGGGAACAAGATTAGACCAGGAGCTTCAACAGGGGTAGGGCAATTTTGGCCTTTAGAATAGCAGAGGGAGGTTGAAAGAGCCAAATATGAGTTGAAAGCAGGGGATACCTGTAGATAAATAGTATCACTTTGATGGGAAAGTAAGAGCATTCCGTGTACATTCGGAATTTAGTCATACCAGCCACGTGACCATGGAAATGTCTGGCTTTGGAATGGTAATGAGCACCACCCTTAATGATGACTTTATGATGAGGTCTAACCAACCATTCTGAAAAGCACAGTCAAGCCCATGGACACTAATGACTGCCTTAACATGCAGCTTGGACCATAACCAATGGATGATAAATTGTGTCTTGCTCCAATTCCAGTGTGCACAAGGAACCCTGCTTGCTTTCATAAGACAGTAGTACAAACATGGCTCAACCTCACACACTGACATGATTGAAAATGGTACTGCCAAAATCCACACAACATTGTTGCATAGAAAGAGGTGGAATTTTAGCTAATGGAATATTCATATTTTGATATATGATATATGATATATGATATATGATATATGATATATGATATATATATATATATATATATATATATATATATATATATATATATATATGATATTCATATATTTATATGAATATATGAATATTCATATATTCATTATAAAAATTTGATTAAACATCTGCTTTTTTGTTGTCTTCCCATTATAATATATATTTCAAATTATAATATATAATATATATTTCAAATAGCAGATCTCTGAGTGATACCGCTGTGTTACTGAGGTCTTTTACTCCCTTGTGTAAGGGGACAAAGATATCTCCAATACAGAAGATACCTCCAGAAGATGACTCCAATCCAGAGCAGCACACATGGTTTCAGGTAAGAGGCAACCATGTTGCAGTCAGAAGTTTGAAAATTGCAGTTCATAGCTTATGACTGAGGTTTAGCATGGGCAGGGTGACCAGATGCCTGAACCCAAATTGGAGGACTAGTCCCCCCAAATTCCCCTCAAAAGCCAAAATTCCTCCCATGGTAAAAAATGTAGGGCACCCCAAAAATGTAGGACAAATGTAGAACATGTTAAAATAAAGCTAAACACTCATATTGCTTTCCTGGACTTCAACACTAAATTTCAACACTGGATTTCAACACTAAATTACTTTTTGTTCAATTTAAAACAGATTGTGCACTCTCTGCTAACACGACAGTGCAGATGTTCCAATGCAACCAACCTGTCTCTTTGCACAAATGCACATGTCCATGGACAGGAGGCAGTTGGGCTGATCAGGGCAGGGGTGAGCTGAGGGGTGAGCTGAGGATGCTGATGTACACACTTGCCAGAGAGTAAGCCTCATTGACTACAGTGGGACTTTTGTGACACATGGCTCTCTGCTGCTTGGGTCCCTATCAGTTTAGCATCCTAGAAGTTAGTGCACAAGTCTCCCAACAAAATGAAAGTTTCAGGAAAAAGTGGCAAACTTTTTCAGGTAAAAGTTGGGGAAATTGTTGGATTGGGATGAATGGGCAGGATTCTTTCCAATTCATTCGTTTGTTCGTTCATTTCTATTTTGCCTTTCACAAGTGCCCAACCAAAGTACAAAAACAGAAAAACAATTTACAATAGTGTCAAGTTCAACCATGTTAAACAATAATTAAGAGCAGACAAAAGTTGAAGCACTCCAGCTGTGGCCAAAACAGGAACAGTTCACAAGCTAAAAGCTTGATAGAACAGGTGGGTCTATAAAACCATTTGAAAAGCAGAGAGGAGCTCTTCTGAACTCTCTTGGATAGGGAGATCCACATCAGGGAGAGAGCTATTAATTATTTATGTTTTAGAAAAGTATGTCCTGGATTTGGGGCATAAAAATAAGACCCGCAGTGTTAAAATAGGTAGATGGAGGTATGTGGCCTGGCTAAGGTGGCAGGATCAGCAATGGTGCTGTACACCATGGCTACAATTCTAACTACACTTTCCTGGAAGTAAGTGCTTTTGAACACAATGGAACTTACTTCTAAGTAGACATGCTTAGGATCGCACTGTGCATCCTATTCCCCTTCCCATGCTAGATGTTCCACATCAATGCACTTGGACTTGTGCTGGTGTTTAGCTGGTGCAGGTAAGAGTAGACTCATTGCTGGAGTTGGGGCTTTCCCTGGGGCAAGAGGACAAAAGCCTACTTAACTTGAAGAGAGTTCCAGACTGCAAAATACACTGTCCCACTGTATCAGAGCAGGAGAATTTCATTAGGATTGGACTGCCTGTTTCTTCTTAGTATTAATTATAACTGTATAATTTACTTCTAAAAAAGCCTAGCATATTTATTAGTTTCTTAATAATTTTTTGCATTCTTCCACATCAGTTAAACCTATAAAACTTTGGTGTACAAAGGTTTTGTTTTGGGACAAAGATATCGCCAATATTCTTGGAGAAAATTCTGATTTAGCCATATTACATTAGCTTGCATTACCCCCCAAATCCAGAGTAATTACAGGAGCACATAAGAGACTTTGGGCGCAATCCTGAGTAACTACGGGGAGTCCTTGCTCTGGTGGAAGAATAATTTGCTCTGGACTGCAAAATGAATTTCCCATAGGTTTTCACTAGGTGGTGCAGTAACTACAGGTACACATAAAGTCTCTTATGTGCTCCCGTAGTTACTCTGGATTGTAGGGTTTATGTGCATCCGTAGTTACTGCACTACCTAGTGAAAACCTATGGAAAATTCATGTTGGAATCCAGAGTAAGTTGTTCTTACACCAGACCAAGGACTCCCCATAGTTACTCTGGATTTTGCCCTTAGTTACTTAGAAGCAAGCAGCCATCATCCCCTTCCTTGCCCTAGCCAGTGAAAGAGGGTTCGTCAGCCTGCCTCTGAGTTTCAACTTGTTATACACAAATTTTACTCAGCATGACACCTACACATAAAAAGGAACATGCTGAGCCCTGGAGATGGGGAAAAATGCATCCCTTTATAATCACATTTTAAAAAAAACAGGTTTTCTACCCTTGTTGAGAAGCAGTCATTCCTTTCTTCAGCTGAGCCAGGCAAAGGCAGGGGGCCCTTTGCATTTCTAACTGCTGTCTCTCTACAACAGTAAGAAAAGCTGTTTTTAAACCATTGTAAAAGCATTCGCTTTGAGAGAAGGACTCAGATCCACTGGGGGAGCACTCAGAGGTAAATTGGACATGAGCAGAAACCTGTTGTGTCTATAGATGTTCTCAGGTGTGGGAGATGTTCCAAATGCAGGTTGGGACCAGTGACATGTCAAATTCATGGGTCACAAATCCATGAAAAAGGTGGGCAACCTGTACTTTGAATCCCAAGAACCATGCAATTAATTTTGTTCGCCCCAAAGGGATTTCATTTGAAGTTCTCAGATTGCAGCCCCACCAACATAGTCGCACAGCAAGCCTTTCAAAACAAAAGAAAGTTTCAAAAATGGCTTATGGTATGACACGGTGATCTGTTGTGAAAGGAAAAAAAGGCCAAAATTCCCTGGACAAATGTAACCTCATAGGCATGTCTGGCTTTTGGCCACTAGGCACTGCACACAACTCTAAATGTGAAAATCAGAGTATCAAGATTATTTACACATGCCACCAGATCCTATGCATATTTACTTGAAAGTTAGTCCCACTGGACTTAATGAACACATTCCCAAATGTTTGTGCATAGTATTACAGTCAGATTTCTAGTATTTTTTGGTTTCTGTGGTCCTTAAAGGAGAAAAAAATTATTGTGTACCAGAAATATATCACTTTGGTTTTGATATTGTGTTGAATGCATGTTCAAAACGTTACCACTAAAGAGCATGGAGGTTTTATTAATTTAAAAGCTTCTCTTAAAAGTCTAGAATGACTTTCATATGGAGAGCGTGCAATCCAGCTCAAATTTATGCACTTTTCATTTCATTAATTGTAACAGGAGACATTTGGGCACACATTTCAATTGCCTATCGAAATGAAGAACAGCCCAATCCTATCCCTGGTGGTGCTGGTAGGTTTGGCAGAGCCAAAATGTTTACAGCTGTATTCAATGCCCCCACCCGGACCACCGGAGATCTTTTAGGTAGAAGGGGATTTTATTCCTGCAATGAGGCTTCTCAATTCTGTGCTGGCTATTGAGACCCTCTGGATTGGGCTTTGCAATCCAACACAGAAGATAGGATCCAGCAGTGAAGGACTCCACCAGTCCTACCACTCCTGAGCCAGTTTCTCCCCTCCCCTGCAAGCCCTAGAAGGTCTCTTGACACTCCTATGCTTACTATCTATATCTGATGCTTGCTCTTCTTTAGGTGTTGCAGAGTGTGCCTTATAACATTTTGCAATAACTATCACTGTCACTGAAGGCTCATAGGATTGGGCCCTAGGAATGCAAATTTTATTTGGATCCTGCCCCATTTAGGGGTTGTTTTACAAAAGTGAAGAAATGCTTAGTACAAATGAAAGCTGAGTTTTTGTTTCTTCTGTACTTCATTCCAACCTAGTTGATGAGCTCAACTTAGACGCAAGTGTGGTGAACCCTGGGGTTTTACCGAGCATCAATGAAAGCTTTTCATTGTGCACTCCAATGCTGTCATCCACTGTTAGCTAACAAATATGATAGGTTTTTAACCTAATCCACCATGTCCTTGCCAAAGCTCCTTGTGTGTTACGTCACCTTGCTGTGGGCCAAGAGTTGCTTTCCCCCAGATGGCCGTCATGGAGCTGCTGACAGGTCTTCTGACGGAGACACAAGAGAACAGGAACTCTCCCGTTTATCTAGTACTACTGACAAAGGGGGGGGGAGCTGCTGATATTCATATGCAGAAGCACTCTATCAAGCATTACTGTGTTCTCAGAATGTTCTGGGTGTGATAAATCAGAGCACATGCTTTTTGACGTCTTCTTGTTTTTGCTGCAGTGTAGAGTTTCCCCTCGGTTGAAATATGGGTAATAGAAAAAGAGGAGGAAATAGCCAAGTGTGACATCATCAACCAACTGGTAGTGGAATTGGAACAATAAATAATACTTTGTAGAGTTGTAAAAGTGAATTGTAGATTGTAGGTGCTCATCATTCATCTGATCTGCGAATCTGACCTGTTATACAATCTGCATTATTAAAAAACCAAGGTGGCTTATTGTTATTGAGGTTGATTGCTATATGGAAGGTGGTAAAGATGTGGCACAGAGGGCGATCTGAATTAAGCTTGTTTATGCAAGGTCCCATTCCAGGTGAAAGCTTCATTGCTCTTAAGTTGGCCTACTGTACCCTTCCTTTTCTGTAAAATTTAACATCAATGACGCCTCACAATGAGATTCCAGCAACCCGTCACCATTTAGACACTGTCCCAGCAGCAAGACTCCATATGAAATGTAGTGTTCTTGCCTTCTGATTTCATAATACAGGGAGATCAAAACTGTTTTATATAGTGAGCTGAATGGAAGTGGAAGTGATGACATTAAACAATGGCCAGAAATCACATTTTATTCTCATGTAGAAACTCATTCAGCCTTATGTTTGACACCAAGTAGATTCATCAATTTCCATAGGACTGTAGAGTATCTCCTACAGATCTTTGGCTATGGGATATTGCTGTGGCACCAGTGTATGTCAAGTGGAGATGCTCAGCAAGGCCTGGTAGGTTTTGATGGGGAAAAGAGACTGCATCGCTGGGAGGCCTGGCACAGGGCCCAGCAAATTATGAGTTGGACCTGAATTTCCAAAAGGATTTAATTTAGTTCATGATGGTCTTGCTTTTTCTGAACTGAAGCAATTCATTTTAAACACCACAAATTCATAACTCTGGCACTATAACTATAAAGTGTTGAAGAGATGTAATTTGATCTGAAAACTATTTACTCAAAAGTAATTCCCATTAAGCTGTATGGATCTTGATTTGATCTAAGTATGCTTATGAATAAATGCTCCACCCTAGTAATGTGGTACGATCAGTGCCTAACAATCCCACATCTCTTTTAATCAAAATATGCCTTATTCAGTGGCATTTGGGATGTACAGATTGCAAACATGGGGTAGAAGAAACATTAATTTTAATTGCAATTTCAGGTATGGTTTTAGATTTTGCTTTTCACCTATGTTTACAAAATTAACACTGTTACATAACACCAAACAATTTGTTCTACTAATGACCAATATGTGCAGTCCCACTCTAATGAAGCCAATATTTTTGATACTGATATGGCTCAATCATATCAGTATTTAGTACTCATATTTGGTACTGATATGGCTCAATCCCATCCAAGGCCGGCCTGTGTGATGTAGGGCTGTTGATACAATAGCAATTGCATCCCACAGTCAGCTGGGGCCTAGCCAATGATAAAGATGTAAGTAAAGAATTTTTTTCTGTGGCATGATCCCCTAATGGGCCTTCTTGAATGCGCACCAGTTATTTTGCTGACATAAGTCTAGTAGGTCCAAAGGGGTGTGTTGGTCCTGGAATGGGCTTTTGGATCTTGGGGACATAGCTGACACTGATCACTTCATTCATCACTCTGGCCTGAACACATTCCCCCACCAACTTACCTGGCACAGTGGATAATCTGTGATTTGTTGTTGCCCTCGGAAGCCCACTGGACAATTGCACTGGTGGCTGCTCTTCTAGGCACCTGATGTTCTGGCAGCCTACTGGATAAGCTAACCTGATCATGAAATCTGGCAGCATAACCCACCAATAGGACTGAGCCACTAATAATTTCATCTGATAAGAAGCATTGCCCAAAACTATTCCATAGATGCAACTGGACCTCAGTGTCGTTGTTTTCAAATTAATCTCCTTCTGTGCTTCCATCCAGCAGAATCTAAAGTGGGTGAGAGAAAATGGTAATCTTAATCCTTACAAACGCATGAGTTATCTCAATATAAGAACCAGTTATCCTGAAGAGAGCAAAGCTCTTAGACGAGGCGATTCCATCAAACACTAAATACACTCAGCGGTCTTGCCGTCCTATTAAAGGGCAGCTGAAACAATCTGCTCCATTTTATGGAAATTAGATGCAGCTGTTGCACTCCTGGCAAGTTGTGCATCCAGAAATATTGGATAACCTTACTCTATAAATATTGCTGCCAATACCTAACTAGTTATATCTTTGTTTAAAACAAATATAAATGGAGCATTACCCCCCTCTTTCAAGAGCTTTTGGAAAGATGAACTCTGTATGTCCCATTCGTCCTCTCACCCTCTATTTGGCCATATAAAGGATTTCAGTTTTGGATTAGCCCTTGTTTGAAACTTGCATGTTAACAAAATAAGAAGTGGGTTGTGCTTCAGCTGAGAATTGGCACAAGGCTAAATAGAAATAAAAAGACACATTGTAGAGTTCTGTACAAGGTATATCCTGGGATTTTAAGAAAATTTTCACCAGAAACGTGAAGGTGCTCACATGTTCACTCATGCACCAAAGAGCATGGTCATTGTAAATGGAGATTCCTCCTTAATATATGTTCCATGGACATGAACATGTTTTACAGACTCAAATATTGTGCTTATTTAAAACTAAGCCTTAATGCATTCATGCTTCCCGTTGGTTGTTTTTGTTGTTGTTGGTTTTCGTGGGTTTTTTTTTTTTTGCGAAATCCTTTTCTTATGCAAAGGTTCACTGAAATTGGGCTCAGCAAAATAAATATTTTCAACAAGCTAATTTGACCAGTTTGACTCACTAGGAATTTCTCAGTCAAATTTCATTTTATTGGATCTATCTATCTATCTATCTATCTATCTATCTATCTATCTATCTATCTATCTATCTATCTATTCAATTATTTAATTTTAATTAACTACGGGATTGATACCCTACCTTTCTCAAGTCAAAACAAATGTCCAAGGCAATTTATGAAGCTTCCCTCCTGTTATCCTCACAACAGCCCTGTGAGGTAGGTGAGGTAAAGGGTGAGTGACTACCCCAAGGTCACCAAAGAAGCTTCATGGCCAAGGAAGAATTTAAACCTGGATTTTCCAGGTCTCAGTTCAGATCCTTAACTGCTACACCATTGTGACTCTCAGGCTGGCTCTAGTTATTGTGATCTTTGTGGGCAGCCTCAGCCTCAGCATTTGTTTGCCAGAGTTCGGCTGCAATCCTAACCACACTTTTCTGGGAGTAAGACCCACTGAACACAATGGGGCTTACTTCTGAGTAGACATGGATAGGATTGCACCCTAAATCTTACTTGTAGGACATTGAGGGCACAATCATAACCAATTTAGGCCAGCCTAACTTAGCCGGCATATCTTCCAATGGTGGGGAGTGGAGTTTGGCGTATACCTGTGCACTAGCCTGACCCCAGGAGTGGGGCAGAATTGCTTTACAGCACTTTTGTGATACCTTCAGGTCAGCATAGGACTTAGGCTGGAATTTATGCCAGCTTAATTGGGGATTAGGATTGCAGCCTCAATAAAGTTTTTCACAGAAAGCTACCATGTACTGAATCAGACCATTTATTTGATTCAGTATTCTGTTGGTCACCTTACAATTGGTACCATTGATCAGTACCATTGGCCATCTAGGTATGTTTCAGCATAGTACATCTAGGTCTGTATTGTCAGCACAGACTGGCAGCAGCATTTAGGGAGTTTCAGACATTAATTTTTCCTCAATCTTGGCCTCTGGGGAAACCAGAGATTGGAAGCTTCTATATGTGAAGAATGTGCTCTATCACAGAGTAATGGCTCTTCCCCAATAGAATCGACCATAACATTCAATTGAACCCAAGCTGAAACTGAACTCTTATGTGGATTTCCAAGGATCATTCAATTCCTAAGGGAATTCCTGAGAAATATGTTGTGGTGTTCCAGCTATTGAGAGATAATTCAGAAAGAATGATCAGAGAGGAAGATTAATTCAATTTCTCAGTTTGTACCAAAGACAGAAAAACCTACCGGTATTCTTTCAGCGAATCTAATGCTCTCCAAAATTAGAAATATCAGATCTCATTGACACCAAATTTCCCAGAAGAAAAAATTATTTATATTTTGCTGTAGGATAATTGTGGATTTAATCACATTTCTTTGCAAGTTATGCCTGTGTTTATTTTCTCATTATCAAGTGCCTTCAGTTTCTCTGGAACTGTTATGTGTGTCCCAATTCTATGAATCCTCTCTTGATCTACCATAGTAAAGGTGACAGCAATGCTACAAATAGCATGCTATTTTTAACTTCATTGGAGCCATTGGTACAAATGGCCAGGAGATCCACGTACCCACCACTGATGTTCAATGCCAGAGCTGGTGAAGTGGAATAGGAGAGAGTAATGGATGATTAGGGGAGGTTTAGGGTGGGGAAGGATTGATAGATAGATAGATCTAGATAGGCGGTTCAGAGAGCATGAAGATTATTTTGGTGGCATTTGTGAATGCTGGATCCTATCCAGTGGTGGGATTCAAATAAATTAACAACAGCTTCTATGTCTCATTAGTAACCAGTTCTCAGAACCAGGCACTCATTAGCAAAGGGTTCTATAGAACCTGTGAGAACCCCTTGAAGTCCACCACTGATCCTATCCCCCTTTCCTGGCTCAGACTCACCTCTTCTTTTCCTCAGACTTGTGCCAGAAAAATAGCTGCCGAGGTTCTGAAAGAAATGCAATGGCATTCAAGTGGCTGCCTACGAGGTAAATAAAAAGTATCAGCAGAGCCAAGCAAACAGATTGAGAAATCACTTTCTGCTCCCCACTAACAATCCTATGCTTGTCTACTAAAAAAATAGCTCCCACTGAAATGAATAGGACTCACTAATAGGTAAGCATGCTTGGGATTGCAGCTGTACTTGCATAATGGGAAGTTGATTTTGAATTATGGCATTATGTTGGGGGGGGGATTTGTAATAATTATGGCACAATCCTACCAACTTTCCAGCACTGGAATAAGGGTAATGCAACTCTGAGGTAAGAGAACAAACTTTGCCTTACCTAGAGGAGACCTCCATGACTGTTCCCTTGGTCCAGGATACAGCATATGCCCCACTGGCATTGCTATGCCAGTGCTGGTAAGTTGGCTACATCTGTGACCTTGGTTAATTGCCATGCCAGATTGGTTCATGGAGACAGAAATGAAGCTTGCAATCCCCAGAGATATAATTATGGTGAAGCCTGAAGGACAGCTGTCCCATGCGCTAAGTCAAAGGGGTGCATGACTGCATTATTTTCATTATAACAAACCAAGATGCAAAGCTGCAGCCTGCAAATACTCCCTCCTGTGGGAAGAACCTAGAAGAAATGTCATGATGTCATTATAGTGACATCAGAAGGGCTTCGTGACATCACTGCCATTGGTGCATTGACAGTGTGTTATGCATATATTATACATCATTTTTGCAACAAAAGGTGTTCCTCTCATTTGAAATTTGTCCAGAGAGATTCAGGCCACTTAAGGCAGCAACCTAAGTGCTTACTGAAAATGGGATTGTCATGGAAGTCTGTTTCATAGGAAATCCAAGCTTAGAGTGTTTGTCATGCCAGGCCTTTCTTTCTCCTGTTTTATGGCTTGTATAGATACTTTGTGGGGTCAGCTGAAACGTTACACTGTAATCCAGCCTCTTAGGTTGGCAAGTATCACCTTAGATTAGAGTCACAACATTTCATGGGCAGCTTTGGTCCCCCCAAGTTCGGAATCTTGAAAAGAAGTCTCTTGTTCCTGGGTGGTCACTGTCGAGATAGTTTCAAGCATACAAAATATAAAAAGTATGCATGAAATATGCCAGTATATTAAATTAACATCCTGCAAAAGCTCCCTTTTTAAAATCCAGATGCTTATATTGCTTTTGACAGACTCTCGGCGGTGAAGTTTTAACTTTAAAGAAGGGGCTTTCTGTTTCTGTTTTCAAGTTAAAAATAATGAAAGGAAAACACACTGAAATTCCCACATTATTAAATAAAACATTTCAGTGGCCCAGGGCCAATAATTGTCACGCCATGAACAAATGCCTCACGGTCATATGTTCCATAACTGTTTGCTAAAAACTACCAATTTTAACACATTTGCACATGATTAGACACAATAAAAAGTTACTTATTGAAGCCAGGGAGACAGTAGACGGGGTGCCCAGGGGAAGGAAAACTTCCCTGCAACTTTGAATGAGCGAGGGATGGTTTGAAATAAGTTCCATGCTGTGAAAACAGATCATAACTAGGCAGCCATAAGTGACCGCCTTTGTTCTTATGGTCAGGAGTTCATAATACCATCACCGCTTAGTGATGACATCCTGAGAAATGCAGTCATAAAAGAATTTTGAACTATCAATAGGTGAATCTATGAACAGACAATATTTGAACCTATAAATCCAACTTCATTTAACTCAAGCTATTTTTAAAATTATTTTTGAATCAAAGCTCTTTTTCAAAGCAATATGAATTTCAAAAATATTCAAAAATGGCTCTTTTGGTTCATGTGTAAGAGAGTGGCATTGACATTAAATCTGTATGGTTTTTGGATTGCATCTGGGTCTTGCCCTTTCCCCCAGGAGCTCATGCATAAGGTTATCCTGTTTTCACCTTACAACAGTCCTGTAAAGATTCATGTGAGCTTTATGAGTGAACGGGAATTTAAAACCCGATTACCCTGGGCGAAGTTCAACACAGCATGCTGAGTTTCTTTTTCAACCCTTTGCCAAACCTTGTGAAACCACCAGGTTTCAGGAGCAGACTCAGGACCAAAACTGATGTGATGGGACAGCTGCATACAATTTATTCACATATAAAGCAGATGATAGTGTCTATTTTTAGTGTAACAGAGCCTGTAACAGAGGGGAGTTAAACCCTGATATGTAACTCACTGTTCTCTTTCTTCAGACAATGCTTGTCCTTTCCGTGTTCACTTCTGGTATCACTTCTACAGTATACGGATTCCAAAATGTTATACAAAGTGTTATTCATTTCGCTTTAAGAGCTGGGTTTCAGATGCCCAGACTAGAATGGAGGGACATATTTGTTATCACTATGAACTGGATTAAACACAATAGATTATCCTTTTTCTCTCCTGACAGCACAATCCTCACCCTTGTTTGGCACAAGTCCTGTTCTGGCCTGGGGATGTCACAAAAGTGCTGAAAGGCACTTCTGTGCCACTCCTGGAGAGTTATGCCAGTGCACAGGCATATGCCAGCCTCCCCATGCCACTGTGAGAATGGAATATAGCTGAATTGGTTATTGATAGCTGAATTGCTGGCCTAAATTGGTTAGGATTGCATCCCAAGATGCCTTTTTAGCCACTTTATGAGATTCAAATGAAACAATTGCTCTATTTATACTTCCTGCTCTCAAGTTATCATTGACCATATGGAGTGGAAAATGGCTTGCATCCACCCACCCCGCTGTTAACATGCCCACCACCTTACCTCCATATTTTCAGTTGATGGTATAAAAGGGAAGACTGTGAGTGTAAAAAGGGAGACTGTAAGTATATCTTCTGTGTATTTCTGAAATGCATAGATTCCACTTGCAAACTTATTGGATGATGGTAAGGAAACACTGGGCACAATTTGACTTCTCGCCTATATATTCACTGGTTACCTGTGCAAAAAAACTATGAATCAGGTTTGTGAAGGGAGAAAATGAATTTATGTCCACTGAGATGAATACTATAGACTGAGGGTGCAAATCCCAACCAATTTAGGCCAGCGCAATTCAACCATCTTCCCTTTTCCGTGGTGATGTATGAAGGTAAGCGCATGTCTGTGCACTGGCCTAACCCCCTCAGGAGTGGCACAGAAATGCCTTACGGCACTTTTGTGACACCCACAGGCAAGCACAGGACTTGCGTCGGTGTAAATGGGGGTTAGGATTGCAATGTTTAAGAGGAGCTACAGTCTATGGGCACAATCCAGAGTAATTACGGGAGCACATAAGAGTCATTATGTGCACCCGTAGTTACTGCACCACCTACTGAAAACCTATGGGAAATTCATATTGCAGTCCAAAGTAACTTGTTCTTACTCTGGAGCAAGGACTCCCCGTAGTTACTCTTGAGTTCACCCTATGTTAGTCTTGTTAAAGTATATTTCCACAAGTTGTTGATTTACTAGGATGAGAAATTATTGAGGAGGGTTTGCAGTCCACAGTCCACTGGGCCTGGAGCATGTTAATAATGCACTCTTGTGTACATGTCTATTAGGCCTAATACTGAGCCGCGGCAGCGCTGGCATCCACCATGCTCCTCTAGCAAGTGCTGACTAACATGAACCTTCTCAGTAATATACAAGGAGATCCACTGCCAGGCAAGGAACTGAACATGGAATTAGGGAACCTTTGTTCCCTTACCCTGAGGTAACGTCAGCAGCTACGCCAACCCAACAGGATGTAGCAGCAGCCATTTTGTTGCCACTGCTCCTTGTGACAGCTCTGGGGCTGAGGCTTAGATTACCCTTTCTCTTTTCTTTTGTTGCCTTAGGCTGCCATCCTAAGCACACTTTCCTGGGAGTAAGACCCACTGAACACAATGGGACTTATTTCTGAGTAGACATGGATAGGATTGCACCCTTTGTCTGCTTCCACCCCTATCATTTTTCCTTTCCCAAATCAGAAACTGAGATTGTAAACAAGTTTGCAACAAGATATTTCTATTTTGCTGATGTTACTCCACAGTGCTATGAATGCAGATGGTAAGGTATAAATAAATAACATTATTTAACAAAGCAATATGTTAGGGGACTGCTGCACTATGATCACACACCTCCTTATATTTCATCCGTCACTGGTTGGTTGGGCTGTATGGGCTTCTTTTATTGATTGTGTCAGCTATCCAAGAGGCAGGTGTTCTTTATTATGAGAACAGGCATCCCAGTAAAATTTGTTACGAAACATTTGACTATCACTGTTTTTTTTTAACCGATCAAAGGCAGGAAGCCCTTGTCAGAAGCATTCCTTTGACATTCAGAGATCACTTTGTATAGAAAAAGGAGCTACCAGACTTATGCCTGCCCTTCCCTAATGTCGGAATGTGTGCCAAATTCTTTATTAACCTCAGGGTTTTAAAAAAATCTTGTTTCAGTTGGCAATAGTAAATTATGTGAGAAAAAACTTCTTCTAACTTGAATACAGCGTGATCCAGTAGTAAATTTACTACTAGATCCTACAAAAACATGTTTCCGGAATGTCAGCGGGTTGTGTTTATGGGATTTTTAAAAGTCTGTTTGTCTTTTGTAATCTTAATGAAAGAGAATGTGTATGGTCCCATTGGTAAAGAATTCAAGCTATGTTCATATCCTTCATGAGATTATCTTTGGAAAATCATTATCTTACAACACAATCCTAAATTGTGCTAGAGTAGACAAGCTGACATGCCTGAAAACTTCAAACTTTTTCCTTTCCCCCAGCTATGGCTGCAGGAACACCAGTGGGTCTACCCAATTCTGAGCCAGATCTGGAGATGGAACAGAACTGAGTAGATGAAATCAACCTACTGCTGTGCTCTGACCTGTCCTGCCCTCGATTGTGCTGTCAGTGTCTGTAAAATGGGTAGAATAAAAGCAGGCCTCCGTCAGTATTGAAAAACTATGGTATCATGCTCAGCACTGCACACGCTGCATGCGAAGCATGAAAGCCTGGGTTAGATTGTTATGGAGGATAGACTGTTACCCAAGCAGCAAATCCCCCCTCTCCACGCCACTGAATTAGTCCAATGGAAAGGCAGAGCCAATACGATTGGATCCAGCTGGCGTCGGAGAGCTGGGCTAAGGACAGGAGCTCACCCTGTCTTGTGGGGCCGACCCGGGTTTCGAACCCTGGCCTGCTGGTTAACAGGCACAGCGTCTTAACCGCTTGTGCCACCTACAGCCCTTATGGGTAGAATAACCGTATATTTCAGAAGAGTTTTTTTACAGGTATACTGATCAATATATGATTGCAAGATCTGCCCTCTAGATCTGCCCTCTATAAATGACCTATTATTAATAGCATCGTTATTATCACCCCCACCTCTCTTTGTGTTTTCAGTGAAAGCACAATGAGAGGGGTCGAGGAATGTAATGTAATTGATGAAACCCATAATGGAAGGAATATGTGAAACCTCTTTTATTTCCATGAATATTCTTTTGTGTTCTCAGAGAGCCATAGAGCACAATCTTAACCATGTCTACTCAAAAGAAAGCCTCATTGTGTTCAATGGGTCTTACTCCCAAGAAAGTCTTCAGGATTGCAGCCATAGAAAATCAGCAAAGTGGCTCAGATGTAACATTGCTTTTCTTTTCTTTTTTGCATATTGAAGTTCTTATTTTTTCCATTGAAAAGCAATTAGACAAATTGTTGGGAACATGTATGCCTCTAGTTGTTGTCATGTCATGCTGTGACATTGTTGTGAACCAGTGGAACTAGTTGACAGGAATATGTATAGAAAGTGGGTGTATCACTAAATTATTAGTATGTGTGTTAGAAATTGAAAATGCTGTGGCTTTTATTGTATCGTTACCAAACAGAAGGAAAGTTGTTGAGAAATAGTAGGTATATAAGAGACTAAAGGCACAATCCTAATCAGTTTAGGCCAGCACAACTCACCTGTCTCTCAATTTTCATGGGGTTGTGGGAGACCAGCACAAGTCTATGCACTGGCCTAACTCCTCCAGGATTGACACAGAAGTGCCTTACAGGAAAAGGTGGATAGGATTGGGCTGCAATGCAATTCCAGGGCAAGCAACACTTTCTATCTCTGGCGAGTGTTATAAGGACCTCTTTGGGTCTGCTGGATCCCTTGAGTTATGTGGCTTCTACCTTCTATGTACATCCATCCTATTTTCCCATCAATTCAGTAGTTGGTGCTTCATGCTCAGAACCACTGGTACAGAAAAGAAACAGCATAGGTGGCTGTGGACACATTAGTCACAGGAAGATGGGAGAGGAAGACAGGCAGAGAGAAGGAGGATGAGGTTGAAGCAGTGAAGATCTGTTTTTCAACTCCACACTAAAGTAAGAAGAGGTAGAAGTTACCCTTGAAGTGCAGTGCAACAAGAAATTCATCCTTGCCGCATTCACTTCAGCAGGGAGGTTGGGGATGCAAGTTGGTAGGATCACCCATGACTTTGAGTTGTTCTGAAGAACTGCTTTCTTCCAAACTTCACTATGCTATGATTGACAAGCCCCCCCCCCATCCCTCTGTCCCACAGAGACCCCATTCCTCCATCACAGATGAGGAGAAATTTTGACTGGTCAATATATGTGGAGCACTGTCAATGTCCATCAAAACTATTTTGATATGGAATGTTATCTTTCCATTTTGAAAGAATCTTTTATGTTATAATTTGTACAGCTTTTAACCCTCTCCTTCTTTTTAGGGATCACAGCAGAACTTCACAGTATGGGACTTGCAGGGATATCACGTTCTGCAATGTGCAGAATTATCATTCATCCAATTTAATTATTTAATTTATCCAATTAAATTATATTTAATTTTTAAATATACAGATATTTCAACATAGTACCATTGCATTCCTTATGAAATTCACATCAAATGACATATAACAAGACGCTATTATTCAGATGTACCAAGATTTAACAGTGGTCCAGTATCTGATTTTTTTCAATATAGACTGCTCTGTCCTTGAATGCCTAGGTGGACTGAACATTAACATCTGATTTACCATAAGTCCATGTATTTGCCATATGCTAAATAAATAAATAAACCAAGATTTTAACAATTTTGACTACCCCTGGACCACACTCCCTGGACCACACTAGCAATGCCATTGGGTGAGGCATTTGGAGTTAGGCTATGGGCAAAATCCAGAGGATTTTGGGAGGGAGTCCTTGCTCCGGTGTAAGAACAATTTACTCTGGATACCAATATGAATTTCCCATAGGTTTTCACTAGGTGGTGCAGTAAGTATGGGTAAACCTAATGTCTCTTACGTGCTCCCGTAGTTACTCTGGATTTGGAGGTATAAGACCAGAGAATATCAAAACAGGGAAGGCCTCTATGAGATTGGTGACAACAGTGACATTAAATTAAAACAATACCTGACTGTTAAATACTGGCTTCAGCATTTTAAGTTGTGGATGGTGTACTTTTGGGAAAAAAATATAACTGTTCTGTTTCTGATTGCCAGACTTGAGACACTGAATTGAGGGTCTGTTTTGCAAAAACTGCTGAGTCCTTATAAATTGAAAAACAAGCTCTGTAACAGCATCTTAAGAAGGCCATCCAAAATCAATGGTAGTTTTAAATAATATTGGTTTATTTTTTCAGAGATGCTGGGCAGCCATAGCTGCTATTGAGTTCAAATGAAGGTGTTGATACTCAACACTTTGCAATCCAAGACTCTTTCATCTCATTTGCCTTGCAAAAAAGGGTCCAGTGTTCAGGATGCAGTGGGCCGCCTCTGTCTTTTTTCCCATCCTGAAATAAGCTGAATTTCTTTGCAGAGATATTGCTGCAAACTCATTAAGGCAGTTAGAAAGTTTTCGTAAAGATGCTACTGAAGCAGAACTATTAATAGCCAGCTGAAAATTAACATTTCCTTCCTCTGCATTATTAGACCTTTAGGGACAAACTGTAAATTAATGTGTTCCTTTCCTGCAGCAAATTAGCACATTTGCTAATCAGGGTCTTCCTCACCAATCTCCATGGTTAATGTTTGCATTTTCCTTTCTCTTATATTTGTTTGAGGATGACTAGAAATGCTATTGAAATAAAAAAAATAACCAGAGTCAGATATGCAGACCAATAAAATGATTAGCACCCAGCAGTCTTCAACTAGCAGAAATGTTTTTGCATTAGTAGAAGGGCATTCACAAGGTTATTGCATGGGGAAAATGATCAGGGATCCATCTTCAACTGGAAAATTATGGAAAATTATCCATCTCCAGCTGTACATGTGCAATGACATGTGTGCATATTTGCAAGATTGTGAAGAACCTGGGACTAGATGGGTTTTGAGCAATGCTTGCATACATTCTGTATTCAGGGAGGAACAAAGAGTAGTCGTCTAGAACATTTGTGCAATGAAAAGTTGCACACACATTATGTAGTCACAGAAGACTATACTGCCACCTGAAACAATATAAACAGGGAAATAATAATAATAATGGTCAACATTTGTTACTAAATATGGCCATCGTAACAAAAAGTAATTAACCAAATGACCTTTTCATAAGAAAAATGAATAGTGCAATACTGCAAATTATAGGAAAATATAGTACAGTACACAGCAATATGCATTGAGGTTCTCAAATGTATATATTGGCTCCAAGGCCAATTACCATATGTTCCATCTAATATATGGAGTTTAGGCAGTATTGTTGCTAAGAAGGTGCAGGGGTGCAGACTGCACCAAGTGAGCAACCACTGACCAAAAGTTTTGGTATTGAATAATACCATCATGTTATATATCATTTGATGTGTAATTTCATCCAGAATACAAAGAAACAAACTCCATTGAAATATCTCTATTCTATCAAATGTGAAAGCCAAAAAACCAGCTAGATGTGTGATGCCACATCAACACAGCCTCTGTCAGGAGCATTGTTCTGCCTTTAGCATTTTGTGATACAAACCCAACTTGATGGAAACTCTAAACTACAACTGCGTTTAGGGTTGAAGCTGATGGCTTATTGGGGACAAGACAGTGGGATCCAGTATAGCATAATATATTGTGATATGGGCTATAATAAAAAGTTAGGTAAAAGTCTCTGGCAGGTTGCCCTGCCAGCCATGAGGTTCAGGAACCAGCTACAGCTGTTGGGTGCAGCACTCATCCCCGATTCAGCCAAGAGCCAGCGCTGTTCGAAGACTCCTTCGTGGTCACATGGCCAACATGACCACATGGAATGCTTTTTACATTCCCCCTTCCCAAGGGGGGTATTTATTTTCTTGTATTTGCATGGTTTCAAACTGCTAGGTTGGCAGGCTCTGGGCAAGGGACAGGAGATCACTCCTTCGTGTAGCACCCAGGACTCAAAACCTGGCCTGCCAGATGGCAGTCACGGTGACTTAACCAGCTGAGCTGCTACAGACCTATAATAATGCATCAAAGATCTGGACCATAACTACACAAAAAATCAGGAACACAAACACATCATGAAGTGGTGTGGAGTAATAAAACAGTATCCTAAACTGGATACTGGAGTAATAGAATAGATGGCTAGTAAATAGCCCAAAACAGAGGGTTCAAGATCCAAACTCAAACTGGACTGAACCCCAAATTTATCTTTTCACTGATTGTCTTCTTTTTAGACATACATGTCTAAGGCTGCAATCCTAAGCTTCAGTTAGGCCAGACTAAGTCCTGGAATAAGCCCTGTTCTGACCTGGGGATGTCACATAAACGCCACACTTGTGGAGGGAGGGGTTAGGCCACTGCATAGGCATATGCTGAACTTCTTACATCACCATGGAAAGATATGCTATGTTAATTTGGTTGGTCTAAATTGGTTAGGATTGCACCCTAATTTATGTAATTTTCCATACAATTGATCTATGGAAGACTATCAGTGCAATCCTAACCCCTGTGCTGCTCTGGGGGTGTTGCTCTGAGGATGTGCAAAAGTCCTCTGCTGCTCTGGGGGTGTTGCAAAAGCATCGTAAGACAGTTTTGTGCCACTCAGGAGGGGGGTTAGGCCAGTTCACAGATATGCCATCACGGAAATGGGGAGATAGGGTGAGTTGTGCAGGCATAAATTGGTTAGGATTGCACCTCCAGAATTCATGGAATACAGAAATCACAAGCTTTCGCACGCACAGACAGAAGCCAATAGAATTTAGCTACATTCTCTCAAACAGATTTGAATGTTTATTTTAGATGTAGCTAATAACGGTAATACAAGTATCCTATCTAATTAACTGACAAGCAGTCCAAGACTGAAGCCCTACTCTTACATGCTACTTTATGCTTTGAAAGAACAAAGAGCTTGATTCTTGGTTCTGACGTCATACATGGCATGAGCAATGAGACTTTTTGAAAGCAGAAGAAAGAAACATGAAATAGAGAAGCGAAGGTGGAAAAAATACTATAAAAGAAGCCAGAAAGAGCTAAGTTCCATGGATGGGGTTCCTCCTGGGGACTAGCCTAGATGGTGCAGCTTGAAGTGTTGTGTGAATATTAATAAGACAGATTGATTTTCTCACAGGTTTATTGTCTTTGTAAGTTTTTTCCTTCTACTTACAAAAAAGAGGATCTGAGCTATGGTCAGCTACAGTGGAATGCTTAGGATATATCCAGAATAATCACTCAGATTCAAAGAGGGAGTGGGTGTATATGGTCAGTAAGCTTGGGCTAGTTGTGAAGCATAAGGACAAGCAATCCATGAGGACTGATGTGGCTACAGCTTAGTGAGAAGTACGGAGGATGCAAACTTAGGGTGCACTCCTAAGAAACTTAGGCCAGCATAATTAACCTGGCCTATCTATCCATGATGGTGTGAGGAGGTTGGCATATGCAAGGAGAAGGGAAGAAGTGTCTTTCTGCACTTTTTTGTCTCTCCTAGGTCAGCACAGGACTTATGCCGGGGCTTAGGCTGGCCTAAGTGGAGATTAGGATTGTAACCCTAACCAACTTAGGCTAGCACAACTCACCTGTCTTCCCATTCTAATGGTGGTATGGAGAGGCCCGTGCAAGTCTGTGTGTTTGCTGAACACCCACAGAAGGGTGCAGTGCCTTATGGCACTTTTGTGACACCCCAAGGCCAGCACAAGACTTGTGCCAGGCCTAATGCCAGCCTAACTGGGGTTTAGGATTGCAGCCTGATAATCAATCCTACTTAAATTCCTGTTGCAGATCAGGAGATGGATATTTCCTGCAGGATTTATTGATATGATCTCCTTGCAGTCAAAGGGACTCTCAAGAGTCTTCTCCACCACCATAATTCAAAGGCATCTATCCTTCAGCAGTCAGCCTTTTTTATGGTCCAGCTCTCACAGCTATATTACCACATGGAAAACCATTGCTTTAACCAGACAGATTTTTGTTGGCAACATGATGTCTTGACTTTTAATTAGGTTGTCTAGACTTGCCATAGCTTTCCTCCCCAGAAGCAGGCATCTTCTGATTACTTGGCTGCAATTGCCCTCTGCAGTCATCTCAGATACCCCATCCTCCCCCAAAAAATAACAATGTCTATAATAATTTTTTCCCCTACTATTTGCCATGAATTGATTGGACCAGAAGCCATGATCTTGATGTTTTAACATTTAGTTTTAAGCCACATTTTGCACTTTCTTCTTTCACCCTCATCAAGAGGTTCCTTAGATCCTCCTCACTTTCTGCCATTAGAGTGGTATCATCTGTGGATCTGACGTTATTGATATTTCTCCCAGCGATCTTAATTCTGGCTTGTGATTCAACCAGCCCAGCTTTTCTCATAATGTACTCTACATATAAATTAAAAAAGAAAGGGACAACATTCAGCCTTGTCTCTCTCCTTTCCCAATTTTAAACCACTTTGTTGTTCCGTATTTGGTTCTGACTGTTGCTTCTTGGTCCACATACAGGTTTCTCAGGAGACCAATAAGATGATCTGGTACTCCCATCTCTTTAAGAACTTGATACAATTTGTTGTGTACCACTGTTCTAAATGTTCTGGGTTAATTTCTAAAAATACTAAATATGGCTATTGTGCTTTAAATATAAGTACAGTGAAATTATATTTGAGTTCACTTCTGAACTAACCTCCTGCTTCTGTATAGTACTTGGAAGATAAGAATCCCATCATTTAATTTAAAAAAGCCTTATTTTTGGTAATACATTGAGGAAAATAACGTGATGAGAAAATGATTAATGTATAGAAAAGTAAGCAAAGTAGGAGCAAGTAGTGACTTTAAATTGGACATTAAACTAATCCCGGGCTATACCTTAATAAAGGCTAGAGTTGGGAATTCTTATGGATTTTCTAGCTCATTGCTGGAATGACAGAGAAATGCAATAAATGTTCTATTACTTACACAAGCTGCTAGTTTTCAGAAAATTAGTCACCAGTGACCTTTTACCCTTTGTCTTGCTCTCCTCCACAGGAAAAGCACGTGAACGGAATCAAATGCAACTCCAGCTTTCTTTGATGGACTTTCTCCAGTGTTTATGCCAGTAAAGTTACAATTATTCAACTATCAGATTTTCAGGGCTTGTTTGTTTTTTAATTTGTTTCTGTGCCTTTTCCAAATAAAAATCAGTCCCCCTGCTTGGCAAGACCATATCGAATCAAGATGATCTGACATAACAAGTGAAAATATCCATCATAGAAATACAAAATTATGCTATGGCTTGATTTCACCTCATCGTACAAAACAAGAACCTTGTGGGAGAATATTTTCTCTGAAGACTGAAATTTAACATTTATATTCAGTGGCCTGAGATCCATAGACTGGGATAGGGAGCAAGGGGGGAGAAGGGTTTGCGTTTATGTTATTTAGCGTGCACCAACTCCAAGGTGGAATTATATTGATTAGTTTTCCAGTTAGCAGGTAGACCTCCTTCTGACCCTATTTTCAGGGTCAGTAGATCATAATGCGATCGCGCTAAGAGACTGATGTCCCTCCCATATTGGTTTCTGAGGAAAGTGTGGCCTGGGAACAAAAAGAATCACTCTAATTTATTTATTTTTTGGGAGGGCAAGGCATAAATGCATATATAAATTGCATCTGCGAAGTAATACCATGAGGCTGTAGACCATCTAAGATAGAAAAATTAACCCAGCGTTCAGTACAAGAGACCTTTAAAAATTGACACTTGGCCAAAACTGCTCTGTCTTCCCAGAAACAGAACAAAGAAAAGTCACCAAGTGAAACTTCGGTAAAATATACTTGTGTGTTGTAAAATATATCCATAGTTGGTAAATTCCCATTTCCTAACAGGCTTTTGTATTGTCTTGATTTATTCCAAGATACTTGTTCATGCAAGCAAATATGGGTTGCAAAACAATAGAGGAAACACTTCCTCTGGGTGTCAACCATGTGTGCCATTGATTACATGGGAAATCATTTGTTAAAGCTCAACACAGAGTCCATAGCTTACATTTTCCATGGCAGGTGTACGCAGAAGAAAAGCAAAGAACAAGAAAAGAAAGCCTTGAAAAGAATGCTTTTAGGTGCTATTTTTAATTGTTATTTGAAGCGTACAGTTGACCTGCGTCCTGTAAAGGCACACAGTCTGGATGCAAGGACTCAAATATCCTCTCCCGAGCACTGGACCTTTCAGTATGCCTTTGAACTCAGTGTTCTCTGAACGTGTTGTAACTGTAGGAGAGCGCATGGATGGTTGGTAGGAGTGGAATTTTTTTTTTAAAAAATATATATTAAAAAGGGCTTAGTTTCCAGCAGTTGCAGCAGCTGTTGCATCTGTCTCTGAATTTTCTTAGCTGAAATACAACCAGGAAGAGAACAATGTGGAACGTGTTGCTTGTACAATTATCATTTATGGAGGTATTTTTGTGGACTGTCTAGGCATTGCCCAACAGAAATGCTTTTGGGTAGCAAACTCTTTCATGCCTGCTTTGTACATACCGATCCATCTCTGGAAAATTGGAAGGAGCATTTGTTGGGGAGACATGCTTCACCTGTGGGCAGGATTCACTAAACGCAAGAAGCAGAGAGATATGACGGCATGTTATTTACTAGCTAGAGCAAATGTAGATGCAACCACAGTTAACAGAAATGACAAGAGTGTTCTTGCTTTTTCTACAACTTTCATTTTCAGTGTTGGAATCCAGGGTTCATTTTTCAGTATGGGACAATATGCAACAAAATCATCATTATAAATACAAGAACAATTTCATATGACATTTTCATTTAAGTCCAAAGGATTCTAGAATTAGTTCCTAATCCTACAATCATATCCACATTTACCTAGGAGTAAACCCCATTGACTATAATGGGATTAGCTTCTAAATAGATTTGCATAAATACTCAGTCTCTCCAATTGATTGATTGATTGATTGACTGATTGATTGATTGATTGATTGATTGATGATTGATTGATTGATTGATTGATTGGGCTCTAAAGGCACAATCCAGAGTAACTACAGGGAGTCCTTGCTCCAGTGTAAGAACAACTTACTCTGGATTGCAATATGAATTTCCCATGTTTTCACTAGATTGTGCAGTAACTATGGGTGCACGTAATGTCTCTCTTAAGTGCACCCATAGTAATTCTAGATTGTAGGGTTAGTCTCTCTAAATTGAACTTAAAAGTGCTTAATATAAAAAACGTATCTGAATGAATAATTATTTCACCATGTAAACACAGGATATTTTCTTCCCTTTGGCCAAAAATATGCTTTGGTTTGTTATGTCTATGTTCAAAAACACTTTAAGAACATAAGAACATGAGAAGAGGCTCCACTGGATCAGGCCAAAGGGACAGCTAGTCCAGCTTCCTGTATCACACAGTGGCCCACCAGATGTCTCAGGGATCACACAAGACACCTGCATCTAGTTGCCCTCATTTTGAGATTTTTTGAGGTTGTCCACATCTACTGTACATCTCTCTGTGTGCACCTACACACACATCCCTCATGGCTTGTGATGGTCCTTTCCTTCAGGAATTTGTCTAATCCTCTCTTTAAGGTATTGAGGCTAGATGCCATCACCACATCCCTTGGCTGGGAGTTCCACAGACTAACTACACACCAAGTAAAGATATATTTTCTTATGTCTGTCCTACTGTCCTAACTCCCCCAACATTCAACTTTAGTGGATGCCCTCTAGTTCTGGTGTTATGTGAAAAGGGAAAAGAGCATCTCTTTACCCATCCCTTGAATAATTTTGTAAAGTAATTGTGAACAAAACTCTTACATTTAGGATATTAAATTTATAATGGTGTATTCCTACATATGCTTTCTCAGAAGCAACTCTCACGGTAATTCAGTGGGATTTACTGCCAAGTAATCACATATAGAATTGAAGATTAAATTCAGCCATTTGTTCCAGATTCTTTTTTTCCTGCAAAAGAAAATGATCATAAACAATATCTACACATATTTTTGGACTCTTGTTAGATTCCAGTAAGGCAATCTGTTTCCCTTTCTTCTTTTATTTGACCTTGTTTTAAAATGTTTATTAAATTATTAACTTACGGAGCTTACAGAACCATCTTAGCCATGTCCACTCAGAAGTAAACACTACTTCATTTAATGAAACAAATTCCAAAGTGTGTATATGATTATGGTTTCATTCATTCATTCATTCATTCATTCAATTATAAAGATGTGTTCCCAACCTCTCAATTCATGAACATACAAGTCAGCTGATAAGGAATTTAAAAACATATTCAAACAATTAAAGACTGCATAAAAATATTAATAAAATAAATAAATTACACTGAAAGCAGAAGATACACCCTACTGGCATCTACAGACAGGAATATAAACATTCAGCCCCCTACAGTTCAACAGCTGTTCGAATTAAAAAATGTTATGTGGTGGTGAAAGGCCATCAAAGAAGGGTGACACATGCCTCCAACAGAACAAACTTCCATAACATGCCCTCTACCATGTCCTCTTCAAATACAACCTTAGAGAGATCTTGCTACTCCACAATTCCTTGATGGAGCTACTTTGATAATTTTCTCAGTTATACTACAGTGCTAAGTTGTTAGGGCCGGTGGCATAGCTAGAAGGGGTGGAGTTCTCTGACTTGGGGGGAACATGGTAGGGACACCTCTGCTTCTGAGACTATCCAAGTGAGGGGAGCAAAATGTTGTCTCTTGCAAGCCTCCTCCAAGACAGACTGCTCTGCCCCCCTCTAGCTATGCCACTGGTTAGGACTCAGTAGGCCTCTCCATGGCACCCCCACCTATTACAGATGATGCATTAAGTGCTACCACACCACTGATATGCCAAATTGTTGTGGGGTAGGCAATACCCCACATAATACCACACTTAGTAAACACAATTCTGAATGTATGTTAAATACAATGTACGAAACATAAAAGGTGGACTTGAGAGGTCAGGGGGCAAAAGTCCCAGATGCTGCATCTGTGGGTCTTAGGGGATAGTTCCAGTATACCTGCTATGCGGCTGCCTCCTCCTCCTCCTGATGCACTGCCTGACCAGTGGAGCTATTCTGGGAGCAGGCAAAACTGTACATGGCATTTGGGACCCCTTGGAAAACCTTCTGAGGCTTCCCACTCAAGCCTTAAGCAGTACTTAAGCTGTCTTGGTTATCCTTTTAGGTAGAAAGGCAGGGTATAAATCTAATTAACAAATAAATAAATAAATACTTCTGATCCTTGAAGTACAGTTTAAGATCATGTTGGAAACATCAGAAAGCTTTCCGAGAAGTCCTGAATGCTGACAAGGGTCTCATATGCTGGGTAAGTACACTGGGTATGCTAGTGTGAAATGGGGAGTAGCATTGTGCACCTGAGTCTCAAGGTGCCCAAAGACGAAGGTCTGTAGTGGACTTTAAATGTCAGTCCACAGTACAGACTATGAAACCAAGATCTCTTACTTCCCTTCCACACACTGTACCGTTTGCTTTTCTGCTTTTTTTTTTTTTTTTTGTATATCTGTTGGATAGCACTTCCTCCCTCTGCACTGATTTCCAAACCCCTTTAATGCAATCTTTCCTTCCCTACTTAAGAAAGACGTATTGAATTCACGCATGCAGGTTCAGTTGTCAGCTTTGTGGTTTGCATATTATTAACAAGACCTAACAACCTCTGATGAAGCCCCCAGTGTTACAATGCAAACAATACCCCAAATGCATCCATGTGGGCAAACAGCTGGTCCTTCTCCAACCTTTGCACAATACAGGTATCACAGAACAGGCTGTCATTACACCCAGCATGTGTTCCTTTGGTGATGAATGCAGAGAGCCAGCTGTTCAGTGGCTAGAGTACACATATTCCAAATGCGTAGCCACATACTTGACACCATGCAATATACAAGTGATGCTGAATTCATAAATTACTGTCAGTCCAAATTAACCTCAGGCCATCTCATCATGGCTATTGGGAGAAACTTACTATTTAATTTCTAGGATGCTTCATCCTGCATTGGCACAATCTGCTTAATATATGCAGTTATATATGTAGGGCTGTGGGTGGCGCAAGCGGTTAAGAAGCTGTGCCTGTTAACCAGCAGGCCAGGGTTCGAGACCCGGGTCGGCCCCACAAGACAGGGTGAGCTCCTGTCCTTAGCCCAGCTCTGCTACGCCAGCTGGATCCAATCGTATTAGCTCTGCCTTTCCATTGGACTATTTCAGTGGCGTGGAGAGGGGGGATTTGCTGCTTGGGTAACAGCATATCCTCCATAACAATCCAACCCAGATCAATTTTTTTCCCTAGAAGCAGCAAATCTCAATAACAAGCATTAAGCAATGAGACACCCATTTAATATCCCAGTTGCTACAACTGCCATTGGAAAAATGGCAGAAGGAGAAGGATCAATTTTTTTCCCTAGAATCATGGCCTCATCCAAAATGGGTGTCCCAGAAGCTACACTTAGCCCTTTAATAATCCAGGAGATTCATATATCCTACAATCCAGAGTAACTACAGGAGCATGTAAGAGACATTTACATCGACGTAATTACAGCACCACCTAGTGAAAACCTAGGGGAAATTCATATTGCAATCGAGAGTAAATTGTTCTTACGTCAGAGCAAGGACTCCCCATAGTTACTCTGGATTACGCCTGTAGGCTTTTACAAGATGGGCTCTCCCACTATGGGCACAATCCAGAGTAACTATGGGGAGTCCTTGCTCCCCTGTAAGAACAATTTGCTCTGGATTGCAATATGAATTTCCCATAGGTTTTCACTAGGTGGTGCAGTAACTATTGGTACATGTAATGTCTCTTACATGCTCCTGTAGTTACTCTGGATTGTAGGGTATGTCATCTATATGTGACCTAAACTATGGGTTTGACGAACAAGAACTATGGGTTTGATTTACAAGACTAGTCGCATATATAACACCACCCTGGTAGATCATCCATATCATCAGGACAGAATAATTACTGCAACAGACTAGTAATCCACTGCCTATGTATGATATTGCACCTTACTGTTTGGCAAAGCATGACATCCATAAGTCCCATTAGCATAGCTGCTAGACCCATCTAGGGACAATAAGTTAGATTAAGCTTAAGCACTGGGAAACTTGAAGAGCAGAAAAGAAACATTCTCCTGTGCTCCTTCCACCTATTGCACAATACTACAGGAGCTCTTAAGAGACATTTACGTTGACATAGTTATGGCACCACCTAGTGGAAACCTATGGGAAATTCATAGAGCAACCCAGAGTAAATTTTTGTTACATTGACGTAAGAGCTCCCGTAGTTATTCTGGATTGTGAAGTTAGTCTAGCAGTGGGACTTCTGCACATGACATAGAGCTCTAAATCCCATCCAATTTTATATTATGGTCAAGGATTATGTTGTCCAGCCTTTGACTATTTTATGCTTGTGAAAAACAAAGCAATGAATATTTGATGGCCAGAACCAAGGATGAGCATCGCTGATCATCATTCGGCTTAGTATATGCTCAAGAGCAACACCAATGAAACCTTGTCTCAAGGGAAACAAGCTTGTGCCTTAACAGAAATGTTTATTTTAGAAACCATCTAATGAATAGTTTAGCAGGGACATTTGTGCACCCAACAATTAGATGATGCCCGTTAGTTATCTACCCATAAACATTAACTTGCATAAAGTTGCAGAGTTTACTCTGAAAAAAAACATAATTTGATATCCATTTGAGTCATTACATTACAAAGTTGCATCAATTACTGTTTTCCCAGTGTAATTATACGGTGTCAAACCTGTTAACAGTCAACATTTAAAGTACTGTAATTATTCAATATCAGAATGAAAAGCCACTCTTTTGTTGGTCAAAACATGGTAACCCAGTTCAGATTTTATTTTGACGTCTAATCCATGCCCATGCAATTAAAGACATGTTCACATAACACAAAAACATGAAGCACAATACTATCCATACCTACTTAAAAGTAAGCCCCATTGGGTTGATTGGGTCTCACTCCCAGGAAAGTGTCTTTAGGATTACATAAATATTGTTCCTTTGTCCCCAGGTGACCTCATCTAATCATTTGGGGGTGGCTCATCCAAACAGCTTTTCTACCCACATTGGAAATCCTATTTTAAAAATAAGCTCCATACATTTAAGAAAACTCACCCAGGTACAAAGAACGGGGCCAAGAAAACCTTAATCCCATGGAGCCAGTTTGGATGTCATTATATCACCTGAGCCAGCCCAGTATCTTTTTAGTTGGTGGCATTTTGTGTTTTTTTTTTTTAATTTATGGTACTATTCTAGTATTCCCTGATTGAGCATTTCTCTCTGTCATTAACTAGCCTATCTACAACTTAGAGTTCATTACACTTACAAGAACTGTTCTCAAAAAGAATATGTGTGCATTTCCCAGATCACAGACAACAATATTTTAGACTGAGAAAATATTATACCAGGTATTGCCATGAATGTAGTTGTGACTTCTGTGTCAAATATGATTGTGGGATTGACATAGATTCATATTAGATAATACTGTACTTGCAATATCATCATGACCCACTTATAGGCCTTTGCAAATTTCCTCAAAAAAACGCATCAAAACATAGATCAGATGACTTCAGTTCAGAGTAGTGGACCCCATACCATATGGGAGAAATGCTGAAGAAGTTACATTTTGCTTATTATATCATTAGTTCATTTCAGTAATATAATCACTGCATGTCCATACTTTTTCAAAGCTTTTTCAACTTAAAAACATATTTTTTTATTCTTTAGAGTAATGGTTTCAAACTACAGGATGTGTTCTATCAGTGGCATATACCCCTGACTTTTAGTGGTCACAAAACCGGCACACCAATTCCGCCATCAGGAAAAAAAGCAAAATATATTGAGCCTATGGAAACTGGAATGGAGCAGCATCTGCATGTATATTCATGAATAGGCTCCCACCGAACCATACTAGAGAGAGAGAGAGAGAGAGAGAGAGAGAGAGAGAGAGAGAGAGAGAGAGAGAGATTTGAGCAGTTGGTAAAGTGAAACCATTTAAAAATCTTGTAAAGTTAGTTAGATGGGTCCCGACAAGTTCTCATTTTAAAAAAAAGTGGGTCCGGGAGCTAAAATGTTGGGATGGGTGCTTAATTTTTGGGAACCACAGTTTTCCTTTGTTGTACCACTTGAGTATGGAGATGGCTCCATTGCAATAAAACCCACAGTCCCAACACCAGGAGGACTACTGGCTTCCACTGACATCTATTTTGATGAGATCAGTTTTGGAAATTTGCATTTGTTTATTATATATGCATTTATTTTTAGTTTTGATGGTTGTGGAGTTTGTCTCTCCAGTGCTGAGTTTGTCTCTCCAGGGCACAAGCAGCTTTCTGTTTTTGTTTTAATCATAGGTTAAAGCAAAGCCCTCATACCAAAGGCTAGAGTTGTGACTCAATCTTCATTAATACTGAAGGTTTTACAAACGCTCACGCACGCGCGCACACACACATATACAATAGATCTACATACAATAGATCTACATATCCATATACTCCATTATCTGGAAATGCACAAAGAGAGCATGCTGAAGGCTTTTGAACAAATGTTTTTTTTCCACCTTCTTGACCCAGATTCTCTCCTCCACAGTGCCCCAATATTATTTTTCATAAGTCAGGAAACGTTTTCCATATGTTTTGCCACACTATCCAAAGGGAGCCTGCAGCTGTACTTCATGTACTTTATCATGTTCAAACGGACTTTGAAGCGCAGACCCCTCCTGGTGACAGTGCCCATGCGAAATATCATAACAACACATTTTCTGGCACGTTCTCGTTCTCCATTTGTGTCAAGAATCCCCCGCATGATATTTTTAAAAAGAATTTGAGCAAAATTGTACTATAAATGAACAGCTGAGTCTGTAAACAGAAAGGTTGGTGTGTATGTTATTTAGTGTCATCTCAGAAGTGAATTGAGGAGTCTGGCTGTTCTAACTCAACCCAGCAACCGAAAGTCACTTACATAAAAAGCAGGATCATTTCAGAGATTAAAAGCCACTGAAACAATGAGCTGAAACTACAAAGAAAAAAGGCACACACCCGATAGTACTGTTACTTCAATAGTACAGCCCTATTGAAGTCAATGGGATTGACTTCTGAGCCAGTGGGCAAAGGGCATGATCATGGTACTGCTAGAAACTAAAGTACATGCTGTGCTAAATACAGAAGTCAATGGACTCTAACCAAATATACTGTACTGCAGTAACATGGGAATATATGTTGTAGGCAATTATGAATTTAATTATTGTAATGTGTAATTATTTTGATATGGCCTGTAGGGGCAAAACAGTTGCTTTAAGTTAGTTTCACTTTCCGCTCCGTGTACAATCACATTCAAACAGGGGCCTCAAAAAGCTTTTGATTTGATTAGAATAAAGTTTGAAACACTTTTATATTGGGATGCTTGTGAATTTATTATATCTACAATCTATGAAAGATGAGGAAAAAGTCATTCATGGAAGAACATTATGTGATATGTGCAATTCTCTGTCAGCAATACCCTCCATTTGTTTACATAGTGCAAACAGTGAAAATATATGTTGTGTATGCAAAAGAATGTATTGTAACAAGTAAGAAACATCAGACAGTAGTGAGAAAATATTTTAATAACCAGGATATTGGATATTAATGCTGCCAATAGCCTGAAAGTTACCAGTCCTCAGTTAGGGAACGTGGGTCCCAAACCTATTGCCCTGCAAGCTGTGCTAATGTATTTTAATGTATGCTCCAAAAAGGACCTTTGACATCCAAATGGAGGGGGAAAGGAGATGACCTGAGTCTAAATGTGAGATAAAAATTAAATATTAATACTTATCTCCTGGTAAGCCCTAGGTTGCCTATGGTTCTCCTTGGATATATGCCACCACTTTTGATGAGCAAAAGGGTTGGGAGCTTCAAAAAAGAAAGACTAGGAATCAGCGTTGTTGTGGATGCCGCTGCGGATGCCGACAACCATAATGGTGACGATGATGGTGATGATGATAATGATGGTGATTGATCCTGTCAGTCACATGGGGTTTCCATTACTAGACTCCATGCCACAAATATCAGGAATTGTTGATAACTGCAGATAACAAAATCCAGTTTTGTTCACTGAGTGACCAAAACTTTGCATATGCTATTACTTGCTGTTGCGGATTCTGCTGTGAATAACAACAACAACATTGATGATGATGATGATGATGATGATGATGATGATGATGATGATGATGATGATGGACCCTGTTTATCAATGGGGATTCAATTACTGGACTCCACAAATATCAGGAACTGTGGATAACAGCAGATAACAAAATCCACAGTTTCCAGAGCCTACCAGAATCTTGAATCTGGTTTTAGGAGCAATATCAGGAAGAGCAGTAAAATAAAATTTATCATAAATCAGCATTTTTTAAAAGTAGTATTTAATATCATGCACTTTCCTTTTAGTGGTAAGATTCTCTACTTCTTTTACAAGAGCTACCAGCATGAAGGTCACTTAACAATCACCCCACACTTACCACTGAACAACTAGGGTGGATATTCATTGAGAAATATATTTTTTGTTTGTTTGCCACTGCATCTGCTTATCATAAAGGCTAATTTATGACTAATTTTTTTCCAAAGAGAAAGAGCATAAAGAGGAGATGATTGACAGGGAAATGGGACTGAAGAAGACAAACCAGACCAGACAGTCTTTCAGAACTTGTCTGACCACTGACAGATGTGTGGAAATGAATCCAACAAAACCCTTTGCATTGGCGGCAGCATTTGCCAACTATCCAGATGCTGCTTGGGAAGAAAGTTCTTTCAATAACTTGGCCTGCAGGTTTTTCGCCAGTCAAAGAACAAAAAGCAAGAGTGGTTTGTTATGCTAGCAGAACAAATAGCATCTTATCACCACGTTGAAGTCATTTGTAATTCTCCTTCCATTCCGTATGTTCTTACGGAGCTGACCGCGTAGCCTTGTGTTTTCTAAATATATGCAGACCCAGTCGGATTTTCAATGTTCTCGGAAGCCCCATCATTTTTTATGGCCAGATTTTTTAAATGAGCACAACATCCTGGATTGATTTAGCAACGTGCTTAGGTGCCTAAATGGTAGCAGAGGGCTCTTGAAAATCTAGACTTGAATGTGGGTGGCAAAGTCCATCCAAAAACTGGTTAGCACGTTTGCCACCATCCACTGAGTGTGTAATGCCAGAACCACAGTGCGCAACCACAGTGTCATCACTTTGGTTCTAGCTGAACCCTCACCCCATTCTCCAAATGTGGGGCCTCCAAACTTTAGACTGCGAGCTGGATCCAGTGTGCCCAATGATTTGGTGCGGTATGGTAGTGCCAGTGCCTAAGTGGCAGTCAGAAGCAGCTGCTCAAATAAAGCATTGCAATGACACGGCATGAAGATTGGCCACTTTGTGTTGGAATGGTACGATTCCAGCACCGCATGTTACAACTAGTCATGATTTTTTGATACATCACAAGCTATGGTTCAGAGACCACTGCTCTAAACAAATCCAACAACTGGCAAATTTTTCACTGCTAATGAAAATGCTAATGCCTCACTGCTAATGCCTCAGCATTAGGCTGATTGCTTGTTGGAATATAATATATGGACAAGGCCATGCACAGCACAATCCTAACTTGCACTGGAGCAGGCAGGCTGGCATTCCTGTGCTGCATCTAGCACATGTTTTGGGAAGCTACTATGTAACACCAGGGCATGGAGAAACTCATCCCCAATGGTTTTACTCAGTTCTGTGCCATCCCAAATGGTGGCATAGTTCTGAGCAGTATGAGACATCCATGGGCTGCCCAGGAAAGGGACTTTGACTGGTACAAGGGTTGGGTGCCATCTCCACCTCCCACCTAGAGTCCTATCCACCTGCCACCATCGCTCTGCCCCTTTTCTGCACCTACTTCACACACCCCAAACCTCTTCTTTAGCTCAGCCAAAGCAACTTACCACATCCCAGGACCTGTGGCAGCGCAGAGAAGCCATTGCAAGTCCCCTGCACCTGCCTATCCTTGGAAGAGTGGTGCAGGAGTGCCTTACAACACTTTTACAATACTAATGGGCTGGCACAAGGAACTTGTGCTGGCCCAAGAGCAACTTGGGATTGCACCTTCAGTGTCCTTGTTTGCCTATACTGTTGAGAAACTCTACAATCCAGAGTAACTACAGGAGCACGTAAGAGACCTTTAGGTCGACGTAGTTATGGCACCACCTAGTGAAAACCTATGGGAAATTCATATTGCAATCCAGAGTAAATTGTTCTTACGTCAGTGGGCCAGTTTTCAATATCTATGGTGGAGATCGGGTCCAGGAATGGATCCCCCTATGGAACCTCTGGTGATCTGTATTGTCTGGCTTTCATCTTCTCAGCCTGGTGAGTTGTCTGAGCATGTTCATAGCTAATCTCTATCAATACGTCACATTAGGGTTGCAATCCTCAACCCAGTTTGGCCAGCAGAAGTCCAGGCAGAAGTCCTGTGCTTGCTGGAGGAGGATCACAAAATTGCTGTAAGGCAATTCCACTTCTGTTCCACTCTTAAGTGAATTACGTCAGTGCACAGATATGCGCTGGCTCCCCACTCCACCACAGGAGGATGGGTGAGTTGAGCCAGCCTAACTTGGTTAGGATTGCCCCCTAATCACCCTTGTCAGGGACCCATTAGCTATTAATTAGCTATTATTATTTTTCCATTTTCTTTGTAAACCGCTTTGTGAACTTGTTAGTTGAAAAGCGGTATATAAATACTGTAGATAGATACATGTTAGAATAAATCAAATATCCTGAGAAATTGGGGTTGAATCATGGGAGATTTAATATAATTCCACCCACGAAATGTTTAGCACCAACATTTGGGGGCATTAATATCAAGAGAGAGTTCCACAGAATAAGAAAGAGTCTTCAAGTATGATTAGCTCAAAATAAATGGTTTCAAGTTAAGTGTTCTATTACACCACATTAAACACAATTAAAAAGCAAAAAAAAGAAAAAGAAACACCATCCTTCACTGAGTAATTGTGTGATTGGTTTAAACTGGGAAAGATTAAGGCTGTTGGCATAACAGTGTGAACTGTGCTACAATTATGATGACATAATTTCAAGGCTCTATTATTATAATGATAACCACAACTATGACAACAGAAGGCGGATCATCTCAGCTTCTGATTTTAAGAACACATCCCACCTCCACCCCTATGTAATGTTATACAGTTCATGCATTTATCCACTATAAGTGCATAAAATGATTGTATTGGCTGCTAATTTTGCAATGATCTGTAATTTTGTGTTGAAGGCATGTCACACAATCCGTGGGTAACAATGACGACAATGATGACATGATGAGGGCAAAATATAATGAATGGTGGAATTAAACAAGGTCAAGTAAAGTCCATCTACACCAGAATTCTACTCTTCATGTTTCAGCTGAGAGATACAGAAGGTTTAAAAAATTAGATTATTGATTGGTTAATATACTGTAATTATATTCTGCCAGTGTTGAAGCAAAGAAAACAATGGATGAAAAAGATAATAGTTGGGGACTAATACACTCATTGGAAGTACAGAATCATAAAACTAATGAGTTCACCACAGGTGCGGCAGACTAAAAACATTTTTACAGCTCACTTGAAACTAGTCAATATAAAAGCCTGGAATATATCTCCTGGAAGAAGACTCTGCTTCTTGTACAAACCTATTAACACAATAAGAACATAAGAGGCAGTGACATCACTAGGGTTTGCATTACCTAGTATGGGCAGCAGCGCATCATCCCCATGATAAGACCTCCTCCAATGCAGTGAGCAGGACCAACAACCCAAGTGGTGGGCATGACAATGCACCATCACCCTGTCTATATCGGGTTTTTTGGCAATACATTTCAATAGAATACAGGGTGACCATATAGAATGGAGGACAGAGTGACTGCACCTTTAACCTTTGCTTGGAAGAGGGAATTTAGATAGGTTTGCTCAACATATAGGGCTTTAAAAAGCATCACCTGCCTAAATTCCCTCTTCTCTGCAATGGTTAAAGGTACAGTCACTCTGTTCTCCATTCTATATGGTCATCCTGTATTCTATTGAAATGTATTGCCAAAAAACCCAATATAGACAGGGTGATGGTGCATTGTCATGCCCACCACTTGGGTTGTTGGTCCTGCTCAACATATTTCAAAGAAGTTTTTTTTTTCCATTGTGCCAGCATTGGTGCAGCACCTGAATAGAACTGAGCTGTAGATTAAGTCTGTATGGCATTCAGTAATGATGATGATGATGAATGCTTTTAAGTCAGGCTAGAGTGAATGAAAAGTATGGCAACTGGGAGATTATGTTTCAGGTGGATAATGCATCATCATGGGGCATGATTGTTGTTTTTTTAAAAAAATGAAACAGTGAAAATACACTAAGCATTAATGCCACTTTCATTTGTTTACAAAATGACCTGTTGTGTTTATCTTATGAGGCCTGTAAAAATATCAGTGACCTGTTATAAATATAGCCCTGATACAACGAAGCTACTTTTCAAAACCGCTAATCTGTGTTAATGCCATTTTGGTAAGGGTCCGGTAACAGCTGTTAGAATGTTGTCCCTGTAGGTCAGGGAGCAAAGATTGGAAAATCCTTAATAAAATGTTGTTAGGAGCTACAGGTTGGAAATAAAGAAGCTCTAGCGACCTGTAATCCTATTCCCTCATAAAGTCATGGAGTGCACAGCCATTTCGGTGACTGAAATTAGACAACACGCTGGTGGCTTTCCAATCTCAACTTTTGCAGTTTGCCTAAATCACTTTTGGTGAAGGACCCAAGAAAGAGACAACAGGCTTGCCTTTGTCCATCCTTCCTTCCTTGCTTTTTTATAGAAATGTGTAACGATAGAAGCAAATCTCTCTTAAAATAATGATTATTTATTGATTTACTACAAAGAATAGCTATGTTTATCTTTTGTATTGCATGGTCTGATTTAAATTACCTCCAGCACTTATAAAGAAATAGGCTGTTTTATGACCCACAACCTTACTCATATTGAATGGTACTTTATAAGTGATTCCACTGGTGTTTCTGGGAATAATTATGAAATAACCTATTATACAATGCAAGCAAGGTCAGGGAATTTTAGTCCTATAGATCTCTTGTGTAACGTTTATATTTTCAGTGAGCCAAATGAGATGGGTGAGCCAAAGCACATTCCAGATAAAATAAATTTTTGGATTTAAGCTATTGATTTTAAGTATTTGCTTCAGAATGTCTACTTGCATGATTGGTATTATTCATCAGTAATGTCTTAATAGTAGCACTCCAGCAGAGTGGTAGTGTAATCTTATACATTAAGTTCAATGGGACAAAGGCTGCAATCCTGAAGACACTTTCCTGAAAGCAAGACCCACTGAACAGAATGTGGCTTACTTTTGAGTAGACATGGTTACTTTTTATTACAATATAATAAATTGTTAAACTAAATACTGACCTATTTCATCAAAATACTATATTTACTCGGCTCTAATGTGCCACTGGATCTAATACGCATCCAGATTTTGGAGATTTTCAGTGCAATCCTATACATGTCTACTGCAAAGTAAATCCTATTATGTTCAATAGGGCTTATTTCCAGGAAAGTAAGTAGCATTGCAGCCCAAACTTGATTGGAAAAGCTTGCGATAGATTTGAGTAAATATGGTATTTTATAAATGTTTGATTTAAATGTTTGATTCCTACTACACTTTTTACATTTTACCCCATAAACCAGCCAAGAGGATTTCTTAATATGCAGTAGATAATAGCTGCATTCATTTGATCTGCTACCTTGTGATTTCTCATTACAATAAATGGCCAAAGAAAATCAGACATAAAATGGGCATTATTAATTGGCTTTGGCAAGAATGAATTGTTATTGCAGAAAATGTAATGCCTTCCAAACTCCTCTTCCACTCACAAAAAGCAGTGCTATTGCTAATAGACTTCAGAGCTTGAAATAAATAAATCTTTGGAATCCTGTTGCATCTCTTGGGGTGTGACATTTGACAGTCTTTTATAGCGCCGAACGAAACAAGTTTGTGAGCTGGAATTCAATTGTGGTGTATTGATTCCTTGCATCAGTCATTATTCCCTGCTGATTGACAGCTGAAAATTGGTAACGTTAAGTATTTCATATGTTATATTGGCTGACATTTGCTTGCCTGCTCTTGTGTCAATATTGTTGTAAAGATCTCCAGCTCTATGAGATAGCAATATACACTGACTGTGGCTTTTGTGTGATGTTCCAGTGTTTTTCCTGACATAATTTAAGACATATTAAAAACCAGCAGCATCTTCCCTCTTGAGAAGCTTAATGCCAATATTATTGTCTTCCAGGGGAAGATCATGTATGCTCATAATCGGGTGCTAATTTCCACCCATATGCTCATGTTTAGGCATTAGGCACTATAACTGTAAAACTGAGCCTGATTGATTCATGTCAAGCCTCATCTCAGCTCATGCAGTGGAAAGTCATCCAGCTGACCCTTTTTACACCAAAAAAAGAGATTTGTGTTCCTTTCTTTCACCTGGAACCATCAAATTGACTGAATAATCTGTAATACATTAGTGCTGACATTTGTTAGGTGAGAATTAAACAAGACACAGTAATCATTCCCCTGAATAAAAATTGTGTTTGATTTCCAGCAGAGTTCTATTAAATGAATGATAGAGTTGTCTGCTTCAAAGCAGAGAGTGGTGAATATTCTCAGAGATAATGAGCTGCATTAACACTTTACTGACTCGGGATCACGGTTTCCACAGCTTGCCTGGCAGAGATGAACTTAAGCTGAAAGATGTTTCACTGGTAGAAATCTAGAGTGGTCAACAAATAAATCATAACATTAATATATCACAAAACTAACTGCTTTCTTTGTTTTATTGATGGCATTATCTGAAATCTAAGTCCGTTCTTGTTAAGATACCCTTTGTTTATTAATCAACTGCTTGGCAACACTTGTCATATGGGCCTTGTGAAACAATGATCCATTAATGAGGCAAAATTTTAATGGTAGCATTTTTATATTAAAATAAACTAAGCTGTGTTTGTATGGCAAGGACACTATTTCCAGATATAGGAACTGCACACTCTCACCGGTCTGAGTGGGATTCTGTGTTGGTTATTATAGTCCTGTAATAAATCATAATATATATGGTGTAGCATTTTATAATTTACTTGAATCGAACACTCACCTTTTTCAGCCTAATGTAGGCTGCAATCCTAAAGACAGTTTCCTGAGAGTAAGACCCACTGAACACAGTGGGGCTTTCTTTTGAGTAGACATGGTTAGGATTGTGCTCTTAGTCTCCAAAATTGGGGTGCTCATTAGATTAGATGGTGCATTAGAGTCCAGTAATACATTATTTTGATTAGAAGAATAGGTCAGTATTTATTTTAACAGTTTACTCTATTGTAATAAAAAAGTAACATAAACCCATCATTGTATAAAGTAGTGCAATTAGGTAAAAATCATAACATAAATCCATTGTTATATTATTATTGACTTGAAACCCATTGTTTAATGCAGTAAAATTAAATTTTGCATCTGCTTTGCAGCAATCACCAATAAACAAAGATACACACATTCAGAATTGAGCACTCAGGATTGTATTTCCAGATTAACATTAGGGGTCCATCAAATAATGTACATATGAAATCAGATAATGGATGAAAGTAAACACAGCCTCTTTATCTCTGTCCATGTGAAGAGTGTCCATGTGAAGATATTTGCACCTGATCAGCAAATACATGTGGAAAAAGTATCTGAGTACAGTGGGAAGCAGATGGCTTGTGACATATCTCGGAGTTGGAATCAGAGCAAGTTCCTTTTTGGAGTTGGTTTGTCACAGGTTATCTTTTGGTAGAAAAGAACAGACCCCATTTTGTAGCCTCAAAAGCTAGTCTTAAGTCCAAAATATTTGCTAATTGGGTATGTGCATGTGTTTTTAAACATTTTTTTAAAATAGATGCAACTCATTTGGTTCATTTTCATTCCATATGAAATGAATAGAAAGAGGTCCTGTGTAAATTTAATGCTTCTATATGCTATTCATTCCATCCAGGATCTCCATTTGCTTGGCACTGCATTGCAATATGAAATGGGAAAGAAATAGTGGGCCTCTCTCTCTCTTTCTTTCTCAATGTGATTTTCATCTTTTTGTCTTATGACACACTGACATGGTGATAAAATTGTCAAGGCACACCATTAATTTTTGGGCAAATGACAAGGTACACTGCATTGCTAGTGGAGGCTCACATTCCCAAAGGCCGTCACCAAACTCCTGCAGTATACCAGAATACCATTCGTGGAATACCAGAGTGCCAGGGAACAGTGGTTGAAAATGGCTGTTCTAACAAACTAGTGCTTCTTTTCATGGCCACATCCTGGCAATCACATTTCCCCATAGAATGTCCTGAATTACCTCTGAACTCTTGGGGGGGGGGGGTGGAGAGGAAATGTGATCATCAAAAAGCCACTGCCTTCAAACTTTTATTGTTGAAGGAAATTTTAAAAGCCAGCTGTTCTACCACAGCTAAAGGTAAGCATACCCTTCCCCCAACTATGAAAACCAATGGGAATGAAGAAAATGAATGAAGCAATAATCCATTCAATAATCCATTTTACAGACTAAATAACAAAATGAATTGCATTTGTAAGAATTAAAGTGAATAGAGCAAAATGTGTCTTGTGCATCCTTATTTGCTAACTGCCAGAGCTTGCTATTAGGGCTCCAGCTCCAAAAACATACAGTTGATAAAAGCATAAATCCTCAAGTGACATTTCTGTCTGATTCTCATAAAGATAAGTAAAGTTTAATTATTGTTTCTAGAAAGAATAATTAAAATAATTTTCCCTGGAATATTTTTTTAAAAGTATGTAGTAAAGAAAGGAACAATTTTTTCTAAGAATTGATTGCAGTTAAGCTTATTCTGTTCCTACAACTAGATCATTACATACTGAAACAGAGTTCCTGGCCACAGACAGAATGTGTCAGGGCAAAAGGTAAGCAAATAAGATTTTTACTTATTTATTCCCCAATTGGTCTACTCAGACCTATTCCACCTATTTACCTAGGACATCTGAGGTGACTCTGTGAGGTGGCTCTGGGCATAGCAAGGGGATAGGATCTTTTATGCAGTGGAATATGGTCCTTGGTGCTTATTTGCCATATTTTGGCAAAAAAAAAGTTGGATGATGATAAGAAATCAAAATGCTTTGTTTTCACTGGTTTTAACAATGTATCCAGTGGTTTACATTTTGTAGATTGTATTCTATGTTATCCTAATGCTATCCTTTTGCTCAGCTAAATTGTGTAAAATTGCCAGATTTGGGAAGGGGGGGGGTAAGGAAGGAGGTTATCCTGCCCCTTCCTGCTCTCCAACCATTCAACCCACCTCTGCACTGCTTGGCACTCACCTTTGCTGTTTGACCTTCCTGCTGGTACTGCTTGCTCCAGATTCATTGGAAATGAGCTTTATGGCATACTTTTTATGGTTTTTTGCAACACTCTAGGCAAGCACAGCTCTAAGTTTCTCTTGCTAGACCCTAGTAGTAGTAGTCATAGTCGTAGTCGTAGTAGTAGTAGTTGTTGTTGTTGTTGTGCAACCACATCTATCTTGTCCATTGACATGTCTTCCATTCTCCCATGTACCCCACTAAATAAAGATACCAGATTGCAGGTTGTGTTTAAAACTGGGACACTTCCTTGAATTTAAATTTATAAGAGGGCAACTGAAGGGGACATTTGATTTTAAACGGCCAACACCCACAGCATACGGGGCTGTAATGTTGGGGAACATGGACCTAGCTGTTCACCTTCCCTGAATCGTTGGGCAAAACATAGAGCACAGGGATGTATCCAGTCCAAGGCCCAGGACAGTCTATCTACCTTTCTCATAAGAGTCAAGGCAGCAGTTTAGTCTAGACCAGTGATTTTCAATCTTTTTCAACTCATGGCCCACTTAACAAGGCACTGAAATTGTCGAAGCATACCATCAATTGTTTCTACTATTGACAAGACACACCAGATCGTTTAAATTCCCCAGTTTTCCTATTAATGAATGTCAATCCCCAAATTCCCATGGCAGACTTGAGGACTATCCATGGCACACCAGTGTGCCATGGTACACTAGTTGAAAATCACTGGTCTAGACCACAGGACAAGACTTGTCCAGTCAAAGTAGTTTGCCCATCTGCCTGCCTCTTGGAGCTGGTCAGGCATCATGTGGGTGACCCCTTGATTTGCTTCCTTGGATCATGGTGACCATGTGGAATGGATGACAGAGTGCTTGTACCTTTAACCATTGCATAGAAATGGAAATTTAGGCAGGTTTAGCTCAACATAAAAGGGTTTAAAAAGCAGCACCTGTCTAAATTCTTCTATGCAATGGTATTGAGGCCTCCATTCTAGAGATACCATTGCATCTCTATGCAATGGTATTCAGTCCTCCATTTACCCTGCCCTGGATGGACACTGTGGTGTACCTATGTGTCCAGAACCTGCACACTTCACATCAAAGTGACGTGTGCTGCAGTCCTAAACTCCTCCCTAGCATGTCCTTTGCTGACCTGGGAGTGTCATCTGTGCCATTCTGTCCCCCTTTGGGGGGTGGATTAGGCCAGTAGATAGGCCAGTGCACAGGGAAATGCTGAACCTCCCCCACCCCACCATGAGAAGTTATGCCAAGTTATGCTGGCCTAAATTGCTTAGGACTGCACCCTGAGAAAATCTAACAAACATTTTGACATTCTCTAATGGACTTCAGTCTGGGATATGCACAAAAAGAAGGAAAAACTAATCTCCAATTTGGATATTAGCAAAACACTCCTTCCTCAAAGCTATTGGCTAATCTCAAACTGAAATTAAGGGTGGAAGGAATGGAGTCACAACTGCTTCCAGATGGAGTCTGGTACAGCAAAACATTCTTGACCCAGACCCAATTCTCACCCCACCAATTTGACTACAGCCAGCAGGAGTAACAACCACAGTCTGGCTGTACAAGTTGGGAGCAACCAATCATTACTGCCATGCAATGAAATATACTAAAACTAAGAGCATAAACCTAACAATGCCTACTCAAAAGTTAGCCCCATTTTGTTTGATGGATCTTACTCCCAGGAAAGAGTCTTTAGGATTGCAACCAGAATTTTCTACCAGTTCCATTAGAAAAGTCTTATATTTATTTATTACAGTTTGTAGCACAATGTTCATTCGGCAAACTCAAGGTGGTTTGTTATAATTAAAAATCTTATTTTCACTTCACAATTACCTTGTTAGGTAGGTTCAGTGACTGGCTCCAGGGACACCAGAGAAGGACGTTAAAGGAGAAGTTCTTACTTTGTGTACACTGCTCACAATTGTTGAAAGTTCTCACACACAGGCACATACAGACAAATTTAGAGCCCAATTCTATGTGTATACTATCCCTACAATCCAGAGTATCTACGGGAGTATGTAAGAGACATTACATGCATCCGTAGTTACTGCACCATGGCGCAAGCGGTTAAGACACTGTGCCTGTTAACCAGCAGGCCAGGGTTCGAGACCTGGGTCGGCCCCACAAGGCAGGGTGAGCTCCTTAGCCCAGCTCTGTGACGCCAGCTGGATCCAATCGTATTGGCTCTGCCTTCCCATTGGACTAATTCAGTGGTGTAGAGAGGGGGGATTTGCTGCTATTAACAGCCTATCCTCCATAACAATCCAACCCAGGCTTTCGTGCTTCGCATGCAGCGTATGCAGCGCTGAGCACGATACCATAGTCTTTCAAGACTAACGGAGGCCTGCTAGTGAAAACCTATTCATATTCATATTGCAATCCAGAGCAAATTGTTCTTACATGGGAGCAAGGACTCCCCCTAGTTACTCTGGATTGTGCCCTATGTCCCATTATATTCAATGGGCTTACCTCCAGGAAAGTGTGGATAGGAATGTAACCTCAATTATTTAATCGTATTATGATTTAGAATCGGAACTTTAATTAAGCTTTTAAATCTACCGTATCTACAGTATTCTGCTGTGTCCACAATGTATTTTCCAGTGCAGAGCATTTTCCGTTGGTGTCCACCTGACTTATTTAACTAGGTTTCATTAAAGAAAAGAATGGTGCATGGCATCTTGTCCAGCAGCACTTTTAAGTGCAGCTCTCAGAAACCAGGCAAACAGCTTGTCACCCTTTGTTCTGACAAAGGCATAACTTGATTTCTGTGTTTCCTATTTCAAAAGGCCTCGAGAGGAAACTTGCCTCTAGCAATAGCTGCCTAACTCTTCAACGTCCATCTTCTGGGTGTCACCTGCTAAGGTAAGGAGTCTGGAAAAGCCTGGACACTGTACGTATGGGTGGCCTTCTGTTTACGGCAGACAAAAGCAAAATCCTCTGGATTATCTGAAGATATCATATAACACACAAGATGGAGTTACTATTATTCTCTTCTAAGACGTATTGTGTTTCCCTTGGGCAGAAGAAAGAACATGCAGCCAATCCTGGGAGGGCAGGTCCTATTAAAGATTTATGCAAGCCTGAATTATTTGGCTTTAAACTTCTTCTTTTTCCATTTTTTAATAAGAGGGATGCTTTCTTTAGGCACTGCAACCTGAAGTAGATGGTATCGCCAGTAATCCTTGGCTTAAGCAGAGAGCTTCTAAATGGATTGAATTAGGTGCAAGAAGGAGCTGTTTGATTTTTCTCCTCACACACACCCCTTTTTGTTGTTTCTGCTTTTAAAGATTCATTGCAAAATTTCCCACCAAAGCAGCATTTAAGGTGGGGCTTAAAGTTGTGTAAACTTCCATTTAGGCCTCTTCCTTCAATGAATAGATTTGGAGACTGTTGAAGTCTAAATTTACACATTTTCCTTTGATTGTTTTTCCACCCTCAGGATATGCTCCTAGAAATTAAGTTTTGGAGTACAGAGAGTGAGGGTATCCCAAATAATGGCAAAGTATCAGAGTATAATTTGTAGTGTATATTGTTTTGATAGTAATGTGCCCTAAAATAGTACCTCAGAACTCAAGAAATAGTTGTGTCCTGAAATAATACCTCAGAACTCAAGAAATAATACCTCAGAACTCAAGAACTGGTACCTCAGAACTTCAATGTGCCCTGAAATTAGGATTGCCATAATTCTCTTCCACAAAAAAGGGGCAGGACTCCCTCAAACTTGCCAGTACTGTATGTGAACGCAATCCCTGAAGAACAGGAAAACACTAACTGAAATAGTACCTCAGAATTTCAATGTGCCGTAAAATAGTATCTCAGAACCCAAGAACCCTTCAGGAAATTTTAGGATATTTTTAATCACATGGAATCATTTAATATTCATGCTTTGATTTCAAAACAGCCCAGTATGTTAAGAAAAGCATTGGGTTCTATCCAGGTTCTTAGGCTTTGCTTGCATGGACATTATCTTCAGTTCACGCATGTGAAAATGTAGCATGATCTTCTGTTCTTTCCTTATTCTTACAGGACATGGGTGATCGTCAGTGATAATAGAACAGCCAATATCATAAGATGCTTCCTCCAATCAGTATAGCCTCTTCACATCCCTTCAGGTCCATTCGGAGTTGCATCTGCCAGAGAGAAGGTACAGATTCAAGTGGACCCACTGGGGCCACAGTGCAGCAGAACACATAACATTTCTTTTCCATCACAGTCCCTGGTCACTTCATAGCATACAATGAGGCCGTTGCTGCTGGCACCGTAGAACACTATATGCCATAATTAGTGACATCACTAATTACGCCTCCCACTTGGTGACCTTATTCCACATATTCCTAAAGTGTCTGCTTAATCTGATGTAGCAACAATAACTTTAAAGAAAACATCTGGTTACAACCTGGCCACCTATGGAACTCTGCCATGTGTCAATAATAGATTATCTGTAAAATAATTATCATTTGCATGTGTCAAGACTGTACCTAAACATTTTAGCATTGCACAGACTCTTGTCTTCAACCTTTTCTTCTCATTTCTTTCTAGAAAGCATGGTCAGTAAGGAAAAATAACACAGGGATGATTCTGCATTCCTGCATGTGAACCTACATAAATCTTTTCCCTGAAGGACCATGAATGTGAGGTTACTGCACCAACAGTTATCCAGTTACTGCAGCACAATAAACAGCAGAGCCCTGGTGAGGGATGGGGCCACTGTACAGCCTGCTCAAAGGTGTCACTAATATCTTTGTGTTAACAGTGCTCAGGATCAAATATTTTCTTTTTCGGTCCCCAATCAATGGGTCTCATTTCTACAGAGTAAGAAAAAGAAAAACAACATATATTTTTCTTTCTCCAAGTTGATGCAAGAGCCTATTTGTGTGGCTCCAGTTGCTGAGCAACTGTGATCTCTTCACTAGGCCTGACAGTTGCTTTTTTTTTCTTCTTCTGAAGAGCAGAGAAGCAAGAAAGGCACATTGATCCCCAATGTATTATCAGATCTTGTCACACACACTTTCAGAGCCTGATAGCATCTAATAATGTTGCTCCAGGCTCACTTTACACATCATTGAACAGTTACAGTTAAACTTGGAGGGGAGGGAATGCATTGTCTTATATATGTGGGGCTTGAAAAAGCATAACTATCATTTAAGCAATTACGGCACTTTCCCTCCAAAACTATTGGCAAAATCCAGAGTAACTATGGGGAGTCCTTGCTCTGGTGTAAGAACAAGTTACTCTGGATTCCAATATAAATTTCCCATAGGTTTTCACTAGGTGGTGCAGTAACTACGGGTGCAGTCTCTTAAGTGATCCCATAGTGATTCTGGATTTGGGGGTAAATCTGTCTGTAGGCACATGTTTCTGTGTCAGTTATTCCCAAAGTGATTGCTTCTTACAGAAATGTAACAGAATTGAGTTTAAAAATATACAAGGAACCGTACATCCCACAGACACACGACAATGAATGTGACCCTCTGTGGGTCCTGATTAGAAGGGCTGATTTTTCACTCCCATACATGAAAGGAAAGGGTCGCCCAATCATACTCAGGAGTTGGTGAGGCTCAGTGAGGTCTCAAAGGGCCTCATCCTACCCATTTTTCACTCACATCTCTCCATACGTTGTACCACTCTCCAAAGATTTTCAGAATACCTATCTATCCAGCTCATCTTCTGGCAAACGATTCCTGTACCAGTGGAACTGTCATTGCCCTGGCATCTGCAGACATATTCATTCATTTATTTATACCCCCCTCTTTTCCTATGCTAATGCAAATGCCCAAAAAAGGTTACATTGCTTTTATCCTTTTTATCCTTTTTAGTGCAATCCTAAGCATGTCTAAGCAGAAGTAAGTCCTGATGTGTTTAAAAGTTCTTACTTCCAGGAAAGTATGGTTAAGAGTGCAGCCTAAGTCCTCACAACATCTCTGTGAGTAGGCAGCTCATAGAACTCTTCTTTTTCAGATGGAAACCCTCACAGCGAGGTCATCAAATGTGGCATCAGGGAAAGCCTTCCAAGCTTCCAGCAGGTCAGCCAAGCTGTAAACAGTAGCATCTCTTGGCTCTGTTGTCTCATGTCAGCTTTATCAGCTTTTAGTCTCCATGTACACCATGTACACACACCATGACGTATGTTGCAGAGACTGCTGCAAATTCAGTATAGGATTGGGCTGTAGCCACTCCTATGCCTTTAGCAATTATGTACATGATTGTGTACTAATTCTGTATACCAATTATGTACTACTACTTGTGAACACCATTTGTGAACTACTAAGATCACAAGTGGTTTGATACAGACATGTGAAGGATAAACAATGGAACTTTCCTCCTCTTCCTTCTCTCTGAAGTTGCCAGGAGCCACTTGTTTGGGTCAATATCCACTAAAACTGAGAGATATGGTGCAGGCAAAGAAGGTGGAAATAAGTGGAAACTCGATTCAAACCACTGGACTTTCCTCCAAGTTCTTTTTCCCAAATATAAAAAGGAAACTGTGTTGTATTTTTAGGGGAAGATTGTAGACTACATCCCAAAATCTTTTGACAGCCATGCCCTTTAGAAAAATTTAGTCAAGACCTCATCTTTGATGATGTGTATGCAGATACTGCAAATATCTTTTTCAATGGACCACATTAGTAGATAGTGGGAGGCAGTCTCAGTACCTATAACCAGCACAACCACCACTGCTGAGTGGAAACCAGGGAAACAGGATTTATTGTGTATATTCCTGTATACAGTATTTGTGTATGATAATGCCATTTTTCACTAGAGGCCATTCATGTTTCAGAAACATGTTATCCAAATCTTGTTTCAAGTCGTGTTATCCAAAACTGCATATACAGGCAAACCACCTTATCCATGGGATTTCTGTTCTGGAACCCCCACCTCTGCACAAACACACACAGATACAAGAAATCATGGATACAAGAAAATACCCATCCTCATGGTCTAGGGTAGTGATTTTCACCCACTGTACTGTGGCATATTGTTGTGCTGTGGATGGTCTGTAGATATGCCTTGAGACTTTGGCAAAAACCCTACCCGCAGCAGCATGGTGTGCCTTGTAAATGGTCAAAAAACTGATGGTGTGCTCTGACAACTTTAGCACCTTGTCAATGTGCTGTGAGATTTTAAAAAGGTTAAAAATTGCTGGTTTATGGGCTTTCCCCCCTCCAGCATAGAGTCTGTGTTCAGCAGAGGCCAAGATGATATATTCCTGGTCGCTACTGGTCACTGTATAGCTCAAAACATGATTTCTGGTTTTACAGAGAAACCAGAAGTGATATTTAAAATGTCTTTTAAAGAGGCTGGCCCCAATCTGTGGTTAACAACTCCCTATTTGCTAAAGTTTATTAGGAGGTGGATTTTGAGAGTCTCTCCCTGACCTGTAACATTTTATCTATTTCAGGTGTTCCTTTTTTATCCAGTGAGATAATATGTGGCAGAGGAAAGCAGTTAATCTTGAAAGTAGCCTCAATTACAGAAGAGAAGCACTGTGTATAACTTGCCACAAAACTGCAATGTGGGGAAAAGTCACCTCATACTAAGCAGACCGTATTTAAAGAGGACAGTGAGCTTATGCATAGCTTGCATTAAGTTCTCCTGCTCAGCAGCAATGCTGTGTGGAATTTCTCTAAGCTCTTTTTGTAGGTATGTGAAGTTTTGCATATTTGGCTCCTGTGAAATTTTCAATGTCAAATCACAAACACATCAGTGCTTACATGCTCCAGTCTTGCTAGGCTTGTGAGTTAGTTTTGCAGAAAATTAACCCATTCAAACTCATTTGTACCACCACTATGAACACTTTCTTTTAAAAAATCTGGAACTTTATGAATCTTTAACTTAAAGATTCAGTACGACATGGGCAAGCAGCTTCCTTACAACACTAAGAAGAGAGATACCGCAGTAGTTGTTATAGTCACCCCAGTTGCCTTTGTTCTTATACAATGTGAAGATATTAGCATCCTTCATGTCCTGCGGTACTCCACCTTCCCTCCAACAAAGACAGAAGATTTCATACAGTTCAGTGGAAGTGATCCCTTTGCAGCACTTCAGAACTTTGCCAGGGATATTGTCTTTCCCAGGTGCCTTACTGGAGGTAAGGGAATCCAGGGCCGCATTTAGTTCTTCTAAGGTTGATTCACTGTCAGGTTCCTCAAAGACAGGCAGGCACTCAACGTTGTTTAATGCTTCTTCAGTTGCTACATTTTCTTTGGAGTATAGCTCAGACCATTGTACCACCATACCATGGTCCAGCAGATGGACCAGCATACCATCTGCTGTGTTCAGTCCTGGATGGCCTCACCCATAGCAGACTTCAGAGGGGCAGACTTCTTCAGCGTTGGACCTACTGCCTGCTTGATGCCATCATACATGTCCTTGATGTTGCCTGTGTCAGTTGTCATCTGGATCTTGTGCAAATTCCTTCACTTTTCCCAGATTGCCTTCTCTTTTTCCAGTTCCCATTTGGATGCCCACCTCAGTTCCTCAGCATCATCAGGTCCTTTCACGAGGAAATGAAGGGCACTGTAGTTTTTGATGGCTTAACATCAGATTCTTTTGACATTCGAAGTGGAGTGAAGCAGGGCTGAGTCCTCTTGCCAACTTTATTTGGGATCTTTTTTGCTGACATGCTGAAACAGGCTTTTGGAACTGCAACAGAAGGAATTTATCTCCAGACCAGATCAGATAGAAAACTCTTTAATCTTTCTAGACTGAGAGCAAAATCCAAAGTCCAGCTGAAATGCTTGCGGGATTTCCTCTTCGCTGATGATGCTGCCATTACTGCTCACTCTGTTGAAGACATTCAACAACTCATGGACCGTTTTAGCAAGGACTGCCAAGATTTTGGACTAACAATCAGCCTGAAGAAAACACAAAGTCTTGGGTCAGGATGTGGATACACCTCACTGTCTTACAATCTCTGAACAAGAACTGGAGGTTGTCCATGACTTTGTGTACCTTGGCTCAACTGTCTCTGATGCTTTCTCTTTAGACACTGAGCTGAATAAATGTATTGGTAAAGTGGCTACCATGTTTTCCAGACTTACAAAGAGAGGATGGCTTAATAAGAAACTGATGGAACATACAAAGATATAGGTCTATAGAGTCTGTGTCCTAAGCACACTCTTGTACTGCAGTCTGCAGTGAGTCTTGGACCCTTTATGCATGGCAGGAAGGAAAGCTGAACACCTTTCATTTGCGCTGTCTCCGACATATTCTTGGCATCACCTGGCATGACAAAGTTTCAAATAGTGCAGTCTTTGAACGTGCTGGAATCTCTAGCATGTACACGCTTTTGAAACAGTGATGTCAATGCTGGCTTGGACATGTTGTGAGAATGGCTGATGGTCAGATACCAAAAGTTCTCCTGTATGGAGAATTAGTGCAGGGAAAGCGCCTTAGAGAGAGACAACAGCTGCGATATAAGGACATCTGCAAGAGGGATCTAAAGGCCTTGGGAATAGACATCAACGGCTGGGAAACCTTGACCTCTGATCGTTCAGCTTGGAGGCAAAAGACACAGCATGGCCTTCTTCAATTCGAAGAGACATTCATTCAGCAGGCTGAGGCAAAGAGGTAGTCCTGGAACCAACAAAACCTGGGGGCTGGGCAGGGGACAAACTCTATCTGCCCTCAGTGTGGAAGGGATTGCCACTCTCAGATTGGCCTTTTTAGCCATACTAGATGCTGTTTTAGGATTTCCATTTCAGAGCTAGATACCATGGTCTTTTGAGACTGAAGCAGTGGTGGGCTCCAGCAGGTTCGCACCTACTCTATAGAACCGGTTGTTAAAGAGAGATAGGACATATAAAGTTTAAAAATATCCATTTAAAAGTTGCTGCCAGATGGGCAGAGAACCGGTTGTTAATTTTTTTCTAGCCCATCACTGGACTGAAGGATGCCAATGATGATTTAAAGATTGGCTGACCTGTTGCCAGAAGACTTACAGAAAAGCAATAAATTGGGAATTTGCATTCATATTATATCCAAACTTCCAGGAATATCTTGAACTTCAAAAACTAAAAATGATAAGCTAGAAAATTCATACCTTATCAACATGAACTGAGATCCTCACAAATGTTCAGCATCACATTTATTGGGTTGCATTGTTTTTGGTTTGACATACAAGATACACTCCTAAAAACACATACCTGCTTTCTAAATGGTTTCCCTTGCAGTGAGGGGATCATTCTTCCATTACGCTGACAGTGAATTGAATACCAGGTACACAGAACTATAGTTTGCAATTTATTTGAAGGGTTTCTCTTACAATCTTAACCACACCAGGAAAAAGAAGCAAGCTTATGGTGTGGTTGAGATGACCCAAGCCATGTTGGAAACCTTTTCATATAAACAGTGCTTCATGTGGTTTAGAGTCCATGTGTTTTGCATTTGGAGCATAACCCCATTAGGTATAGAGTGAATCCTTCATTTGACCGATCTCTATATGAATGGTCTATATAATAGACCCTCAATGCAATCCTAAGCATGTCAACTCAGAAGTAAGTCCCATTATGTTCAATAGTACTAACTCCTAGGAAAGTGTGGTTATCAGCCCCTACTTTCCAATGTCAGCAAAGGACAAGTAAATACTAGAACTTCCTGGGCAGTACAATAATGTCTGTAAGAGGTAAATGTAAGCAAGGTAAGCTTACAACTCTTCTAGGACTGTAGTGTTGGTCCCCTGCTCTGACCAAAAGGGAGTAGCTCCACTTTGTTAGGGAGCCGTGGTTGAGGGTGGAACAGAACTCATCAGCACTTCAGGGGATCTAAAAGGCAGAAAAGCCTTAGAGTAGCACTTTCCAAACCTTGGTCTGAGAGCCAGATTCAGGGTTTGGGGATATTAAGTGAAGCTTACCATTCTGTGCCACATGACTGCCATGTAAATCTGGGCACAGGGATGTCATGGGTAGTTGTGCCTGCCCTGACATCCTCATGCACAGCCTCAGGCAACAAAGACAACTGCCAAGATTGTCCCTGTGCCCAGATCTACGTGGCAGTCTAGGGGTGCAAAGTGGCTGGCAGGATGAGCTTCTTGACTGATTAGGTAGGTATGAACCTCCCCAAATCCTAGTGGCTTTGTGGCTACACTACCTAACCAGTTATATTTACTGTTTTCCCCTTTTGTGAAACACCAGAATCAAAGTAGTTGTTATCATGTACTATGTGTCAAACTTCTCATCATGTTTCAAGTGAGGAAGGAATTTTCCTGCATGTCAAACGTTAATCTGATTGGTCCATTCCCCCAATTTCTGCTTTATTTTCTACTAGTGAAATGTGCCCATATTGTGGGAGTAAAATATCCCCCTCTTCACCATCCACCCTGAATCCTATTCCCCCATGCACTACATCCCCCATGTGTATCAATCCCCCATGTGCACCAACCCCATGAGCATTACCTCCATGCGCATCAACCCCCTATGTGTATCAACCCCCCATGTGCACCATCCTCCCATGCACACCACCCCCATGCATACCACCCCATGTGCATCACCCCCATACAAATCATCCTCCCATTTGCACCACCCTACCATGTGCACCACTTTCCCATGTGCACCATGCTCCCATGCGCACCAAACCCCCATGTGCATCATCCCCCCCAGTGCACCCTTCCTCCCTGTGGATCAGGTTGGGTGTTGATCAGTCAGTCTCCAATGTTTAGTATAGGACAGAAACATATTTTACCCCTTTTCACCTCCTTAAGGGTTAAATTTCTCAACATCAGTTCTTGTGTGTTCATGTCACAGAAGGAATACTCTCCCCGATTTTCATGCTTGTAGGTCCAGGGGTTGGGGCAGGGCCTTGAACAGTCAGGGATTCTTCAATGTAAAGTATAGGGAGGAAAACATGTTGTGCCCCTTTTCACCCCCTTCCAGTTGGAATTTCCGAAAACTGGTTCTTAGTGGGTACCTCAGTCATGGAAGGAATACCCACCCCAAATTTCATGCTTCTAGGTACAGTGGTTTTGGCTGACAGTTGATAGATGAGTGAGTGAGTGAGTGAGTGAGTGAGTGAGTGAGTGAGTCAGTCAGTCAGTCAGTCAGTCAGTCAGTCAGTCAGTCAGTCAGTGACCTTTCAATTTTATATATATAGATTTATTTTGAATCTTTGTAGAAAATGCATTGCTTCAAGCTTGGCAATTAACTCTGTGCAGTACACATCACAAAAGAGAAGTGCATTGGTTTTGCCACTGAGTAATCTGTATTATAATTTGTTGTGACATGATGTGGCTAGACATAAAGACTGCACTTAATTTATGTTTATTCATTTTACTCCTTGACATTGCACCCAGAAGCCTGGGGTATTATCAGTTAATCTTGGTGGAGCACTTTAATTGCTTGATTGCTTTTTATGTTTCAAGTAGCCTGTGCATATCAGGCATCAACAGCTCTAAATCCAAGGATCTGATTCTAATTTGTGGAATAAACAACCTGGTTTAAAATACATGCATGCCTGTATACTAACATATACCCCTAGCCAATGTGACAGTCTTTACCAAAATGAGAACAGAAAAAAATAACACTAAGATTTTATAGAAGGTTGGGATCTATGGCTAATACCCCATCTTTTCTCTGCTATTATTGCAGGTGCAGCTATGCCATAGAGGCACATGTGATCAGGCTTCCTCAAAGTAAGGAAACTTTAATTCCCTTACTTCAAAATAATTTCCTTGTTGCCAGTAAGATCCCAAGAGAGGCATATTGGCTGGATAAGGTGGCATGCAGGGCATAGAATATTAGCAGCATCGTTGCAGCTTCGACCATCCTCAACACACATCCCAGTGGCCCCACACCACTGCACCAGCTTATCAATTTCTTTAGGATCTATCCTGTTTTCAACTGGTTTTTGAGACTTGGTGGTCTGCAAGTTGGACACAAGTGAAACCATTCAGTAGTCATGTTCAACATGCAAAATTAATGGCAAAATCAACAACTGTCAGTTTGGCAGAATACAAAAGATATTTTTTTAAGGCACAGCATTATTGTGAAATGGCAAATAGTATAATAACCTTTTATCATCTGAGATGTAGACTTCAGGATGGAATTGATGACATTCTGTCAGGAGAAAAGAATTGTTTATAAAGTTTGCTAGATCTGTGACTCAATTCAACCATTAACAAAGAAATGCAATCTGGTCATAGTGAAACTGAACCACTTTGGGATGAATATAGAGAACATAAGAAGAGCCTCCACGGGATCAGGACAAAGGCCCATCTAGTCCAGCTTCCTGCATTACACAGTGGCCCACCAGATGCCTTGGGGAGCACATATGACACCTGCATCAGGCATTTTGAGGTTGTCCACATCTACACACATCCCTCACCACATTTTAATAAACCACTTATTTTAAGAGCTCTCTGTATGCACAAGACCCACATGTCAGGAAAGTCAGAGATCTTCCACCCTACACAAAGATTAGTTCCCCTGATCACCAAAGGGAGCACATACTCCAATCCTGTCAAGCATCTGTACCAAAAGGGTGAGATCTAAGGGTGAGATCAAAGATCTGTAGACTGTGTTATACATTTACCTCATTTTATCTTCTTCAAACTCTCTGATCCATTCAGAATGTAGAAAGTTTTGCAATCAAATTCTCTATAAAAACACAAAATCTTAAGTAGCTGAGCATGTTTTATTACATGAAGGTTTTCACCAGCTATTTAAATCATATTCACCCTCAAGGATTGAGGATGGGGGCTGGGAAATGAGAAAGAAATAAAATTAATTTGAGTGAGTTTCTACTATCTGCAAATCACAAGTAATGAAAAGTGGTTTTTCATCAGTCATGAGAGGTCAGGTCCTGCTGATTAAAAACTGCACATGTATGGCTTGCCCTACACCTGCACGCCTTCTTGGAGACCTTGTCATCCTTGACTTTGGGAAATTGTGGCTAAATACTAGTTGGAAGCATTTCAACAGCATGGTTATAATACAAGGTTGTATATCAGAAGGCTGAGTTGCTCAGCTCAATAAATCAGTATTCTTTGCTATAATACTATCTAAAAGGTGTTGGTAAAAATACCCTGACAATGAGGCAGCCAGAAATCCTGGCTCAAATTATCCAAAGCTCAGAGAGTAGCAAAAATAAACAGGTTGTCAGTAGGCTTGGGGAATTCTTGAGCTGTGTACAACTTCAAATGAGCCAAAATAACCAGCACATATTGAATAACTGTTTTCTCTACACTGGTGTTCAAATTCTACAGAGATGTCTCCATAATTACAAACAGGGCAAGGCAGTTGTGCTGAGATGAAACAGGTTTTTATGATTAAGAAACCATAAAACAAGGAGTGGGGATGTTCTTTGTAGACCTTCCCCTTCCCACCTTTTTAATCAAAGGTGTTAACACATGCAAATTGAAGTTTTCTGTGCATTTACTCAAAATATTATTTATAGCATTAAAGTAGTTTTCAAAAAATTCAGATTAAAAGAGAAAGGAGTGGAAGCCAAAGGAACAGTTACATTAAATATGTGGCTTGCATAATGAGTTCCATGGCCCTACATTTACAGCACAATCTTAACTTGCAAGCTGGAACAGGCAAGCTGACATGCCTGTGCTGTATCCAACACAAGTTTAGGGCTGTTGCTATGCCAACCAAAGACAAGGGGAAACTTTTCCCCTTACCATGGGTTACACAGCAGTAGCCCCAATGGGTCTACTCAGATATGTGTCACCAATTTTGGCAGTAAAAATCCAAGCAGCCTGGGACTATTGAAAACTGCTCTGGAACAGGCTAGGATTTTACACCACTGCTGGATCATGGCCCCACCTGTACTCCATGACTGCCCAACTTCAATTTTGCCCTCCCCTCCCACCTTGGAATGGTGGGAATGCCCTCCCCTCCCACCTCCCGCATCTTCATCTCCACCTGCACTGTGAATACTGCATCAGCTGAACTGATTTCCTACACCCATAACTGCGAAGGTTTCCTTAGAAGGTTACCATAAGGTGTGTCATTTCCTTCAACTTGGATCTGAAGTGGGTAAAGAAAAACTGATGCATATCAATTGAAATGAGTGCAGTTATTTTATTTTGGAGTCACTTCTTGGGTCACTTTTTCAGACCTGAATGTTCACTTTCACACTATGAAACACTCTCCAATGCTTTTGATTAGCATACTTTTTTTAAACCAAGCAAGATCTCTGAAAACCTTCACAAGGCAAGATCATTCCAGTACAGGAGGAATATCTATACATTGTTCATGTTCTGCTTTCAGTTTTCCCAATATTTCCTGTTGAGTTGGTATATGGATAGGCCTCAGACCAGTACAAGAAATACTGTATTTACTTGAATCTAACGTGTATCTTTTAAAGCCAAATTTAGAGCACAATCCTAAACATGTCTATTCAAAAATAAGCCCCATTGTGTTCAGTGGGTTTTACTCCCAGGAAAGTGTCTTTAGGATAGCAGTGTTAGTTTCCAAAATCAGGATGTACATCAGATTTGATGGAACTTTAGATTCAAATAAATATGGCATTTTAATTATAAGTATAGGTCAGTATTTAGTTTGACAGTTTACAGTGTTGTAATAAAAATGTTACATAAACCCATTGTCATATTATTATTGTCATATTTTATTTATTTGTTTATTTTATTTAATTTATATCCCACCTTTCCTCACCTGCAAGAGAGAGCTCAATGCGGCTAACATCAACCATATTAAAACATCATTAAAATGATCATAAATAGAGATTAAAACATAATTAAAATACAATTAAAATACAATTAGATTTGAAAGACTAAGAACAATTAAAACAGACTAAAATACATTTGTTAAAAACAATAATTTAAAATAGAACAATAAAACTGCCCCCATCTCTGCCCCATTTAAAAAACTTTTTTAACATAAAAAGTTTTAAGGCTCCACATGAAGCTCTGTATTGAGGGAGCTTTCCTATAACTCATTGTTGTATACAGTAAAATTAAATTTTGCACCTACTTTGCAGCTGTGCACTACAATTGCCAGTAAACACATTTTTAATCTCAAGTCTTTTAAAACTGGGATGGGCATTAGTTTCAGTGGTACATCAAACTCATCTAAATATGGGTAATTAATGTACAATAGTCCAAAATGCTTGTGGTGTTTGGCGGGGGGGGGGGGGGGTGGCATATGCAGGCAACTAGAATATATTTTAGGACCATACTACCATTCAGAACTTTTCTGAACATCACATTATTGGCAGTCAGGAATATATCATTTTGTCAGAATATTTTGAAAGTGATAAAGTCTAGCTTGCGAGCTATATGATGGGAACAAAGCAAAGTTCACACAGTGATTCTTTACAAAACTGTTAAATACAGTTTTGGGAGAGGTAAATGCACACACCAGTAAAGTGTCTGTGTTAGCACAAAGAACTGTATGCTGAGGGTATGCAATGTACATTGATTTGAGACCTGTGGATTTCACTCTTTGAGGATCCCAAACCCCTAGGAATGGCACCACATGTATCTTCTTGAAGGCCATAGAAGGACTCCTGCAGGACTTAGAAGGCATTCTGATATTTGAGAAGGCCACATAGAGCCTTCTTAGCCCTCAGATCATCCTTCAGAGGCAATAGGGCAATGTTATTGCCTACAGAGGATTATTTCTTTACCCAGCATGTAATTAATCTGTGGAACTCCTTGCCACAGGATGTGGTGATGGCATCTAGCCTCAATGCCTTTAAGAAGGGATGGGACTAATTGCCAAAGGAAGGACCATCACAGGTTGCAAGCCATGATGGGTATGTGTTTATTTGTGTGGACTGATGGATAGATAGGTGTAGGCAACCTCAAAATGTCTGAATGCAGGTGTATTTTGTGTTCCCTGAGGTATCTGGTGGGCTGCTGCGAGATACAAGAAGCTGGACTAGATGGGCTGAGCCACAGAAACTCATGATCTTATTAGAGGTCACCTGAGGCCCTATAAGGAGACTTCATCATCTTCAGGTGTCCTTCATCTTCAGGTTTCTGGGGTCCTGGAACAGTATGCTCTGTAATTCTGTTTTTTTCTACATACATAAATCTAATATTTATTCATTTTGTTTTTATTCTGCTCTTTCTCCAGTGAGCTCTGGGCAGCACACAAACTAGGCTGCTCACCTCCTTAATGCTGGTTATCTCCTTCTTTTAAAACAGGATACAAATGTTAGTGGGTTAAAATGGCAAGTAATTGAAACAAAGTAGTATAGATTGTCCTTTGATGTTTCTAATTCATGTTAAATTCCACAGAAATCAATACAATACCTATCTTCTAAATAAATCTGCTTAGGATCAGTTGCATGTTGCACATTGGAAATGATATTATAAAAAGTTATAACCCCCTCCCCCCCCCCCAAAAAAAAAATTGAGGATCATTAATTGTCCTGTTGTTTGACTGAATATGTGATCTTTGAACTAAGAAATTGCTATAGTTAGTAACACTTCTCTAGCAGACTCATGATTCTTACTTTAGATACTGAGTCGGAGATGTTTACAAAACCATCTTCACACACTGATTTCATAGCACCAAGTTAGAAGCTATGTCAAGAACAGCATTGGGCAGGAGAACTATTAGATCTGGGCATGAACTCAGCTTTTTTAAATGCCCATTTCTATGTCTCATTCTGGTGAAAAGAAATAATATTTGTAGGATCACCCCTAAAGTAGAAACCAATGGTTATGTTGATTCACAGGTTGCCAACATAATTCATTTAAAGTATTCTAAATTACCATTAAACAAAGGCTCACAGGTATATATCAACCTCTATGTATCACAACATAAGATACTACAGCTGTAATCCTAAGCCCCAGTTATGTCACCCTAAGCCCCAGCATAAATCCTGTGCTGACCTGGGGATATCGCAAAAGTGTTGTAAGGCACTTCTGCACCACTCCTGGGAGAGGATTGGTCCAGTACACAGACATGCAATTGCCTCCCTACATCACCACAGGAGGAGGAAGACCAATGAATGCCAGCCTAGGTTAGGATCACATCCTTAACCATTAACTGCATTGCAATCCATAATTTGGATTTCTTAATTATATATTCTGCATCTTTACAAAAAAAATGCATTCAATGCTGCTTGTTTTCATCAGACTGTGAAATAGGTCCAGACAACATTAAAACTTGAAGAGTAATTGGCATTAGCCTCTGTGTCACATATTCAGAGTTAGTACATGTGATTAGTAACCAGATCATATTTTCCTGTGAGTCATGAAAGGATTAGATACAGTGAATAATAAGAATATCCTTGGTGGTTGTGTTACTTAGGATGAGAACAGGGGTATGATATCACCTTTGTGCGTCACTGAGTATGATAATCACTAATTGCAACAGTGACAAGATGTTATCACCTCATACAATGGTAAGCATTCGTTCGAACCTGTGTGGGAGAATGACATTGGACAGAGAGGCTTTAATCATGGTTTTTAATCCTCATACTTCGTCAAATGGATAGTCCTTCTTACTAAGGCCATGAACCCTGACTGGTGGAAACACTTCAAAGTTCTATGTGCAGACCTTGACCAACCTAAACATTAGTTTGGGGTTGAACTACAATGACCTTTTATGAATGATGTTAACTAGGACTACCAAGGAGAGATGCTTGGACATTTGCCACACAAAGTGTGTATTTTGAACTATAGCCTTGAAGGCAGTTCTGTCCCTCAGAGCCAGACGAACCTAAGTCCAAAATTGACCATTTTCAGATTATTACTGTTTTGCATGTATAATCTGATTCTGCATCAAGCCGTAACAACCTAAGTCTGTTAAGCATTCTCCTTAACATTCTCCTTAATGCTTAACAGACTTAGGTTGTTACGGCTTGATGCAGAATCAGATTATACATGCAAAATTGTAATAACCTGAAAATTGTCCATTTTGGACTTGCGTTCATCTCGCTCTGAGGTACAGAATTCGGGATTTCATTCACAAACTCCAGAGCATCCTGTCTTACTTCACAACAGACCAGAACAGCTAATTCAATCTAAAGTGCTTTATGGATCCTTTGTATGACAGAGAACTTAAATGTCAATTTCTGTTTGTCCCGTTCCATTTTCCCAGCTCCCTTCTCTCCCATCCTCAATCATGGCTAAAATTTTCAGTGTTTCCTCAATATTCCTTTCTGCTCTATTTTTGCTCTTTATTTCATATTTTCAACCCTTCTCCAAAGATATCAGCCCTGTTTACAAAATCCTTCTCTGTTACACGTTTGCTAAGTACATGGGAGAGGTAGGAACTCTGAAGAGTGATGGATGTGTACTGGAGACAGTTTGTGTGCATTTGGGTGTTAGACACACTTATTCCAGTATGGCTGCAATTCTAACCCCAGTTAAGCATCAGTAAGCCATTTTCTGTTTGATGCATAGCATCAGTGTGGTTTGAGGCCCACAGAAACCTGTGGACCTGTCAGTGCAAACCTAATCCCTGTTTGGACCAGCACAAGTCCCGGCACAAGCCCAATGGTCACTTGGGGTGTCACAAAGGTGCCATCACTTCTGGTGATTTACCATCATTCTGCCCCCATAGTTTTTATTTTCTGTTTGTTGTTTTGGCTGTACCTTTTGATAGGACATTTCATCTCTTTGTGTCACTGCATTCTGTATGTAAATACATATTCATTGATTTATAACACGATGGTATTATTCAAAAATACAAAGATTTTAAATTTTTTTATTGAGTAGCGGTGTCAATCCCCTCCTGCCCGCCATGAACATCACCTGGTATGGTCTGACCCTCTGCATCCTATTAGCAATGCCACTGGTTATTTTCAGTCTGAAGGAGGGAAGGTATATGAAAGCTGCTAGAATTACAGTAGAAATCATCAAATATAGTACAAATAATTAAGGGAAGCACATTCATGTATGAGTAAAGCCCATATCTTCCAAAGAAATGCGAGAAATTGGTTCTATCATGATAAACAAAGTCCTTCCTTTGTTTTCTTTCTCACAGCTCTGCTTTTAATCTGTACAATCCTGCAACAGGGCCTTCTCCTTTACATGTCTCTGTACAATGCCATAAACATTGAAAATGATGCATGAATAATAAGTAATGTACTCTGTAAGGTTGAATAAATAATCATCTAAATAATATACACTGCACTATTTGCTTATGAAAACATGAGCTAGAGGGAGCCACCATAAAATGCAAATAATCTGTATGGATTCATCAGATTTGCACATGGCAAAAAAAGAGACAAAAATGTGGAATGCTGTTATTCTGAACTTTACGGTTTAAAATATTGAACGTATTACAAATTAAGCATCCCATTATAGCCCACTATAATTAATTACTTCTTTATTTCATTACATATCATTACTTCGTTACATATAATTCAGTAATTCGTTGCTTAAGAGTGAAATTTCTTGTGATAGACTGTAGTAAGGGGCAGCCTAAACCTATAGTAGTACAACTTTCTCACCACTGGCCTAAGACCTGGCAATGGATTGTGAGGTCTGCTTCCATAAGACTTGAATAGGATGACGGCCTCAATTAGTTTCAAACACAATATCACATAGAGCACAATCCTAACCATGTCTACTCAAACGTAAGCCCCATTGTGTTCAATGGGTCTTACTCCCAGGAAAGTGTCTTTAGGATTGTGTCCATAAAGTCTCTGGCCAGACCTCATTGTAATTAACAAAGCCTGGGTTAGCAGATTTGCTGAAGAGTTACTGTCGTGTAGGTGCCAGTAGCTAATAAAGTATGTTTGAAGTAATATACTTTTAATTATTTGCAAATAAAAATACAATGGACCATCCGGGTGACTTGCCTTAAAACACATAAATGATTCAACTGAAACCTGTAAAAAATATGAAGCAGGTTTAAGTTGTCATTTGCAATTAAAACAAAATGGAAGCTTGTCTTAGCCCAGGCAAACCAATCCCAAAGGTACTGGCAAGCCAGTAAGTTAACTACAAGACATCTGATCTCTTTATTAAGTGTGAGAAAACAGTCAGCAAACTCCAAACAGATCTGATTTGTTAGTGTGCATGTGTCAGAAAAAAACACACAAAAACTAGCATTTAGAATATATACATGACACCTTTTTAAAACAGTAAAGAACGATGGCTAAAATAATTTGAGTATATAGCTTCTCAGTATATTTTCTTTGAAGCAAATCTGGGAATCAAAGCAAGATTTTTTTATAAACTAAGCAGATGTTTATGATTAGGTCTTAGTTAACATCACCCAGCTGTCCAATGATGATTTTATAGAGGAGAGTGCATTGTAGAACGCCACATGTTTATATAAATCATGACTATGGCAGTCATGTTACTGGGGCAAAAGTGCTACATTTCCCATTTTAGGTAACCTCTTCAAATCACACCATATAACACTGCAATAGGCTGTACTCCCCAACACAGTATCTGCTTCCAGTTTCCTGTAGTGAACTGATGTGTGTCATTATGCATAAGCCCGCATTGTATGGCTTTACAAGAAGCACTATCACATCTACGGGTATACGGAGTGTAAAACCCCACAGCACTTTATATTCGAAACATGGGTTGTGAAACATGAGATGCCTGCTGCTGGAATTGCATTATGCACTATCTTTTCCTGTGGGAAGAGGGAGTTCTCAGTACCTTCAACCAATTTATTTAAATTGGTGTAACTGGTTATTTGTAATATAATATTTAGTCAAAAGATGTGTTTGTGTGTGAGCTCAATAGCCTTGATTTTGAGCATGTTTCATTCACAGTTGTATTTATTTTCCATTTTGGAATCAACAGAATTCTGGGGTTAGAAATTTTTGAAGCTCTGTTTTTGTTTCCAACCTTAAGATTAAATGAGGCATAGTCAGAAAAATTAAGTTTTTGGTTCCACTGACTGGCAACAAACTGTAAATGAGTTTCACATTGCAGCATGGTCTGATGTAAATGGTATAAATAAGACCATGAAGGGTCATACTTAAACCAGCACTCAAGACCTAACCACACCCAACAAAACCTAACAACTCTTGGACACAGCATAGTTTTGGATTTTTCTTTTTCTTTTTCATGTTCTTGGCTTTTTAAATGTCTTATGTTACTGCAAGAGTTAGCAGCCAGAATCTCTTTCTGGAGTGTCTTTATGTTTTGTGAACTAGATTAAACAAACAAATTAAATTATTTGTCCAGGATAAATAATGGCAGTTTGTTTAATTTGGTTCACAAAACCTAAAGACCTCTAGTATCATTCAAGTACAAGTAACTCATCCAATATAACTGCTCCTCATCTTTACAAAAATAGTTACAATGTGCCATCTCATTTTCTATGAAATGAATGTAACCCACATCAAACCAGTTCCTGCTTCAATCAATACTTCACTTTTGCAAATATTAAACAGACATATTCCAGATCTGTGTAATAAAAGAGATAATTTTGACACTTTTGACCTAACCTTCTGGCTAATGCTTCAGGCTAAACTTTTGATCTATAGGCTATTATCAATTTTCCAAAATGCTTTGCTAAAGAACATGCTCACACAAGCATCAGATATCTTAGTACTTCTTACCCATAAATGAAAATTACCTAAAGAACAATTTTGTCACACCAGGATGATAAAAATTGTTTTGACTAGCAGGAAGAGGGAGAGTGGGAGATGTGGCTCAGATCCAGCAGTTATGCTAGATCCAAACATCATGTCACATGCAGTCAGGAGCAGCTTCCATAGGTGGCCTGAACAGACCTGTTGGAGCTGATGTAGCCCTTCCTCAGCGAAGGGACGAATCTTTCCTTCCCCACAGTACCGTAGCAGCAGTCCTAATACTTGCACTGGATTTAGAGCAGGTTGTGACAACCTGCTTAATCCAGCACAAGCTAGGATTGCACTGTTATTAGTTAAAGGCAAAAAAATAATGATATAACACTGTAAGATGAGTAGTTAAGAGTGCTCTGGATTAACACTAGGAAGATCACAAACAAGCAAGCAAGCAAGCAAACCAAACCTTCTTTTTCCCCATGCTTCGCAAATCATCAACCTTTATCTTTTCCTAATTTTGGTTACCAGATTTCTGTTTACTTTTTTCTCACTCCTCTATTTTTGGTGCTAAAAACTAATTTATAAACTTTTGGTTCCCAAAACAACAGTGCAAAAATGGCCTCTTGTGCATAGATTAAGGCAAACGGTTGAGCCAACATTTGAAAATTTTTCATTATTGTAATTGCTTCATGCAAAAATTATTGATACCTGGCCAAGGGTTTGCAAAAAAGCATGATCCACACAACAAATATGAATGTGATGGAAGAACCAATTTTGGCAAATGCCCCACAAAAGACTCTGTGATAACAACTCTCTTGTACACCTACCAAGAAGATGGTCCAGGAGATATTAACCACGTAACTGTCAGAAACAATTGCCAGATGCTTAATGGCAAGCATGAGTGGAGAGGCAGTCAACAGTGGCTGGAGCAGTGCCCATAATATCCATTACAGGCAATTTAAAAAATAATAATATCTTAGTGTTCAGGGTGCATGATGTGCCTTGGTTCACTTTTAAGATCAGAAGGCTTTTAACAGAGGATAAAAAAAGAAAAAGAGATATATAATGTAAGAATTTCTGATGGAACAGCACTGCAGTTGCATGGATTCAAAAAAAAAGATTGATCACAGTGATAGAAAATACAATACAGTTAACATGAGATTTATAAAATTATACCTGGAGGGGGAAATTAGAGGGAGAGATGTTTTTCTTCCTCTTTCAATACACTTTGTGTTATCCAATGAAACTATGAGCAGAAGATTCAGAGGAGATAATTTTTTTCACAGCACATGATTAACTTGCAATGCAGTCCTATGCATGCTGATGCAATGCAATCCAATGCAATCCTACGCATTCAAAAAAAGGGTTTCTTATGTTCAGTGGGGCTTACTCCCAGGAAAGTGTCTATAGGAATGCATCTTTTTGGAATTCACTGTTACAATGTATTAATAATTATGAGTGTAAATGGTTTTAAATGGAGACCCAATAAATTCATGGGTGACAATGGCTATCACTGGTGATCAGAGGCTATCAGCTAGATTGAATCTCAGTGGCAGTGTGCCACTGAATACCAGTTACTGAGCAGTCAGAGTCTACTTTAGGCTGTTCAGAAACAAGGCAAACCTATATATTGGATTTCAGTAAGGCTGATTTCAACAGGCTCAGAGAAGTCATAGGCAGGATCCCATGGGTTGATGAATTAACAGGAAAAGAGGCCCCAAGATGGGTGGGAGCTCCTTAAGAGGCAGCTTCTGCAAGCTCAGTCAGAAACAATTCCCATGAAAAAGAAAGGGGGGGAAAATCTGAAAAACCAGGTTGGCTCCACAAGCAACTTGGGGATCAGCTGAAGTTAAAGAAAGAGAAGTATAGGGAGTGGAAGACTGGAAAGATCACCAGGGAGGAGTACAGGCAGATAGCCCGGTCTTGTAGAGAGGGGGTCAGGAATGCTAAAGCTCAGTATGAGCTGAGGCTGGCCAGAGGAGACAAGGATAACAAAAAGAGCTTCTTTAGATATGCCCAAAGGAACAGGAGGAGAAACGAGGGGGTGGGGCTGCTCCTGGACAAAGATGGACAACAGGTGACTGGAAACCAGGAGAAGGCAGAGCTGCTCAACTCCTACTTTGCGTCCGTCTATTCTCGGAAGGAGAGTTGTGCAAATGGGAGTGCGGGATCATTGGCTGATGCGAGGATGTGGTTGCATCCCCAGAGAGGTAATGGAAACATGGATGGTACGGAACAGCAGATTAAGATTGACAGAGAACTGGTTTGAAACCACTTAACTGGCCTCCCACTTCCTGTATTCCTTCCCTTGGTCCTGCTCTTCACCCACCCTCCCCCTGTCCCAGAACACCCCTCTCATCTCATACGATGGTCTATCCTTCCCTGCTGTTCTGGAGACATGCCTTATGGCACCTTTATGACACAAGTAGGTTGGTGCAGGAGACTTGCACTGACCTAAGGGCATTCTAGTATTACCCTCTAGTTCTGTAGATCCATCCCAATGAGTCACCCCAATGAGCCAGACTTCTGGTTCATTTCATCACTTTTATCTGCTGCAGAAGGGATTGAGTGCTTGAATGCTCCATTTCATGGTTGAATACCATAAAAAACTAGTGCAATATAAAAAAAATATTGCTTTTCTTTTGTTGGGGGAGCATTCAGATATGAGATTCCCCTACCCATTAGTCCAAGATGATACTGGCTAGAAAATATTGCAACATCTTCGGGAATGGCTCCAACCATTGCTACCCCAGTGGTGAACTCAGTGGAGACTGAGCTGGTGGGGGAGAAGGTTGCACTGCCTATGGACTCACTGGTCCCTACTACCTGATCTGCCTGACTTCATCAATGCTTCATGTGCTTTCATAATTACCTCTATCTCCACAAATTCTTTCTATTAAACTGCCTACCTATCAGCTTCACCCAAAATTTGTCCCTTGACACTTCCTATCTCTCAGGCTTTAACACCATACAGTCAATGAGGACACTAAATATGTGCTTGAGATAGAGCTTGAGAAAACCCAACGCTGTGCTAAAACAGGCAGGCCAACTAATCTGCACTGTTATCTAGCACAAGTTTGAGGATGAACCAAGCTCACCAAATGGGGCTGCTTGGGTCTGTGAACCTGCTTGGATTTGTGCTAGTGGTGTAATACCATTCTGTTCAGAATGGTGGTTAGGATCCAGACTTTGTGCTGGAGAAGGGGTCTCCAAACATTTTGGCAGGAGAGGCACATCCAGTGATAGGATTCAAAGAAATTAACAACCAGTTCTATGCCCATCTGGCAGCCACTTTTAAATGGCTATTTTTAAACTTTATATGTCCTATCTCTCATTAACAACTGGTTCTATAGAGTAGGTGCGAACCTGCTGGAGCCCACCACTGGGCACATCATCTCTCTGACACTGTTTCAGGGGCCAAAAAAACTATTTTACATTTCAAATTCAAATAAATCTACCTAAATTTACAAGAATGTATTGGAGTGGATTACAGGGCTTGCCTAGGCACTAGATAGAGGGATCTCTTCAACAAAATCATCTTCAACACCAGATAGCCAATAGGTGCTTTAGCTGTGACACTAACAGAACAAATGGGTAGTGATCTGCTGAGGAGGCAGGTTTTTCCCCAACTTTCTTTTTAAAAATACCCAGGGATGACATCACTTTTGGTTGTGACATCATGTCCAGGGCAACATTTTGAGCTTTTCACCGGGCTAGACGATTATATTAGCTATGCCACTGCTGTGACGCATGCACTGTGCTGATTGAACATGTGAATCCAGTCTGTGCCAATTTTTTTCCAAGTGCATTTCAGACCATGTCATTTCCACTTACCATAAGATGGTCCTGAAATGCAACTACAGGGATGCTGTATAAATTCAAGCATCCTGAATTATATGCCTTAGCTCTGAATATAGATGAATTCACATTATGTTTACACCTCATGTACAGGTGGGAGGTGGGAGAACTGCCTGGTATCTGGGGCAGTGCATTTAAGCAAACACTAACTAAATCACAGAAGCAGAAATTACCTTTGTTTGTAGTTTAAAGCTCATAAAGGCATATCATTCTGCATCCAGATCTAAGTCAAGAAGATTGTACTCAGAATGATCGTAAAGCCAGAGCACATTCTTAATGATGCAGCTCCATATTTTGCAACTGATTGGGTCATGATGTACTTAAATAGGGAAGATCCCAAATGTTTTTTTTAATGTTCTTGAGAGATTATTTCAAGCTCTAAAGCCAGACATGTGACACTCACTATTTTCTGAGCTAAATCTGCTGCAATTTTAGGCAAATGAGGGTATCAATGTTAAGTTTGTTTTAATGTCCTTGATCAAATACCTGTCAAAGTAATAAAAGCGTGGAATATTTTGGTTCTTTCTGCTCAGTCTAATGAGGAGCTTTTGAAAACTCCAATAATCATCTGCAGGTGGAATGATGGGAAGGGAGGAAGCTAGTCTCAAGATTTTTTAGATTGTGAGCTCTTTTGGGCAGGGACTCATTAGTTATTTTATTTTTTTACTGCAAACCACATTGTGAACATTTTGTTGAAAAGCAGTGTATAAATACTATTGATTGATTGACTGATTGACTGATTGACTGATTGATTGATTGATAACCATTGCCATTTGTTTAGGTCACTCAGATAATGCTGGCTAGAAGACAGAAAGTAGTGTTTGCACCAAAGACAAAGAGTGAAGCTGCATCATTAGGAAGCTGTGGGGGTGACTCCACATCAAGTAATGCAAACAGGTGGGATGACACCACTTCTGATCAAAATTGTTTAAAATCTTGGTGGTTTCTGAATAATGCCACCATGTTATATTTAAGTAATTTCATGCAGAAGGCAATGAAACAAGTTGTGTTGAAATATACTGTATCTATTCTATCAAACATTATAGCAAAAAAACAAAACACCTACTGTGGCACGGTGATGGTGTAAAACTATTCACACTGCCTGGGGCATTGCCTTGCCCACTTCTGGAAGGGGGTCCATTATGGGGGTCCATTATTGCCTTGCCCATTCCTGGGAGGAGGTCCTCTCCTGCACTGAGTAATGCAAACTCTAGTGATGCCACTTTCAATGGCATGCCCAAATGGTTCCACCTGCATAATGGAACCTTTTTTCAGGATTCTCAGTAAACACAGGACTGCTGCAGCCTTTTCAGATTTCTACCAATCTCTATTGCTGATAAGGACTGTTCTGGTACTAATGCCAGTGCTGCAGTCCACGTAGATTCCTATGCTATTTGGAAAGTAAAAATACTTGTAAAGAGTTTCACATAACGTCTCTGGTAGCCATAAGCCAGCAATCAGAGGATCAAATCTTAATGTAATTGCTTGGGGTACAGCATATAAACAACATGCCCCAAACCCTATAGGACTAGTTTGAATGTGTCAGCAAAAATAACCAAGAATGAAATCCTAACCAGCTTTCCAGCACAAGCATAGCTGTGTCAGTGGGACATGTGCTGCAAACTACAGTTGAAGGATAGGCATGGAGGCCTCCCCAAGGAAAGTCACTTTTAGTTCCCTCACCTTTGTTTCATTGAACTTATGTTGGTGCTGGAAAGTTGTGCCCCAAGTGTCTTGGAGCATTTGAAAGGCTAACACATTTATTTCTGTGCAAGCAAAATGTCTTCAACCAGTATGCCATGGCACACTGTTGTGACACAAGAGGTCCATAAATGTGGTGTGGAAGTTTGGCAAATGTACTTATACATTAAATAAATATCATTTATTAATAGGGCCTGGTGGCATGTGAACCATCCACCAGCAGTATGGTGCACCTTGGCAATTATCAAAAGACTGATGGTGTGCCTTGACAATTTTAGTACCTTGTCAATGATGAAAAGTTTGAAAATCAGTGCACTAGTCAATCATTCTTCTTGCTTTGACCTATTTTAGTGTCTTGGAAATGTCTTATTAAGAGTTATGTTCTCCCTGTTCTCCCATACATTCTCCCTGTTAGCATTCTCTAGATAAGTGGTTCTCAAATGTTATTCCCTGAGTAAGGATGCAATCCTAACCATGTCTACTCAAAAGTAAGCCCCATTGTGTTTAATGGGTCTTACTCCCAGGAAAGTGTCTTTAGGATTGCACCCTAAGTCTTTGCAGGGGAAGGGGCAGAGCAGTGACACAATCCCCATGATCGCACCCTTGTGGGGAACTAGGAGCTATTTTTAACCTCACCAGAGATGCTGTGAGGGTCTGGGGAGGCCTGGGGAGCCCCCAAAAGTGCTTGAACAGAGATTGACAATTGTCCAGAGCCTTTCATACTCGGTGGCAATTCTGCCTGATATTTCTGTCTGCACTGCTATTAAACGTTCTCCAGAATACCCACACAAGCCATGCTTGCACTCTTAGACTCTAAGGCCATCAGATTGTTTGGAAATTCACCAGGAGGCATTCAAACATTCACTAGGGACTTTAGTAGGATACCACAATAATTTTGCTCATGACCTAAGCCTCATTTGAACCTGAGGTCTTCTGATGTGAAAGGTTAATGCATTAACCCACTACAGCATTTAGCTCCCCAGCCATGGTACCTATTTCAATATACTTTAGCGCGAGTCTGTAAATATGACATTCAGAAGTGGTTCCCAAGAGAACAGGGCACAGCAGAGATGGTACAGTCCTGAATAATGCATAGCACAAGGATCTCTGCGACTGCTAAGAGAAATGGCTGCTTCCCTTATGTTAGGGATAGAGCAGCACTACTGTTCCAAGAACTGTCATAAAGAGGAGTTGCTGAAAAGCAGTATATGAATACAGTGGATTGATTGATTGATTGATTGATTGATTGATTCATTCATTCATTCATTCATTCATTCATTCATTAACTCCTTAGCACCATAAAAAAGAGACTGAGCATGGAATCCTAACCAGTGGTGGGTTCCAGCAGGTTCACATCTACTCTATAGAACCGGTTGTTAACAAGAGAGAAGAAATATAAAGTTTTAAAATAGCTATTTAAAAGTGGCTGCCAGATGGGCATGGAACTGGTTGTTAATTTCTTTGAATCCCATCACTGATCCTAATGAATTTAAGCCAGCAGAACTCACCCATCTCCCCATTTCCATGGTGGTATGGGGAGGCCGGCACACGTCTGCACACTGGCCTAACTTCTCCCAGGAGAGGTGCAGAAGTTTGGTACTTTTTGGTACTTTTGGCATTATGTTACTTTTACAAACACCTCCAAACCGGCATGGGACCTGTACTGGGACGTTTGCTGAACTGGAGGTAAGGATTTCAGCCTTAGAATGACAGAAACATGTTGTAAAGCAGATACTTCTGATACTGCATCTGAAGGAGCACCCTCTGGCAGAGGCAAGAAAAATGCCAAGTGGTGCAGGGTCTTGGGAAGGATGGAAAGAGAGTGGGATAGCCCCAGGAGGACATGCATCAGGATGTCCTTCATTATATCCTATTCCTAACCCCCTTTTCTGGGCTTGCAGGCCTTACAGTGGGCTTTTCAGATCCCCACCAGCAATATTAGTAGTAAAGATCTGAGAAACCCCATTACCCTGGGGCTTTACCCGACAAAAGGGGGCACATGTCCCCTTTATCTCAAGTATATTATCATACATATCCCCTTTATCTTCAGCCTTCTCCTAACCTGCACTACATACAGCATTGGCCATGTGGCCCTGTTGTGCCAACACAGATTATGATTCGGATGCTCTTTTTATACAGGCGTCCCTCAGTTTTTGATGGTTTCTTTCCTAATGGTTCCCGTCTTTCAACACCTTTCAGTTATACCCAAAACTCATTCTTAAAACACATGCTTCATTCTTTCAACTTCTCTCTAGTAGTCTAAAGACTAAAATTGTCTTCCCTGATGTTGATTTGCATGTGTTATGGTGATGAAACTGTTTTGGAATTTCCTTATGACTTCCTTCAGCAAATAATGACTTTCTTTAGCAATTAAATTTTTTTCTTGGAGAGAAAAAAACATTCAAATACCTAAGATATTCATTGTCCACACAAGCCTTTTTCATTTTACTGTAATTTTTTTATGTATTTTAGCTATGTGTTAAAAAATATGTGTTATTTACGATTTTGTAAGTGATATTTATTTTTTTGGTGACTATTTTGCACTTGCAAACCGAAAAAAACTGGGTTCCACTTTTCAATGTTTTTCACTTTTGGATAATGCTCTGGTCCCTAATCCATCCAAGAAATGAGGGTTGCCTGTATTGGAAAATATACCGTAATCTTAATCTGAAAACAAAATCTTCAGATGTTTCAGAAGGGTCTGAGCCATTTAGATTCTTAAATATATTTACTCACCACGAACACTGAACTTATGTTTTAATCTGATCAACTTTCAGTTTACACAGTTAACAATTGTAAAGTTTGAAAGTCTTTTTAATAACTCTTTTATATTGTGATACAAAAGCCCATCAAAGCTATTTCCAAGAGCAACATATTAGATGTCAAAGAGCCACATGAGGCTCCTGAGCCACCTTTTGGCCACCGCTGTTAGATATGAAATTGCCAAACTGCCCAACTTGGCAAAGGATAGTCGGACTACTTTCCAGTTTCCTAAGGTTAGGTACCATTTTAGTTTTTGGCAGGCTAATAAATGTGTATTCAGTGCTTTGGAACTGTGGTTACCAAGAAAAGTAAAGCTCAATCCAAAAAGAGAGGGCCTTATGTTTTGACAGTGATCAACATTTTGAGGCACTACGTTTTTCTCATTAAGTTCCTTTAAAATAAAATCTCCTAGTTGTCTGGGCATATAGTAGTGATTATATATAAACAATTAATGAGAAATAAAGTCAAATAATTACAGAATTGTGGTTAGCACAATACAAAACTGAGGTCTTACAGAAGGGATAACAAGCATCTGCAAATGTGCCTGGCATTCGACAGAAGCTTTGTTTCAATCGCTCCTCTCAAAAAGCAATGCGAGGATTTGTTTTGCTTGGGTTTCCTTTCAGGACTTTGTTGCCTAAGCTACACAACCAGTGATCAGCAGCCTACCCTTGACAACTTGGAGAGAGAATAGAACGTTTGTCCCAACGTGTTAAGCATATCTCTGTTGGAAAGGAATAGCATCATCAACAGAGTGGTAATCCAGCTAAGTCCAGAGTCTGGCATGCTAGAAAATTGGAATGTTGCCCCCACAAAGATGTAGCTTATGATAACTGATTGAGACTCATCTATTACTATAATAAAGAGGATCAGTTGTACTCTTTAAGGGAACTCAAGCCCAGCTGTAATCATGGGCAGGGGCTTGCCCTGCTCTGCCAGCTTCCCTCTCCTCCCAGCCCACCATTCTGCTGGTCGCTGCAAGTCCGTAAGGCTTTTAGGAACCATGACAAGCCCACCCTAGGATCTCCTATTGGATCTTCAAGAGAGCATTCCGTGAGTAATGCATTTTTTACCTCCCCACCAGTGGTGTAGCTATGAGGGTACATGTGGTAGCCATCCATCCCTCAGCTATGAAGCTTCCTGGGTGACATTGGGCCAGTCATTCTCAGCTTCACTTACCACACAAGATTGTGGTGAGGAAAAAATGACAAACGTTTTGTAAGCTGCTTTAGCATGGCAAAGGCAGGATATGAACAAATAAATAAATAAATAAATTGTACATGGCAATGACAAAGGGGCAGCAAATTGAGTTTGACACTAGTGGCCAGGATGGCAGCAACCAGCTTTTTGCAACCCTCCCTGAAATGAAATCATGACCCCCACCCCCACTCTACTTTAAGGCCCTGAAAAAATGTGGGAACCACTGGTATAAAGGGAAAGCTAAGCCATGATTTTGTTAAAGTCAAATTTGCATTTTCTTGTCCTTCATGAAAAATCTTCAGAGTTAACAGTAGCATGAGCCATATTCAACAATTCCATCGCATTCCTAAAAAGCACCACCACCACGCCATCAATGGATTCTGGAAAATATAACCACTTTATTCCTGGATCAAAAGCCTGGATGCCACTGCTTTCAGAAGTGTGTTTGATGGCGACAGCGATGTGGCCTTTTCAGTGATAGCACCGAGTTGTGAAATTTGTTTTCTGTAGGCATCAACATAGGCATTGGCACTGATTTTGGCACCCTTTTGATGTCAGGTGAAAGTCTTCATATTGTTTTAGGTCTTCAGTGGACCATGTTTGTTTCTAGTGCTTCATGTTTTATTGCCGCTTTTGCCTTAACATCTACCTATCCTTTTTATGGTTGTGCAGCTTAATGGTAAGATATTATTACCATTATTATAGACTAGGCTGACACAACCTAGGCCTAGGTCTTCCCATTCCTGTGGTGATATAGGGAAGCAAGCATATTCCTGTGCACTGGCCTAACCCTTCCCCAGGAAGGGCACAGAAGTGTCTTACGGCACTTTTGTGATACCCCCTGGTCAGCACAAAACTTATGCCTGAGCATAGGCCGGTCTAACTGGAGGTTAGGATTGCAGCCTAAATTATTAAAAAAACAGCACTGTTTTATTGGCTGCCTTAAAAGCTTTGGCAGAAATGGTGACCTGAAAATCCTTTGGGTAAATACATGACATTCATGGAGTGTTTTCATGGAATTTTTAGTGAGCCAAACTGTTACTCTCGGATCACTCTGACCTCAAGTGCTTAAACGGCTTCTCTAAATCACTTCTCTAGAGTTAGAGAAACAGTTGCTGCCCCAGACGAAAAAGCCAATTTAAATGGTCCTGCAGTAATGTTACCATGATGTGTCATCACCGCAAGTCTGTCAGGCTGACAAATAAACCAAGAACTCATACATGCCCAGGGGTGGGGTTGGTTGTGAAACTCTTTTGCTTCAGTTACAAAAATCTCCTCACAATTGACCTAAAGCTCTGCTTTTGAACCTGTTTTATCATCATCTGTTCGAAGAGCGTTTTCTGACCTGTAGATTATGTAAAAATAGGCCCTGTGGTTCAAAGTAAAATGGTGTCAAGGCCATTTTCATGCAGTATTGGGTGGCAGGAAAGGCAGAACAACCACGTCACTGTTCTTGGAAAAGGACTGTGGCCCTGCCTCCTTACTTCTCTAGAGGCTCTCTTTATACTCAAGGAGCCTTTACTTACACTTGCTTTCTCAGGTAAAAGGAAAGCCTCCTCAAGAGAAGGTAGGAGGGGTGAATGCAGTGGTTTTCTATGGATTATAATGGGGTGGTTCTACCTTACTTGCCACCTCCACACTGCACAATCCAGGTCAATGCCTCACTTTATCTTGCTGAATTCTTCATAGCTGTCAGGATGGCAATCCTAAAGACACCTTCTTGGGAAAGCCCATTGAATGCAATAGGGCATACTTTTGAGTAAACACGCTCAGGCTTGTGCTCTTAGAAATCCATGGGCATTTTATTAGAGACCTGTATTCTTTTTTTAAGAATGTAGCTGCAGAAAAATGATGGGATTGAGATCCAGGTGGTCCAAGTAGAAGGTTATGCAATGCAAAAAGATAAATGCTTCGGGGCAGAATATTCCTTGAAATCATTTTAAAGTGGAAGTACAAAGGGCAGGAACAATGTCTCATGCCAATCATAAAACATGGTAAGACAACATGGTAAGGGTGAATAACACAGACATAAGCGGCAATGACAGAATAAATGACTCATCAGTAAAGCAAATAGATTGTGGAATATTCAACTGTTGAATTATAAAGAATTGCTTTCTATATTATTTCTATAATTGTAAGTGTAGTTTTCAATATTGCCCTGATAATGATGGGTTTAGTCACATGTCACTAGTTATGCTCTCCTTTGACTTCAGCTACTTACAGTAATCACCTCCCTACATAATCCAAAATACCTGCAACACTATCAGGGTCTTAGGGGCCTGTGATTATTCTCTGGAAACAGGAACCCATTTGGACAGTGCTTCCAAAACATTTTAGCACCAGGACCCACTTTTTAAAATGATATTATTACAAAAAAGAGGTTTAGAAAGAAATATTTTCAGCATCAACAACACAATGCCAACATTTAGAAACATCTATAGACATCTATAGTCACTTTTGTGTAAATATGGTGACTATAGTGGTGGACCACGTAGTGGACCACCTACTCAACAGGAACAGAGAGATCATGCAGACTTACTACATACAAGAAAGAAAGGCATGACAAAGTTGCGGCAATATTTCACTGTAATTGGTGTAAAAGATATAAACTGCCTGCAAGTAACAACTTGTGGAACCACAAAATAGAAAAAGTGGTGGAGAACGAAGAAGTCAAAGTTCTGTGAGATTTTTTAATACAAACTGATAAGCATTTGCCACATATCAGACCAGACATAACTAACATTGAGAAGAAGGATAAGAAAGCTGGTATAGTAGACATGGCAATACCTGATGACAGTTGGTTAGAAGATAAAGAACCGAAGAAAATCACCAAGTATAAAGACTTATAATGAGAAATTGAAACATCGTGACTCAAGAGTAATACCAATTGTCATAGACGCCTTGACTGCTATTCCAAAACAGTTGGATAAAAACTTAAACTCTGTCAGGGTATACATAAAGTGCAATCCTAAGCATGTCTACTCAGAAGTAAGTCCTATTGTATTCAAAGAGACCTACACCCAGGAAAACATGTTTAGGACTGCAGACAGTATCAGTCAATTATAAAAGACCACCTTACTAGAAACAGCACATATACTATTTGTAATGCAACAAAATAAAAACTAAAAATAGTTGCCTGCTATGTCCTTGGGAAGGACTTGATAGGTAGATGCATACAAAATCATCTAAAACAACATTGTGTAAAAATTTATAATGGCAACAATAATAAAAATTATAGGAAGAAATAAATAATTGATATAGCCATGCCGACCATAATGACTATAATCGATATAGCAATACCTGGCTAAAGTAGATAAAAAACAACATGAAAAAACTAGTTAATAACAGGATTTAAAAATGGAAAGCTAGTGATTAGGGAGCAAATCAGTAGTGGTTATCACAGTGATTCGTATGCAGGATGCAGTCCCAACATTTGAGCTGCGTTTAAAGCATCTGAACATTGACAAAATTGCTATTAATCAAATTCAGAAAGCTACATGTCTTGGTTCTGCATACAATATATGTAAAAACATTATCCCTACAATCCAGAGTAACTTACAGGAGCATGTAAGAGACATGGGCAGCCCAATCCAGAGCCACTAATCCGTCGACGCAAGAGTCGCTGTGTCGACGGAATGGCGTTTCCGTCGACGGAAACGCCGGTAGTGTTGACGCAATTGCGCCGGCGCATCATTCCACTCTTGCGTCGACAGAAACGTCGTTGCATCAACGCAACTACGTGAACCCTCCGTCGATGTAACTCCGTCGACGGAGGGATTTTTTTTATTTTTTCAGGCGGCGTTTCGGGGGCGTGTCTTAGGTTCCTCCCCTTTGCACATAACTATGCTGTATCCTGAACATTGTCAGAGGCTTATGGGCACACGTAAATGCCTCCTGAGTTATACTACCTCAAGAGTTAGTTTAGTAACGAGGAGACCCATAGCTCTCCATGTTAATGGGAAGTAAGGGCTGGGGAAAGTGGGGACTTTGAAAAATTTTTGATCCAGACCTTACGGCCAGCACTTTCCTACTTGAGGATACGGAGTACCTGGGTCACCCCAGTGGCCGACCAATCCCCTCACAGCTACCCTCCCATAAAAAGCCCATCCCCTGGACCCACAATTTCCTTTCAGAGAAGCAGAGTGCTTGGCCACGGACCATGTCACTCTGCTCTCTCAATGGGCACTTTGCTCTTGGGGAGCGTTCTCCCCACAAACACATGAACACATAAGGTGCATATATGATGATATATTGATATGATATAGATGTGATATGAAACAATATGATATCTGTGATATGAAATGATTAGAGTGTAGACTTTGCAGTTTTTTTGTATGTTTGTTGCTCTCTCTTTCTCCCTCTCCACAGGTACCCCAATCAGATAAGTGGGGGTGTTGAGCAATGTTTGCATTCAAAAACTCAAAAACACTTATACAGGCAATCTTGCAATGATGAAATGTTACCAATACCATATTTATGTCTCTGCAAGTTGTTGTTTCTCTCTTCCCCAGAGTTACTCCAACCAGGTAAGGAGGGCTACATGGGGGGGTGTTGGAAGCACCTCTTTTGTTTAAATTTCCTTCATCTTCCTCCAGCCTTGCATGTCTACTCTAAAGTAAGCCCCAGTAAACTCAGTGGGGCTTACACCTGTGTAAGGGGGGGCCTTGCTTCACCAGGAAATGGGCTTGCCCACTTGTTGGGAAATGCTGTGCGGTCCTCTGTAGGTTTGCCTTCCAACCCAACTGGTCCCCCAAGGTAAGGAGGGGCTGTAGAGTGAAAGGGGAAGGGGTGCACACACAGACCCACCAGGAAACAAGGGCACTCACCCCTCAAAAGTGTGTGTGGTCTCTGTCCTTGCAGCCCCTCTGACTGACTGCCAGATCACACAGCCAGCAGGTGCTGATTCCACTCATCTTTGCCGGCAAGCCAAGGGGCACAGTTTGGCAGCTGATCTGATTCCATGCTCAGCCAATACCAATGAAAGCTTTGCCTGTGGTGCTTCTGTCTTTGCAGGATGGTGTCTCACCAGCAAGAAGGCTAGCAGGCAGCAGGCTGCCATTCCACTGGGAAGGAGACACAGTGCAATCCTAAATATGCCTACTCAGATGTAAGCCCCATTGTGTTCAATGGGGCTTACTCCCAGGAAAGTGTATTCAGGAGTGCAAGCCACTGGATCCCTGCAAGGAGCCCTGGGAAGAATCTCCCTTCAGACATGTTTGCACAAGCACTTACCTAGAACACAAACCCCACTGTCCCAATCACATGAGTTAAACAAGCACCCTTCATACCTAATAAAGTTTGAGCCACAGAATCACTTCCCCCCTTCACAGCTGATGTTATTAATGATGATGAATTAACAACTACATACGTTGATGGTATGATACATCACAGGTGAAGTCCTTGCCTGATGAATTTACAATTCAATGCGTCAATGTTGCTGTCTCAGATAGTTGTTAACATTAATGATGTGAACATGTGTAGTAGTAGTTATTTTAAGGACTTCACAATGAACACATGCATATGATTGCTGTCATCAGTGGCTGGGGAAAGCTAGTTAGAGCTCCAGGGATGACCTGAGGATGGGTGAGTGGGGCAGTGCCTACCTAGTTGGGGGGGGGGAAACAGGGGTGCCCATCCTCAGTGTAGACCCCCAATGGGGTCCAGACCTGGTCCTCTGTTTCTGGAGAGGGGGCTGCCTGTAGCTTCCTTACCATTGGATAGTCCACAACAAGAGGCTACATGGAAGTAGTGAGACCACCTGTGAGCATTGCAGAGATGAGGGAATTCAGGCAGATGCCAGTGCTGTGTTCAAACTGCCTACAGTCTGAAGATACTTAAAGGTGCAGGCACTGCTTAAAGGTGCAGGCACTGTGTCATCCCTTCCATGTGCTCAGTCTGAATGTGGTTGATTCTGGGGTCCCACTGCATCCTCACTGGAGACTGTTCTGTATCTGGAAGCCCCCCTACCCTGTGTCCCTCTGAATGAGCAGGAGCAACTGCAAACCTATGAACAAGTACACATGTGAACTGACCCCACTTTTGTGTCTGCATCTTCCTGGGAGCATCATTGCCATGGGAGGGGGAGGCTATCTGGGGTCACTGGGGTGGGCTGAGAGAGGGTTCCTGGCGCCTAATGTCACCCCTTAGGCTTGTGAGGTGGGAGGTTTTGGGTGGGCAGTGGCCCCACAAGTGATCAGACACCCTTGCCCTGTTGTGGGTGCCCCAGGTCCCCTGTGCCCCAGGATGTGCTTTTGCTCCCTGGCAGACCCAGGTGGGCTCCTGTCCCCTCTTCCAGGATTCCCTCCCCACAGTTGCCCCTGGCAGCCCCCTTGCCTCCTGCTCTGCCAGCTGCTTGGGGGATCCTTGCCCCTCCCCTGCCTGAGCCAGCAAGGGGGTCTGTTTCCTGGGCCTTCTGCCTTCTGGATGGGGTCTTCCCTCTCCTCCCAGCCTACCTGAGTGTGGACCCTGCATCTGGCATGCTGTATCTTTAATGCTGATGTTTCCTCTGGACTGTTGCCAAAGACCACAGGACACTCATGTTTATCTGTTGATGTTGTTTTTATTGACAATACACACACATATGTATCCCTCTGTGCATCTTGCCCCTGCTGATGCCTGGGCTTTTCCTGGGGCACCTTGCCTGTTTGGGGGTGCAGGGGGGCAGCTTGTTTCCCATTTCTACCCCTGACAGCCCTGTCCTGTCCACCATGCTGGGGAGGCACTCTGACAGCTTGACAGCTACTCCCCCCCCCATCTTGTCAGCTGGTTCCCCATGTGATCAGGAGAGCAGCAGTTTGGACAGCTGCTAGTGATTCTGAGTGATGTGGAAGCAGGTCAACTCGTGTGTACCTGCAGGCCATGTAGCACTTACAGGCTGCCTTCTGTGCATGCCCGATGGAGTAACTTATGTGGATCACTGCACCAGAGCAGTTACGGGCAGACCTAAGTTATGGGCACTCCTAAGTTCTCTGCCTCACACATAACTTTGTGTTTAGGATATAGCATAGTTAGGGCAGCATAGTTAGGTCAGAGCAAGGAGAAGTTGCTCTGGATTGCGCTCTATGTGTACCCATAGTTACTGCACCACCTAGTGAAAACCTATGGGAAATTCATATTGCAATCCAGAGCAAATTGATCTTACACCGGAGCAAGGACTCCCCGTAGTTATTCTGGATTGCGCCCTATGGTTGCAATCCTATGCCATTGAAAGCAAGTCAGAGGTGAACTGGCCTTCTTTCTATAGCACCTCTGGAGGAAGGAGAGCCTGAATAAATGCCCTGCAAAGCAGGTTTTCTATATTGTGAATAAATATGGCTGCTTAAAAAAAGTTATTAAAATTCCTTGTAGCATAACTGTGAGTCAACTTGCTACTGGCAACAAGTGATTAATAAATATAATAATATTGGCAAATGGAATATGAGAAGATTTTAGACTTCATAATTGCTGGTGGGAATACAGGTAAAAACAGAGTATCTCCATTCTTCTCCCTTTTTAAGGATTATACAAGTTATTTTGGAATTAATAGCATATTAGACATGTAGGAACACACTATAATTAAGTCAAAAGAAATTTCCAGTCATCCCTTTTGTATTCTGGGCTTTGTTAAAATTAAAGCGTCTCTGTACTGTTCCTTTTCCAGGAGACACTGCTACTGTTTAACCATAAATAAAATACCTCACTTTTCCTTTTACTCAATTGTGAGAAAATCAGGTTAGAGACATTTTCCAGCAGCTGAAAGATGTTCTCCACTGAGAAAAGAGAAAAAAAATTCCTACAAAATAAGACTGGCATTAAGAGTTGAATTAATGCACTGTTCTCCAATAATGGTGATATTGTATCCAACATCTTGGCAACATTAGAAGACGCTAATGTTGAGTCTCAGGGTGGGAAAGTAAATTTGCCTTCAACATCTTGGTGGAGTGTGAAAGGTAGGCCTGTGGATGCAATTCTTAGGCTGGCCTAACTCAGCTGGCATATCTTCCCATGATGGTGTGAGGAGGTCAGTGTCCTGTGCATATACCTGTGCAGTGTCCTGTGCAGTGTCCTAACTCCCCCAAGGAAGGGGGCAGAAGTGCCATATGGCACTTTTGTGACACCCCCAGAACAACACAGGACTTAAACCAAGGATTATGTTGTCCTAACTGGAGCTTAAGATTGCAGCTGCAGTCTTCTAACTCTGCCTAGTCCTGGCTCCTTACTCATATGTGAAATGCTGCCTCCAAAAAAGTTCTAGAAAGTCAGAATAACCATTGTAGCCCAAAATACTTGTTTTCTCCAGACTTTAGATTCATATTGAGTTCATACCAGTACAATCAATGTACTATGGCTGTAGTGCTAAAAGAAAAAGAAGTCGCCTTGGGTCTGTAAGAAGATGGGAAATAAATAAATAAATAAATAAATAAATAAATAAATAAATAAATAAATAAGATCATTTCAAACACATATACTATAAGGTCTATTATTGAAAGCTTGCATTTCTTTACAAATTAATCTCTAGCTTTAACTCGTAATAATCTCAAACACTAGCTATGAAGAGATGTTTATCTATATACCTAGGGATAAACTTGTAAGGAAATACATGCTTTCAATAATAGACTTTCTAGTATGAGTGTCTTAAAAACTTTCAGTAAAAGAGGTACTCCTGATAGCTCTTCTCACTGCAAAAGATTTTTATTGCAAAAGAGTGTTGCAAATAGGTGGGATAATGCAAGCTGTGACAATGATGTTGACTCCTCAGAATTCAATACCACAAGTTATTTGGTAGTAACCAATGTTGAAAGTCTGGACAGAATTTTCATGTTTGGTAAATTCCTGTGTTTTCCTGTGTTTCCATAATGCAGACCAATGTATGACTTGAAAGCATATAAAACAATCACTTTGCTAGAGCCAAGCAATTTCTTATCATTACCTGGGTATAGAGGTGTTGATAGGGCTTCTGAGAAGAATTATATTGAAGTACAAATTTACTCTTTTATTTTTTGGGGGGGAGTTAGCAATTGCAGTGGCTCTGTGGTTAAAGGCACCGAGCCTGCTGACATGAAGATCACTAGCAATTTGAGACCCGAGTTCTACACAATCAAGTGAGATCCTATCATTCGTTCTGATTCCTGCCAACCTAGCAGTTTGAAAGCAAGCAAATGCAAATGCTAATGCAAATGCTAATGCTAATGCTAATGCTAATGCTAATGCTAATGCTAATAATAATAATAATAATAATAATAATAATAATAATAATAATAATAATAATAATAATAATCTTCCAGGGGGACTCATTGTCCCCATTGCTGTTTGTCATCGCGATGATCCCTTTGTCAGTGATCCTACAGAAAGCGACTCTGGGCTACCAAACTGCCAAAAATTCACAGAAAATTTCCCATCTATTGTACATGGATGATTTGAAGCTCTACGGAAAGTCAGAAGCAGAAATCCAGTCACTCACCAAGACAGTCCGAGTCTTCAGTACCGACATCAACATGGAGTTTGGCCTGGACAAATGTGCCACAGTGGCACTAAAGAAAGGGAAGAACACGGAAAGTGATGGCATTGAAATGCCGAATGATCAAACCATTAAATGCCACCAGCATGAAGCCTACAAATATCTGGGCATACTGCAGCTGGACAATATCAAGCAAAGGCATGTAAAAACTGTAGTCAGCAAAGAATACATACAAAGGGTTAGAAAAATTTTGAAGAGCAAACTGAATGGCGGCAACATTATAAAGGCTATAGATACCGGGGCCATTCCTGTAGTTAGATATTCTGCTGGCATTGTGTATTGGACACAAAAGGAACTGGATGACTTGGACAGGAAAACAAGGAAATTAATGACCATTCACTATGCTTTACATCCACGTAGTGATGTTGACAGGCTGTACCTGCCTAGAAGATCAGGGGGCAGAGGACTTTTGCAAGTGAAGCAGTTGGTTGAAGAAGAAAAACATGCCCTTGCAGATTATGTGCGAGAGAGCCAGGAATCTGCTCTGACTGAAGTCAGCAAGAGAAAGTTGTTGAAAGTGCAGCAGACCAACTGTGAATATCGCAATAGTGCAATTCAGGCCCGGACTGCCAGTTGGCAGAATAAAGTACTGCATGGCCAATTCCTTGCCAAGATCGAAGGAAAAGTGGATCAGGATAAGACCTGGTTGTGGCTCACGAGTGGAACACTGAAGAAGGAGACGGAAGGCCTGATACTGGCTGCCCAAGAACAGGCAATCAGGACAAATGCCATCAAGGTCAGAATGGAAAAATCAGCCGATGACCCAAATGCCAGCTCTGCAAAGAAGTGGATGACACCATCGACCACATTCTAAGTGGCTGCAAGAAGATTGCACAGACTGACTACAAACTGAGGCACAACTCTGTTGCCCAGATGATCCACTGGAATCTATGCCAAAAGTATCATCTGCCAGTGGCAAAAAACTGGTGGGACCACAAGCCTAAAAAAGTGGTTGCAAATGAGCAGGTCAAGCTTCTGTGGGACTTCAGGATACAGATGGAACACACAGTCTTGGAACACAATACTCCAGATATCACCATCATAGAAAGCAGTAAGGTGTAGGTTGTTGACATCGCCATACCAGGTGACAGCAGAATTGAGAAGAAACAACTGGAAAAGCTCTCCCGCTACCAAGACCTAAGAATCGAATTACAGCGTATCTGGTGTAAGCCAGTGCAGGTGGTTCCAGTGGTAATTGGCACACTGGGTGCAGTGCCCAAAGACCTTGGCAGGCACCTGAAAGCAATTGACATTGACAAAATATCACTCTGCCAACTGCAGAAAGCCACTCTTCTGGGATCAGCACGACTTATACACCACTAGGTTTTTTGCTTTGGCTCTGAGCCAAGATACAATTTATTCCCTGCATCACTCCCTCTCATGGGCCCTGGTTGCCTGAAAAGCACAGCATGCATTCCATGATGGAAAAAAGGCAAGATATAAATGAAATAATAAATTAGTATAGGTATCCCCCACTTTCTGACAGTTCGCTTTCTGGAGATCCACTCTTTCAGCACCTTTCAGTTATACTCATTCATTCAGTGTTATTCATTCCGTTATATTTATTCACTCAATGAATTTTCTGCTCTTTCAATCTATCTGCTGTTCTAAAGGCCAAAATTGCCCTTCCCTATGGTATGGCTCCTGGTCTAATCCCATTCTTGAAGGAATTATTGAGAATCCATTTGGAGAAATCTTTCCCCCAAATCCAGAGTAACTACGGGATTTACTCTGGATTTTGCCATTTGTGTGGCAGCAGGAATTTGCAAGATAAAAGGGCCATTTGCAATTTGCTAGCTACAAAAAACTTGGAATCAACATTTATAAATGTTTGATTGGGTTCCACTTTTCAATGGTTTTCACTTTTGGATGGTGCTCCCATCCCTAACCCATCCAATTAGTAGGGGATGCCTATAACTAGTTTTTATTGCTAATTTATGGGTGCAATCCTAATCTAGCCTGGCACAACTCATTGGTCTTCCAGTTCCTGTGGTGATGTGGGGAGGCAAGCGCATGTTTCTGCACTGTCCCAACCCTGTCTTATGGCACTTTGATGACACCCCCAGGTCAGCATAGAAGTTTTGCTAGGGCTCAGGCTAGCCTAAGTGAAAGCTATGATTGTAGCCATCATTGTGAACCATCTTAGGAGGAATGGTTTGGAAGCAAGAAAGGCAGGTTACAAGTCAATGGATAATTTAGAAAAAGCAAATGGAATAATTCATTCCATACTGAACTATAATATTCCCCCAGGTTCTGATAACATGAAACACCATCGTCTTTAACTGGATCATTCCTGTGCTTTTTCTCTTGATGTTTGGACACGTCTGTTTTCCTCTATGTCCCTGAAAGCAAAACTTATTTTTCTGCATTGAGCAGATGAAGAACCAATCGATACAAATAAAACATCATCTCCGACAGTTCAAACCAAGCCTAAGCAGAGCCATTTTTGAGGTTTCAGGGTTACTCTTACTGCTTTCTTTCGAGCAAGATTTTCCATTTTCTGAGCTTTGGCACTTTCACAAGCAGGAAGAGAGCTGAAGAGGTAAAATGTGGTGAGAGAGGCTGGGCTTTGGCATCCCAGATGTGCTCTGTGCCCAACGTGACTTGAGAAAATCAGTTCCAGTGAGATTTTCATCCCGGTTCTTCAAAAGTAAGAAGAAGAGATAAGATTCAGATCAGTTTTTCCCGTCTGAATCTCTGATGATTTTTGAAGATCAGTCTTTAGTGTATTACAGGCACTCCTGGCTTACTTGCTATCAAAAGAATTGCTTCTCCAAATACAGTTGGAATGACTCTCTCTCTCTCTCTCTCTCTCTCTCTCTCTCTCTCTCTCTCTCCCACACACACACACACACACACACAAAATTCCTGGCCCCTGTGATTGTGGAGTATTGCATTAGTATAAATCAAACATTTATAAATGTTGATTCCAAGTTTTTTGTAGCTAGCAAATTGCAAATGCCCCTTTTATCTTGCAAATTCCTGCTGCCACACAAACGGCAAAATCCAGAGTAACTACAGGGAGTCCTTGCTCTGGTGTAAGAACAACTTACTCTGGATTCCAATATGAATTTCCGATAGGTTTTCACTAGGTGGTGCAGTAACTACGGGTGCATGTAAAGTCTCTTATGTGCTCCTGTAGTTACTCTGGATTTGGGGGAAAGATTTCTCCAAATGGATTCTCAATAATTCCTTCACAATTAGACCAGGAGCCATACCATACTATAATTAGACGAGGCATCCTCTGCTTTCTGATGGTTCATTTTCTCATGGTTCCACTCTTTCAACACCTTTCAATTACACCCAGAACCCATTCATTCAACACATGCTCCACTCTTTCAACCTCTTTCAAAGGCTAAAATTGTCTTTTCTGAAGATGAGTTGCATGTGATTTGGTGATTAAAGTTGCATGTGATATGGTTGCATGCAACCATATACTTGTGTGATATGGTGATTAAACTATTTTTGGCATTTCTTTCTGACTTGCTTCAGTAAATAATCATCATTCAAATACATAAGATAGTCATTGTCCACACATACCTTCTTTGTTCATTTTACTGTAATTTGTGATGTATTTTGGCTAGATGTTAATAAATATGTGTTGTTTAGGCTTTTGCATGTGAAATTTACGTCTTTTTTATGGCCATTCTGCAATTGCAAGTTGAAAAAGACTGAGTTTTCACTTTTGGATGGTGCTCCGGTCCCTAACCCATCCAATAAGTGGGAAATGCCTGTTGTCAATGGGGATTAGTCCTGGGTAAGTGTGAATGGGATTACAGCATTTAGAATTTTTGAGCAATTGAACTGTTTGGAAGATTTAGAAGGATTCCTGCTTTGATTTGATTTGTTGTATTACAATGCAGAAAATTTTCCTGGTTGATGGTGTAATGTCTAGCTTAATGAAATCACCCCCAATGGGTTGCAATAGATAGTCATTCTAAAAGGTGGGTCCTGGTGCAGAAACATTTGAGAACCATCAGTCTGTTCTCATTTCTTTGGAAATCTTAAAATGCAATGATTCCCCCCCCCCCCTTTTAACCATTCTCTTTAGTCTGAGGCTCTGTTCTTTCTAATGTACTAATTTCCCCTTTGCCTTAATGTGCTCTTTCAGTGCAAGTTATGCCTGCCCCAGGGGTCTTGTTCATAAAAAAATATTTTTCAAGCAACATTCTAGCAAATGCTATTAGCTCTACAAGTGTAGGCTGTGTTTGTATTTGACAGAATATGCAATTCATTTAATCACGTTTCCATTAAGCAGAAGAAGGAATTGCTTGCTTATCCAGGGAATTCATAATTCCAGTGGAGAACGAGATGAAAAGGAGACGCTAAAGTAGAAAATATGCATATTCAGTAAACATAAAAGGGAACCATGTTATTCAAAGAGCACAAACTACAAAGCTAAAGTGGGAGTAAATTGCACACCACTAAACTACAAATCATGAATTAATTTACTTACAACTTGATCCTCAGGAGCTGGCAAAGCTGATGAAAGGCATCCCAGTGGTCACAGAGACGCTCTTTGCACAGGTACTGTAAAACATTCCGGGAATAATTGTGTGTGGTGGTGGTGGGACTTATGAGGGGCTGCCAGCCGCAGGTCCTGAGAGAGGATTGCATATCAATTAAGCCATGATAAATTGTTTAGTCTCTAAGGTGCCACCAAACGCTCTTGGTTGTTTTGTGAGAAGCAAACTAGATAACCAGAATACACAACAAAAGCCAGTCCCATCAATTGCAATGTCACATTGTTGCAACACTGTGATGGAAAAGCTGCACAGAGTGAAATTCTCCCTTCTGTGCAATTCTTTATGGTACAGTGGCTCTGTTAGGGGCTGAAAGTAGTGATCTTCGTCACTGGTTGATTCTGGTGTTGTTATTAATAATAACAAAATATTTAAACACCACTTTCCAATGTTTAGTGTGGATTATATAGCAATAAAAATAAAGAACGGTTCTCTATCCAGGCGTGGCTCACAACTATTTTATTCTGCCCTGCCTCCTATATTAGCTTTTCTGTTGGAAGCAAAATCGGTGACAATTCTGACATCTGGAAGAGAAGCCCTTAGAAGATCCAAAAAGAGTAAACACCTGAAGACTTTAGAACGAAATTTCTCAAACCGTTTAGCACATGAATCCACTTTTTAGATTGTCAAACTGTCATGACTGACTGGAAGTGATGTCATTTAATGGGCCAACTTAAGATCATCAAGCCAGAAAATTTTTACCACCCCATGTGAGAAAGAAAGAAAGAAAGAAACAAAGAAAAGTAAGGATCCAATTCTATACAATGTTCCAGCATCAATGCAAAATCCTTACCTAGAGGAGACATCTGTGACTGTCTCACCTACTCCAGATGCAATGCATCCCCACTGGCATGGCTGCATCAATGCTGGAACACTGTTGGATAGGATTGATTGGGCTCTAATTTAATTGAAAAAGTTTAAAATAAGTTTGAAAGTTTATTTAAAATAAAGAGCTGTTTAGATTGTCATTCTAAACAGTGCGTCCTGGTGCTAAAACATTTGAGGACCACTGCTATAAAACTTTGGTCATTGTTGCTTATTTGTTTTGTACCATTATAGCATTCAAAATAAGGCAATGCTCTGTTATTTCATTGCATCCTTGACAGGGCATTTGAATCCAACTTTTGAATTAAGCACAAAATGGATTCTTTGCTGTGTGACTAATTTCCAAGATAACCTACACTGATTTAACTGAGCAATGGATTGCAGAGAAAGAAGGAAGAATTACAGTGCATCATCTGTTCGGGTCACTCAGTGCCTCACAGGTTTAATCAGGCTTTCTTCATCCTCCATTACACTCATTAGGTCCTGTTAGGCTGGTGCTCAGAGTTGATCTGTATCTTGGTAAAGACTATTGTGGATGATTAACTGTAATTACCAGTAATGGTCCCATCCCTCCTTTGAGGAGTTGGATGCCATCACCATGTTCAGGCATCTGTTCTGCGGTGAACAGACTCGGTCTATTACCCATTTGCTTACTCATGTTTGAACCCACAGGTTACTCTCTGGGTGGGCTCACTCACCCTTCTTCCTCCCCCCAGATACACACCCCATGTATCTTGCAGGAATGACAGTGAGAGGCAAGCAAGTGACCTGGGAAACAAAAAAAAAAAAGCAGGCCTCCGTCAGTCTTGAAAGACTATGGTATCGTGCTCAGCGCTGCATACTTTGCATGCAAAGCACGAAAGCCTGGGTTGGATTGTTATGGAGGATAAGCTGTTACCCAAGCAGCAAATCCTTCCTCTCCATGCCACTGAATTAGTCCAATGGAAAGGCAGAGCCAATACGATTGGATCCAGCTGGCGTTGCAGAGCTGGGCTAAGGACAGGAGCTCACCCTGTCTTGTGGGGCCGACCTGGGTATCGAACCCTGGCCTGCTGGTTAACAGGCACAGTGTCTTAGCCACTTGTGCCACCCACAGCCCTGGGAAACAATCATTATAATAAAGCCATCAAAAATTTAGGTAACATTTATAACTGTTTCAAATGTTTATTTGCTTCAGCTAGGGCGACCATGTGTCCTGTTTACCCAGGCCATGTCCCCTTTTTGAGTGTCATGAAAAAAAATCTTCTTTGTCCTTCATTTCCTTGTGAGTGAGCCGTAAGTAGTCTTCTTGTAATTAATAAATTAACCCCCAAATCCAGAGTAACTATGGGAGCATGTGGGAGACTTTACGTGCACCCGTAGTTACTGCACCACCTGGTGAAAACCTATGGGAAATTAATATTGGAATCCAGAGTAAGTTGTTCTTACACCTGTAGTTACTCTGGATTTTGCCCTAAGACTGCAATCCCAACCTTCACTTAGGCTGGCCTAACCCTGGCATAAGTCCTGTGATGAACTGGGGGATGTCACAAAAGTGCATTGAGACACTTCTGCCTCACTCCTGGAGAGGTCATGCCAATGCAGCGACATACACAGACCTCCCCACTCCATCACAGAAAGATAGGCCTATGTATAATAAATTAAGGCTGCAATCCTAAGAACACTTTCCTGGAAGTAAGCTGCAGTGAACTCAATAAAACTTACTTTTGAATAGACACAAATAGGATTGTATTCTATATAAGTTTAATAAATAAAATCATGTTTAACAATATGAAAATGATATACAGTGGTATCTTGCAAGAAGAATGCTCTGTACGATGAATGCTTTGAATGACAAACTGAAATTTCAATGGGATTCTGCCTTGCAAAATGAAAGTGCTTTGTAAGACGAATCCCCGTTGGCTGGGCTGGGTGGCTGAAGTGGGACTTCTCCTCCTGCCTGCAGTACCACTGAACAGCCAGCAGAGAGAGAGCAGCATTGTCTCAGTCCCCAGCAAGCATGTGGCCTCAAGCCTACCAAGCTCCTGCAGCAGCCACGATCAGGTTGGAGGGAAATCTGGACCCACCCCTTTTAATACCTCCCTCAAAAGAAACCCCTTCTCACCAAGAAAGCCTCCCCTGCCTGGACCCCTCTTCCTACCTCTTCCACCACATACCCTGCCTGGACCTCACTCTTGCATCCAGGCAAGAAGCCTTTGCTTCTGCAAACTTGGAAAGAGGCTGCATCTTTCACACTTTCCTGTGAATAAGCCCCAGTGAATTCAATGGGAGTTGATTCTGAGTAGACAGCATAGGATCTTGCCCCTCTGCTGTTGGTCTTCATGCAAACTTGGAAAGAGTCGGGCTGCATCCTACACACTTTAATGTGAGTAAGCCCCATTGAATTCAATGGGACTTGATTCTGAGTAGACAGGATAGGGTCTTGCCCCTCTGCTGTTGCAAATGGCCTATCTGGTTTGCATAGATAGATCTCAGAGAGAGAGAGAGAGAGAGAGAGAGAGAGAGAGAGAGAGGTTCCTTGTTAAAGATGCTCAAAAAGACACCAGTGACTCTTTTAGTGAAAATTAGAAATCCTTGGCCATAAAGCATTTTCTTTTCTGTTTTACTGGACAATATATTACAGTATTTTATTAGAGTAATTGCATTCTGTATTATATTATAGTGTTTTGAATTTGATTACAGTGTTTTGTCATCACTTTTACATACAGTTAATATTTTTATATGAATATTTTTTGGGTTGTGGAACCAATCGTCTTGAGTTTCCATTATTTCCTATGGGAAAATCCTATGGAAAAAAATTTGTAAGAAGTGAGCTTTGTAAAACAAACATGTTTCTGGAACGAATTAAGTTTGTCTTACAAGGCACCTCTGTATATGAGTTCTTTTAGCTTTTATTTTGTCATGTCCTACATTTTTCATGTGTGTCTACATTTTGGAGGGCCTTGTCCTCCTAAAGAAGGGGCAAATTTGTTGTCAACTGCCTCTGAAAGTAGAACTAGAATCAACGGGTACAAACTGCAAGAAAAGAGATTCTGATTAGATATTAGGAAAAAATTCCTGATGGTCAGGGCAATTTGGCAGTGGAATACATTGCTGAGGGAGGCAGTGGACTCTCCCTTACAGGGGATCTTCAAGTAGAGGTTGACAAGCACCTGTCGAAGATACTCAAGGAGGACTTTCTGCTAAAGGCAGGGTGTTGGATTAGATGACCTATCAGATCCCTTCAAACTCTATGATTCTATGATTCACTGCATTCCTATTTAATTCAGTTGGTTGTGGTGATCTATGTGGTTCTGTCTATGAGCATCGGTGATATAGGTGATATTATCTCATCCAAATTATCATCATTGTATCATGGAGAAAAATCCCGTGAGTCACCACAACCAACAGGTTTAAATGACAATGTTGGCAAATAAGGACAAGGAAGAATAAGAAGGACAAGGAAGAAAAACACTGAAGCAACATGTCTAAGGGTTCTTAAAAAAGCAAAATAAAATGATAAAACACTTTTCAATGTACACAAAAACGAATACAACACAGGAGGAAAGGGTTGAACTTTCTAGACTGACCTCTGGATGGTTTCTGTTTTCTGGAATGTAATGGCTCTGCCCTGGGCCACAATCAGTCCATGAGTTTAACGTTTTGACACCTCTGATTTAGGTGTTCAGGCAGATTTCCATTACTTATAGCACCTTTTTGGCAGATCAGTCACCAAAGCTGTGTTTGTGTTGTGTCATATATGTTATGTCCTTTGCATGATTTTGTACCCAAGAGCAGCTAGGATTCATTGCATGGAAGCAACTGGAAGTCAGACTCTGCAATCTTAATCTCCTTTTAGGCCAGCCTAAGCCCTGGGATATATCCTGTGTTAATCTGAGAGTGCCACAAAAGTGCCATAAGGCATTTATGCCCTACTTTGGGGGGGGGATGTTGGCCAGTGCACAGACATATGCCTACCTTTCCACGTCACCAAAGGAAGACAGGCCAGGTGAGATAGGCTGGCTTGAATTGGTTAGGATTGTGCTCTTTCGATCTCAAAGAGCCTTTAATTCTGGCCACGATTGTAGCACAGTTAATTGCACAATAAATCAAACTGGTTGATCAGTGTGATCAAAAATGAATTGGTACATCTGCAACAGAACAGCAAGCTTGAGTCTGTGAAGAATAGTGTAGAATATTCTACAAGAATAGTGAGTGAAAAATATTAAAAATAACCATGTCATAAATGATAGCTAATATATTATTACATTGTAATTTCTGCGTATTTAGTTATTTCAGTATCCTCAAAGCACAAACTGAAACTTTTTCAAATAATTTGATATACAGATTTATATTGATTAACCGGTTCCAATGGAGCAGCTCCATATGCCCACTGTTGAGGAGTCTGGCCCTCACTGATCCAGGTAAGTTGGTAGAGGGGGTGGTTCATGGATGATTTGGGACAAGGAGAAGGAGGGCAAGGTCTGGGTTGGAAGGGGGGCTCATGAACACTTGCATGTGTCAGATCCTATCTCCCATTTTCCAATTCACCCTACCTTGCCTGCTTTGTCTCTTCAGGCCAACCACATAACATACATGTGCCTGGGAATTCTAGTAGACAGCCAGAAGACAGCCAGTAGACTTACCCAATGGTAAGTTTAAAAAAAGTTTTTTCCTCTGGGTGGCTTTCTGGTTTCCACCACCACCTTTAGACACAGTGCATGTGCTGCAAGGGAGCTGCATCAAGAGTTGGGAGCTAGTTTAGGTTACAAGTAATGTGTATACAGTAGTTCTGATGACACGGAGTACACTATTTTATTGCATCTTCTTGTGCCCAGATCCACATTCCTCAACTAGCTTCTCACATGAGAATTCAATGTGCCCACTGACAACAGTGTTTTGCTCACAGATTTGAAGTTACTTTCAAGTTGGATAAATCAATCTGCGCTTCCTGCCTTACACAACAATATCCAGCAATGTGTGTTATTCAGTGATGTTCCAGCAAAGAGCCCTCAGAACAGCAAAATAAATATGTACTGTAGAAAGCCACTGCTTACTTCTGTGTAATGTGCTTCTCTGATTCACTTTTTCCCCAGTCTCTTATTTCTTCTCAGCAGCATTTCAAAAAGATAGTGTGCTATAGCTCATACAACCAAATAGTTAACAAATATGAAGTGTTGCCTATTTTACCTCAAAATGAATAAATATACTTTGGGGAAATTTCCACACAAAGAGGAAAAGGCTGATGGATAAATTGTAGTGGTTCAAGGAGCAATCCAAACTTGCACTGGATTAGGCCAGCTACCTTGCCTGTGCTGTGCTTCTACTTTGCTGTAGGGAGAGGCTCGTTCCCTTCCCTACAGTGGTACTGCTGCAGTTCCAATATGCTTCCAGAGATGGCCTAAGTTTGAGCAGATGGCTGCTTCGGAAGTGAGGCTTGGATCTGGCATAATGCCGAATGCAAGCCCCACTACCTGCTCCCATCCCTCTCACCCCTTGGTTCCTTCTCCACCTTCCTTCCCTGCCCCAGAACATCCCCACCCACCCTACTTCCACCATCTGTGCCACCCCAGCAGAGTGGCACAGCAGTGTGGCTAAGATCAGAGCATCTGTGTGCCAACCTAAGTGGTGGGAAGGTGGTGTAGAAGTGCCTAAGAACTGCCTTTGGCCGCCCAAGTGAGAACTAGAATTGCTCTCTCTGTTTCCTATCTCAGTTGAAATGTTTCGGTCTTGTTCTGAGAAGTCTTTAGGTTCCGAGTTACAAGCTGGGAAGGGTATGTGAAACCCCCTGGTTTTAGAAATAGGTTACCTTCAAAATACTGTGTGCAGGTGTTGTGTCAAGTGTGCTTCCTGACACATCTAGTGGGATGTTATTAAATAGAGGAAGTTGGACTAAAGATCTTTGGCCTGATCTGGAACCTAATGTTCATAAGAATATTCATAATGTTCTTATGAATCAGGCCTGGCAACCTCATGAAGTATCTGCATCCCACATGCATAAAATTGTTCAGAATTCCACTGCAGGGCCTACAAAATGCATACACAGGGTGGGTTGTACAACACCAGGTCCAATCCTATCCAGCTTTCCAGCACTGAGTCAGCCAGAATACAGGGGGAATATAAGGGAACAAACATGATCTATTTTAATGCCTCCATGATCCCCACATGGTAGCATTGCCATATGTCCTGAAAAACAAGGACAATCCCGATTGGGGGGGGATTTTGTTCACATATTGGCGAATGTGACAGAGGGTCCTGTCCCAATTTTATAGAAGAGAATTATGGCAACCCTACCCCATGAGATATGTAGTTCATGCCCACTGGCTGTATCAGTGCTGAAAGGTGGGATAGGATTGGGCCCTCACTTCATTTTTTCCAACACAACTTAGAAAAAGGATATACAACTGCCTTTGCACTAAGAAGTACTGATACAATACATGTTTATTTCACATATCCTCATTTTTTAAACCACATTTTTTCTTACTTGAAGAAAAACTAGATCTTTTTTCCTGTTCCAGAGTGATTGACAGTGGAATATTCTGGCTTGTCGTGGCAAAAAGCAAACCGCAGACCTAGACATGGCACAGACTGTACATCCTTCATGTCTGCCAATAGACTGTTTCTTGCAAAATACTACCAAGTAGCTATGAATTCTGGAATAACAGTTTCTTGGCCATTTCTTTTTTGGATATCAAAAGCATTTGTTTTCTCCGCTTAAATGAATAACATGCAGAACATACACACTGAAATCAACAGGACTTAAGCATGATTAGCTGCGGCTCGGTTGGGACAAAGTTTTGCCAGCCACAATAAATTATCCTAGGTCTTGTCTTGATTTTCAACTATAACCTGGCTGCCTGGTGTCACAACTGAAGTTAGAAATGAAAGTTTGTGTCTTTTTAGTGTATAACACATCATTGGATCATATTTGTTGAGTTCAATCTATAAAAAAGCCCAATAGTATATATTTGAGCCTGTATTGAAGCAAAAAAATATAAGCTATCTATCTACAGTATTGATATACCACTTTTCAACTAAAAGTTCACAAAGCAGTTTACAAGAAAATGAAAAAATAATAGCTAATTAATAGCTAATGGAACCCTGTCCTGAAAGGGCTCACAATCTAAAAAAGCTATAAATGGTGGTATAAATGGTAGCCTATTCTGGATGGGATTGTACTCCCTTTGAAATAACATGTTCAGGATTAGGGTATGCTTTTGGCCCTGGTTTTGGTTCTAGTGAATAGCATGTTTGGTGCTTGTTTTGAATTAACGTAATGGCTGATCATCAATGCTGAAGTTATAGATAATGACCATCCCAGTGGTCCTTGCAAGGGAGCAAGGGTGAGGCATATTTTTAATGCTTGCTTTTTTATTGTGTTTTCAGCATTTCTGCAGCTACCTTATTATTTTTTCTCTTTGTGCTGTTATGTCATGTTCATTTATTTTGTAATTTGATTGTTCTTATAACTGCTTTTTATTGCTGCAGTTTTCTACTGATACTATGTTCTTTATCTCTTTTTATATTTAGATATTGCTTTATATTGCCTGATGATTTCAGGTTGTTTCTTTTATGGGTAATTTCATGGTTCTGTTATGTATCTTTTCTGTTTCTGTTATATATCTTTTATGTATCTTTTCTGGATAATTTCATGGTTCTATTATGTATCTATGTATCTCTAGCCAACCTGAGCACCCATAGCCATGGAGGAAAGGTGGAATAAATTCATTATAAAGAAGCGAATAAATGTTTTTTTTTTAAATCAATGGATTTTATTCACTATTCTATTGCATTAGAAACAGAATACAGAAACATCTTATAATATAATAATTTTTTCCAGTAATTTTTATTTAAGCGATTCCACGTGACCCAGAAGTGGACCGATATTGCTATTTTTACCCAAGAGTGGGTGGGAAATTATATGGGTTAACCATTCAAAGGTAAGAAATACATTTTTCCTCTTTTTAAAGAGGTTTAAATGACAACCCCAGTATCTGTGGATTTTGGTTTTGAGCACAATCCTAACCATGCCTAATTAAAAGTTAGCCCCACTGTGTTCAATGTGTCTTATTCCTAGGAATAAGGAAAGGAAAGTGTCTTTAGGATTGCAGGCTCCATGAGGAAGGGACAGAATGGACCAGCATGGATTCTGATGGGACTGTAGTCTAAACCAGAGCAAAAAACAAAAATAAATAAACACCACATGAGAAGTTGCGAACATTTGCTCTTACCAAGTATTATTAATCTTGCTTTCAGGACCACCTGAATTATTATAAAACTATCTGTTTTCATATTTGTACACCACCCTTCTTCCAAGCTCAGGGTGTTTGCATATGATTCCTTCTCTCCTTTTGTCCTCACAACAACCATGTGAGGTAGGTGAAGCAGAGAGATAAGGACTGGCCTAAGATCACCCAGGAAGCTTCATGGCTGTGCAATGATCTGAACCTTGATCCTCCAGGCCTAAGTCCAACACCAAAACTACTACGTAGAACAAATCGGGAACAGTTCATCTTTGGTCCCTTGAATGTTCATGAACCAAAGAATTCACAAAACAATTGTCTAACCCAGTCACTGGTCAAATAATAAGCAATTTGGGGGACTTTGCTTCCTTTCATCATTCTCAAAATAACTCGGCTCTGATCACCTTGCTCCAGCTTAAAGAAGGGGTTCACTTTGCCCAACTAAAGAAAGAGGCCAAAGGATCTAGGTCCATTAGGTAGCTGAACCCAGCAAAAAAAACCAGAAAAGTTCAAAGTAGATGCTAACAACTCACTTGTTTCTCTAGTAGAGTGAAATAAATCTCCTATCCATATCCACATATGTTTTATCTTTTATGCATGATGTGAGAGACTGGACTGGTATCTTACTTTGATTTCGATATAGGGCCTAAGGGCTGTCACAAAATAATAAATAGCATGAACAGAATAGTTTTCCACAGGCAGAAGCAGTTCTTTGGATAGTGACGGATATAATTAAGAATTTACAGTACAATGACTCATACTGATATTTGTGTTTTGCAACAATATCTGTGGCCACATTCATAAAGGACAAAAGGTCTCGGCAGTATAGAAACTACCAAGCCTCTCCATACATGAATCTGTCCAACTGCCGGCTTAAGCAAACTTCCCCTTTGCCTGCTCAAAACCTGATTTGCTTGTTCACAAGTGTAATGCTTCTGGCTCAGTTCCAAACAAATGCCAAATAAATGAGATTTAAAGCACTTCTGAAATATCATTTCATAATTCATAAACTGCCACTTCATTGGGTTCCCGTCGCATTATACAGCTCTCTTAATGAACACACAATAAAAATGGGGAAGCCCAGTTTGACTCCTACATTAATCTCAACACAAACAAGGGAGCAAACTCCGTAGGCCAATAAAATATACTAAAGCGCCAGAACAGTTTGCAAGACAGGAAGCGAGAGCCTCAAAGCACTTCATTTGCTTAATCTTTGTTAGGGCTCCTGGATGCATGAGTACATTGACGAAAAGATGGGAAATAGCAGCAATTTTTTTTTCCTGCAGTGATTTCATTCCGTGACTTTCCTATAGCAATATTTCTATATTACTCAGAGGATTCTCTGGGGTGGTACACAGCTTATATGTGTTAATATCAAGAAATAAAACCAACACATATTGTTTGTAGCAAAATCAGCTTCCTGGAAACTGTTCTTTGTGATTTTCCCCCACATGTGATCATGGAGGGTAATTCTTGAATGGTCACCCATTTTCCAACTTTCTGATTCTGAAGCATCAGTGCCAGTGGGGTGAGAACTACTTGGTAAGTTGGGGGGTTTTCCTCCTGAAAATAAGGGAATAAATTTTCCTCCTGAAAATAAGGGAATAGGAGTAGCAGTAGTATACCTTTATTATGGTCATTAGACCAGCACAAAGCATTAAAAAGAGCTTAATTACAAATATGTCTGGGGGAAATACACAATAAAAGTATAAACATAAGAATTATCATTATGGGAGTGTAAAAGTCATAATATATCCTACAAAACCTTAGGTTAAAACAGCCAAGATTAGACAAAGGGAATATTTGTACCCTTATCTCTGGGCTACATTGCAACTGCACCAACACTGAAACGTTGGACAGGATTGGGTCCTTTGTTGAATGTGGTTCAGAAATGCTATCCTAAAAATATTTCACACCTTGCACTGCTTAGGGTGCAATCCTAATCTATTTAGGTTAGCAAAACTCCTTGTGGGTGGTGTGGGGAGGCAGTCACATGTCTGCACTGCCCTAAGCCCCCCCCCCCCAGGAGTGCGGCAGGGCTTGCGCTGGCCTCCTCACACCACCAAAGGGAGTTATGCCAGTCTAAATAGGTTAGGACTGCGTTCTTAATGTACTATTTTGCAGTATATCCAGTATTTCTTGATTTGTTTGGAAAAAGTGGATTTTTTAAAGAGCCAAGTAATTCCAAATGAATGTTGGTTCACAAAGGAGTATTCACAAAAAAGTTTTAAATGGGGGAGGGATTGAATAATTATATAATAATAAAACTAATTGCAAACAATAATTTAGGTATTGTCTTTCTGTAAGACAGTCCCTATAAATTTCCGATCAAAACAACTCTACCTGTCTGCTTTGTGCAAGGTCTGTGGTTTCTATTTTTCTTGCAGAGCAAAAAAGGTAAGGCAAGGAAACAAACCAAAAGACAAATGCCATACTGTAAGCATGTGCTGCCATCTTGTGGCTAAGGAATTCTTCTTTGCCACCCAAAAATACAATTTTTATGAGTCTTTATGAGTCTGATGAAGTGAACGGTAGTCCACAAAAGCTTACATGTTGAAATAAATGCATTTGTCTTTAAAGCACCAGACCAATCTAAGCTCGGAAATAAGATTTATCGACCAGTATAACTTCTCCCCAAAATGGGAGTTTTTCCTATTTGGAAAATATCAAGTTGAGATTGTGCACCAAAGCTACAGTGTTTTTTCCAAGCAAAGTAGCTAATATTTCAAACTGTGGTGCATGTGTGCCAGAATTTTCAAAGCGTGTCATCATATAAGAATGCATTCTTGTGTACAACGTTATGCATCTTTGATCTATAGAGGTGAAGCATTCAGAAAACATTGATTAAAGGCAGTGTGTTCCAAGTGTGTGCATAGAAGTACAGATCAACTTTTAAAGAAATAGGTTAAGGTTGTATATCAAACTGTATGGGTTTGCAGATTTTTTAAAAAAATTGTAAATATGTTACTATGTTTAAGTCAATTTTTCTAACCCTACAATCCAGAGTAACAATGGGAGCATGTAAGAGACATTTACGTTGACGTAGTTATGGCACCACCTAGTGAAAACCTATGGGAAATTCATATTGCAATCCAGAGTAAATTGTTCTTATGTCAGAGCAAGGACTGCCCGTAGTTACTCTGGATTACGCCCTAAGTGTAACGCACTTTTCTGACACCTTGGGCACTGTGAGAAAATTTTTCTCTTTTCTTCCCCGCTCTTATTGAATAGGCATGTTCCTGGAAAAATATATTCAACTATTATTTAGTTACAGACGCAACCACACAGCAAAACAGACTTTAAAGAAGTAAGGAGAGATTATCTTTTCAAAATATTTACTTTTGTGACTCCTTACGCATTTGTTTTGCTTTAAATCCTACCCTCCTAAATTTATCATATTTATTGCATTCCAGTTTTAAAAAAAATCATTTGAATTAAACAGCAGAGTTAAATAGTGCAATTCTAAGCATGTCTACTCAGAAGTAAGCCCCACTGTGTTCATTAGTACTTACTCCTAGGAAAATGTGGTTAGGACTGCAGGCTAAGTACTTTAGCTAATTCAGCTGTACCATATTGAGCCTTTTACTACATTCAAGAAATCACCTTTTAAAGCAGGCTTACTTGTAAATAAGGGTGCAATCCTAAGCCTGTCTACTCAGAAGTAAGTCCCATTATTTCAATGGGGCTTACTCCCAGGAAAGTGTGTTTAGGATTGCAGCTCTAAGATCCATTCCAATCACCATTACTGGGAACATTTATTCATGAGGATACTTGTGTAATGGAGTACAAATAATCAAATGAATATTGAAGTGTTCAGATCAGTCTAAACACTAAAATTGTTGCTAATGCATTTCATTTTAGCTACAAATATAGGAAAATGTAATTAGAAAGCATATTAAGATGATCCAGATGAGATATCAATCTTTTGGATATTCTACTGTGTTCAGTGGGAAAATTAAGCATATGTTAAAATCAGTGTGCCCAGAAGGCTTTAATTTTAGCTAAATAACGTTATATTTTCTTACTATAAATATTCAGTCTTATATATCATAAATAAATAGTTTATTAAATTAATATTACATTATTTAGCTATAATTGATATAATATTAAATTATAAATATGACACTTACCTGGAAATAAGAGCCTTTCACAATTATTTGGGAGTAAGCTCCTGGGAGTAAGCTGTTTTCAATCCATTGGGATTTACTTCTGAGTAACACATGCACAGGCTTGCATATTCCCTATTCTTCAAGTATGTTTGTATATGTAGCAATCTTAGCCACCATTCTGTAAGCTTTTTTAATCTCCTTGCAGCGTTTGCAGGATTAGTACCAAACTGGGGACAGTTTTGTTTAGTTTTGAATGCTATACCCAGAACGGCAACAGGAAGAGATCGAGTGTATTTTTATTATCAAATTCGTATGAAAAGAATATAGCGGAGCGTATGCAGTGAGGTACCAAATTCCTTCTGGATTTCTTTTTCAGTCAGTAGTAGCATTTGAAAAGCAGGTTTTAATAGGCACAAATGCTACTTCACAAGGAAAACATTAAACGGGTACCTCTAGAACCCTGTCAAATACTCCAAATTTTGAAGGGACATGTTCTAGAACCTGTTTTACTAAGAACCTTCTCCGGGATCACTTCTTGCTGATCCACATACAAATGTCTGTTAAAGTCCTTTTAGGAACATCTCCTTATGAGAACCATGAGCAGGATTTGGGGCTCAGCATGAATAAAACAGAATAAAACAGCTCAGAATAAAACAGAATTGTGTTCCTGTTGTGAACCCAGAGGTGAAATTTTTCATCTTGTCAACAAAGGTCTTGATGCAAAGGAGCATAATGTTATTTAATGAATTTGAAGATGGGTGGTTTAATTAAAATTGATGCGAAGCAAACCAGGGATTTTTCATTTAAATTTTATTTTTGCTCTTATTTTTTCCTGGGATAATAAAATAGATTTTACTATTCAACTCATTGTGAATTTTTTTTTGGGGGGGGGGTGAGGGGGAGAAGATGCCTTGAACCTTTTGCTGGCTTTTCTCTGTATCTGCTGGGAAAGTGATGCACAACAAAAGCAGTGGAAGGTCACAGCTGATGATTTCTGATGGAAAAGAGGCTGCACATAGTGGAGGTAAGTGAGAGGGCAACAAAGGGAGAATGGATGAAATGAGTCAGCATGACACAGATGTCCAACTCAAAACCACATTGCGCATCTCTTTAAAGCACAGTCCAGACAGACTCGGCCTCTCTATAAATCTTCCCCTCTTTCCATTTCTAGTTGGGTATTGTTGGCCCTAAGCCACCTGATTTGTCTATGATTTATTAACTGCTATGCATTATATATGAGATTCAGGTTTACCAAAGAGTTATCCTTACAGTCACGATTGCATACAAATCAGCTACTGTTAGGGAGGTTTATTGCATCACGGTGAGGTTGCCAGGAGTTTGGTCAGGTAGTGTGAGCATTTCTGACATGGCAAAAAATAAAAAATAAAAGAGCAGGCATGTGGGGGGAGTGGGGGTGGAATGAGATCTTCATATGGGTTTCATATGACTTGCAGCCGCTCCTGGCATGGTTCTTTTTAACAAAGGGATTAGATTGAGATGGATGGCAGTAAAATAATAAGCCAGAGACGGCTAAAGCCTTGGATTCACGAACCTGCAGACGAGGCTGACATTTATATGTCTTCATACAGACAATGTTAAAAGCACTGCCTTTCATAAAAAAATGGGAGGAAATCGGGAAAAAGGAAATTATCTCTCCCCCCTCTTTTTGTTTCCTGAATAACAGAAATGTCCATTGTATGCTCCCAGGGGCAGAGACTTAGCTTTTTTGTCTATGTTAATCTTTAATGTGGCTATGGGCGCAATCCAGAGTAACTACGTGGAGTCCTTGCTCCGGTGTAAGAACAATTTGCAATATGAATTTCCCATAGGTTTTCACTAGGTAGTGCAGCAACTATGGGTACACATAAAGTCTCTTGCGTGCTCCCGTAGTTATTCTGGATTGTAGGGTATGTATATCAGTGATGCAATATGAATAATCCAAACAATATTTATTATGCCTCTTTCTGCAGGTAATGGTCAAGGAACAAGACTTTCAAAATTTCCCATTGCATGAGATGCAGACAAAGAAATTTAAGATGTTCTATGCTAAACTCTACTAAAACAGGTCCTGCTAACTGTTATATAAATTCTGCTGTTTGCCTTTGATTACATTATTTGTGGCACATTATTCATGGCAATCAAAGGCATTATTGCATGTCTTTGATTGCATTATTACTGGAAGCGTTCCAGTAAAAATGATTGCCAGCTTTAGTCTGGCATTGGTAGTGTATGTTGATGGCAGTAGTACATGTTCTTCCACATGGGACTAGCTGTCTTTGAAGAAGAAAGCAAGCGACATATTTTGTCATTGACAGCAAGTCTCATAATATTCCTCCCCTTGATTTCAAGAGCCAGCCATTCTTATAAATGGAACATTGTAAACTCAGCTCAAAAACATGGCGCTGCACAACGTGTCTCAACTGACTTTTAAAACAATAAAAAGACAAAACTGGATCCTTCTTTGTGCAATTTGGAGTAGGAATTCCTTCTGGGATGGACAAGGAGCTGATGGGAGGTCAAATGCAAAGGCTGTTCACATCTGAAATATTGCCATGCCTCTCAAGCCCCAAGCTGCGCACTCTGTTTCCGAGTGGCATCTGTTCGGAAGTGTTTCTGAAGAAAGGACTTATTGTTGAGTTGAAGCATTTTGCCCTAAGCAGAGCTTGCTAACTATTACCTATTTTCTTTCCTTGCCAAAAGTAGATGTATGCGGCTTCACAGGCAGCAGAGCTAACTTTCAGTGTTCATATGTTTCACTGACACCAATGTATCCTGAAAGGACTTCATGTTGGTTGTTTGATCCCACTACTTAACATTCATTATGTAACCTGACAACTTAGGGAAAGTCACAAACCAGGCCCTCTTACTCTGCACATAAGTGATCATACTTTATATCTATATATATAAATTAATTTCCTAAAGTGAAATTAAGCCCTTGCTCCAGAGCACTTAAGAGTACTTTCCATAAGATAACTCTAGAGGGTAATGTAACTGTGTGGACCCCAAACTGCTATGGATTTTGCCCATAGGCTCTGAGTTCTCCTTACAACATATAAAATGGATTCAGATATTATTTTACTGAGAAATTATTTGACATTTTTGTACAATTTTTTGTAGATAACTTCTTGATCTTTACAACAACCCTGTCATATGGGCCAGGTTAATTATCCCCAACTTACTGATGGGGAGTTACACCTAGAACTAGTCACTAGCTCAAGTGATCATTGAGTCCAATAGCTGGGTTAAGACTTCTATTTCTCTGCACATGTGCATGTACACATACTTACACACACAAAAAGGAGAAAAAGAAAGCAAGTATACAAAGGTAATCACATGCTTGTTTTAATGTGTACTTTGGCCCAAAAGAATCTAACCCAAGACAGCTAGGTTAAGTTTGTTTTTTTATCCTGCCTTTCACTTAAAGCTTCAAATTTGCTAAAAATAATGCATGAAAACAAAGAAACAAGTAAAAACAATTTAAAGGCAAGTTAATAAAACGACTGGACAGCAAAGACAGCATCTAAAAGCACAAATGCAAACTACTCCCAAGCCACCTCCCTTATTACACTGCAAGCAAAACAAATGGTTTTAAATGTCTTTTTAAAAATTAACAATGAGGGAAGATCACAAAATCCTGAGGCAAGAAATGCTGTATGGGGTGGGAGGCTAGAATAATTACAGAATAATGTGTCCTTGTTTTGCACATGGGTTGAGTCTCTATCAATAATGGCAAATAGAACAGAACTACACCAAAAGGTCTCAACACATAGGCTTCAACTACAGTAACTTCTAGTAATGATTTCTTTTGGGGAGGTGAGGTGGGTGAGGAATTAACTATATATCAGTGCCACTCAAACCACTGGCCACCTCTATATACTGTACAAACCACTGGCCACCTTTATTAAACTGTACTGTATATACTGAAATATGTTTCAATGATCAAACATTGAAAAATGGAATTATTTGACTCATGTCAAATAATAAAAATATTAGATTTCAGATAATCTAAAATATTAGATTACTTAATATTTAAATATCAAATATTTAATATTCCATATTTATCCCCTATTAGTGGGACACTCTGTACTTCGCGCAAGTATCAGGCTGGTTGTAAATGAGACAGGTGCTTGGTCTGATCCCAAAAGGCATTTCCTGTTTTAGACCACAGGAGGGTCTTTATTGTGTTCTGTGAATTGTATTTTATTTTTGTGACTGGCTATCGCCAAGTTATCAAAATTCAGTAGTTGCCTAGTGGTAAATAAATCGGACACTGAAGCCTACTTATCTGTGTAGTATACAAAAAATGTACTATATATAATTCTCGGTGTAATATACAACATCCTTAAAAGCTGAGGAACTCTACTGAAACTGATCGTCATTCATTTTCAGCTAAACCTCATGAAATTACATAAAGATGTGTCAAGGGAAAAAAAGTAGGGAACTGGTGAATGGCTTTATTAGAAGAAAACCTATTGTTGTCCAATGTTTACACCAGTCTTTTTCCACTGACATTATGGAACTTCACAAAAGCTTTCTGTGTCCTTGGCAAACCAGACACTCCAGTACGTGGATGGAACCTAATTAAACTAAGTGCTAACTGCAGCAAGGACACCCAGCAGATTCAAGTAACCAAAACAAGGCATGGTTTTCCAGCATTCAGCTCAGTCCTCAATAACAACATGCTGTGGATAGATTGCGCTGGGTGTACGTGTGTGTGTGTTATAAGAGGTGCTTGCTTTCTGCAAAGGAGCTCAAACAAAATGGAATTGCTCCCTATTTAGACAGAGCAAATATTCCTGGGCGCGCTTCAATTTCTTTGTTTCTTTTTCATGTTTTCCCGTTGACTTTGTCTCCTAATTAATCGAAGAATTAGCAAAGATTAATAGAAATGTGCAATAAAATAAATATGAATAATTTAGCAATGAAAGGGGACAACATTATTAGTGGTTGGGACAGCCTGCAGCCTCACTTCTCTAATTTCTAATTCTATTGCAGGAGTGACAGTGGCTGCAATCCTAAAGACTTTCCTGGGAGTAAGACCCATTGAACACAATGGGGCTTACTTTTGAGGAGAAATGGTTAGGATTGTGCTCAGTGTTATAAACATTAATGGTGACATTAAAAATTGAATAGGGAAAATATCCAAAATCTAGGGGAATTGAGTGATTCAATGTGGGGGGGAAGGAAAGGGACTATAATGTTCACTGGGAGCATAAGTTATCATTTCCAAATGTAAGGACTCTTACTGGGAAATCAATGTCCAGTGTGTAGAAATTAGGATGTCTGCTATGACAAATGAAAAAGTGTGATCGCTCACTGAAAATTATTTGAATATACATACACCTACATATTATACATATAATTTCAATTACTTGGAATGAAGGAGTTGTGTTTAAAATCTCTTGGATGATATACAAGAGTATATTCAAGCACAAAATTAGGAACACACATTTGTTATGTTCTAATAGTAGTGAGGCCATAGTGAAAGACAAGCAGAAGAGAAAATTTTGGTGACACATATATGCAACTGTATTATTAGCATTTGATCTAATCTGTGACTATGATCTCTGGCCATATTGACATGAGAGAGGTTACTACGTAGCAACTGTTCAATACCTTCCTTTGGATTTCTCTGATAGACCACTTAACTATCTCAGCTTTCCCAGTGATCATCTCATTTATCTAGGATTATTGCCCTGAATTTACTGTTTGGTTTTCTTCCAGAACTGAAATGTCAAGTCCAGTGTCATGTATGCAGTAGCTTTGTGCCATGAGAGCTCAACAGATCCACCAAAAGCTGCTAGCAGTTGATCTTTGGATAGAGCTAGAAATAAATAAATCCTCTTTAGCAGATCAATATTCATCCCATTTAATGCTTGAAGTGAAACTTGTGGATTTGTGGTAGTAATGCTGATGTACAGCTAATCGTTGAAAATGGGCATTAGGGCTTTTTATAGCATGGCAACATATTGTCAGGCAGGAAGGAAGGCAAGAACTGCCTACAGCTGTGCGTGTGCATGTATGCGTGTGCCCGTACACGTGCCCAAGAATCCTTAGCGATACTTGTATTGATGTGTTTTCCATTTGTTAATCCAGTCAGAACGGCTCATTACTAAGTAATTCTGTACTTAGCCTATAGGAGATGTAACATCAGTTATCTGGGCAAACTTTGTTCTTAACACACATTAGGAATCAGGATACAGTGCAAATCATCCATTTCCATATTTTTTTCCTTCTTCCTCAAGATATTAACATTTTCCTTTTTTTCTGAAAATCCCACTTCTTAAACCAATGAAGTATCACCTCAACCATGTTTAATCCTGATAATCCGGACACATCAAATTATTTCCTCGTATTAGAGATGGGTGAGCTGGTTTTCTTCTGCTTTGAATGGACTCATAAATTGTCCCAAAATAAATAAATAAATAAATAAATAAATAAATAAATAAATAAATAAATAAATAAGGAAAGAAAGAAAGAAAGAAAAGCTCAGAATGTGCTGTTTTATAACTTTATGGGTGGTATTGAAATTTTTTAAATGCATAAAACACTTGGCTGCTGGCCTGTGACCATATGACCAGAAATTTCTGGATTTGTCCTCTTTTTTAGTCTCCTGTCCGGATGTCCTCTGAAAGGGCTTCATTGTCCTTCATTTTGGATTCATTTGGGAACACTGCAATAGTACGCAGTGCCTCAATACGTCATATGTCGTTGGATTTGTACTGAAGAGAAGAATCCAGTGCAAACATCAGTTCTGAAATATCTCCTCCCTATCAAATGTTATAGCGAAAAATAAAAAATAAAAAAATATGCATTGAGATCTATGGGAAAGTGAAAGTGCCCAATATCGCTGCTTTACTCGTGAAAACTGTGCCATTGTCAATCAGAAAGCCTAGCATGAGAGGAATCCAAGACCTTGTTCTCCTTTTGAGGTTTGGGCATCTTATCACCCTGGCCTAGGATGGCTTTCACCTTCTCTTTCTTGTAACTTGACTAATACTTGCCTCACCACAAACTCCTTGTCCTTCAAGCATCCTTGGAAAGGTAGCCCTTGATCCCTCTTGTTTGGTATACTGCATATATCAGAGGTTGTATTCCTTTGCTAGATTGGAAAGATCCAAGGATTATCTGCCTCTGATGTACCTTACAGCAGTGGTTCTCAAAATGGGGGTTAGGACTTCACTTTTGGGGATCACATAAAGCTGGGTACCACCTATATATACAAATACTGTACTTATTCTAAGATGGACACTGCCATCTTAGAATGAGGCACTCGGGCTGCATTCCATACTTTCCTGGGAATAAATCTCATTTAACATAATGGGACTTACTTCTGAGTAGACATGGAGGAAAACCCATTTGATGTCATTTTCGGCCATGATATCACCTTGAGGTTGATGGTGTCACTCCTGGGGGGAAGGGGTCCCAGTCAGATTGTCATTTTCAGACGGGGGTCCTGGGCTAAAGTTTACGTTCATGGTTCCTGAGCCTGTGGCATCATTAAGCATAAAGTGACATCATTAAGAAGTGGCATCATTAAGCAGAGGATGTCATAGAGGATCTTGCTGTGGACCGGATCTTGCTTGCTCCCCTGGGCCAAGATTTGGACATCCCTGCTGTAGACCTCTTTTAGAATGATGGAGCTTTTGTATTGGGGCCAGGTTTTACAGAGAACAATGAGAAAAGCAGCACATCAGATTAAGTCTATCTATAGACTTAGAAAGAAGGAGCCAGAAAATTATTCTGCCTTTCAGGACATAAAGACAAAGGAGATGATGGAAAAGAAGTAAATAATGACAGGCATGTGATTTGACTGCATGTCATGAGAATCCGGTTTTGTAAAAACCCACTAGTAATATGAATGTAGTCACCAAAGGTCAACGTGCAATCTATGGGGCTAATAAATATGAATGATGTTTCATGCAGCCTTACTGCAATATTTTGGGAGCATTTCCCTTGAAAAAATATATTTCTAAAAGTAACATCTTATTTAACTTGCTTCCATTGTATAAGTATAGTAAATTAAGTATAGTAAAAAGCCCTAAACCTTGCCCAACTTGTTTATGAGTTAAGAGTGGTGCCGGAGGGGGCAGGAGACACTCCTAAGATATAACTTAAAGAAAGCTCAGAGCAGATGGTCAAAAGGAATTCAACTCTGGTATCCATCTTCCATGCTAAAATATATTGTTGAAGTCAGGAAAGGAAACATCTACACAAATCATTTGAAGTAATGTATGCAGCAGGCTCTGCAACCAAGAAAACACTCACATATTCATATCTTGATTCCCAGAGAGAGAGACAGAGAGAGAGACAGAGAGAGAGAGACAGACAGACACACACACACACACACACAGAGAGAGAGAGAGAGAGAGAGAGAGAGAGAGGAAATGCTATGTCAGAGTGACCAGATGTTATAGCCGCAAAAGAAGACAAGGTCCTTCAAAATGTAGGACAGAAAATGTAGGACATGACAAAATGAAAGCTAAAAATGCCCGTATGTATTGTTTTCATATTACTTACTATTAAGTTTAAAACTATTATAGTTTTCAACTATTGAGTTTAAAACTATTATAGTATTCAACTATTATATTATAATAATATAATTTATTAATTGCAAGAAAGCTACATTTTGCCCCCCTCACAAGGAGGGCAATGAATATTTTTTCCAGTACACAAGGCAAAGAGAGGACATGACCTGGAAAAAGAGGACATATTGTTACCCTGCACTATATACAAACACTGTATTTATTCAAATCTAACGCTCACCTTTTTCAGTCGAATTCAGTTTCCAAAATTAGGGTGCACATTAGATTTGATGGTTAATTAAATTTGAGTAAATGGAGTATTTTGATTGTAGGTATAGGGTGTGCATTAGATTCGATGGCACATTAGATTGGAGTAAATATGGTATCTTTCTGCTTAATGAAGAAAATTCTTCAGATCCTCATTACTTTGGAAAGTTAGAGTTTCCCACTATTAAGGGCTCAGACATGATCAAAGAATAGGATCCATATATACTGTTCTATGTGCGTGGAAGCCAAATAATGACTAGGGTTTTTTTCTACCTCTCCCCCCCCCCCCCCCAAACAGTCTTTGAAGCTTAACCTACATTGAAAATGTTTGGTATTCGGGGGGGGGGGGAGAGATAGTGGTCTGCTGAATTCTTGTTTTGATTTTTCTTCAGTCTTCAGATCACTCAGGCGGGTTGAGACAGGAAGTGGATCTTGAAAGCCCAGGGCAAATCCAGTGGGATTAACTATAGCAGAGGAACCTCCATGTGTTCCTATCTTAGAGACAGACTGGAAGGCAAATCCAAATATTCATGCTATTCATGCAAATATTCAAACACAAACCAAATGCCATAGACAATCAAAGAGTTAACTGGATCCATGATCATCCGCACCCTCTAACACTTTTCTCTGAAGAACAAATTCAGTTGGATTCATTTCCCTATAAAGAGTTTAGCTTTATGGTGTTTTATCAGCCCGTATGGATCTTTCGCAGTCAATCTGGACTGAATTACCATGTGCTGAACTGGCCATTTCATTGAGTCAACAGTTGCCAAGATCGCGGGTCTATCCCTATGAAGGGATATTGTCAGAAGCCAGTCAGCTTAATGGGAAGTTTGATAATCTTGAGACAAAACTTCTGTCTGGAACTCAAATTTTCAAGGATGGAACCCACTGGAAACAATTCAGGTGGATTAGGACAAATTCACACATTAAGATCCAGAGTAACTATGGGGAGTCCTTTCGCCAACATAAGAACAATTTATTCTGGATTGCAAAATGAATTTCCCATAGGTTTTCACTAGGTGTACCATTAACTATGTTGATGTAAATATCTCTTACATGCTCCCATAGTTACTCTGGATAGTAGGGTTATGCATGTAATCAAGCATCTCACCCTTTGTAGAGTCTGGAAGAAAAGATCAGGCTTCTTTCTTCTGATGGCCAGTACAGGAGAATCTCTGTAATGAATAAATCAGTGGCTACCAGTCATGATAGCCATGTGCTAAGTTCAGAGACAGGGTACCTTTGAACAGTCGCTGCTGAGAAGCAATAAAGCCTGTGTCTAATGTCCTTCTGGTAAGCTTCCAATAGGTATTTGTTGACCTCTCTGCGAAAAGAAGTAGGTCCTATACTTGATTACTAGAATTTTTCTTCTCTCAAGTGACAATGATTGGTGATCTGCATTATAGCATTCACCCTGCATCACTCCTAGGAAGACCAACAATTCAACACTAACCTATGCTGGCATAGCCATGGTGTATGGTCTGTGCTGCATCCAGTTTAGAAGGTAGCTGGAGGTCTTCTCAGAGTAAGGTGATATATTTCCCTTTATGCTGGGTAAAGCCCCAGCCATCCCCATGGGGTTCTCTTACCTATCCCAGCAGCCACTGGGATCAGATGCCAACTTAGGAGTAGTCACAAGCATGTTATAAGTTATATTTGCAACACTCTGAGCTGGTATGGGGATGGCTTTTCCAACTCAAGCACAAGTATGGATCACACTGCTAGTCAGATCCACCAGACAGTAGAAAATGAGACCTCAAGCATCACAACCAACATGAATCTAACTTTCTCCAGCAACAACACAGGCTGCAATCCTAAGCCCTAGTTTGGCCAGCACAAGTTCCATTCTAGCCTGGGGGTGTCACAAAAGTGCAGACATGCTAGCCTCTTCACTCCACCACAGGAATGGAGAGATGGGTTAGTTACACCAGCCTAAATAGCTTAGGATTATGCAATCATTCTCGCAAGCAGGGCATCCTTTTCTGTCTTCATACATAGTGGCACAGTCTCCTATTCCTGACACTTCATCAACATCAACATTTGTGGTGGAAATGAAGCTGTGTCTAGGGATCTCTCCATAATTAAAACAGAGGCATGGTAAGAAAGCCAAAAGGCAGTGAAGGATTACCCATGTCCCTTCATTAAGTTTCGCATTAATGTGTGACTCGGTTGCAGTCGCAAGGAACATACACTATTGACTGTCCAGCAAGCCTGAACATGTTAGATGGATACGATCCCAGCCAAAATGAAACATTTCTAAGTTCCCTGAATTACAACAGAAGAGAGTTAAGCACCTCTGGAACGAGCCCTACATTTTCAAGATGCTATATGGCATCTGTGATGGCCCTTTTCCAAGTGCAAGCTCAAGCTGCAATCCTAAGCTCCAGTGAAGCCAGCCTGAGCCCCAGGCATGTCCTGTGCTGACTTGGGGGTGTCACAAAAGTGCCGTAAGACACTTGCGCACCACTTCTGGAGGAAGGTTAGGACAGTGCATAGACACGCGCCTGCCTCCCTACATCACCACAGGAATGAGAAGACCGATGAGTTGTGCCAGCCTAGGTTAGGATTGCACCCTTACAATTAAAATGCCAACAAGCAGACTGATGTTTTCAGATCATCCCAAGAGATAATATAAGCACATGCACAACTCAACCATACTATTTTTAACCTGTTACTGAAAATTAGGGCGGGTAAGAATGAGTCAGCATGAATCATGCTTATCCCCCAAGCTTTTCAGCCAGCTTGTAAGAGAAGACTGGATTTGGAGACACATTCATTTCATCTTATTGCATCTTTTTATTATTACCTCTTATTATTTTTCCATCTTATCTTTTTATTATTACCTCTTATTATCTTATTATACAGCCATATAATATTATCTTATTATACATCATTCTTCACCTCCGTCTTCTGAATATTTCCAGCTAAACAGCTATATTTTGAATCCACAGGAGATGAAATTGTGACTATCGTACATGCGCTAGGAAATGTGCTTGCCTCCTGACATGATGGATCATGTCTGTCGCTATTCATGTTCATGTTGCTCTTCTCTCTCATATAGACAGAACTGAAAATGAACAGCAGAGGGAGCCCCAACATGGCTTAAGTCAAAAGAGGGATACAACACAATCCAGATCAGGCTGTGAAAAATCAACTCTGCACTCTTTTGGGACTCTTTGGGTAACACAGTGTGTCACCTTCCCCCAAGATTGCCCTCTCGAGGCATTCAAGCAGACATCCCAGCTGTCAGTTTTCCTACAGCCCCCTTCCCCCAAGACTGAAGAGCAACCCACCTAATTCCCCTTGGTGGTTCTCAGAGGAAGTGCTTTCGGATGCTTTGGGTGTTTGTGTATTGTGTCGTCTAATTAAATATGATCATTCTTGATGCTAAGTAAATATTTCTTTTTAAAATATCTATATATTTATCAGCAGATCAGTGATAATCCTCTCTTATGCTGACATAGGGGAATTGCCGGTTGTTTCCAACTTTACTTCGGTATTCCACACCAAAGCTGCGCTGTTTGCTTTAGCAGCTCACACAAGAAGCCTGAAGTGAAATCGCTCTCATATTTGCCTTAACTCTCTTTCCTTCTCTTCTTCTGTAAATACATGAAAATCAAACAGTGACATTGTCACTCAGCCTAGGTGAGCATCTGTGGAAATCGACTGAATGAACACAGTGAAAAGTTAGTGTTCCCACATCTATGGGACAGGAAGATATTAAGTTAGATCATGCATGTTCTGTGCTGAATGTTTGTTCATGTTGTTTTTCAGTGCTTGAGAGGGGAAAACATCGGGGGGGATCCCCCACACACACAATCCTATTCCCAGAAACTGGCACTGATTCAGCCATACCATAAAGTTACATGTTACCCCCGATGCCCTATGTGGATCTATGCCAGTTATAGAGCCCAAGAAGGGAAAAGAAGGGCTATTTGAAGAGAGAGGAATCCTGGTTCATGCAAACATTTAAGATGTGCAAATAGTACATAAAAAACAAAAAAATAACAAGGATCCTGGTTCAAGTATACATTTACGATATGCAACTAGTATGTGAAAAAATAACACTGCAACAGACTCTTAGTCCACCATCCTAACTAATGGTCCAGTCCTATTGTGGATGGGATTGACATGCAGAATCATTTGCAACAGCAAATGGACTTCCCCATTGCAAAATGGCTGCCAAGTCTGCAAGATGAGTGCAATTGGTGGCCATTTTGGGAGGGCTGCCATGGGTGAAGCAGTGCCAGCAGATTGCCAGCAACCTGCCTGAGTGGGGGACGGATGGGCAGGGAAGGGGCAAATTGAATAGGGAGGAATTAATCGGTGTACAGTGAACACTGTGAAGAGTGGTGAGACTTCAGGAGGGGTGGATCTGATGATGAAAATGTGCTCTGGATCCTATCCCCCTTTATAACGACTTTCCTTCCCTATAATTACTCAGACTTTTACAGATAATTACAGACAGATAATTACACTGTACAACTAATCAGTGTACAGTGAACAATGTGAAGAGTAGGGAGGCTTCAGGAGGGGTGGATCTGATGATGATAATGTGCGCTGGATCCTTTCCCCCTTTATAACGACCTTCCTTCCCTATAATTACTCAGACTTGCAATTTCACTGATGCCGGTCTGAGGAAACCTATTGCATGTCAAAAGGCATGTTAGAGGATTTAAATCCTCTTTCACTTCTGAAACTTTTCAATCCCCCCCCCCCAGTTGTTTACATCCCAACCACATTGGCACAGCTGCAGCAACAGTGAAGTGGATAGGATTGGGCTCAAACAGCATTGTTTCAGCAAAGTTGTGCTATATCCTGAGGTTGAAAGGCAGAGGTTGAACTTTGGTTGGCCTAGGACTCAGAATTTTTTGCCATCACTTCCATTTTTATTCTGGCTTATCACAGATCCCTATTGGCCCACTCAGATTTATGCCTCCTCCTGAAGTGGTGTAAGTCAGAGGAGCTGTGAGGGGGCATGTCTGCCCTGGAAACAGGCTCTGGATATGGCCTAACTGCACTGTTCTAGCCCACGCTCAACATGCTCTAAACGTGTCACTGCTGAGCTGCCTAGGCCAGCAGTGCTAGGCAAGCCCAGGTCCATCTGTCTTGGGTCAGCCTAAGTGGGATTACGCCAGCCCAAGCCTTTCTAATGCAGCTGCATTGGCCTATCTTGGAATTAGTCCAGCTCAGTGGTAATCAGGCTAGCCTAAGTGCACTTCAGGATTGCAGCCTAAGTTCAGGTGAGTTTATTTTATTTTTCTTTAAATTTTGTATTTTCTTTATTATTTTTATTATATACGGTATTGTAATCATTTTTATATAAAAAATTTGGGGTTATGGAATGACTTGTCAAATTTCCATTATTTCTTATGGGAAAATTCTCTTTGATAATACAAGCATTTTGGATTACAAGCATCCTTTCTGAATGAATTATGCTCATAAACCAAGGTACTATTGTATCCCCTTCCACCAGACCAAAATACAGGCTTTTAGAATGACCATCACCTCTCTTCACACTGCCTTGCCCTCGATTTCCTTACAATTTGAACAATTCTACATTTGTATTCCAAGGTGTTAAGAGATCTTTACTAGTTTTGGAAACCTGATTATATACATGGTTGTTCCAATAAGCCATCTAGGCAGGTATATTTCTAATATGGGTTCGGGAAGATATTAGATGTCAGGAATGAGGAAGATTGTCTGAGCCCAGCTGGTTGAGTTGAGCTATGAAGCTATCAATGGTAGTGATCCACAGATCTAATGCACCAGCAGAGGTAGGTGAGGACACCAGGTGCCCAACACACTGCTTTGCCACAGGCTACCTCTCCCCACAACTACATGCCGATACTCTATATGGGTCTACTTTATTATCAGGAATCTATAACACATGAAGCAACATAGCCCCCTACATAGGCCAGTTCTGTATACTTTACTTACATTCCCGGAATACCCTCTAGCCACAAAGCTGGAGTAACAGAGGTCACACTGTTGAGTGAAAGCAGCAAGTATGCAGTTCAATTGTGCAGGAAGTATTTGTCGAGATTCCAAAACGGTTCTAAAGTTCAAGAGATAGTTTGCTGAGAGTCTCGGATGCGCAAATGTGTTGGTTCTATCACATGTTTAATGTGCTCCACTGTGGTAATTTGACAAAAGGAATCTGTAGTACAAACAAGAATCCAGACCATTGATTTATGCAGACATGTCAGCCCAGAATCTAAATACAGCTGTCCCAACTTCATGTTTTCTGCACGTTTCAGTTAAACAATATTTTCCCACAAAACAGAAAGAACCCATTTGTCTTTTTAAAAAAAAACAAAGAGTAAAAAACTAATTTACCTTCAGATATACCTGACAGAACATCAAGTTTGTTTAAAGATATGAACAATGGACTGAATAGTATTGCAAATTTACTTTGTACTTTGTCAATGTATTTTGTATTTTGTCAATGCAAGATTGGACTGTCAGGCAATCAGGACAAAATGAGCATTTAAAAATCAAATTATGCCTTAAATGCAAACAGCGACATTCCTCGGATTTGCGTCATCCAGTGTAACTTTGTACATTCCCCAAAAGGGGCATTAAGCCACTGCAGTGATGAGAACCTTGTTTCCAGGTAAGGCATCTTGTCTCCAGGTAAGGCATAAAGGAAATTCCTGCTTGAAACTCTGGCAAGTTGCTGCTTGTACTACCTAGATGGAGCAATGGTCTGGCAAGTTGCTGCTTGTACTACCTAGATGGAGCTTGTACTACCTAGATGGAGCAATAGATGGAGCTGCTTGTACTACCTAGATGGAGCAGAAAACACCTTCCTGTTATCCTAGCCCCATCTAGATGGACCTGTCGGAGATGCTGTAGGAGGATTTCCTGATACAGGCAGGGGGTTGGACTAGATGACCTACTGGGTCCTTCCAACTCTAGGATTCTATGATTTTATGATTCTGTGACTCTAAATGCACCACTTCTAAGCCTGAAAAACTGTGCATCTTATAAACATAGTGGACATGATGGGAATGTACAAGGACTTCAGCATGGGAACTTCTTTTCCTTTCCACTTTTCTCTGCAAAAAACATACGTCACATTTTTATATCACCTGTCCTATGGACACTCACAGCCTAATCATTGAAGTACCTGAGGACATCTTCTCATTAATATAATGCAGTTGCCAATGACATACACTTGACAAAGAAATCCTGAAATCATTTTAAAAAGTTTTTTTCCCTTCACTGAAGGTGAATTCCAAGTGCGGAAAAAGTGGCCCGACAAAAATATTGAGAAAGTTATTTATACTTTATTGTAATTAAAAATAAGCATGCTCCTGCATGTTCGCATCAGATGGTCTTGGAAAATAAACTGAGCAACTTCCAAAAAAATGTCAGAAATTCCATGTTTCTTCTCAGAACTAATCCAACATTTATCAGTCACCCTCCTGATCTGATCTGATCTGATCTGATCCATCCTCCTCCATCCCTCCCAGGCATGGGTCAGCTTAGAAAGCCCCAGTGGCCCTTGGAAAATTGCCCATCCCACAATGGCTACTGCAAATCTCTCTCCGTATAGACCAGGGGTTTCCAAACCCCAGCCCTGGGGCCACATGCAGCCCATACCAAGTCTCCATGAAACCTGTGGCGAGCCATCTTGGCATCCATCAGTCTTGAAAGACTATGGTATCGTGCTTGACACTGCATGCAAAGCACAAAGGCCTGGGTAGATTGATATGGAGGATAGGCTGTTACCCAAGCAGCAAATCCCCCCTCTCCACGCCACTGAAATAGTCCAATGGAATGGCAGAGCCAGTATGATTTGTTCCAGCTGCATTGCAGAGCTGCGCCACTCACAGCTGGCCCTTCAGCAAGCCTGTAATTCACTGGAGATGAAGGGCACTCTACTCTCTTACACTCCAGATGATATCCTGCAGACTGAGGAGGCTGCATCCACCTCTTATCTTTGTGCATGAAAGTAATTACAAACTGGTTTGAAGATCACCCCCTCTGTGTGTGTGTGTTTATGAACTGATTTAAGTTCATTCATTCATAAGTTCTGTCTGTAATATATTCATTATTTAAATTTACTCAAATTGCTATGTAAATAATTTTTTTCCTTCTATCCCCTAACACAATGTCTGAGAGATGAGGTAGCCCTCCTGCCAAAAAGTTTGGACACCCCAAATCCTTGATCTGAACTGTCATTGTTGCTCCTGCAGGCAGGTAAACTGTGTTAAAAAGAAAGCTGCTGGGAATTGTGATGGGTCTGAATAGGAGCCAGGATGAGTGGAAAACATGGAAATTCTCCCAACTCCAGCTCTGATCTTTGTGAGCAACAGAAGCTCGCATTTCTGGATTTGTGAATTCCACATTTATTGCTAATTATAACATGAAGGACATGGTCCTGAAGGGACTCTGGAGTGGCACAAGTCAGATTGCACCAATCTGGGAGGGTCACAAATGTACTGTACAGCATGTTTGCACCTTTGTGGAAGTCTGTTGTGCTGGTGCATGGAGGTGCGCCAGCCTGCAGAGGCTAGATCCAGCCTTTTGGCCAACACAACAGCTCAGGGAGGCAAGGGACAGTGAGGTACAGACTTGGCAAGTATGGGACCACATAAGCCTCAGGATGCTCAGCTCTGCACCACCTCCAGAGGTGGAGCAGATCAGAATGGTCCCATTCTGGCTGCTGCCACTTTACCCAGGATATAGGGAAAAGTTTTCCCTTGGCTAGCAGTAGCATGGCAGGAGACCTGAACCTGAACCCGTACTGGATGCAACACAAGCATGTCAGCCTTCCTCCTGCAGCACTTGTTAGCATTGCATTGACAATTTAGAAAAATTCTAAAATTATTCAGGCTTTAGAAGTGTTTCCATTTTTATAACGGGTTTGGGAGAAGCTTTGGTTGCCTCAGAGTAGTCAACACCTTTGTGTCACTCACCATCACTTCTGGTTAAAGAGGTTATTCATGGTTTTCATGGAAAAAAACCTGCAAAACCTGCAGATAAAATTGTGGGATGAAAGTGAACACCAGTCAGTGTTCTCTCTCACAGCAACTATCTCTTTCATAGGCCACCTTCAGAATTATTATCAGACTCCAGTCTGTGATATTTTTGCAGTATTTTTGTCTGTCCCTTTAGAAATATGGTAAGGCTGCAATCCTAACCCCACGTTTCTGGGAGTAAGTACTATTGAACTCAATGGCACTTACTTCTGAGCAGACAATGCTTTGGATTGCACTGTAATCCAGAGCTACACTCCAGAGTAACTACAGGAGCATGTAAGAGACATTCCTTGCACCTGTAGTTACTGCACCACCTAGTGAAAACCTATGGGAAATTCATATTGCAATCCAGAGTAACTTGTTCTTCCTCCGGAGCAAGAACTCCCCGTAGTTATTCTGGATTGCACCCCTTGTCATTCCCCAAATCTCGCTTTCATTCCCTCCCCTCAGACAACCATTTTGTAATGGCCCATCCACAAGCAGTTGTCTATTAGGATTCCTCTTGTGCCTCTCAAGAAATGCCTGGAGTGAATAGTCTACATGGACATTATTTCAAACCATTGATGTTAGCAGGTAAAATGCAACTGAATCCATTCTAAATTTCAGGAAAAAAATTATTTTAAGTAAAAGCAAACTCTTAAACTGTCCCCAAAGGCAAGCTGCATGAGGCAAAAAGAAGAAGGGGAAGGAAAATTAATCACTGTGTTTCCACTGTCAAAGCTCACTTTCTAGATTATACCAATTTAACAGTTGAGCACTTAGCACTGTGTATTTCATAGCCCCAAATCACATTAATGCATGATTTAGGAAATAAACAGAAGTTAAAAATAAAATCCTTCTGGATCCTCTGTTGTTTTAAAACGTAAGGGGCTGTGTAATCCTTTAAACCAGTAAACACTAGCAGAGAGACGGTTGTCACTAAATCAAAATCAACTTTACAGAAACAGTGCGCTGCACATTTTTTCCACTCATGCTAAACACCACTTAATGGGCTCGAGGCTACATCTGCAGCATAAATATGCATTGACATCCCTGGTAGCCTTATGCTAGTGGGTGCTGGCATCAACCCAGGTGATGCTTGCAAAATCTAAAATGTGCAATATAAATGATGCAGTAACTTGGTGCTAGAAATCTGAACAAAATCTGTGATCTAAGTTTCTATAAGATGATATGGCTGGCAGTAGTAACAGTGAAATTAAAAATTAATGTAAACACATTGGCAAAAAGCCTTGCCCTCAGCAGTCCAATCTGCATAGGATCGGGCTAAGGGCACAATCCAGAGTAACTACAGGAGCACGTAAGAGACTTTATGTGCACCTGTAGTTACTGCACTGCCTTAAACCTATGGGAAATTCATATTGCAATCCAGAGTAACTTGTTCTTACTCCTGAGCAAGGACTCCCTGTAGTTACTCTGGATTTCACTCTGTTTTTCCACAATACTTTTCCCTAAATATTTTAATCATTGAACTTCCTCATCACTCCCTATTGTCTATACTGGTTATGTGTCAGAGGCTGAACTATTTGTATATAACTATTTGTATATTTTCTGTAGTGTTCCCTTATCTGTAGGTTCTTACATCGTAACATTTTTAAATAGGGCCACAATAGATTGCATGAAAGCTGTTGTCCCATTCTCCTCTCTGCTGGTGTATAATTCTTGGAGATGAGATAGAAAGCTATTGAACTGATGACAGCAGCAGGCAAGAATTTAGAGACAGCAAGATGCCTTCAAATGGACATTTCCCAGACAGACTGATAGCACTTCAGCTTTTAAATGACACCTCTTTTCAAAATCCTGGGGGGAAAAACATTGCATCGTATCATGGTGTCAGGTAGGAAGTTAAACATGGTTCATCTTTATGACTTGACAATCCTTCATCCATGGTCCATATCTTAACAAGTGGTATATTTTGAAGTTACTTTCCTTTGGTGGAAAAAAAACTTATCAGACAGACAAAGAGGATGTCTGTCTCTTTCTTGTTTCTTTAGCTGTACAAACAGGGGCTGACAAGAATTATTCTACTGCAGGTGTAAGTTTTCTGTCCTTCTTGTGTCTGCTGAGTGTTTATGATCATTATCATTCACAGCTTTTGAATGGACCCGGAGGCAAAAACCGGGTTATAAAAAAATCTTTTTGGAATAAATTTTTGGGCAAAAAGGGCCACATCAAATATCTGACAGTGTTTTTAACAGTTCCTTATGACTTTCTTCATCAAATAACCTTCATTCAAATACATAAGATATTCATTGCCCACACATGCCTTTGTTCATTTTACTGTAATTTGTGATGTATTGTGGCTACATGTTAATAAACATATATATTTACCCTACAATCCAGAGTAACTATCAGAGCAAGTAAGAGACATTACATGCACCCGTAGTTACTGCATCACCTAGTGAAAACCTATGGGAAATTCACATTGCAATCCAGAGTAAATTGTTCTTTCACCGGAGCAAGGACTCCCTATAGCTACTCTGGATTGTGCCCTTAGACTTCTGCAAGTGATATTTATGACTTTTTGGTGGCAATTTTGTATATGCAGGCTGAAAGACTGGGGGTGCAATCCTAAGCACTTCTTCTCAGAAGTTAAGTCTCACTGTGTTCTATGGGATTTGCTCCCAGGAAAGTGTGTATAGGATTGCAGCCTGGGTTTCACTTTTCAACAGTTTTCACTTTTGGATGGTCCCTAACCCTGGGGGATGCCTGTATTGTGGTTGCTGCCCATAATGATGATGAGAAGCAGTGGCCACATACAAGTCACGTTGTGACATCTGAAAGACTTACCGTGTTGCCCCCTTTTCAAGTTACTATACTGGACGCAATTTGCACCTAGCCTCTTGAATTAGCTCTCTGATCCTTTTAGAAAGAAAGAAAGAAAGAAAGAAAGAAAGAAAGAAAGAAAGAAAGAAAGAAAGAAAGAAAGAAAGAAAGAAAGAAAGAAAGAAAGAAAGAAAGAAAAGTTCTTTCATGATAAGATCAATTCACTAACTGTCTTCATTTCATTGTCTCCATGTCAGGACTGTCTCTATTTCTGTCTAAAGCCAACTGGCCTGGGTTTAAGTTCTGATTACTCCTGGCAAGTAAGCAGCATAGGTCACTGTCAGCATTTGGTCCTGTTGGAGAGAGGGATTGCTGGCTCTGCAAGTGTCTATAGACAGTTTTCTCCTTATCTCTGGTTCTTCTCTGTCAGTTTGGTGAACCAATGTTTAGATTACTTCCAGAGCGAGAACTGCCTTCTTTGCAATGACTGGAAAATGTCAAGGGGTCATGCAAGTGTGAATCCACTATTGTAGCCTAGGAATGTGCCTTTTAAAAATAAAATAAAAAAGGAAAAAGTCAAGCTGCATTTGCAGACTCTGAAAAATTAAGGTGTCAGTGAACAAACCTTTTAATAGTGTTTGGGTAGAACAGTGTTCCTCCTTTATTTAGCAGGGGGAGAGTAACTGGCCCTACACATCCCAGCAATGTAGGTTCAAGTGGCTGCTGCCAGGGTTCTTTTTGCATTTTAGATTGTGAGCCCTTTGGGGACAGGGAACCATTAGCTATTAATTAGCTATTAATTTTTTTCATTTTCTTGTAAACTGCTTTGTGAACTTTTTAGTTGAAAAGCAGTATATAAATACTGTAGGAAGATAGGTAGGTTAGCAGGCAGGCAGGCAGGCAGGCAATGGATAGATAGATAGATAGATAGATAGATAGATAGATAGATAGATAGATAGATAGATAGATAGATAGATAGATAGATAGATAGATAGATAGATAGATAGATAGATAGATAGATTGATTGATTGATTGATTGATTGATTGATTGATTCCCATTTAAACTTAGAGCTGCAAAACCAGAGATGGGCAATATAATTGTCTTAAAAATCAGTTGGAGTCCAACTGTCTTAAATTTAAGAATTGTCTTAAAAACCAGTTGTCTTAAAAACTGTGTTGGAGTCCAGTTTGGAATGGCAAAATGTTGAAATGTCCAAAGGAAACAAATGGACAGAATCTCAGATGAAATTATTGTCTTCATTTTGCATCGAGGCTCCAGCCAAAACACTGTGAAAAAGACCCAGGTTGCAAATCTAACCCCCAGTTTGAAGAAAAAAACATTTAAAAACATTTAACAACGATTGAAAACATTTAAACACCCTTGATAGCAATAAATTAATTAAAATCATAGTAACAATAACCTTCAACATCAATTAAAACATCTTACAAATAGAAAGGTCAAGAAAGGTCATTTAAATACAGTTAGAATGGTATATAGACACATATGCACAGATCAATTTACATGTAATTAGTGCATTTATTAACACTACAAATATTTTATTAATACTTGTTATACATCAAGGACCTGCCTTAGTGGTTCCCAAACTCTGATCCCATGACTCAACTTGATTTTTTTTTATATAATTGTAAGATTAAATCACTAATTGCCTCAAATCCTGATCCTATTCAAAATTCAGATAGCTGCTAGTTAAAGGGTTGCCACATGTCCTGAAAAATGGACACTCCCAATTTGAGGGCATTGTGTTCACATACTGGCAAAAGGGACAGAGGGCCCTGTCCCAGTTTTGTGGAGGAGAATTCTGGCAAACAGCTTAGCTTCTGAAGTTTGCCAAATAGCTACAAAAAGTTCAGCTCTTGCAATTTGCAAGCACGTGTAAATATAGGGAGATGAATATGACTTTGTTGATGCCGACTAATAAAGAATTCCAAAACTTATTAATTTATTAAATACATAAATAATATTTATCAATAAAATTTAATATAAATCCATTTTTTATTTTCTTTTTTAAACTGCCCGGGGAGATTAACTACTGTCCAATAAATCTCCCCAAATGACTAAATACTTTTGCTAAACCAGGCCAAAATAAAATTAATATCCAAAACACTATAGAGCATCCTATATCCTAATTCACTGTCCAGTTGGGTTAAATGCCTCCCAAACATCTTCAGCAGATGATGAAAGAGAAAACTGATGAAGGGTTCAGCTAAATAATAATAATAATAATAATAATAATAATAATAATAATAATAATAATAATTTATTGTCATTGTATAGACATACAACGAAATTCATAAGACATCCAGAGACCAGCCCCGACAACCCCCGCAACAACACCCCCCACCCAGACCCTCTTTAAACACACAACTCCACAGCACTCCAAGTAATAGCATTCAACTGTTTGACAGCTTTTTAAAATTACATTTACTTTTGTCAGATATTGATTAATGTAGGGTATTCAACACAAAACACTCCAAAACAGTGGTGTTGCCATGGAAGTGAGAGCATATTATACACGTACACAGGGGGATGACACCAATATTGATCAAAATTGTTAAAATCTTGGTATTTTTATATAATAATATCATGTATATCGTCTGATGTATAATTTACATGCAGGATGAAAAGAAACAAACCAGGCTGAAATATATTATATCAAATGTTATATTCAAAAGTAGGAGGGGAAACTCATACATTACCATGCTCACAGCCTGAGGCATTACCCACCATTGCATAGAAGGAGATCCATCTCAGGGCTGATACAGTGGCCTCCTGCACTGGGTGACACATAGTAGTCATGCTACTAGCATGATACATAGTAGTCATGCTACCATTCATACCTCTGTTCATACCAGTCATACCGTGTCATACCACTGTTCCAAAGACCACACTGCTGCCCATTCATGCTGCCCAAGTCTCAGCTTGTTCATCCAACTGTGTCTCCATCTGTGTGTCCATCTTTGCCTTGGTAAATGCCTTTAAAATACCAGTATTTTAAACACTATTTTACAAGCACTTACGCTACAATCCAGAGTAACTACAGGAGCATGTAAGAGACATTTACGTCAATGTAGTTACGGCACCACCTTGTGAAAACCTATGGGCAATTCATATTGCAATCCAGAGTAAATTGTTCTTACATCACCGCAAGGACTCCCCGTAATTACTCTGGATTGCGCCCTATGTGGTCATCTTCTGGAAGGCACTTTGTGCAAGCCACAGCAAGCCATGCACAAGGTTGCCATGCACAAAGCTGCATTTTGCTGGTGACTTATTATAGATTGCACCAGCCTGACTTAATGGAAAAACATTCTTTACTAATATGAACAACCATTCAAAACTAATAGCCTGTTTTAGTGGAGACAGCTGAGCTATTTGGGAATAAATTTTCCCTAATGATGAGGAAATATAAACACAACCTTGCACTGTAATAAACTCTTATTTTAATAACTTATTAATCCTGTGAACAAAGCTCTTTCCATTCATGGAAGGAGAATTGTCCTCATGGAAAGGATCGTTTCCATCTTGTGAAGAATCTAGTGGATCTGAGCATGGATCCAATCCTGAGACAACAACCATTTGCTTCACTTGTGGACTATTTGTGGGACATTTGCTTCAAGTATAGTATTTTGGGAACATCTTTTCCTGGATAAGCACATCAATCACACTTGCTAATTCTCAGCTTCTGAGATGTATTTTCCATTGCTATGTTTGACATCATCTGTCCAAAATGAATAATGATGGAACCAAAATACAGGGTGCCTCGTAAGACAAATTTAATTCATTCAGGAAGCATGTTTGTCTTAAAAACATACTTCTTACAAAGTGGATTTTCCCATAGGAAATAATGGGAACTGAGATGGTTGGTTCCACAACTCAAAAATATTCATATAAAAATATTAACTGTATGTAAAAATGATGACAAAACACTGTAATCCAATTCAAAACAGTATAATATAATACGAACCACAATCGTAATAAAACACTGTAATATTCTGTACAGAAAAACAGAAACAAAAATCCTTTATGGCCAAGGATGTCTAATTTTCACCAAAAGAGATACTGGAGCCTTTTTGAGCATCTTTAACAAGAAACCTCTCTGTGTTTGAGATCTGTCTATGCAAACCAGATTGGTTGTTTGCAGCAGGACCAACAGCAATCGCTTCTCCCTTGAAGTAAAAGGGGCCAAACCCTATGGTCTCCTCAGAATCAAGGCACATTGAATCCACTGGGGCTTACTCACAGGAAAGTGCATAGGATGCCAACCTGACTCCAAGTTTGCAGCAGCAGGAGGTGGATCAGAAGTGGGGTCCAGGCAGAGAAGATGGTGAGGGGAAGAGGAGAAGTTGGAGTGGGGTCCAGGACAGGCAGGGAGGGGGTTTCTGTGTAGGGTGTTCCAGACCAAAGGGAGGTCCAGGAGGGGCTTCCCTCCTACCTGAATGTGGCTGCTCTGCTCCAGGGGCTGGGCTGGGCTGGCTGAAGTGGAGAGGTCACCATCTCTACCTGTAGCAACATTCCTTAGTCTAGATCGCCAGCAAAAAGCAGACCACAATTTGGTTGTAATATCTTAATTTTCACTTCCCTGCCATATGTGTACAATACAGAAGTGATGCAAAGATTCAGGGCCTAGTCGGGTGATCATATAACCGCAAAAGAATACAAAGCACAGCCAAAATGTAAATATCCAAGAAAAATGTAGGACATGTCAAAATAAACCCTAAAAACACTCATATTTCTTTCATGTGGTTAATTTAAACATAAATATTACTTATTGTAAATTTTAAAATTATTACATTAAATTTATTGTATATAATTTATGAATTACAAGAAGACAACTTTGTGTATGTTTGTGGGCATGTGAGCCTACAAGCACAAAAGGAAAAGAAGGACAATGAAGATTTTTTTTTTCCCACGACACAAAGCTAAAAAGTAGGACATGTCCAGGAAAAAGAGAACAAATGGTCAACCTGGGCCTAGTGATCTATTTCTCTCAATTAATTATGTTGTCCAGTATGTGTTTTATGTTTATTTTATGATAGTTTGCAGAGACATGTCCTGTCACAGTTTTGCTCATAACTGCGTACCCCAAAGATGTGGTTTCTGAGAAGGAAAAAGCTTCCACCGTTTTTCAGTGTCTTCGTGATTCCCAGTCATATCAATGAAGCTTCATCTATCAACTGCAGCTGGGAATCTATGTTCTGTATAGCAACAGTTTGAAGATAATTTTGAAGTAATCCCTACTATGCTTTAATGTGCATAAAAAGCTAATTAGATTGCGGGCTCAGCACGCAAGGAAAAGAAGAGATCAAATGTTACCCTAAGCTACATCTTCAGAGTTTGTTGATGTTTGTAAACCAAGTCGGTGTTCCAAAGAAGAAAATTAAGGTCACAAAAGAAAAAAAAATAGACTTCTTATTTAGCTGCTATTTATTTTTTATCAGTGTTTTCTAAAGCCAAGGGCGATTTGTCTAATGGGAAAACAGTGCCCAGGTACTAAATTGCATACCCCGGTTGGAGACCATAGTCAAAAACTCCTCTGTTAATAATGTGTCTTGTATCTCAGTGGGATGCCCAAGGAAGTGGATTAGAATTGCTCTAAACATCACTGGGGATAAACAACAGGAAACCAATCCTACATGAGGCTGCCAGTGGCTTAGCATAAACCCCCATAACGCACTTGAGGCAAGACATGCTTCTAATAAATATCCCAATATTGAATCTAAGGGGCTTTAGGTTGAGTTTGCAAGATTGCCGACAAACGTAGCAATCGTTCCTGGGGTCTGGCACCAGCACAGCTTCCTTCTAAAGAAAGCAAACAGTAGTGGGCTCAAGAAAAGCTTTAAACCTGGATTTAATTTCTCGCCAATGAAAGAAATGTATCTTTTTGGAAAGCCTCCCTCTCTTTCTACAGTCTCACAAGAGGTGAAAGTTTCATTGTTCTTCCATTAGCCAGCAGATTTACATGGTCAGAACAGAAGGGGAAACAACAGCTCTTTTTAAAGGTGGGGAAAAATTATATCCCAGCCTGTGAACTCCCTGGTGGCCCATTCAAAGTGAAAAGAATATTTACGACCAGCCACAAGGCCGGCATTTTATTCTACAGAACGTACAGCACAATGGAACTCAACAAGTGCACGAAATGGATCCTTCCCATGGTGTTTAATCTAATTTTATTGGCATTTGTGTATCTTGAGCAGCCATTGCAAGTTGTCAGGACAAAGCTACCGCTTGAATTAAGCATCACAAAATGAGCATGAAGGATTTCCAGCAAAGCCGAAGGAAAGTGAATGTGAAATCCTATGATGTGATGCACTCCAGAAAAAAAATATTGTGACACAAATATGGGGCTCATGGTCCTAAAAAGTGTTGGAGGCAAAAGAAAATGTTTCGGCCAGGCTAGATATGAAACCGTAAGTTTCAAATATAAACCTCCCAACAAATGGTGATTTATATACATTAATTTCCTTTTTAAAAATGCATAGGCTAAACTTTGATATAAACAGAATATTTACTCAAATCTAATATGCCATTGAATCTAATGCACACCTCTATTTTAAAAGGCTCAAGATTATTTAAAAAATGCTTACTGGCAATTGTAATGCAAAGCTGCAATGCAGGTGCAAAATTTATATTTTTTTCTCATACAGAATGAGTTACGTATATGATAATAATAATAATAATATGACAATGGGTTTATGTTATGATTTTTTATGATTTTTACTTTATACAACAAAAAGTTTGTGTTACATTTTTATTACAATATAGCAAACGAAATACTGTATACAATATAAAATACAATATAAATAAAATACAATATAAATATATATTTATATTTATATTTTATAACTAAGTTATTCATATACGAATATATAAAATTATTTATATATTATAAATAACTAAATACAATATAAATACTATACATACAATACAATATTAATACTAAATAATATATACTTGTATATTTAGTATTTATATTGTATTCTAAAGATAATCATGGATAATTATTTCAATATTTAGTACAGTTATGATCCAAAATCATGGTCCTGTGGACCACAAACTGACGTCCATCCATTTCTAAAACACCATTAAGAAAGGTTCAGAAAGCAAGAGACCTGATCTAAAATCACAAACTCAGCACAATTATACATACTGGTATGTTCTTTCCTTTTCAAGTAGTGTAGTGATACAGATTTTTCAAGCTGTAGTGATTCTGTTTTATGATTTAGAAGTATTTTGTACTGATACATAAATCAGGGTTTCCCAATCTCAAATGGAGAGATGTGATCACTTTGTGGCTAGTGGGGATTGGTGAATGATGTGTAATGGTACACATGGCCTGTGTTAGTGGTTGGCAAGATCAGGCATTTACCAAGTCTTCAAGGAACAATGGAGTTGGAAGCACTATTATTTTCCTGCCATATAAGTTGTCTTAACAGACATTTGGTCTCTCTGAACCTCTGAAAGCTGAATATAGTGAATCAGACTGTGTTCTATTGAACTCAGTATTATTTCCATTGACTGGCAAGCCCGAATGAAGCTCTAGCAGGACCATAATCAGCTCAATTCTGAGTTTCAATCCAATTTTCCCATCTATCTCACTGCCACCCCCTTCTTATCATCTATCCCCATGGTGATAGAAATTGGCCAGGGGCAGGGAAAACCCACAAAGTCCCACAGGAGAGGAAATCAGGAGGGGGTGATCTTCCTATTGGAAGGAGCATCACTTGGAACAGAATCAGTCACCATCAACTTCTCCTTCAGCTTGATGGCCGTGATTTTTGGTATATAAGCTGGAGAAGGTAAAGTACTCATCCCCCCACTATTTGCTCACTTTCCAAGTAAAGCCAGCAGGCACATGGCATGGCTGGGCAGAGGGGAGCTGAGTGAGGTGAAGGGAGAAATAGGGCGCAATCCAGAGTAACTACAGGGAGTCCTTGCTCCGGAGTAAGAAGAAGTTATTCTGGATTTCAATATGAATTTCCCATAGGTTTTCACTAGATAGTGCCATAACTACATCAACGTAAATGTCTCTTATGTGCTCACATAGTTACTCTGGATCGTAGGGATAAGATGCAAGGTACCTCCCTTAGGTTTGGTACCTCAACAAATACAAAAAAAATACAAATAGGTGGACTCCCTGTTTTGAAAACTAGAACCATATCAAGTTCTGGTTCAGTCTTGATGGACTAATCTGGTCCAGTATTGCTGTAGTACCTGCCAGCCACATCACCATTCATATTTTATTTTCAGGGGAAATTAAAATTTATTTTAAACAGAATATGGAAACAAGTCAAGTGCCAATTTCACTTGATTGTACAGACTGTACTCAAGGTACTAACCATTGGAAGGAGCACTACTTGGAACAGAATCAGTGGCCATCAATTTCTCCTCCAGCTTGGTGGCCATGATTTTTGTCTGAAGTACTCCCCCCAGTACTCTTGCAGCCTTTCTGACTGCAAGATGGGGACGTTCTCTACACTTCTGTTTCACAAATGGCACATCAAAGTTGATGGGTTAAAAAACTGCCAAGCAGGCACACCCGAAATAGCTAACTAACCAGTGAACACTTTGCCAACAATCATTGCTTTGAAGGAGAGGGTAAATAGGGTATCCAATCCTTCTGACAGAAGTTCTGTGAAAGGACATATCTCTTCTGTACCAATGTCATTCAGGGGGATTACAGATTTAATGGAGTTCAGACTAAAACAGATGCATCTGTCAGTCCGTCTAAAAAGGGAGGCATTTCTTACACCAATATGTTTCATTTTGAAATTTTCATACAAATGTGGTGGCAGCAACAGCTTCTGCCAGATAAACAAGACTTCCTTAACCACTGAAAAACAAACTGGGATCGCACCAAGTTCCTTCTGAGCATTACATTAAGCCAGTATGACAGTCAAAAATTCTTCTTATTTGACAGTATCTTGGAGAGCTTCTAGGCATGAGTTGAAAACAGTGTTTGATCTTCCTCTAAAATGCTCATTCCACTCCTCTTCTAAGCGTCAGTTTCCAATTTGCTGGATGTGAAGATTGAGTTTTTCTTCTTCCATCTTTGTAAAACAACCAGAAATTAACTTTGAAGATATTGCCCTAAATGACTTTTGTGCATGAAAAAAATACACACAAAATGGGTCAGCTAATTAACTGCCCAATCATATCACTCGTGCCGTGGCATATTAGTGTGCCATGAGTGTGTCACAGATGTGCCATGGGAATTTGAAGGAAAGTTGAGACCCACATACCACACAATGGAGTGAGCTCTCTTTACTTGCCCAGCTCCTGCTAACTCAGCAGTTTGAAAGCATGTAAATTCAAGTAGATAAATTGGTACCACTTCAATGGGATAGTAACAGCATTCTATGCACTGTTGTAGTTTAGTTATAGTGGCCATATGTCCACAGTGACATCTTCAAACAACGCTGCCTCTTCGGCCTTGCAATGGGGATTGGCACTGCTTTCTAGAGTTGGTCAGAACCAGCAGGTCAACCTGAGGAGGAAACCTTTACCTTTACTGGAGACAGTGAACTTAGCTTCCACTATCACTATATGGTTTCTTGGCCCTGTATTGGTGACTTTGCTGGCACAAGACCAAGGTGTGTAAGGGTGATGGAAAGGGAGCTGGGGAAGGATCAGATTCGGTCACACACTTACATATAAATAGCAATATATTAATAGCAACAGCAATAAATAGCAACAATTCAGTAGTTAAAAAATACAGCACATAACTACACAGAGATGAAATGAATCTTACAATAGAAGCTTGTTGGCTCAAAAACCTGAAGCTCTGTTGGGTAAAGATTTGGAAATGCAGGACTAAAAACACAGTCATATGTTGCAAATAGCAAAGGAAAACAAAGCAAGACTTTCTCCTTCATTCCACGAGCGACAATCCTAGATCACAATCCTAATTCAAAGAGGGTGCTGGTTTAGAGGTCTGAATATACTGCCAGATAGTTTCATGTATTTGTGGATCACCAAATTGTCACATTTCCCTTAGGGAGTAGGATCCAGTTGTGACAGTCCTGCCAGTGGCAATGTCATATCTGGGTTCAAAAGATCACAAGATGGAAAAGGGGGTTTTGGCCTTGAAAGTGTTTGGCAGAAAAGAGAACCTGGGTTTTGCAGCATATCCAACCTCCACCAAACATGGGTGTCAGAAAGCCCCCCTTTTCCCTTGTTAGTGGTGGTTCGAACCTCAAACTGTTATTGCTGCAGAAGCAACCTTACTACCCGATGGCCACCACTAAAATATGCTTGGATGGACTTAATGGTTCAGTTACCCTCTTGTAAAGTTTGGTGTATTTGCATGAGTCAGAACAAGTATCTGGCTAAACTATACAGGCCTGCAGAATTTGGGACCAAATAGCTCCTGTCCTTAGCCCAGCTGTGCGACACCAGCTGGATCCAATCGTATGGGCTCTGCCTTTCCATTGGACTAATTCAGTGGCATGGAGAGGGGGGATTTGCTGCTTGGGTAACAGCCTATCCTCCATAACAATCTAACCCAGGCTTTCATGCTTCGCATGCAGCGTATGCAGCACTGAGCATACCACAGTCCTTCAAGACAGATGGAGGCCTGCTTTAGTGCATCAGCCATCCTTGACTCAAGAAACCTCCTGATTTTGTTACATGTCTAGAACAGTATAGGTTTTCCTATATCTGACAGGTGTATAGAGTGAGATCTAGAACACCTATAATCTTGTTGGACCCAACAATACAATCACTGGATCCTGATAAATTTCTGTTCCAGTTTCATCCTGAAATCAACCAAAGGAAAACAAGGGAACTGCTATGAAATTCCATTTTTGTGAATTTCATAGTATATGCCTGTCAATTGTAGTTTTGTTTTTACTTCATTTTATTATTTCTTGTCAATTTTACCATTAACTACTGTTTTAATTGCCACTTAACTAAACTGGCTTAATTTTGCTACTTTAATTTTGTGTTCACTGCCCTTTTGCCATTTTGATTGTGAAACCTTAGTTTTTAGTTTAGAGTTTAGTTTAGAGCTACTTCTTATGGGAAGTGTATTCTGCTTTGAAGAATACCATATGGCTGCAAAGGTGGGCCGAGGAGACGTTAAATAGATAGACATACACAATACTGGAGAAACCATTTTTGCCATTTCTTATACTTGCAGTTTGCCCTATTTTAATGGATATGTGTTTGAGTGTTTCCGGCTTAAGAGAGGCAGTGTTTCTGGATGAGCTGTGATGTACTTTGTCTACTCTAATCTGTCATTTATTTATATCAGAGGACCAAAGTTATAAATTGAACCCTGACATGTTTCATAGTGTGAACCTCCAGATCGGCTCTAATCCCCAGATTAGATACTGAAGTGCTGCTTCAATTGCGCAACATTATCGCATCCTATCACTTGGCCCCCTTTCAAACTGCAGCATTTATTGACAATACTTTTAAAGCTGTTGCTAAGTTGTGAGCACTCTGCCTTATCTGCTCCAGCTTCAGCAGAATCACTTAGGTAAAGTTTTGTGCAGGAATGGCTTTGCAAAAAATGATGATGCTTTTTTGACCTTTGCCTTCAGCTCTGTGCATAGGAATGCTTCTTAGGCCAGTGATCTGATTTCTCAACCTCCACCCAGCTATCTTTACTTAAACTGCTCCTTAATAATCCAAAATGAAATCTTGTTAACCTGCTTAAATTCTTTTAACATCATCTGGCATTGTAACCAGTGTTGAGATTCAAATAAATTAACAACAGGTTCTGTGTCCTAATAACCTAAATTAAGAACAGGTTCTATGTCCCATTAGTAACCGGTCTTAGAACCAGGTGCTCACTAGCGAAGGGTTCTATAGAACCTGTGAGAACCCCCTGAAGCCCACCACTGCGCAGGGACAGGCAAAAGATTGCTCAGGATCTAGTGGAAAATCTGTGGGTTTTTTGCAGTCATTCAACATTTTTGCAGTCATTCAACATTCTTACCATTTTTCAACAATAAAATTGAGCCTTATTGAGCCCAGTTGCAAAATGGGCCTTTATGCTTATAAGTTCTGCATCATTGAGCACAATCCTTACCATTTCTACTCAAAAGTAAGCCCTATTATGTTCAATCAGTCTTACCCCCAGGAAATTGTCTTTAGAATCACAGCCGTTGTCTCATAAAAACTTCCAATGAAAAAAGGAGATCCTGATATGAAAATCTCAGGAGATCCTTCATATTATTTACTGTACTAACCTGAGTATTGGTCAGTTGTAAAATACGGATGTTATACAGTATAATGCTTCTGTTAACTTCTACTTGTTATATGAATGCAAACTCCATCAGAGAATGAAAGGCATATATTTCCTTTTGAGGACACTTTTATTGACAAGGATCGCCCCTGTTCACCGATCACCCTGTTCGCCCCATTCATTTTCAGCATATCAGCCAATATTATTAATTGGCCATGTTTGAATAGATCCCTTGTTCAGTTTCAGAGTTTTGTATTCGAATTAGAAATCCTTGCATTAGAACAGAAATTATCAAACTCATGACTGTCATCTGACAAAAAAGCAGTCCCTGTTCAGACCAGAGCTTACCATTCCACCTCCATGCCACATGCGTTCTCGGTAGATCACATGTAGAGAGGATCTAGGTAGAGGAGGTACCAGATATGTGGAGCAGTGGCATCTGTTGTCCAGCATCCCAGAAAGCTGTTTAATAAGAACATCCAGGCAAACAAGACTGCCCAGGGCATCCTGATGTCCAGATCTACTGAGAATACACATGGTGTTTATGTGAAATAGTAAGCTTGACTATGGAGTGGAGAGATTTAACCAAACCCAAGATCGAGCCCCTGGGTGGGGTAAGGAAAGCTGCATATTAAAATTCCTAATCCATATTAGTGAAGGTGTAGGTTTTTATGCAAATATGTAAGTATGTGTCCTACAAGCTTGAAGTTCATTTCCTCTGATCAAGATACAATGCTAAATTGTATTGACTTCAGATACAGTAAATTCAGATACAAAGCTTAATCATATGGAATTGAGTATCCGAAGAGCTCATTGCAGTGTGCTTCATTCTACATTTGATCCTCACAACACTTGTGGTAATTCAACCAAGGGACAATAACAATCCACCCAAGAAACTGAGTGCAGATTTAAATTTACATCTCCTCTACATCACACAGGCTTTCTGCAGAATTGTATGTGATTTATTTTCTGCCAGGATGTTCATATCTTGCTTCCTAAGTGGTTTGCAATAATAATTAAAAACATGCAATACAAAATAAAACAAGTTTGCAATTACAGTAATTAGCAGTCAAAGTAATTAAAATTCAAAGTCAGAGAACAAAGTGGGTAAAATAATGTCTTTGTTGGATGAATCAGTTTTGCTAGTCCTCAGTTACTGCAGATCCGATGGCAGTCACTGAGACCCAGAGCATTTTAAAAAAAATCAAGGGCATAATATAACCAAAAGTCAAATGTGAAACATTTAACTCCCATTCATTTCAGTGGGAGCTATTTTAAGTACATGCTTTAACCTCGAGCTGGAATCAATGTGACTTAGATGTGCTTAATTTGGGCCTGATTGTGTCCAAAATAGACTTGATTGCACATCTAAGAGATGGCAGATTGCCTTGCCATTTTGGGACCCAGAAAAATGGAGATAGGCTCTTTTAATTGAATCATAGTTGGCTTACGTTTTGCCTAGAAATTGGCTTAAAACTCAAGTTTAATTAAGCCCTTCAGCACCATTCTAGCAAATAAAAACATGCTGAGAATGATATATTTAACTTGATGTAATGTTTTCCAGCTGCATTCCAGTTTCATTTGGTTATTACAGAATCCTTAAGGTTCAAGCTTAGAAGTAGCACCAGCAATCATTTGTCCCAAGCGGTTCCTTCCATCTCTGGACAGGCCCAGAGATATAAGCTACCTGCAGGACAAACAGATAGGCAGAATCTGTCAATTCCCCCTTCAGCTAGTCTGCTGAGTTCACTCAGTATAACCACCTGGAGACAAATCTATTACCTAATATATATATATATATATAGAGAGAGAGAGAGAGAGAGAGAGAGAGAGAAAATAGATAGATAGATAGATAGATAGATAGATAGATAGATAGATAGATAGATAGATAGATAGATAGATAGATAGATAGATAGATAGATAGATAGATAGATATGGTGGTGATGATGATAAGCTGTCTTGATTGCACATACTGGAGAAAGCCAGAGATAATTTTATATCAATCAATTATACTTCTCCACAGACATAATAAGCTAATGTTATTGGCTATAACTTTAACTTTTAATGCATGGGTCTTCTACCTGTGGGTTGGGACACCAATGGAGTGGAAAGCTCATGGCAACCTTTCAGATCCTGTGCAAGAGACTGCTTGGATTCAATCCAATAATACTCTTGCCTTCTCCAAACTGAGTTACTGATATACAGTAATCCTAAACTGCCTCTTCTTGCTCTCTTGTCCTGGATTTTAAGACCAGCTCTGCTCAGTGTACTACCTCAGAGAATTGTTGTAAGGACCCAGTTGTTGCAAAGACCCAAGAGGAAAGGCTTGGAAGTGCAGATGGGTGTTGATGGCACTGTGGAAAGTTGGATTGATTGGGTCCTGGCAGGTTTCAGAGTGGGTCTTCAGTTTCATATATTATTATTTGTTTAATGGGGTTGTGTTATGATAAAGGCGGAGACCACCCATTTTAGAGGAACCTGCCCATTACAAACATAACTTTTCTGGTTAAGTTGAAATAAAATTAAATGCCACCAGAGAGAATACTGAAAACTTGAAACTGCACTTATTACCACTGAAAATTTTTTAACTGCATTTCTGAGTTTGTATGTTATAAATTTCAACCTCATTTGTTTATATCTTCAAAGACAAATGGATGTATAAAAATTGGTTCACCTTACGTTTTAAACAGAAGGTTTTCTGATATATGTTACCAAGATGCTGTTTATACTGTGGAGAAAGTCATGGAATTTGTCCAATGGCAAGGCTCCATATTTTTGACCGATGATAATGCAGAGCAGCTGGACAGGCCTCATCGTGAATGGAGATAATTTATAATCCATGCTTTCACTTAGAAAGAACGTGAATTTAAATAACATTGGTGCTTTGAAATTGTGCCTTCCAAACGAAGACAGCATACCTGCATGTGTGGCAGAGGAAATAGGAAATGGAGAGTGTCTTCCTGAAGCACTGACAAGCATGGAACATGGTTTGGAATTTTAAGGGGTGTTGCAACCACTTTCAAATTATGGTCTTCGTAACACAGATATCCTTACATATCTAACTCCTTGGCATTTTGTATTTATCATAATAAATAACTATGGCTACTACTGATACTAAACAGCCATGCTTAGATGAGATTAAAGTGAGGCTCCATGAACTCAACATTATAAATCATAAGTGGGAGCCTCGTGTTATGTAACATCCCACAAACTGATGTACTTACCACTTGTTAATGTAAAGAGGCTTTTCATTACTTTTCAACAGGGAACCACAAATTGTGCCTGGGCTTGTAGCCAACAATGATCTCTACTAATCAGAAAAAGGTAGCAAAAGTGCATCTGAGCATAAGCAGAGTGCCTTTCCTTTCTACTGACAAACTGCAGCCTACCATTCTCCAGACAGAATTAATAGAGAAGGGTTTATGGGACAACTGGCATTGCTTCCTTCTACCACGTTACCAGTATAGTTTGTTTCTTGTTCCCACCTCCCTAGCAAATGCACATAACATAATGAGAAAATACAGGACCAAACTGCACCTTATGTTAAATGTATATTTTAGTTAAATAATGTAGTAGAACTGGCCATGGGGTGGGTACTGGCAGGAAAAAACCATACAAGTAATGTAACATGTAGTTTGACCCTGTCCATTAAATAAATACAATAATTTATTTAAATTCATACTGGTTTTTCCCAACTCCCATTTGGTAGCAATGCACAGTGAATGTAGGGTTTTCTTTAACAACTTTCCAAAGTTTACACACACACACACACACACACACACACACACACACACACAAAGAGAGAGAGAGACAGAGAGAGGCAAGGGGGTCAAAACTAGATCATCTTTTGAAAATTTAGTCTCAGTATAATTCTCCAATTTTCAGCTAAGATTAATATTAATATTATAATATTAACATAATATTAATATAACATCAATAACACTAACAGTAACATTAATATCATATAGGATCTATTTATCCTGTAGTTATACTACCAATGGAATCTCTCCCTCTCTCTCTCTCTCTCTCTCTCTCTCTCTCTCTCTCTCTCTTTGGTGGTGTGACAGAAGATGGTGTAAAAATACACAAATGTTTCGATGGGGAAATCGTTCTTCCTCTCCCTGTGTATGTCTATCTACCTATGTACTCCTACACATGCATAGGATTGAATCATAAACAGACTTATTTGCCAAAAACCAAAGCTAAATATAAGACTTTGGCAGAATATAATTTCAACATCAGGCATGAATCAAACATACATAAAAGAGACATTTCACAATGTAACCTATAAGATTTATATGGGGGCAATGAGGGGTTTTTACCTTTACTGTCAAAACTTGCAGATTTATTTTGTTTTATACATGAGTCACCGACAAATAGGACACAGAAGTTATCTGAGTGCCATGATGTGAGTGGCGAGAAGGATTGTGTTAAAAGACAAACCTGAAAGATTGTCTGTGAAAATGAACAAGACTGGGCAGGATCGGGACACTCTGTTCTAGAACGTTGTACAACCAACCTATATGTAGAGGAGCTTGTTGATGGTATGAATAGCACTGCTGATAGAGGGGTTTAGAAAGCTCCATACTTCTAGATTCTCATGGGTGCACAAGATCTGGCACTCAAAGTAAGGTTGATTTGCATACATGTAGCAGAGAAGGCAAGTTGCCACAAGACAATAACATGTTCAGGAATTTCCATCATGAATCCCTTGTACCTGTATAGCTTGTTGACTGTAAAGAGCATTTCAAGGTATGTGATATAGTCCTTGCAATAACTTGTAGTCCTTGAAATAACTCATCTCCATATGACAGATATGGTATAGCAGCTGGCTAGTCCTAGTGATAGTTCATGGAAGAACTCCTGGAAAACCGGGTTTGGTAGTAGCACTTTGAAAAAAATCTTGGTTTAGTGGCCCCTAACCTGAACATGAGCCAGCGCTGTGATGCAGCTACAAAACAATCAAACCAAATAATAGATCACCAGATTTCTCAGGGAGCGCATGAGAAACAGGAGACCCTGCTTCCTGGTGCCCTTCCTCGCATCTGGCATCAGCATCTAATGTAATGCAACACACCCTTTGGAAAGTTGTGACCTAGAGCACAATCCTAACCATGTCTACTCAGAAGTAAGCCCCATTGTGTTCAATGGGTCTTACTCCCAGGAAAGTGTCTTTTGAATTGCAGCATTTGTGAATCTGTAGAATCTGTAAATTGTAGTGCACAATTTACAAGGACACACAAGAAAAAAATTGTTGGGGCACCATTAAAAAATTCCTGGAAACTGTAGGGGTGTCGGGAATGAAGAACTTTTGGAAACTTTTGATCTAGCCAGACACAGTTGTAAACAGGATGTTGGACTACACAGGCCCTTAGCTTAATCCAGAGGGATTTTACTTCTGCTTTTATCTACCAGAACAAGAGAAATATAAATCCCAAACACATTCTCTGCTCCAGACAAAACTATGCGTTCAATACACATAAAATACCCCACTTTCTGACAGTTTGTTTTCTGATGGTTCCACTCTTTCAACACCTTTCAATTATACCCAGAACTCATTCATTCAACACATGCTTTACTCTTTCAACCTCTCTCTGCTGGTCTAAAGGCTAAAATTGTCTTCCCTGATGTTGATTTGCATGTGAGAGGGAAACTGTTTTTGGCATTTCCTTATGACTTTCTTCAGTAAATAACTATCATTCAAATACAAAAGATATTAATTGCCCACATAGGCCTTTGTAAATTTTACTGTAATTTGGGATGTATTTTGTCTATGTGTGAATAAATGTCTGTTATTTAGGGTTTGCAAGTTGAATTTATGTCTTTTTGGTGACCATTTTGCATTTGCAAGCTGAAAAAGATTGAGTTTCACTTTGCAATGGTTTTCATTTTTGGACTGTGCCCCAGTCTCTAACTTGGCATCCATCAGTCTTGAAAGACTATGGTATCATGCTCAACGCTAATGCTGCATGCGAAGCACAAAGGCCTGGGTAGCAAATCCCCCCTCTCCATACTACTGAAATAGTCCAATGGAATGGCAGAGCCAATACGATTGGTTCAACCTGCGTCGCAGAGCTGGTCTAAGGACAGGAGCTCACCCTGTTTTGTGGGGATCTGGGTCTCGAACCCTGGCCTACTGATTAACAGGCACAGTATCTTAACCACTTGCGCCACCCACAGCCTAACCTGTCCAATAAATGGGTGATGCCTGAATATTTGTCAAGGTAAGAGTGGAAGTTCTGTTCTTCCACAAGTTCTTGTGTGGGTGGAAGGGCAAGAAACCGAAGTGGAACCATGACACACCTCTTATGCTGGATCCTAGCCCCATTCCCAGACAGCCTGTGCCAGCCCCAGGATACTCAAATTTCTGCCACCTATTTCAGTGACACAGATCTGAGTAGCCCCATTGGGGTTGCTGCTGTGTTGCCCGGGATAAGAGGAAATGTTTCCTCTTGCTTCAGGCTGGTGCAGCAGCAGCAGCCCAAAATTTGTGCTGGATATGACGCAGGCACACCAGCATGCCTGTTTATTGCAAGTTAGGATTGTGTTGGCCGAGGCAGTAATTGGCATTTCCTTATGGCCAGATATTGGCTGATTATGAATTATGAAGTAAATGGGAGGTCATCAGCCAAGTCCTAACTAATGTAATGTGTTGGCATCTAACTATTTATTTATTTACTAGCAAAACACACCCACATTGCGAGAGTAAAATACCCCCCTCCTATGTATCCTTCCCCCCTTTGCGCATCATTCCCCCATTGCGCATCATCCCTCCCATGTGCATCAACTCTTAAGGATTAAATTTCCTTAAGGATTAAATTTCAGCCCCTTATGGATTAAATTTCATCACATTGGTTCTTGGTGGGTGTTGATGTCACAAAAGGAACACCCTCCCCAAATTTCATGCTTCTCAGTCCAGGGGTTGGAGCAGAGCATCCCTCAGTCACCAATTCTTCAGTGCAAAGTATAAGGAGGAAAATGCATTGTGCCCCATTTCACCCCCTTCCAGTTGGAATTTCCGAAAACTGGTTCTTAGTTACTCCCTCCATCACGGAAGGAACACCCACCCCAAATTTCACACTTCTAGGCCCAGCGGTTTTGGCAGGGTGTTGATGAGTGAGTGAGTCAGTGAGTGAGTCAGACAGTTAGTCGGTGACTTTTCTCTTTTATATATATATATATAAAAGATAAATTCATATCCTGCCTTTCTCAGGTCAAGGTCAACTCAAGCTGGCTAACAAGAAGACTTTAATACATTCAATAAAAAACATATACAGTGGCGCCTCACGTAAAGAACGCCTCACGTAAAGGAAGTTTCATGTAACAAACAAAAAATTCTCTAGGATTCTGCTTCACGTAAAGAAAGTGCTTCACGTAAAGAAAACATTCGTTGGCAGTTGGGGCAGACGCGCTGGCCGGCAGCCTGTTTAAAAAGCGTCAGGGCTGCCATCGCACCTGCCCATAGTGAAAGCAACACTTCCCTGCTGTTCCTCCTGTGGCTGGGCGTTCTCTGGGCAGAGGGAGAGAAGAGCAGTGGAGAAGAGGGAAGCAGCTCAGGGCCAGACAGAAGGGAGCAGGGGGGAGAGAGGCTCTGGATGGAGAGAAGGAGAAAGTGGGGAGACACTTTGAAATTGTCTTGGATTGCAGCCTCCTAACCATGTCTACCCGGAAGTAAGCCCCATTGTGTTAAAAGGGTATTTCTCTCAGGAAAGTGTCATTAGGACTGCAGCCTAAGTAGACTTCATAAGATCATGCACACTGAGTGCATGTTTTGAATTCAATTCCAGTGTTCTGTCATCATTTTTATATCCGGTTAATATTTTCATATGAATATTTTTGGGGTTGTGGAACCAATCATCTGCATTTCCATTATTTCCTATGGGAAAATCCGCTTCACGTAAAGAAAGTTTCACGTAAAGAAACTGCCTCCGGAACGAATTAATTCTGTTATGTGAGGCGCCACTGTAAAACATTTAAAAACTATGCTGCACTATGTGAGAGATGTTTGACTGTTGATTATTTCCTTGAGATAAATGGACATTTGTCTTAGGTGAATGACTTCCCATTTACCTCATGGTTAGTAATTTAGCCATAAGTAAATGCCAAATTGTGCCTTGGCAGTGCAATTCTAAGGGTGCAATCCTGAGTAACTACAGGGAGTCCTTGCTCCAGTGTAAGAACCATTTGCTCTGGATTGCAATATGAATTTCCCATAGGTTTTCACTAGGTGGTGCAGTAACTACAGGGGCACGTAAAGCCTCTTACATGCTCCCATAGTTACTCTGGATTGTAGGGTAACTTGTGCTGAATAGGCAGGCTGTTGTGCCTACGCTGTATCTGGCGTTAAGTTTGGGGCTTCAGTTCTACGAGCCTGAGGGAAAATTTTTTCCCCTTACCCCTTAGAGGGCTCGAATAGGGAGGCTGTAGCACAGATAATACACATGGCATTTCCAATTCTCCACAACAGAAATATTTGTCACTCTAATAATACGTCTGCTATTTTTAAGAAAATTGAACTCCCCTTGGCCTGAATGTCTTTTTCCCCCCACAAGGGCATGAAAGAGGCCTAAAATATTATTAGTCTAATGATTAAATGAAGTGTTTGGAGACATGGAGGTCTTGCTCTTCTAAATACGTAGGGGAGGAATGAAAATGACAGGAGGCAGGAGAGATTCCAGGATTGAATGCCTCTTAGGTCTAATGAGAATTACTTATTTAATTCCTTCATGTTCCATGTGGGAGATGAGGGTCCCTGTGCTGTAAAACACAAGAATCTTGGTGACCCACTTACTGAACAACGTGACCTTAGTTGCACCTAAGGGACATCTTCACTAAGCCTGTGAACATAACTGTAGAATATATTTAACAGCTCAGCACACATGGAAATTGTACACACAGAAATACTTCTTAGCTCCACTTCATGAACTTCAGTGGGTCTCATGGTAATAGTAGTTTAGAAGCAGCTAAGGCCAGTCAGAAAATTAGAGTCCAGTGAATGTTGTCTGGATTCAATGGAAAATAATTCCCTTAGGATTTTTTCTCCTGCCTTTGATAAAATTTGTATTGTTACCAAAACTGATACTGAAACTATTCATTTTTACCTTTAAAGGAGTGCATTGCACTTATGCCAGTGCTGGAAACTTGGTTAGGAATGTGCCCTCCAAAAATCCACAAATATGTAATGAAAATGTATATATGAGACAGATCATTCACAAGCAGACAATGCCTTTTCCCCCATTTTCTTGGTTAGAAATATTATTGTTGAGTGGAAACTCAAGAAAGGTCCAGTTGTTGACATAGCTTTTTAAAAGTAAACATTCTCCAGGCCCTTATGAGTTTGTCATGGATGACCTAGAATCCTTCAGTGTTAAACTGACCTGAGTCAGTCCAAGCTCATTCATCTAAATGTCTGATATGCTCATTCATCTAAATGTCTGATATACAGGCACCCCCCTCACCCCCACTTATTGAATGGGTTAGGGACCGGAGCACTGTCCAAAAGTGAAAACTATGGGAAAATTATTTTTTTTTTTTGGTTTATAAATGTTGCTTCCAATGATTTTTTTTTAGCTAGCAAATTTCAACTGCCCCTTTTATCTTACAAATCCCTGCTCCATGCAAAGGTTTCTGAAAATGGATTCTCGTTAACTCCTTTGGAAATGGGATTAGCACACAAGTTACAACGTAGGGAAGAGCATTTTTGACTTTTAGAACAACTGAGAGAGGTTGCAAGAGAGAGACCCACTCTACTTGCTGCTTTGTGGTGCCTAGTGCCCAGTAGGAGTGCCTGATAAGTGTGTGCAGTGCCTGGTGGTGCCCGGCTTCTGGTGCCCATGCCTGGCATCCAGTGATGTCTGGAGGTGCCCAGCGTCTGGTGCCCAGTGGTGCCTGGTGCCCTATATGGATGCCCGATGTCTGCTGATGCCCTCTGCCCACTGTGGAGTGGTGTCCAGGGTTGCCTGTAGGGATGCCCACTGCCTGGTAGGGATGCTCAGTGCCCACTGCCCTCTACCCACTGATGCATGTTGGTGCCCAATGGTGCCCAATGCCAGATGGCCCTGTGTCCTGTGGTGTCTCATGGTGCCAGCTGCCACCTGATGGTGCCCCATGCCCACTGGTGCCTGCTTCCTGGTGGTGCCTGCTGGTGCCCGCTGCCTATTGCATGATGGTGCCGGTACTGCTCAATGGTGACTGGTAGAATGCCCAGTGCTCAGTCAGTTACCCACTGGTGGCAATGCCTGCCGGTGCCTGCCACCTGGAGCCACTGCCTGGTGCCCACGAGTGCCCAGCCATGCCCAGGGCCCACAAATATTCTTGAAATTTTACTCTCACCACAGCGGGTTCATTCTGCTAGTAAAGAATATTTGCAACACATTCTCTTTTACATGCTCCTTTCTGAAAAACTTTCAGGTCCAATGATGCTACTACTTTAGAGTTTTAAAATAGTGAAATGCATCCCTGTTTCTTTCTGAAAGAAAATGTCTTTTCACTTAAAGAAAGCAAAGATAAGAACACTACCATTTAGAGGGTTTTTATATGTCTTGCATCCATCAACGTGGACTGATGGGATTGGCTTCCAACAATCTTTTCTTTCTATAGAACAATTATCAAACTGCTTAATAGCTCTTATTTCCATTACAGTCTTACTTCAACATTTTAAAAACTGGATTTTTTTGTTCTGCAACATGCAGTTATCTTATTCTGCCATAATGAAAACAAATCTGTCCTTAACATGAATTACATTACACAGATTTTTGAACATGCTGATCCATGAAATAATGTTTCAAAATGGCTTATTGCATCATGATTTTTGTTTTTTATCATTAAGAAAATATGCCAACCATATTTAAGAAATATGGCAACCTCTGCCTCCTAAAAGTTCCAGATATATAATGAGACCCTTGTGCCAAAAAGTTTGGACACCCCTGGTCTAGGGAATGGAGGGAACTCTTCAATATGGAACAATACTATGAACTTGTAACTTCCATTCAACAAAATTTGACTCACCAAGCAATATTCAGCATAAGAAACAAACTATAATTTGTATTTAGTTCACTTTAAGCCCAACAAAACTGATGTAGGTGCTCACCGTCTCGCTCCCTATGCTATGAGTAGTCTGAGTTGTGGTCATCTTGTTACAGATTTCTTCTGATCTGAGGAGGGATTGAGGTGTCCAGGAGACTAATGTACCCAAGCCTTAATATTGAATCCATTGTTTATCTAAGAGTGAAGAGGCCTATGTGCATTATCAGGCCAATATTATTTTATCCATCTCTTTGCCGGATTTGGTGAACCTTATTGTTATCTATTTGTGTGTTTGCACTATGTACCCAGTTTCTCTTTCTGATGCGTTCCGCTGATGGATCTCGAGTGTTTTTGTGGAGACAGCATGGGAGCTCCAAAACTCCTCATGAAAACCAATATGTGTTTAACACATAAACAGAAAATTGTAGATGAAAATGTTGTGTAAGAGATAAAGAGAGGCAGATGGTGCAGATCTAATTAAGAACAACAACAGGAAAAAAACAGAAACATGGAAATGAATCTATTCTATACTATTGATTTCACATGTAATGTGATGGAAAAAATGTTTCCATGAGTTTCACTACTGCTTGGAAATTATAAGGAGATAGATATAGAAAAATGGTTTTCAATTCTCAAATGAGGTTTCCAACCAGTTATGAGTCTTATGGCAACAGAGTTGCCCTTGGAGAGGGGGGGGGGGTAGAGAGAGAGAGACAAAGAGAAAGAGCCTGCGGAAACATTATTGATTGGGATCAATACTAATTGGCCCAGATATGCACTTCTTCCCTCCTCCCCAAATCCTAATTCATCATGGAGCAAGCCATGATGGGAGAAGAGGGAACAGCCAGCCCCCTCCTGCTTACCCACTGCCAAGTAGTCCATCTACGTATTACCCAGTAACCTGTTGCAGAACTGTAGAACTTGAGTCTGCGAATGGGTTCTCATGGAAAGGGGAGATGTTGGGATTCATGACAAGCTGGTGAAGAGGATATAAGATAGTTTAGGTAAGGAAGGGATGTGTGGAGATGGGACATGGAAGCCTGGGAGGAAGGAGGACGTGAGACGGTATGAGGAGCATAAACCCTGGTGCTGACTCTGATGCTGGAAGGGGTGGGGGTATAAATGAAGTCTTCTACAAAAGGACAATGGTTAATGCCTACCAGGTCAACTGACTTTGGGTGCAATACTAACCAACTTCTCAACAATGAGATAAGGGCAATGCAGTGTCAAGGTAAGGGAACAGATATTGCCTTACCTTAAGGAGGCTTCCATGTCTGTCCCCAGACTGTCTCCTAGGATGCAGCATATGCCTCACAGGTACATCTATGTCAGTGCAGGAGAGTTGGTTGGGAATGCACCCTTTCTCCTCTAAGGGTATGTATGTATGTATGTATGTATGTATGTATGTATGTATGTATGTATGTATGTATGTATGTAGGTATGTATGCATGTATGCATGTATGCATGCATGTATGTATGTATGTATGGAGTTGCTATTTGCAACATTCTCTCTATCGCAGAATATTGCTTAGATAGCCAAATGTTGCTGACTGGAAGTAACAACTTCATAGAGCGTTTTCCATACTGAATAGCACTTCCTATCCCTATACTTCAAAACACACTGGGCAACTTTTATCATATACTAGCAAAAGTATACCCGTGTTGCAGGAGTAAAATTCCCCATATGCCATCCCCCCACTGCGCATCAACCGCCCATGCACATTAACCCCCCATGTGCATCCACCCCCATGCACAACATCCCCCATGTTCATCCACCCCCTGCACATCATCCCCTTATGTGCATCAACCCCCATGAGCATCAACAACCATGCATATCTTTCCCCCATGTGCATCAACCCCCATGCACACCAACCCCATGTACATCATCCCCCATGCGAAACATCCCCCATGTGCAATGCCCCATGTGCAGCATCCTCCCCGGTGCAACCCCTCCCTCCGAACAACAACCCCCCCTCTCCTAACCCTCCTTGCGCAACAACCCCCCATGCGCACATCTCCCATATGCACAGCCCCATGCGCATCAATCCCCCATGTGCATCAACCACCATGCACATCAACCCCTCATGCGCATTATCCCCCAATGTGCATCATCCCCCATGTGCAACAACCCCCATGTGCAATGCCCCCATGCGCAGCATCCTCCCCAGTGCAACCCCTCCCTCTGAACAACATCCCCACTCAACTGCACCAGGCACCAAGCTCCAAATTGGCTGGATGTTGGTCAGTCTTCCATGTTAAGTATAGGACAAAAACATGTTGCACCCCTTTTCAGCCCCTTAAGGGTTAAATTTCTCCACATTTTGGTGGGTGTTCATGTAATATAAGGAACCCTCCCCTCAGTCACCGATTCTTCAAGGGAAAGTACAGGAAGGAAAACGTGTTGCACCCCATTTCATCCCCTTCCAGTTGGAATTTCCGAAAATGGTTCTTAATGGATCCCTCCATCATGGAAGGAACACCTACCCCAAATTTCATGCTTCTAGGCCCAGTGGTTTTGGCTGTGCGTTGATGAGGGAGTGAGTGAGTGAGTGAGTTTTCAATTTTATATATGTATAGGAAAAGAAAATTCTTGAATTCTGCTATTGTTTTCTGGTGGGGGGAGATTAATGCAGTTCATTGGCCCTGTTTTAGCCCACCTCACAGCCCATTCTCCTTATGAGAATAAAGTTTTGGATGGGGGCTTTGAATACTTTCTTGAGCTCTTTGAAGAAAGAAAGGGGAAAAAATAATGCAAACTTTTTTTTCAAAAAAACTGCACCACATGGTTCTCATATGTGCAAGACATGTGCTCTGTAGCTTAGCTTTGGCAGCTGCTGTGTAAATAGCAGGGTCAGGAAGGACACATAGGCAGGGTGACCAGATGCCCAAACATCAAAAGGAGGACAAGGTCTTGGATTCCTCTCAGACTGGCCATTCTGGCAAACAATGGCATGTTTGCCTACTCATTAGTTAAACCACAATATTGGGCACTGGCACTTTCACTTTCCCATAGAGCTCAATGCATATTCTTTATTTTTAGTTTTTTGGCCATAAATTTTGATAGAAAGGAGATATTTCAAAACTGTATTCTGCTCTTGAATATGAATCCAACAACATATGGCATGACTGGGTACTGCACACCATTGCAAAGTTCCAAAATGAAGCCCTTTTGGAGGACACCCAGACAGGAAGCAAAAACAAGGACGAATCCGGAAATTTCCAGTCATATGATTACCCTACACATAGGTAAAAGATGATGGAAGAGAGGCTGTTCTCATAGTGTCTTTGTGTGTCCATATACATCACAGAACAGTTGAAGTGTGGACAAGGAAGCACCCTCTCTTTGTATTTCCCTCCAATACTTGCAGCAGTTTCAAGAATCCCACAAGGGAAAGATGTCCAGGAAGTGATGTGGGCAGCTCATTTCAGGGCCTCAAGTGACGAGTGGTTGATCCCCACATAAAATTCCTAATATTTCAGTGATCCTGTTCACAAGTTGCAGTGTGTTTCCCACTGGTGTGGGTGCATCAGCTAAGGGCAGGGTGACCTAAAGAGGACATGATCCCCCCCCCAAAAGCAAGTAGGACACCCAAAAAAATTTGGACAAAATAAAAACTAAAATCACTCATATTTATTGTTTTCATGTGGTTAATTTAAATACGTACTATACTGTATTGTGGGCTGGTAGTGGCGCAAGTGGCTAAGACACTGTGCCTGTTAACCAGCAGGCCAGGGTTCGATTCCCGGGTCGGCCCCACAAGACAGGGTGAGCTCCTGTCCTTAGCCCAGCTCTGCGACGCAGCTGGATCCAATCGTATTGGCTCTGTCTTTCCATTGGACTAATTCAGTGGCGTGGAGGGGGGGGGATTTGCTGCTTGGGTAACAGCCTATCCTCCATAAAAATCCAACCCAGGCTTTCATGCTTCGCATGCAGCATATGCAGCACTGAGCACGATACCATAGCCTTTCAAGACTGACGGAGGCCTGCTTTATACTGTTTTCCTTATTATCAGTGCTTTTTTCTGAGGGGGGAGTGCCAGTTCTCACCACAGTTCATCCCCATAAGATGGGGCGCAATCCAGAGTAACTACGGGGAGTCCTTGCTCTGATGTAAGAACAATTTACTCTGGATTGCAATATGAATTTCCCATAGGTTTTCACTAGGTGGTGCCGTAACTACAATGACATAAATGTTTCTTACGTATTCCTGTAGTTACTCTGGATTGTAGGGTAAGTATTAATTTGCTGCTGGCAGGGGGCGGATGGGAAAAGGTGCCAGTACTGAATCCCAGTGAGTACCCCCAGAAAAATACCTGCTTATTATTACATTTGAAATTATTATCTACTGTATAATTTCTTACATACTCTTTATTAGTTACAAGAAGGCTACATACTGCCTGCGCAAACGGAAAAGGATGAAAAAAGAATTTTTGGGGGACACAAAACAAAAAAGAGGATAAGTCCTGGAAAAAAAGGGATATATATATTCATTCTAGTCAAGAGCCTTTTAATTGAGACTGAGAAACCTGTTGCAAATCTGTAAAGAATATATACGAATACTGCCAAAGTTGAAATGTGCTTTAGTAAGTAGTTCTTCAGAGAAGTGAGCAGCTGGCAAGACCTCTGGGCTGCCCTTGGAGTACAAATGGAACGGTAAACATTATCACCAGGTAAAAAAGTGAGGTTTCCTGAGGCTGCAGTAAGTAAAGCCTGTTACATCTTCTGGTATTAATCATAATAAGTGCTTTATCTCTGGCTGTCATGTTTAGTTTCTGCATGCAATTTACCTCTCAGGCAGGCTGTTCACAGTATCAGTCAGCCTTATCTTGGAACTTATAGTCTTCAAGAGCCTAAATGTATTTCCACCATAGTTCCCACAGTTAATGCGACAAAATCTAACATAAGTGCTATTTTAAGACCAGGCTGCAGCCCTTTACAAAAAACAGGGTTGCTTATATTCTGACCACTCCTATCAGTTTGGAGGGGATAGAAGGGAGCGTAGATTTGACTTCAAACCAAACTTTGGCTTTCGCATGACTCTGAGGTGCTCTCTATGGCCCCTCACACTTTCCTGTCTGCCCTCCTATTTTATCTTGACACTAATTGATCATTAGGCATTCCATTTTCTGTCCAAAGCAATGCCCTGTCTGCCTAAATGCTTTCAAAAACTCCAAAAGTGGTGATTATTTGACAAACTATAGTTCCTGGAAGTCTTTTATTGACAGACATTTTCTCAAGGCCATGTCACCAGCGGGTTTGCAGATGGGAAGCCTTCAATGTTTCTTGTGGTTGATCAATATATCAGTGTCATTATTAATTTCAGCTTTTGCATCTTTACTTTTTAGTTAAAGCATCTTCCATGCATGGAAAGGCAGCTTTACACCTCATAAGAACACTTGTGCAATGGCATAGCTATAGGGGGGCAGTGCAGTAAGTACTGCAAATGCCACAATGTGTCAGGTAAGCAGTCCTTGCCACTCTCCATCAGAGCCATTCTGGACAACCACAGCATCATGCCGTGCTTACATGGTACAATGTGGCACTTGCAATACATACCATGCCACTTCCCATTTTTTACAAGGATACACAACAAGTGTATTGCTGCTTCGGAGCACAGCAACATTAGTGTTTTGTGCACATAATGGCTGCAATCCAGAGCAAATTCAGCCTGCTCTGACCTAACTGCACTCTCCTAACTATTCTGTATCCAGAGCAGAAAGTTATGCTGAATCCAGAGAGTCAGGAAACCTGGGCTGCCCTAACTGCTCCAGAGCATGCTAAGTAATTGACACAAGGGGAAGACTTGCTCCTGAGGAGACACCCCTCAGATCACACTGAACAAGGAACAGCTGTGGTGCCTACAGTAGTGACATGACTCTGCACATCACCTGGTGCGGAAGTCTGTGCGTCATCCCTGGGATGCGCCCCCCCCCCCCAACCTGGACTGCACAGTCACCAAAGTTGGCGCCTGCGCAGTTGTTTCTGAAGCCAACTGGCTTCAGAAAGAGTACTTCCAGGCACCATCTCTGACACCTGCGCAGTACTTTTCTGAAGCCTTTTGGCTTCGGGGGAGACTGTGCAGGCGTCAGAGTTGGTGCTTGTGCAGCACTCTTTCTGAAGCCATTCGGCTGCCGCTCTGCCTCCTGAGTGAGGCCGAATGGCTGTGCAGAGGCGTGGACTTTCTCTGCTCTAAGGAAGTCTCCTCTGAAGCTGTTCGGCATGCTCACTGTGTTTCTGCCCAGTGCACCTCAGATGGCCGTTCAGGCCAGCTCCTCAGACAAGTGGCAGCTTCTGGCTGATTCTCCGCCTTGGAGAAGGCCTGAATGGATGTCCTGACGCCTGGGGCCTGCCAAAGGACAGTCAAACTCCTCCAGCACATCACCCCATACGGAGCACATCACCCAATGCAACCCACACCAGCCGCACCAGTCTGGTGACGCCACTGGGTGCCTGCCTTATAAGGAGTCCCTGATGAGATGCCAGTACATTCTACAGTGAATACAAGGGGCTTCTTGGAGTGGCCTGCTGTATCCTGAGGTTTGTGGGCAGCCGTAGTTTGTTCCATATCCTGAGGTTGAGAGGAAGGGGTTGCAGCTAGGCTGGCCAAGAACTCAGATTTTTGGTCAGCACTGCCATTCTTACTCAGGCCTTATCATGGACCCCTATGGGTCTACTCATTACTATACCTGCTCCTGAGGTGGTATAACTCTGAGGGCTGGAAGAGGGCATTTCTGCCTTGGAAACAGGCTCTGGATTCAGAGTAACTGCTCTGCCCTAGGCAATGCTACACATGCCCTCAACTTGCCTCTCCTGAGCTGCTTAGGCTGCCCCAGTTAGGGCAGAGCAGGTCCACCTCTCTTAGGGCACCCTATCTTGCCTTGCTCTGCCCTAAGCCTCCTTCAGAGTAACTGGGCTGGAGCATCTTGCAGTTGCTCCAACCTAGTGTTAGATAGGGCAACCTAAGGGCTCTTATGTGGACAGATTAGTTGCTCTGGATTGGGCTGAATGTCAAGGTCAATCCAAACGTGTTCTTTTTTGCTTACAGAATACCATACACAAACTGCAGCATAAGAAACATGGGTTCCAGACAAAGAATTTGTGAAACATGAGATGTTATTTTCTTTGCACGCTCATGTCCTTGGAACCAACCCGAGTTTCTATAGGTGCAGTCCTAACCAATTTACTCCAGATCAATTCACCCATCTCCCTGTTCCTCTGGTGGTCTGAGGAAGCTGGCACATGTCAGCTTAACCCCCAATGCACTGGCCTAACCCCCTAGGTGTTTTGCAACACCCCCTGGCTAGCCCAGGACTTTTGCCAGCCTAAATGGGGGGGTTAGGGTTGCAGCCTGTGTTTCTCATAGTAAACAAATGGCATCAGCAAAATAGGTCATATGAATTTTTAAAAAGTTGTGATACTATAGATGACAGCATCTGATCCTATTAAATACACAATACCATATTCTCTCTCTCTCTCTCTCTCTCTCTCTCTCTCTCTCTCTCTCTCTCTCTCTCTGGTAGTTTCAGGGCACCCACCAATGCCCACTACCACGCATCCACCTGCACCATTCTGAAGACTGGAGAAGCCACACAGAGCATTCTTGGCCCCCTAATGCAGTTCTAAACCCTCCAGAGAGCCTTTAAATATTACCTCCTTTTAAAAAAGGATAAGTTAAAATTTATCTAATTAAGAAAGATAAGTTAAAAAGAATAAGTGACATTTAAAACCCTCTGGAGACCTTAGAAGAGTGTGGCGATGTGTGTGTAGCCTGTCTAGCTCTCAGATAACCTCCAACAGCAGTGGACATGAGCAGCATGGCTGAGGTGGCGCCAGCCAGCACTCATCCTGCCATGCCACCAAAGGTCACCTATCTCTATGGACCCCTCTCTAGGAATGCCATTGCCACAGAGCTGCAATGTGGCAACTGTGACGGCATATTAACTGTAGTTTAAGCTGCCAATGAGATGCATCACAAAAACCACCACCTGCTGAATCCTATAAAATTCTTGGCTGCAAATCTCTGGATATAATATATCAGCTGGCTCAAATATTCCCACAATTAAGGTTTTTTTTTAAAAAAATAGGCAATAGTTTTTACCCCCATGAAATAATTAATTTCAATCCAAAATGGGTGAACATTTTGCACAAACTAAAAATCTCGGGTTTATCTTCATCAAAACTCCTTAGACCAGGGGTGTCCGTCCAACCTTTTAGCTTCCTTGGGCCACATTGGAAGAAGACGAGTTGGTTTGGGCTGCACATAAACACTAACAACTTTTTTTAAAAAAATGTAAGGCAAAATGTAGGATGTCCTATATTTTGTCCTACATTTTTTAAACCTTGGAGTCTCATTTATTTTAATGGAGATTACTTCTGAGTAGGCATGATGCATAGGATGGGCAGTGATCCTCTCCAAGCTAAACCTTGGAGTAAGTCTCATTGATTATCATGGGGTTTTCTGCTGAGTTGCCATGCATAGGATTGGGCTCTCAGTCTGCAACTTGGGAGTAAGCCTCATTGACTTTCGTGGGGCTTACTTCTGAGGAGGCATGATGCATAGGATGGGCTGTGATCCTCTCCAAGCTTAACCTTGGAGATACGCTGCAATCCTGAACACACTTTCCTGGGAGTAAGACCCACTGGGTACAATGGACCTTACTTCTAATTAGACATGGTTGCAGCATATCTCCAAGGTTAAGCTTGGAGAGGATCACAGCCCATCCTATGCATCATTGGGCTCTCAGACTGCAACTTGGGAGTAAGCCTCATTGACTTTAACAGGGCTTACTTTTGAGTAGGTCTCAAGGGCAGCAGGCAGAAGCTGGGATAGAGGTTGAGGCTGCTTTTGAGGGATGCGGGTGGGCAAGTGCTGCAAGGTCTGCAGGGGCCAGGAGGCCCCTGCTCTGAGTGCCAGGAGGCAGGTAGGGGGAGGAGCCAGGCAGCCCAGACCAGCTTTGTGGCAGCCATCCAGGGCAGTGTGCAGAGAAGCATGCAAAATTTGAAAATGTCTGCTGCCACAAAGCTAGTTTTTCCAATGGTGGTGGCCAGCTTTGCAGGAGGGCCGCGTCCACCCTCGTCCTGGGCCACATGCGGCCCCCAGGCCACATGTTGGACACCCCTGCCTTGGACTCTGTCTGTGCAAAGATGCCAGAATGACATAGAAAGACAGGCTGATTTATAAGGAGACTCATAACAATCCTTTCTACATGATCCAATTGCAGTACAATTCTCTTATGATCTTCCAATAATCCGTCCTAATTAAGCTTCCATGATTATATTAAAATGCACTCCACATGAATGCTAGATGTAGTACATAGCAATGACTAAAGTGTCTATCACTTGGAGGTATGCATCATTTGGCAATCTTTAAATGGTTTCAATTTAGAAAGTCAAATTATATTCCATGTCTAATATTCACAATACAATTCAGTAGGTCTAGTTTAATCCTGAACTCTTATGTTACATATACTGCAGCTGTGATTTTGAACTATTTGCTACATAATACATATTGCAAAGTAAGTGTACATTCTGTGTTGCAGATACAATATTTTCCAAAAAATATACAACTCTGTATATTTATTTCTGATAAATTAACATGAAACAATTTGTAGAAACAGTGCAAAAATTAAGTGATGATTAATCAGAGAATAATGTGGTGAGAAGCCAGGAGACATTCATTTTCTGTAATAGGCATAACACTATTTGATAAGTAATATTTTAACATTTCATTAGTGGCACCAGTATAATTTGGATTGTAATGGTCTAAAACAGTTTGACTTGCCAATCTCAAATTTTCACATGCCTGCTTGTGTATCCTGGCATGTATAAATATTTATATTTATTCTGATTTGGGAGAAGAGTTTGTTTTATACGACAGTTTTGTTTTACATAGCAAAATATGGCAATGCATAAAGAATCCACTTGCTTCTCAAAGCTATGTTGTTGATGGGACTCAAAATGAAGGTTTTTATTTTATTTAAATGTGATGTAGCTAAAACACAAGGCAACCTAATACTGGGCTGCTCAGCACTGCCAATGCATTCATAACACAGGTGTTGAGTGTCACTTTTTACTGACAGGAGAGACCCAGCACTTTAATGAAGCCAGCATCATTCTGCACTGGAGGGATGCCCAGGAGAACTGCTGAGAGGTGAGTATGTCCACCAAGCAGTGGAGAGGCTTTGCAGAATGAAGACAGGGAGGGATGGTACTGGGCAAAGAGACAGGAAGGCCAGTGGGAGGATTGGGATCCTATTCCCCCCTCCAGAGCCATATGACATGGGTCTCCTGAGTTCATTGCCAGCTCAGAGGCTGGTGCAGATCCAAGAAGACCCATCAAGGCCAGTCACATCCATCATGGAGTACATCAGTGTGAGAAGGTAGGAAGGGCTAGTCCACAAAAATATTTCATAAAAGGTCTGGATGCATCTTGACCCACCCCACCTCAGTTAAGGAGGTACAGCTCCATGAGGCAAAGGTGTTAGAGTGTAAGAAGCAATAGTTGACACCATGGTCTGGTATGGGTCTGGAACTCTACCTGGTTCCTAGGAGCAACTGTTTGGCACATTTCATTCCAGGCATGCATGGTGAATACTTGAGCTGCAGCTTTATGAACCACCAGAAATCCTAGGAAAAAATATTGGCTTCTCTTTCTCAGATTGTGTTTTTTTAAGAAAAAAATCTGGTTAAATTATTTGGAATACACAACAGTCACACAATTCTCAACAATCACAAACTCCTGTTTGGAATATTTGACTTCAGTGAGCAAACAGTGTTCTAAAGTGAACACTAAACACTAGTGAACACTAAAACAGTGTTCTGCTGATGGTTCACAGAATAGCCATGGCACCCTAAACATGTCATTTGGATCACCTGATATGGCTTACTAGTAATTGCAAGCAATATTAATATATAATGCACATTGCTTTAATTAGCCCAAACCCTGGAGCTTAAATGAGAACCCATGGCCGGAAAACAGCATTCTGGAGCCTAACCCTTGAATTCTCGAAGCTGCCCCCTTCCATCTTCCAGTAAATAGCAGAAATACCAGATTACCTGATGAAGTAAACTGGCAGAAGGAGGTAGACAACTCAAATGTCATAATCAGCAGTATGAAATATTGCCAGCTCAAAAATGTGGTGCTGCTGCTTCATTACTAAAATCCTGTTGCTATATTTGAAATACAAGTTATGGCAAGATAAATATTATCTTAATAAGGTTGCAATTATAGATTATTAAGAATTGTGGAGAACAATCACATGGTGGATCTTCAAAATATTCACATCTCCTAGACTTTAAAACAGTGGGTGCAATCCAGAGTAACTATGGGGAGTCCTTGCTCTGGTGTAAGAACAATTTACTCTGAATTGCAATATGAATTTCCCATAGGTTTTCACTCGGTGGTGCAGTAACTATGGGTGCATGTGAAGTCTACTCTGGATTATAGGGAGTATAATGACACTTGTATTTTAGGCCACAGCATTGCACATTGGACAATCCTCTGACACAGAGAAAATTTCACTGAGTATTATTAGGCCTCTGAGTAATTTCAGATTCTTAAGTGAGCTGGACTAAGAGAAGAGGGCCTATGCCTAAGGGCAAAATCCAGAATAACTACGGGGCAAATCCTTGTTTGGGTGTAAGAACAATTTACTCTGGATTGCAATATGAATTTCCCATAGGTTTTCACTAGGAGGTGCAGTAACTACGGGTACACATAATGTCTCTTACGTGCTCTCATTGTTACTCTGGATTTGGGGGTAAATCCATGTTTGAGATTTTTTAACCTCAAATTTGGAATAAGTTCAGCTTTGTCTGCAGAATTGTGTTGTTTGGGTATAAGAGCACAATTCAAACCAGACTCTTGGTGCAAGATTTGCACCATCCTGGGAGAATCACAAACACCTCCTCAAGTGTCAGTTGGGCTGGCCTAAGTAATTTGTTCTGGCCCATGGAGGCTACATCAGAATCTGAGGTGAGAAGACATGATAGGTCCATACTGGCTACGTTTGGCTGGCACGGGGGTCTTGGGAAGCATGGACAGGGAGGAGGCATTTTGGAGCAGGGTAAGAGTGGGCAGTTGATGGTTCCAAATGAGGATGGCGGGAGAATGGAAATAGGACCGGAAAAGTACTTATGCTGGATCCTGTCCCCATTCCTGGCACCACAGCGCAGCTCCAGGCTGCTTAGGTCTGTGCCACCTATTGAGATGTCAGTCTCCTGGTCTCACTATTCAGATTGTGCTGTTAACCTCACATCCCAGTTTTTTTTAAGTGGCTAAAGATAAAGGCAGCTTTGAAAATCAAAGGTATAAAAGCCAATTTTTTGAGGGAAAAAAAGACATTATAAAATAATTATAGGATTCAGCAATAGTGGTTTTCCTTTCTATTCTGAATGGCTTCCTTCCTTCCTTCCTTCCTTCCTTCCTTCCTTCCTTCCTTCCTTCCTTCCTTCATTTATTTATTTATTTATTTATTTATATTCCATCATTCCCATGCCCAAGGTGGCTTCCAAAGCGTTTATCCTTTGTCCTCACAACAACCCACTGAGGCAACCCTTCATGGCAGAGGGTGGATTTGAATCTGGATCCTCCAAGTTTTTGTCTACCTACTCACTATACCCTTCTGGCTCTCCTCGCTATAATTACAAATTTTAATCACCATAAAAGCGAACTAGGTAGGTGTAAAGGTCAGCAAGTGGTATATACCAGAGGTACGAATGTCAGCAGAAGCAACCACAGTCATTATCCATACACACACATCCTTCATGCCCATTCATTCATTCATTTTTGCAGAGTTTTTCAAGGCACATGAGGCATGCTGAAAACACTGTTTTGTGTATCTATTTAGTTATCACCAAAAAAAGAGATCTCTTTCCATAACAGATCACGTGAATAACTAGAGGTAGAGTTTGGGGAGTCCTGTTGTTTGCAAGCACTTCTAACTAGGACATACCAAAATTTATCTAGATAGAGGTGTGTGTGCATTTGTGTTAGTGTGTAAGGCATCTTTCCTGTTGCACTGTACTGTAGAAGGCCACTCTCAATGAATGGTTTGTCAGCCAACTGGAAGGGTCAGCATCTCCCCATTCATACGTACACATCTTTTTGGATCCAGGAACCAACATTCGATTCATGAAAGTACAGCATAAAACTATGGAACATGAAGTATGTTGTATTTTTTTAAAATGTTGCATTTCTTACTGCTATTTCTTTAATGACTTATAAATACTTTGTAATATAAAAGGAATGGATTCTGTAATTCATTGGTTTTTCAGTGTCACACACTTGATTGAAAGGGAGAGAACTGGAGCAAATGGGGTCTAGCAAAACATTCCAGAATGATCTGTGAGACTGATGGATAGTATCTATTGTTTATTCTTTCTTGAGGTTTAAACAGGCTCACATTCCCCGGGTTGCTAATAATTGCACAGAGTAGACTTGGTAGTTTCCCACCCCCACACCCCCCAAAAAGAAAGAACTGATATATGTTTTAGTTTCTAGTGATGAAATGATAATGCTTGAATTGGAGTATACGTTTAAGATTAAAATATCAAAGATTAGACTCACATAATGGCTTTTACAATGTGAGATTATACTGTATGCCTGTTCATTATCAACTGATTGAACAGGCAATATGAATAGGATCTAAAGCAGCAGAAGATGCATAGAATAAAATAAAATAAAAACTTGGTAATCAGAAAATTAGGCTGCAGTCGTGCCTACACTTACCTGGGAGTAGGCCCAATGAGTAAATGGGATAGGATTACACGCATAGGATTCCTAGTCCCAATACAACCTTGGTGGATCATGATTTTTGGCCCCAAATCAAAGGGTTTTTGGCCCTCTTTGCAGTAAGAATTGAACTGCAAAGGGTAGGACTGCTTGATATTACACTAGGCGGCTTCAGTCTGGACCAGTGATTTAGCTGGTGCAGCTCCAACAAATCCCATTGAAGTGGTTGCCAAATGACACAAAGGAAAAAAATCCCCTTTGAGTTGTACAGGATCCACCACAAACCTTGGATTTATTCCCCCTTATCAATATCCACTTAGGTCTGCAGTGGCTCCATGGTTAAAGGCTCTACTTGTCGATGTGAAGGTTGGCAGTTTGAGACCCAAGTACTGCAAGACAGAGTGAGTTCCCATCTCTTGCCTCTCTCTTGCCCACCTAGCAATTTGAAAGCATGTAATTGCAAGTATGCAGTATGCAGGTATGTAATATTCTAGCATTTAGTGTGTAAACACAAGTATGCAAATATGTAGATAAATAGGTACCACTTGGATGGGAAAGTAACAGCATTCCTTGAGCTTTGGACTTTAATCTTGCCAGCCACATGACCATGAAGGCATCTTCAGACAACACTAGCTCTTCGGCATCGTTACAGCCTAGAGTTGGTCATGATTAGCAGGGAAATCCCCCTTTAATCCACCTTAAAACTTTGTTGTAGAAAAGGCCCCAAATGATTTATAGGGTCCAGAGTGCATTTTATCTATCTATCTATCTATCTATCTATCTATCTATCTATCTATCTATCTATCTATCTATCTATCTATCTATCTATCTACAGTATTTATATATCGCTTTTCAACTAAAAAGTTCACAAAGCAGTATACAAAGAAAATGAAAAAATAATAACTAATTAATGGCTAATGGATCCCCATCCCAAAAGGGCTCACAATCTAAAATGCAAAAGAACACCAGCAGAAGCCACTTGAACAGACATTGCTGGGGGGGGGAGGAGTGGGTAGGGCCAGTTACTCTTCCCCCTGCTAAATAAAGGAGGAACCCCCACTTGAAAGAGTGCCTCTTGCTCAGATCACATTTTAGTCCTGTGATCCAGAATATATTATTTAGATTTCATTTTTTAAATCCTTCTTTTCATAACAAACTGTAACGTGGTGTACAGTACAAAGGTTTTTAAAAATGTAATATTAATTACATTAAATAATTTTATTAATTTAAAATAATACAAACATCAACCCATATAAACTACTTTAAAAATTAAAAAAATAAAAACAACCTTGATTTTTTGTCCCAAGCAAGAGGGATAAACTAATATCTTGAAGATGGACATTCTAAAACACTGGAGCCACCACCAAAAAGGTCCTGCTTCTTGAAGAGGCTAATCCATAGCCTCAAATGAAATGGGCTTCAAAGCATGGCATCATTTACAGATGTTATTTCAACAGAAGGAAAAGCTCATGGATGCATCCATATTTTATTCCTCCTGCTGGGTGTCGCAGATACTTATTGGACTGGAATACATGGGATATTTCCCCTTGAGTTAATGATAAGAGTCCCAAGGGGCACAGAAGTCTGTACAATGCTTTATTCCCAAAGTATCCATTAGTCATAAGAAACAGAATGACTTTTGGGAACCATCCATCTTTTACTCTTTCCTCCCCTCTCTTGCAACTGTGAGTAGGTCAATGAACTGAATCCATGTTGCTTAGATGGTGCGTTAGCTACAGACGTATGTTGTGAATAGCTGATAAGTGGCATGATCAATGGCAGGCAGGACATCTTCCAGCTGCTTTGGCAGGAAAAGAAAAATAATCAGCACATGACCTGCTGTTGTCAACATTCAATGTATATAACACTGAAACATGCCAGTCTCTTTTTTCATGTTAAGCAGTCTTCACATAGCACATAGCTGAACATTCAAATTTCCCTAGCTGAACATTTTTGTGCATCATCATCATCATCATCCTATAATCCTAAGCACTTCCTAAGTTGTACAGTTTCACAGACTGGTTATTTAGTTCTCCTTCAATGTGCTCCCAGCCAAACTACTGCAAAACAGTAAAAATAAAAGAAAAAGAGCTTTTGCTTTAAACTGAGGCATTTCCAAGGTAACCACAGCATGTGGTTATTTCAGAATTAATTTGCTCTGCATCCCTGAAGACTGGATAACTTTTTGGCAGCCAGAACTATGATTGTTTTACTGGGGGGACTGCAGTTTTCAGAGTTCCACTTTAAATCTTTACATTTTGATTAACAAACTAGCCATCTGTTATTCTTTGCTAAAGACATTTTTGTACCGTGTGAATTCACTTTAGCCTTGGATAATGTAGGACAATTCACATTTATTAAATGATAATAGTTCAGAAAACAAATGTCTCAAAGGAATTTGCTGTACTAGCATTGCCAGATTGGTGCCTATATTATTTTAAAATACAGTCTTTAACATCCATCCAGTCTGCACTCACATTCAATCCAAATTTGACACAATACTTTTCAAAGATTTATTATGACTTTGAATTCATATTTAATATGATTTTGATAGCTAAACAAATCTTTTCTTCTATAAGGCTCAATATGAGACATATTTTTATTTTATTTTATTTCTTTCACTACAACATTCCATGGGGATAACTTTTACTATAAAGATCTGTGTTATCTATACCTGCTTATTAAAATCAGTGCTGATTTATTTAAGCCATAATAGAGTATCTCTTAAAAAGCAGAAAAAAATAATTACATTTACAGTCTTTTGTTCCTCTCCTCCAACCACCTCCTTCAATAAACTTCAGCTGAGTAAATGTAACTTAAAACTAAAAGTGAAGCAGTCCTGGATCAATCAAAAATCTGGTAAGATCATTGCAAAAGTCCTTTAAGCTTCTCTAATTTTATCATAAATCAAGGGAATATCGCAGTGTACCTTAAAGGCATTTTTCATGTTTCCCCATCTCACAAGGGAGAAGGTTGTCTTCAATGTCATTTGGTTTTGAGACGATGGATGCTGAATCTGTTTGTTGGTAGTTTTAATCACAGCAAATTGATTGTATAGACTATAAATGAATAATTCCTAGAGGTATGTTTTGTTCATTTGTGTGTATGTATACATATTAAAATAATTTGGAAACAATATACATTTTCCTCTCCAGAGACTGACAAAAATTAAATTGATTCAAAATAAATGTTCTTATCAGAGTCACACACAAAAAATTTTCCTTCCCAGTTTAGTTCCTGACATTCAGGACCACCTCCCCATGGGTTGCTCTACCTCCCCCCACTTCAGATATTAACCTGGAGTCCTGGACATCATGCCTTCCAATCATTAAATGAGCTGAGCAATGTTTTATTACAGATCTCATGTGGCTGAGCTTAGCGGGGCTTTTAAGTGCTCCTGGGTATGCCGTGCTTACGCAAGTTATTTTCTGCTGTGGATTGTTGATGCTGCCACAGGACGACAGAGTGATGTGCTTTGAATCCCAATGAGGAGCACTGCTGGGTTTTGGTTTTTTTTTGTTTTTTTGTTTTTCCCCCAATAAAGAGTGAGTACTTTGAAAAGTCTTTTGTTACTCAAGTTGTTCTCTGTATTTCAGGATTTAGGAGGCCTTGGAGTTTAACATCTTGGAGTAGAATTTCTACATTTGGGAACTGTAGGCAAAAATGTTATTAAAACTGTTGGCATTTGAAATAGACATTTCTTTTAAAGTGCAGATTTTGAAATGGGGACCACAGGAAAGGAGGAGTAAATAACAAAACAAAAAATCTGCAAATCTTTTGACCAATGACTGTGTAAATTATAACATAATTAGAGCTTCTTGATGTCATTGGAGCTTTTTGTTTCCTGACCTTGTGCTGACAACTCAGAAGGATTCATAAGCAACGAGGTGGCCTAGCAGTTTGATGCATGTGTTTTCACACACTGCTTTAGGGGATTAAATCCTTTCAGTGTGTCCCATCCGTCTGCTGCTTTTGGGCTGGCGTTGTTGGATGCAGTGCTTTTCCTCTTCTAAGTGATGCTCAGATCTCTAGTACTTAACGACTGTGTATGAAGCAGATTTTAAGGGATCCAGCCCTGATTAGCACAGTTAGCCCGTTAACACTATGTATTTACAGTGGATTATTGGAAGGGAAGTAGGGGTTAAGTCAGCAGGTCTCTCAGTTTCCCCAGGGGTTAACCTGGCAGGCTGTCTGGCACACACAGGAGGGCTGACAGGTAGCAGGATTTGTCTAAGCAGTGTGCATGAGAGCCAACAAGGAAAACTGAATGCTCTGGATTAGCTTTGGATTATGTTGTCAGAGTGAAGCCTGATGGACAAACTGCAGAGGAATAAAATGCAATCTGTTTGGGGAGAGAGACGTTGTGCATAGCTTTCATTTTTCAAAAATGGCAAGAGAAATCATTAATAATTTGTAAATCTGTGTCCATTAACTTTTCTCTTTCTTATCCCAAAGATAGTCCTTTGAACATGAAATTTGCCACTGTTCTATATCTCCTCTTCTTGGTGACAGATGGCAAGGGAAAGACAGGAATTTTTTTCATCCTCAACAATTTTGGAAGCCTCAATTTTAACACCTGTAGTTGTCTTTGGGGAAATGATGGTTCTTTCTTTCATCCTAGGAAAATGAGGCAAGTTTTCGCTTCATATGTGCACTGCATTTTTTAAAGCATGCACAGATTTGTTTTCCCAAATTCATTTTGAACACAAAATAAAATTATAGTCATAATTGGTTCCTGCATGAGCAGTCACTTGCCATTTCATTATGGAAAACTATGTCACAAAGAGTTCTGCCTGATCTAATGTGAAAAATGCACTAAAGCAACTTAGGTTTATTTTCATGGAAGACTAGTGCCATTTTTCATTAAAACAATGTTTACTTTTCAAACAGTCAAACACTATTGCACTTCTCCCGGTAAAAATGGTCATCTTTGTCCTTTGCAGTGACAGAGAGAGGCAGTGAAAAATTGTCTCCAGCAAATATTTATAAACCAATTATCAGATCTCATTTTTACAAGGGTTTTTTTATGGGGACAATATGCATTTTAAGTTTGAATCACTCTTCATTGATGGTTGCCACAAACAAAAATAAATCATAAAAAGAACACCATTGAGACCATTTGAGAACACTGAGTTCTTAGATAAACTGAAAAAAATAGAAACCAATAAACAGGATAAGATCTAAAATTGCCCTATTGTATTTTAATAGAATAATACCCCTAGATTTAATAGATTAATACCCCTGCTAACTGGGCAAGAGGCATTTCTTCAAATGGATGTTCCTCTTTTATTTAGCAGGGGAAAGAGTAACTGGCCCTACACACCCCAGCAATGTCTATTTTAGTGGCATCTGCTGGCGTTCTTTTTGCATTTTAGATTGTGAGCCCTTTTGGGACAGGGACCCATTAGCTATTAATTAGCTATTAATTTTTTCATTTTCTTGTAAACCACTTTGTGAACTTTTTAGTTGAAAAGTGGTATATAGATAGATAGATAGATAGATAGATAGATAGATAGATAGATAGATAGATAGATAGATAGAAAAGAATTTCCTCTTTTGAAACATTGGCATCACCACAGCAAATATACTTACTGAATGTATATTATCAGTTACAATTATCAATAGCTATACATACTCATTCACAGAACAAAATTTAAGAAATTGAATACAATTACGTGAAAATAATTGAACAATATTTATCACATACAATTTAGAGACAAAAGATTTTGCCATTGTGTAAATAGTCATGGAGAAGCAGAGGCACCAATCTGGTATTGGTAGTAACCAGTTGCGGGCTTCAGGGGGTTCTCACAGGTTGTATAGAACCCTTTGCTAATGAGCGCCTGATTCTGAGAACCAGTTACTAATGGGACATAGAACCTGTTGTTAATTTAGGTTATTAGGACATAGAACCAGTTGTTAATTTATTTGAATCCCACCACTGGCTGTAACCCCAGAGAGGAGTTTTGATGTTGAGGAGGAAGGGATCATGCATTCCTTTTGGCCTGAGTAAGCTGTTGTCATGGGTCAACTTGGACCTGATCAGTCACTCAATGAATTTAGTGAATGGTTAGAGATTTGAGTCTGGAGCTCCTGTTCATCACACTAATGTTCTCCCCTTTAGGGATTTGCCATTAACAGTGACGGAGGCTTCACACCAGACTTGTCCATTCACTTTGCTTTGTGTGTGGGTGTCCAGAACAGAACCCTGGAATAGCATGAATAAGTAGGGATCATTCCCAGTTAGGCCCAACTGTGTTTATTCTCTTCTAGCCATTTAGAACCCTTGTCAATCTTTGCTTGCATCCACGCTTTCCTCCATTTGATTGCAGATCAATGCCTTTTTTGATCATAGCATTTCCTCTCCAATGGTTTCATTTTGCTGCCTTTAATAAACTTCTTTTTTTGCTTATGTGGTCGACCTGTTTTGTTTCAATTAACTTGGGAAAAAGAAGGTTGCCTTGTCTGTCAGACTGACCAGATTTCTCTACTGGTTGTTTGTAAGCAGAGGTGAATCTGGTGAAGGTTTTGGGTACATGGTGATACCTAAGGCAGCTCCAGAGGGCAGTCTGAATGAGTATCCAGGGCTACCAAGCAGGTCTGTCCAAGTGGAATCCCAGGTCTACCTATCCAACAAACCTTAGCCATGCAGACCAAAGTTCAATCAGGAGCCCAAGTCTACCTGCCTGGTTGACCAGTGATGGTTTTCAAAGAAATTAACAACAAGTTCTATGCCTGTCTGGCAGCCACTTTTAAATAGCTATTTTTAAACTTTATATGTCCTATCTCTTGTTAACAACCGGTTCTATAGAGTAAGTGCGAACTTGCTAGGGACTACCACTGTGGTTGACCTTGAGTTAAGGTAGTGCTCATGCCCTGCCAACACCAACTTTGAATTTGCCCCTGTTGTAAGATCTTCACCTAGAGATCTTAGGTCTCTGATAAACTGGGAAAGAGGTTTTCCCAAGGTGGTTCCCTTCCGTTTGGGTTTTCACGTTTTGGGTGGTTACAGCATTCGCAATCCATCCCCAGTCCAATCCCAGTTTACCTAGTACAATTGTGTAGTGAGTTGCAGAAGTGGACTGCCATTGCTAAATGCCAGGCCCTCCGCCCGAGCTTTTCATTTTTCAAGCTGATACAACCTGATGATATCATCATGGATTTCTTCTTGAGGGCACTTTTTGCCCTAAGAAGATGCCCCATTTCAAACTAAGAAAAATGAAATCTACTTGAACAAAATCATGCTTTCAATCCAGATTGCTCCAGACACACTTTTCAACTTTGAAATAGTTTATGAGAACTTTCAATATAAATCCAAATAAAGGGAAAGCTAATAACTCAATGTGTACTTCAAGTAACTTCAGCACTGAAGACTGAGTAAATGCCAACCACTTAGTAGAAGAGGGAGGAGAATTAATTTAATACCCTGGCAGAATCTGGTCAGGGGATGAAAAGATGAACTAAAGCTTTTCATTTCTTGTTATCCCGTGGAATGAAATCATTTTGGTGCATTTCCCTTAGCAAGCATAAGTGTCCTTAAGAGCTTCTAAATGACACACAAAAGGGGGAATCAAGTATTATTGTACTGAACAGAAACAAAGCAATAAATTGCAGCTTTCCCCATCCCAAACTGCACTTTAAAGATACAATTTTTCTTTTCTCTTCTAACTCTTCCCAAAATCGTTCACAAAAAGGGCAAAATGGTCATGAAGATGTGCAAGCCTGAAGCAGAATTGAGAAGCATGAAAGTTATAATATTTTATGATTTTTTTATGATCCAGAGAATAGGCAGCAGGAATTGTTGCATTCATGAGGAATCGGTGGAATAGCTAGAGGGGTGCAAAGCATTTCATTATGCAAGGAAGTGGCCTCTCCTTCTCCCCTTCAGAACTGTTCCTGGCAAGGGAACAAAACGAAGGCAAATGGGTAGACAAAAATGTAATAAATCAATGAAATAAAATACAGGTGTAGCCTAATGGTATGCAATTTATTTATATGCGATTTTAAAGAGCACAATCCTAACCATGTCTACTCAAAAGTAAGCCCCATTATGTTCAATGGGTCTTACTCCCAGGAAAGTGTCTTTAGGATTGCAGCCATCAAAACAATTTAGGCTGACTCTTTAAATTGAAAGACAAGCAACCTTTAAGTCATAGTTAGGGGCTTAAAGACAGCCTGCTTAACATGGGACTGTGGCCAGTAAATAAGCTAGTCTTAGAAAAGTTCATGAACTTTTAGTTCAATTTCTGTTAAGTGGGTGGCAGAGCACATCTCGTCCTATCAAGTGATGATCACTTGTGAATTGCTCTAGGGGATGCTCTAGGGCAGCATTTCTCAAAGTGGGGGTCAGGACCCCTTTGGGGGTCGCCTAGAGCTTTCCTGGGGGTCGCCTAAAGATCCCTGGTGCAGGGGGCAAGGTCAGGCTTGCCAGACCTCTGGCTGTAGCTGCGTGTGCACTGGGGCTGACTGACAGCCTCAGGGCCCAATTCTATGCATGCCTACTTGAAATAAATCAGGAGGGCCTTTATTCCCATGTAAATGTGGATAGGATTGCAGCCTCAGGGCCCAGTCCTATGCATGCCTACTCTGAAATAAATCCCATTGTGTTCAATGTGTGCATAGAACACACATTTCATTTGTAACAATGAAAATGCATCCTGCATATCGGATATTTACATTACGATTCATAACAGTAGCAAAATTACAGTTATAAAGTAGCAACGAAAATAATTTTATGGTTGGGGGTCCCCACAACATGAGGAACTTATAAAGGGGTCACGGCGTTAGGAAGACTGAGAACCACTGCTCTAGGGAGATTTCCTGCTGCAGGCAGGGGGTTGGACTAGATGACCTACTAGGTCCCTTCCAACTCTATGATTCTATGCTCTGAGCTGAAACTTCTTTGCAAATTGCTTGCACATGCTTCCAAGTTGCAGGAGCTCAGCTCCTTTCAGGGCAGTTAGCAGCCACTTGAAAGGGAACTTGATTCCTCTTGATTCATTGCCTGCCTTCTTATCATGATAACTAATTTCCTTTGTATAATGCAAAAATAGTTAACCGTGGAGGAACCAAAAGTCTCGAATGGGGAGGTTCAATCTGCACTGCATTTACTAATGCGCACCTTTTCCAGCTAAATTTAGTCTCAAAATTGGGGCGCACTTTACATTCAATGGCGCATTAGATTTGAGTAAATACGTTATTTTGATTATAAGTATAGGTCAATATTTGGTTTAACATTTTACTGTTTTGTAATAAAAATGTAACATCAGCCTATTGTTGTGTCATTATTGGCATTCTTCAGTCTCGAAAGACTATGGTATCGTGCTCTGATTGGAGGTCCTGAAACAGCATCTAGTGTGGCTAAAAAGGCCAATTCAAGAGTGGCGTAGTGTAATTAGGTAAAGATCATAACATAAAACCCATTGTCATATTATTATTGTCATATAACTCATTATATGCAGTGAAATTAAATTTTGCAGCTGCACTTTACAGTCGCCAGTAAACATTTTTTAAGTCTCAAGTTTTTTAAAATCAGGGTACGCATTAGATTTGTTAGCACTTTAGATACAAGTAAATATGGTATTTTATGAGGCTGCAATCCTAAAGACACTTTCCTGGAAATAAGTCCCTTTGAACACAATGGGAATTACTTTTGAGTAGACATGGTTAGAATTGTGCTCTAATTGTTAATTTAAAAATTCTGTAATAATTAATGCAGATTAATAAAGCCAATTAAAATAGTTAAAGATAGTGAATGTTGCTAGGTATTTGGTATTCTCTTACCAGGAAAAACTCTCAGATAACCTACTGAAGAAGCAGGAAGCTGATGTTTTCCAACTGACAATGTATTTTAGGTTGTCACAGAAAATACTTTGCAGGGGTTTTTTTTTGAATTTGTAACATTTGCACGTATTATTCTGGTTGAACAGGCTGACATTTGGTCCTTTTCTCCAAGTGATGCAGTTCTATGCTCTCCAGCTGCAAAGAGCATCTGGTATCCAATTACCAGTCCCACCTCATAAAGTACTCAAGGCTTTTCTTCAGCACTGAGGCTTACGCTTGCCCTGGTTCTCTTTTAAGAATGTTTTTAGAATCACCACACAATGATTGAAATCCATTTATCCCAAGGAATATAATAAGAATTGCTATTAATTTCTACTGCTTGGCTTTCAAAATCTTCCTTGATTGGGCCAAGTTATGTGACCCACATTGGACTAAACATTTATTTCCTTTCAAAATGTCCAGGACATGACAGAGTATCATAAATAACGTTTGAATTGTCTTCTTTGGGCCATTAGTAATAGCAGGTTTCAGAAAATTTCAATATCCTGTCCCCTTTTTAAAAAATATAGGGGAGGGTTAAGCAATAATTCAGATCCAAGGAGCTTTAAATTCCTTGTATTCTTTTCTTGTAAGTTAAAGAAATGATGGAGCAGTAAATTATCAAAATGAACTATGGTTTTAATGGAAATAAGTGCATCACTTCAACCCATTTGTCAATTTCACTTAAGAGTGAATGCTTGATGCATGGTTTATACCAAATGTTTTGGCAGCTGTGGAAAACACACAAGTATGAGCACATGTGTGCGCATGCGCACACACTAATTCAGCTACATAGAATGGCCAGGTGCCTTTGCAACTGCCAGAGTACATGCTGAACTGCCAGAACATGCGTTCCAGGGACCCATAGAATTAGATCATTAACCTGGAATCCCCGCATTTTCACTGATCTGGGCTGCTGTATTAAGCATGCTGGCCAAAGGTGCATAAGAACAAATGCAGATTCACACAGAATCAGACCTCATAACTGAGTAGTCCAATATCCTCTTTTCCACAGTGGCCAGGCAGGTACCTCTGGGAAGCTCACAAGCAGAACTTGAAGGAATGAGCGTTTTCCCATGGTATTCAGTGACAAACAACTCAATCCTGGCTAACTCATAAGAAGAGTCTTCACTGGATCAGGCCACAGGCCCATCTAATCCAGCTTCTTGTACCTCATAGTGGCACACCAGATGCTTCAGGGAGCACATATGACACCTGCATCCAGGTGCACCTCCACCCTACATCTGGCATTTTGAGGTTGTCCACTTTTACCCACACCCCTCTAACCACACCACCTCTACCCACACCCATGATGGTCCTTTCCTCTAGGAATTTGTCCAATCCCTTCTTAGACAATGAGGCTAGATGCCATCACCAGATCCTGTGGCAGGGAGTTCCACAGACCATCCACATGCTGGGTAAAGGAATATTTTCTCTTGCCGTCCTAACCCTCCCAACTTTAGTAGATGTCCCCAGTTCTGGTGTTATGTGAAAGGGAAAACCTCTGGAGGGAAAACTCCACCACTGTTCTGCAAATGCAAGCACACCAAAGGTTACACATTGCACCCTATGGTTGGAGGGAAGATGCAGGTTTGAGCTACTTTCCACTTTGTCAAAAAAGCTGAATGTACTACAGTGCATATGATGATATCACCACAGCTCAGATGCTGAGATCCATATAAAAATAAATTCGAACTATGCAACTATTTCTTTCCATTTCAACCTCTCACACCACTGAAGCCACTGCTGGGGGTTTTGGAAGGAGAGAGAGTGCTCCATAGCATGCAGAGAACCAGTGATGTCACTAGAGTTTGCATCATCTGGTTCAGTAGGCCAGACATCATCCCCATGATAGACCTCTTCCTATGCCAACAAACTAGTGGTAGGTATGTACCATCACAATGCACCCTATTTTTTGTACCATTACCATGCCCCCCATTCTTTTGGCCATACCTTGTCAAGTCTCTATTTTATTCTTTTTTTATAGATGGGGTAGGCTGCCTTCTTCAGAATTTGCTGAGTTCCATTTTAATTGGATCAGGACCATTCTGTTGGCCTTGTGTTCCTCTTTGCCAGACCTTAACAAGCCAAGGCATGTTTACTAACTTAAGACTAAGAGCACAATCCTAACCACGTCTACTCAAAAGTAAGCCCCATTGTATTCAGTGGGTGTTACTCCCAGGAAAATGTCTTTAGGATTGCAGCCTAAATGCAAATATGTAGCTTACTTTCACTTTCTTTAAGGCTCAATACATTCATCAGCTTGGGAGGACTTATTCTTGGGTGTTTTGGGGGGGGTGTTCATTGGATCGAGACCATTTTGCTGTCATTGAACTCCTCTTAACCTGCCCTTTCCAATGAACTAAAACAAAATAATGAAAATACAGTGAAATGCAAAACAAAGTGTCTGACTTCTGCTGCTGCCATGTTGGCCGCTAATGCTTCAGTATTAAGCCCTCGTGTTTAATGCACTCATTAATAGGTTGCCTTAACTCTGATCAAGTAGCAGTGTGTAGAATCAAAAGGGCTTCTGGGGTTAATTCTATCCTTCCAGTGTTGACATGAGGCACGTTACTGCTTTCAAGCTCAAAATGTCACTTGTAATCTTTTAATCCCAAATTAGTTCAACATATTATCCAGAAGATCAAACCTGAAGATTAATTAGACTAGTTAACTTAAACTGACAGAAATTATTTGTTTTGAGGTTATCTATAATCTAGGAATAAGACTTTAGTAAAATAGATAACATTCAACTCTTTTCTTAACTACCCCTTACCTAAATTTAATTTGAATTTTTCAAACTGACAGCACAATACATCCCAAATTCTGTGGGGTGGATCAAGAAAATGATGCTGGTGGACTGAAGCCATGACCACTGAGCAAGCAACAACCTTAGGAGCACTTAATCTGCTTGGTTTCAATGAATATTTCATTATCTTGGGTGGGAGCCTGGAATTTTCACGAGTTCAGACTTCTACAATAATAATTATTTTTAAAAAGAACTGTGCAGCATAAAAATTGAAAGCAAAACAGTAGCAAATACCATGTAGGTTTTCACGGGGAACTATATAAATCAGTGGTTCTCAAGGTGAAGTCCCGTCCCCCCCCCTCCCCCCGGCCTTAAACCTGGGCAGTGTCATCTCTGAATCTGGCACTGCCATCATAGAATGGGGCATTCAGGCTGCAATTCAGAATTTCCTGGCAGTAAGGAATGGACATTTACTTCTGAGTAGACATGGAGAATATCTGTGTCGTCACAGTGATATTATTTCTGTTTGATATAACTTTCAGCCTTTGTCGTCTACGGATAATTTTAATGTCAACAATCAGGATCTTTTATTAAGTTAAAATATTCTAACTACATTTAATATTCATGCAAGTGGACACAGATTGAATTCTGTGTTGTTTGTTTTTATATCTTTTATGTGCTGGTCGAAGACCATAATAAAATTACTATTACTATTACTGCAACTTTTAGCCATGACATATCTTTTGATGATATCACTTCTGTGGGGGTCTGTGGGATATCACTGGCCAGACTGTCAGTCCTGGGCTGAAATTGTAAAGAACCACTGAAATACATGCAAGGAATGCATCAGGATGCATCAGCTAAAGATTTTCAGAGACAGGATATTGTAGTGGTTTTCAGGAGTTGAACTGAAACCTGGAAGTTCCAGGTTCAAATATCCCTTCAGTCATGAAGTTTCCTGGGTGGCTTTGGGCATGCAAGAAAACAACCAGCTATGGAGGAAAAGGAAGATGGAGGGACAGCATTTGATGTTTGAATCATAGAATCATAGAATCATAGAGTTGGAAGGGACCTAGTAGGTCATCTAGTCCAACCCCCTGCCTGCAGCAGGAATTCCCCCTAGAGCATCTCCAACAGGTGCTCATCGAGCCTCTGCTTGAAGATCCCCAGTGAGGGAGAGTCCACCACCTCCCTTGGCAATCTGTTCCACTGCCGAACCGCCCTCACAGTCAGGAATTTTTTCCGGATTTCCAGTCGGAATCTCCTCTCTTGCAGTTTGTACCCATTGGTTCTAGTTCTGCTTTCAGAAGCAGCTATGAACAAATTGGCCCCTTCCTCCCTATGACAGCCCTTCAGGTATCTGAAGAGGGCAATCATGTCTCCCCTCAGCCTCCTCTTCTCCAGGCTGAACATCCCAAGTTCCCCCAACCTTTCCTCGTAGGGCTTCCCTTCCATCCCACTGATCATTCTTGTCGCTCTCCTCTGGACTTGCTCCAGTTTGGCTGCATCTTTCTTAAAGTGAGGTGCCCAGAACTGAACACAGTACTCAAGGTGAGGTCTCACCAATGCAGAATAAAGAGGAACTATAACTTCTCGTGACTTGGAAGCTACAGTCCTCTTAATGTAACCTAAAATGGAATTTGCCTTCTTTGCAGACACATCACACTGCTGACTCATGTTCAGCTTGTTATCCACGGCGACTCCAAGATCCCGCTCACATGTTGTGCTGCCAAGCCAAGTATCCCCCATTTTATACCTATGTTTTTGGTTTTTATTGCCTAAGTGCAGAACCTTGCACTTCTCCCTGTTGAAATTCATTCTGTTTGTTACAGCCCAGGATTCCAGTTTATCCAGATCCTCCTGGAGGTTTCTCCTATCTTCTGATGTGTTTGCTACTCCTCCCAGTTTGGTGTCATCTGCAAATTTGATCAGGCTCCCCCGTATCCCTTCCTCCAAGGGAAGGAAGTTGGAAGTTTGGCATCAGTTGGGACACAACTGAGAAGTCTTCACCTATAAATATTGATATATTTTTTTCCTTTTCTTTCCTTATAATCTATGGGCACAGTCCAGAGTAACTACAGGGAGTCCTTGCTCTGGTGTAAGAACAATTTACTCTGGATTGCAATATGAATTTCCCATAGGTTTTCACTAGGTGATGCCGTAACTAAAAAGCAGGCCTCCGTCAGTCTTGGAAGACTATGGTATCGTGCTCAGCACTGCATACGCTCAGCACTGCAAAGCACAAAAGCCTGGGTTGGATTGTTATGGAGGATAGGCTGTTACCCAAGCAGCAAATCCCCCCTCTCCACGCCACTGAACTAGTCCAATGGAAAGGCAGAGCCAATACGATTGGATCCAGCTGGCGTCGCAGAGCTGGGCTAAGGACAGGAGCTCACCCTGTCTTGTGGGGCCGACCTGGGTCTTGAACCCTGGCCTGCTGGTTAACAGGCACAGCGTCTTAGCCACTTGCGCCACCCACAGGGTGCACATAATATCTCTTACATTCTCCCGTAGTTACTCTGGATTGTAGGGTATATGTGTTTTGGAGTGTCTTTTAGGATCACTGTTGATCACTTATTGCTTGCATATACAGGCATCTCCAACTTACTGGATGGGTTAGGAACCAAAGCACTGGCAATGAAAACCGCTGAAAAGTGGAACCCATTCTTTTTTAGTTTATAAATGTTGCTTCCAATGCTTTTTTAGCTAGCAAATTGCAAAATGCCCCCTTTATCCTGCAAAATCCTGCTTCCAAACAAAGATTTGTGCAAATGGAATATCATTAACTCCTTTAGGAATGGGGTTTAAACCAAGAGCTACAACATAGGGAAGGGCAATTTTGATCTCTAGTATAGCAGAGAAAGGGGTTGAAAGAGCAGAACATGCATTGAATGAATGGGTTCTGAGTTCTGGGTATAATTGAAAGGTATTGCCAGAAAGTGGATTGCCAGAAAATGAACCATCAGATAGTGGGGGATACCTGTACACTTGAAACCTTCCTAGTCCTTATGGCAACTGGTTCATTGGACCATCTCAACTGCCTTCTCTAGCTTGCCAAATCTTTTTTGTGTTTCAGGCAGATGTTTTTCCTCATTTTAAGTGGAGATGCCAGAGGTAGATGCAGATTTTAAATGGAGATGCAATTTTGTAATGAATTAGTCTGTGGACATGCATAAAACAGAAATTATATTACACAAACACAACATAACAACGTGATGGCATCATTTCAGACTAAATTTTCACAAGATGATTTGGTTTTGACCCCCTTGTCCCACCCCCTGTGAGTGAGCATTATTTTTCTAATTACTGATGTTTCTTAAGTCATTATGTGTTATATTTACTCAGTTGTCTCTATGCTACATGTATTAATTATTACTCCTGAAGCATAACACATGAGGTTGTTTTCTAGAGTTTCTTTCCTGGCTTTTGGCGAAGTTATTCAATTATCTCAATGCATTTGTTTGATGTGAGGTGGAGGGGATAGGGACTGTTCTGAGGGAGGGGGCATAAATCTGTTAACAGGGGTCATTAGACTGGACAAATGCCTTTCTCCTGTGTGTTTCCTAGATAAGGAAACCCTATCTAGTAGTCAAATTCCAAAAGTCATGCTGGATAGCATTACAGACCCCCTGAGTGTTGCTATAGAGTTCATGCCCTGTTTCATCAAATACCCCATGATATTTACCAGGGGCCCTTGCTAATTATAGGGATTTAGCCAACAGTGTCACAAAACCTAGCAGACATTTCATCACAGACATAGCATGCCTTTGGCATCAACAAATCAGTTTATTCACAAAATTTTGGCCAAAAAATAGCAATTGGCTAAATCTGATGTGTCTGCCACAATTCTAATCAGCCTATTGAACTTGTAAGAGCTCCCATTCCTACCGTAGACACATAATAATCTTTGGTAATAAATCGGCTTCAGGTTCAAAGTGGTTTTAAAATTGTGTTATTCAAAGTGCAAACAAATATACCAAGAAGTTTCTTTACTGAGAAGCAGAGTCTATGTATTTTATTATGGTTCCCATATAAGACATTCTTCAACTTTTTCCACCACATCTGTGGTTGGTGAAAGGTCAACAGACACAAAGATTTGGAGTAACAGTTGAAATTGTTACAGCATCCTCCTATGCACAGTGCTATATCATGATGGGCAAAAGGCAGACCTGGTAAACACAAAAACAGTAGCCACCAGCCATAAATCACAGAGGGGCTGCTGCAAAATACAATTAATGGTGCCAGAAGATGAACAAAGGGCGCAACCCAGAGTAACGGGAATCTTGCTCCAATGTAAGAATAATTTACTCTGGATTGCAATATGAATTTCCCATAGGTTTTCACTAGGTGGTGCCGTAACTGTGTCAACATAAATGTCTCTTATGTGCTCCCATAGTTTTTGTGGATAGTAGGGAAAGGTAAGGATTATAGTCCTAACTAATTTTTTTTCAGAACCAAAGTAAATGCAGTTTAGCTCCAAAGTAAATGCACTTTAGCTCCAAAGTAAGTGAATGTTATAGCAAAGTATTTCCTAAGATCTCACTATTGAATGAATGAATGAATGAATGAATGAATGAATGAATGAATGAATGAATGAATGAATGAATGAATTGGCAGACTGGCACATGTTCATGAATCCTGGAAGCATCAGTCACGATTCCCTAATTATATAATATACAGATACTTGTGTTCCAGACTAGTCTGTTTAACCTAAAAGGCAAATGCTATTTCAAAATTGTTTTCTACTAAGGTAGTTGTTAAATAGACTTGGAGAACAAAAAGACTCCATTGAAAATCAATTGCACTGAAATGCTGCTTGTTCCACATCGGAACCACAGCTTTCTTCTGTTAACATGGAGAGATACATCCCATGCAATATACAAAAGCAATGCAGTAAGATTTTTTATAGCAAGTAAGCAATGTACACATTCCAGAAACGGGGACAAGTCAACATGCAGAGGTATTAAGTAGTCTTCATCTGATAAAAGTAAAATGTAGATCTTGCCCTCAAGGAAAACACAGTATACTGTTCTGAAAATATATGGTGTATTCCACCTTTCTGCTGTACATTCAGAGTTCCTTTTTGTACATTATTTTAAAGGATGTCTATATGGATCTGTAAAGGGTCTCATCTGAGCAATGTGTTTTCTAATGCTTCTCCGCTGGCATTCTTTTGCATCTTTTCAGATTGTGAGCCCTTTTGGGGAACTGGCAGCCATTACTTATTTGACAGAGCATCCCTAACTTGTACTGGAACAGGCAGACTGACATGTCTGGCATGTCCAGAGCAAGTTTGGAGGCTGTTATTGGCTACTGCTGGGAAGGGGAAGCTCACTCCCTTCCCAACACCAGGGCTGCAGTAGCCCCTATGGGTCTACTCAAACTCAAAGGGTCTACTCTAAATCTAACCAAAATGGAGCAGCCACAAACTGCTCCCACCTGCCCGGGAAGCAGAGTTAAGTGTCACATCCTTGCCCCACCTCCCACTCATAATAGCCTTCTAGTATTTAAATACTATGTAATAAACTGCCATATAGTTTTAACTTTAATAACAAGTAATATAATGTTTAACCACATGAAAATATACCAGTGTGTTTAGCTTTTATTTTGTCATGTCTTACATTTTTTCTTAGAAATCCTACACTTTAGGTTGCCTTATCTTCTTTTGTGGTTATGAAATCTAGTCAGTTTGGCTGTGAAATTAAAATCAAGAACCCATTGACTGCATAGAGGGCTGTGGATGGTTTGTTGAGGGATGTGGGTGGAACAATTGGTTAAGACACTGTGCCTGTTAACCAATCGGCCAGGGTTTGAGACCTGGGTCCCCACAAGACAGGGTGAGCTCCTGTCCTTAGCCCAGCTCTGCAACGCAGCTGGAACCAATCATATCGGCTCTGCCATTCCCTTTGACTATTTCAGTGGTGTGGAGAGGGGGGGGGCTGCTGCTTGTTAACAGCCTATCTTCCATATCAATCTACCCAGGCCACCATGCTTCACATGCAGCATTGAGCATGATACCATAGTCTTTCAAGACTGATGGATGCCAAGTTTTGAATGCATACAAAAATTCATTTCAGTGTGACCAGTGTACTCTACACATTCTGAAAACCTGCGATTTGTAAGGAGTTCTTCTGCAACCAAGACTAAAGATTGCATTTTTGATGAGTGACAGCAAAGGATGGAATGTGAAAGATCAAAAACCACAAACCAGGTTTCCAAATTAATCAACTTCCTGCAGGAAAGTATGCAGGAAACAGGAATTTTACTATGAACTTTGAAATACCAGGTAGGAAAGCCTGATATTTAAGTTCATCCCCATTCACTATCTGCCCGTAATTTTTTTTAAAAAAACCTTTTTATTCATAAAATCATAATTTTATGATTTATTTCTCACTCAGACATTACTTTATGCACAACAGCTTGTAGCCTCACATTCTATACTACTAATGCAAGATAGCAAATGGTTAAAAGTACAAAAGTACCCAGCAAAATGATGAATTTATCCATCAGTATGAATCATGGTGTCTTAACAGTTGAGGTTATTATCCAACAGCCACATTTGATCCCCCACCAGTATGCAACATTTTCACTGGAATATAAACTGCAAGCAAAAGTAGGGAGGGGTGATCAGATGGCCTGGAAAAGGTAGATAAAATTTCTTTTCACATACCTCCACATTAGGGTTGCCATAATTCTCTTCCACAAATTTGGGACCCTCTGTCATACTTGCCAGTATGTGAACACAATGCCCCAAAATTGGGGCTGCCCCTGTTTTTTTAGGACATATGACAACCCTACTCCACATTAACCACCTGGGCATGAAGGGATCTCCTGAGACCTAAGAGCACAATCCTAACCATGTCTACTCAAAAGTAAGGGTCTCTAAACTCAGTGGATCTTACTCAAAGGAAAGTATATTTAGGATTGCAGCCTATGTCAGCTATTTAGCAGAGATAACAAGGACCCTCAGGCTGGGTAAATGGAATAGGAACTTGGCATGTGCCACTGCCTCCCAGATCCTCTGCCTCTCACCCCAGATCTCCCCTGGTTCAGCCTGGTCCCTGACCTGATCTTCACTGATCCACTGACACGACCACTTTACCTGTTCCAGTGGGACATTAGGGGTTTACTGGCATACATGCAGAACCTTCAGCCATTTGCAATAGCAGCTTCAAAGGGCATGAAGGACTTCGCACTTCTGGAATGGACAAAAGATTGCAAGATTTGCTGCCCCAAGTCCTCAATAGGATTGGGCTGAAATAAATGCCACTAGTGTCCATGTCATAGAACAAGGGTTAGCAAATTGGATCAGCATCACCAGAAGAATGTGGGTGTGTGGACCACCATAAGTGATGTGCACGACAGTGTGTAACACCAATATTACCCAACATTTCTAAAATCGTGGCATTTTTGAAAAATACCATCATGTGATATATCAATGAGAGATTTCATGCAGAATGTCATGAAACATACCACAATGAAATGCCTCTATTTAATCAAGTATTATAATTGATTGATATAAATATTATATTTATCTTATTTACTTATATTTAAGTATTATATTTACTTATAGTTGACCTATAAGTATTATAGGTTCAAAGGGGTGACACTTCCCTCCACTGTAAATCTTCGTTACGCCACTGCAGCACAAATTATAACTTAATGACATACTCTTTTATCTGAGTTGAGGTTTTCTTCATCAGAGAAAAGCAAAACATAAAACAACTTTGTATAGTTGTTAGAAAATTGTACTATTTGTACTGTTGTTAACCATCCCATTAACATACGTTGTTAATAATTTTATTAACATATGAGTGTCAAATTGGACATGCACATACACACGTGTTCCCCTTTTTAAATCAAAAACAGCTAAATGGGGGGAATCAGAGAATGCAGAGATGAGAAGGCTCATTCTTTCTCTGCTTTCTTGAAGCTAAGAATTGCCTCCCCAAAGCAGTAATTCATTTTTTCCCAAACCAAACCAAGGTATGCCAGAGATACTGTACACCTTTATCTCCACCCAGTATCATGAGACACTAGACTTTCAGGCTGGTCTTCTAATATTGTACAGACTAGTACTCTTGGCAGAATCATAAAGAGAATATTATGATTTACTTGAATTTTCCCCAGACAATAATATCTTTTAAGTATAGGTACACTTTAACAAGAGTGCTTATCAGGCTAACTTTATTTCATAGTTGAAAGCTTCAAACATGTAGGCACCTGTTAGCAAGTTAACAGCCCAATCCTAACAAAATTCCTACATGGCGATGGAGCAGAGCTGATGTGGCCTCCGCTCAGGGTGATCAAATTATTCCTGAACCCCTGGGCCAAAATTCCTGAACCCCAGGGCCAAAATTCCTAATCCCAGGCCAAAATTCCTACCCGCTTTTAAAAATTGCCAAAAAGTGTATTTTTTGTTTTCATTTTTTGGTTTTTTGACCATGACTTTTGATAGGAAGGAGATAACTCAAAACTTATTTTTGCATTGGATTCTGCTCTTCAATACGAATCCAACGATATATGGCATGATAGGGTACTGTGCACTATCGCGAAGTTTCAAAATGTAGGACAATGCAGGACAAAATGCAATGAAGCCAAAATGCAGGACACCGGACAGGAGGCTAAAAATCCGGACAAATCTGGGTTTTTCTGGTCATATGGTCACCCTGCCTCCACTGCATCCCACAGGAACTTTGGCTGATAGAAGTCTCCTTACGTTTAGGAGACATTTCTCCCCTTCCCCTGGGTAAGCCTCAGAAGATTTTGCTAAAATAAAAAATATTCATGCATTCATGCATTCATAAATACCTGCATTCATGCCGCCTTGAGTCGGGCTAGACAGCCTGAGAAAGGCGGGATACAAATTTTTAAAATAAATAAAAAATAAAATAAATAAAATCTAATGTGTCATTGAATCTAATGTGCACCCCAATCTTAAAAATCTTGAGATAAAAATATTTGCTGGCAATTGTAATGCACAGCTGCAAAACAGGTGCAAAATTTAATTTTACTGCTTATAATAATGAGTTATATGACAACAATAATATGACAGTGGATTTATGTTATTATTTTCCTACTTGCACTAGGTAATAAAACCCATACAATAATGGGTTTATGTTAATTTTTATTACAATATAGTAAACTGTTAAACCTAATACTGACATATACTTATAGTTAATATACTGAATGTAATGCACCACTGAATCTAATGCGCACCCCAGTTTTGGAGACTAATGCTGCAATCCTAACCATATCTACTCAGAAGCAAGCCCCATTGTGCTCAATGGGTCTTACTCCCAGGAAAGTGTGCTTAGGATTGCAGCCTTAATTTGGCTGGAAAAGGTTAGCTTTTAGTAGTATAGTAGTAGCTTTTAAAAGTAGTAGCTTTTAGTAGTTTAAAAGAGGGTAACATGAGCACTTGTTTACCTTCTCTGCTTTTTTAGCACTGGTTCTTGGAAAATGTTTAAAACTGCAGGTTAGAAGGAAGGCCTACAATCTATTCTATGTATTTTCTTCTAAATATATGGCAGCCTTTCAAGGTGCAGCCTAAAAGGGAAGAGCGGCCACTTTTCCCCCTTTTCATTTTCTCAGTAATCTTATTATTGGGGGAAAATGAGTTTTGCTCTCTTGTTCTTTGGCATTGATCGTGTCCGAACGAAGGCTGATAATTCTTGTCGGCAACTGACATCAAGCTGTAAATGTTGCTCTTGTTCCAATTTAGGTGTGATGTTTTGTTTGAATATCAAAACATTTTAAACATGCAGCTGATTGCATCTACCAATAAAGGTTAAAGAATAGTGAGTGATTGGGTTATTAAAGAGTAATATTGATTGTCATAGGACAACAAATGCTTATCTTCTTATCCTTAGGACCACAGTCTGCACATTTGATGTCTGCAGCTGTCCACTATGGAAAAGGTTTTTCAGTGTTTCATATCACGCAGTCAATGGCTTGGTTTTTGTAAATGTATGTGTTTACATTGAACACAATGTATGTGTTATCTTCCAAAGTAGTCAATTTGTTCATACGTTTTTTTCCTGGACTTGCTCAATTCTTTACAGAAAATTTTTGCTGAATCAAATTTTTTTTAAAAAAAAGCATATTCTTGAATTAAGGGCTGATAGCACAATCCTCTGCATACCTATTCTAGAGTAAGGCTGCAATCCTAAACACACTTTCAGAGCAGTAAGGCCCATTGAACACAATTGGGCTTACTTCTGAGTAAATTCTGTAAAGTACAATTAGATTGTACTCTAATATGTGCACCCGTAGTTACTGCACCACCTAGTGAAAACTTATGGGAAATTCATATTGCAATCCAGAGCAAATTGTTCTTACACTGGAGCAAGGGCTCCCTTCACCCTTAGGCCCATATCCTAAAGTCAAATTAAGCCCTTTGCTCCAGAACAGTTAAGGTGACTTTCCATAAGATAACACTTGGGGTGACGTAGCTGCGAGGACCCATAACTGCTATGGATTTTGCCCTTAGTCTCATTGTATTAAATAGGGCTTGCCTCCAGGAAAGTATATATAGGAATGCAAACTAAGATCCAAATCCTGCAGAAGCTTGTGCTACTGGACCTTCTGTTCTGCAGTAAAAGGTCCTTTAATGGTAAAGGTGTCCCTCACAAGTTTCCCTGCTAGTTGTGACTGACTCTTAATGGTGGAGCAATTCTCTGTTACAAGGCAGTGTTGTCCACAAACATCTCTATGATCATGTGGTCAGCATGACTAAAAATCAAAGGTGCAAGGAATGCTATTACCTTCCCATCAAAGTGGTACCTATTTATCTACTTGCATTACATGATTTCAAAATGCTAGGTTGGCAGGAGCTGGGAAGGTTAACAGGTGCTCACTTCGTCATGGGGTACTAAGATTTTGAATGGTGGCCATGCAGGTGGACTTGTCCCCTAACCAGGAGGAGACTTCCAGGACTGCTTGTTCACATGGAATGTGGCACTATTTAGTGGCCCAGCTACATCAGATTCCTATTTTGTTTTTTGTTTTTCTTTTGCTTCAATCCAAAATAAAATCATAGAATCATAGAATCATAGAGTATTTCCTTATCTAAGATTGTGGATTTGACCACATGACCACCTACTGGTCCATACAATGGTGTTAATTGTGTTTTGGGGGCCAGATTCGAGCTTGAAATTTCTATTACATTCCATAGAGTTTCCTCCCCTGGTTCTGATGGTCTCTCTCACATCAAATCTCAGTACTTTTTGCTGCTGGTGTAAATCCCACCCAATGTAACACATAACCCATGATGACTTAACTGATGGGTGCTTCTCCGAGTTCAAGTCTCTGTGACGGCTCCCAGTAATGCTCTACTATAAACTCAACTGGAAAAATGCAGAGGAGTATCAGCAACTTGAGTAGAAGCTAAAACGCACAGCACACTTGTCAAAATGCACTTCCAAGAGTTAACCCGGCAGCTTGCTTTATTTTAATCAGTGAGCAGGAACAGTCTCACTAATGCAATACTTCCAGAATCATCCTCAGCCATTTACAGAAAGCCGAGACTCTCTCAAAATCCTTTTAAAAGTGATGTGTTTGCCAAAAAGGCTTAATAGTGTTGCTTTTTAGGATTATTCTGTTGATTGTGGGTAAGAGTTTCTCCATTTATCAATTCTATAGTGACTCCAAATGGTTTTCATAGACTTAAAGTCTTTCTGAAGCTGTGGATGCATTTGGCATGTTCCTTGGTTACATTTAATGGCTCTTTAGGACTGACAAACCAAGTCCACTGATAAATTATTCCCTGTAACTTTATGGAAGATAAATTTATATGGTTTGGGGGTTCTGTCTAGATATGGGAACAGTGAATGGTTGGTACCATCCACCAATATGGTGAGCAGAAGGTCATCAACAAAAAAAAATGCACTTCAGCGTGACCTCAAGACATGGGCCATAGTGGTCCTTGTGCTCCTGCCATGACTCTTTAATAATGCTCTTCTTGGGTTGGGTTACCCAAAAGGACAATAAAAACTCCATCCAGAACAGCTGGTACCATTTTCTTAAATTCCATAATTCAACTGGGTAGCATTAAAGCTTGATCTATAAGTTGGGTAGCAGTCACTAGAATACCCTTGCATCATATTACTGTATGTACACGAAGGTCTCATAAAAAAATATGAACCTCTTCGCAGGTTAAAAGCTTGCAATGACTAGTTTCCCATTACATATGCTGCCAGTCCATAATTGTTTGCCTATCCACGTACATAACCTCAGTCATGACCTCTCAGCTCTTTCAAGGAATACAATAAATAGGCTGAGATCCAAAGAACCATGTATGGATTTCTGAATATGCATGAAAGTCTTGTCCATCAACATCATCCATATCATTCCATTCCCTCTTGTCAAAAAAACAAGTTCTTCCAGAGCTGAGAAGAGAGAACATGGGCCTTTGGATCATGAGCGTAAGTAGGTTGATATGGGTCCTAAGCATAAGGATCATGTAGTTCAAGGGGCCATCTAGTTCAACAGTCTGATCTGAAAACAGTTGGCCCACAAATTACACACAACTGACTTGCATGGAGTCAAGTATACAGTACACCAACAACAACAAAAAAGAGAAAAACCACAGTTTAAATGAATGATTTCACTTGCCATTCCACTTAAAGCCCAGTCCTGTGATGGGAGCACGTGCTATGAAATAGCTGCATTGTATCCCATGGCTCCAAGTAGGCATCTTCCCCAAGTCCCATGGCTCCAAGTAGGCATCTTTCCCCAAGTCTCCTTGGGGAAAGGTTACATCTATATGAGTTTGTACCTATGAAGCTCATTAATAACATCAATATTCATAACTGTGTGTATACTCTTTCTGGGGATATGTATCTTCTTTTTATATTTGATCCTTAATCAATCAATCTTGACCCTTAATTTAATAATTAAATTAAATCTTAGTACTGTATTAAATTAATAATTAAAACTAAATCAAAATACTTTTTTGTTTAAAACTTTCGTGATAAAATAAACAGTTTATATTTGACTGTTGATTTACCTTTGGGTTTAACTCAGAACACAATCCTAACCAATTTAGGCCAGCACATTTTATCTCCGTGTTCCTGCAGTGGTGCAGGCAGGCCAGTGCACATCTGTGCACTTACCTAAACCCTCTCCAAGAGTGGTGAGTCCAAGGTGAGCATGGGACTTGTGCTTGAACTTGATGGACTAACCAGGGGTTAGGATTACACTGTCAGTGGCTGTTGGTAATGTTTAGAACTCTTTAATAGCTTAAAACAAAAACCAAGGGCAAAATCCAGAGCAGTTACGGGTCCATGCAGTTAAATCACCCTCTAGCGTTATTGTATGGAAAGTCACCTTAACTGCTCTGGAGCAAAGGGCTTAATTTAACTTTAGGATATCAAGACTCCAACTGAATGGTGGATTTCTGCTACAAAAATCTATCATGCAGCTGCACAAAATGTATTTTTGAAAGAAAGGAGAATATTACATAATATTTTTTTTTAAATAAAGAAGGTGATAAAAAAATTTTCCGGATATTCTAGACATGATTCAGTACCCTATCTTATCATCTCTAATTCCTCTCTATTACATTGAAGTATACGTAAGGAAAAAATAGATATTGTACGGGTGCATAAATGGGACTGACAGGGTCAAACTCAGTACACAAAGAGATCTTTTAGATCTTCAGTACTGATTGCATAGTAAAAGCAACACTAGGCACATTAAAAAAATATTTTTAATGTTTATAGGCTTTATGGAACAATTGAAACAGTAAATCTCGAAATTAAGGCTGCTGGTACAGAGCTACTTCTATTTGAGTTTGCTCAGATACTATTCAGCCCAATTATAGTCAAGTGTGTTTGGGGAATTGTTTCTTATGAAAATGTTTCCATTACTGATCTGGTCTAAATTACATGATTTTTGGCACTGTAGCGAAAAAAGTAAAATATGATGAGATAATAATGGGAATGGCTTTCCTGGTTTTTTTCCAACACAATTTTGAAATTTTTGTAATGGTGCACTTCTTGTCAAATGCAATTTCTGCAATACAGTCCAGGAATTGCTTGACAAGCACAGGGCACAAACCTAACCAATTTAGGGCATCACAGCTATCCTGTTTCTTCATTCCTGCAGTGCCATGGGGAGGCTGGCGCATGTGCCCCCTTAAGGCACTTTTACAACACCCCCAGGCCAGAATGTGCAGGAACTTGTGGTGGCCTAACCAGGGACTAGGATTGCACTGACAGGTCTCCATGGGACTCTATGGGCCTCAAATCACACTCATGCCATGCATCAAACAAAAAATGGCTCTGCTTACCTCCATAGATCTCAGAAGGGCTGCTGGAGGTTCAGAAAACCACTTCTGGTTTGAAGAGCAAACCAGAAGTGGCATGAATTTGCATATCCACAAGGGATCCTGCAATGGATCCTTTGTGCATAACTAGATTGGACTGTAATTTCCTATTCTCTTTTAGTCAGCACCATTACAAATTACAGGCATCCCTCACTTATTGAATGGGTTAGGAACAGTGGTGGGATTCAAATAAATTAACAACAGGTTCTATGTCCTAATAACCTAAATTAACAAGTTCTATGTCTCATTAGTGACTGGTTCTCAGAACCAGGCGCTCATTAGCAAAGGGTTCTATAGAACCTGTGAGAACTCCCTGAAGCCCACCACTGGAACTTAGGAACCAGAGCTCCATCCAAAAGTGAAAAACGTTGAAAAGTAGAACCCAGTCTTCAGTTTGCAAATGCAAAATGGCCACCCAAAAGGACATAAATATCACTTGCAAAAGACATACCCCCCAATCCAGTGTAACTACGGGAGCACATAAGAGACTTTACGTGCACCTGGAGATACTGCACCACCTAGTGAAAATCTATGGGAAATTCATATTGGAATCCAGAGTAAGTTGTTCTTACACCAGAGCAAGGACTCCCTATAGTTACTCTGGATTTTGCCCTAAGTAACACATATTTATTAACACAGACATACATAACAAATTACAGTAAAATGAACAAAGGCATGTGTAGGCAATGAATATCTTATGTATTTGAATGATGGTTATTTACTGAGAAAAAGCACAATCCTGACCATGTCTACTCAAAAGTAAGCCCCACTGTGTTCAGTGGGTCTTACTCCCAAGAAAGTATCTTTAGGATTGCAGCCAAAGTCACAAAGAAATGCCAAAAACAGTTTGATTACCATAGTCACATGCAAATCAACATTAGGGAAGAAAATTTTAGCCTTTAAACCAGCAGAGAGAGGTTGAAAGAGTGAAGCATTTGCAGAAGTATCTTACAGCACTTTTGTGACATCCCCCAGTCTGGTACAGGACTTGTGCTGGGATTTAGAACAGCCTAACTGGGGCTTAGGATTGCAGCCATGGAGTCATACTATAGACTATCAGCCCCAGCCTATCTTCTGTTGGCCCAGAACATGCAGTGCTGGTGATGCATACTGTGGGGTTGGGTGAGAGACCAGGCAGCTCAGAAGAGGTAACTATAAAATTTTTACCTGTAGGATGCCTAGACCCCAGTGGGTCTTCTTGGACCTACATTAGATCATGAGCAAGTGTAATTTCAAGGACATTTCTGGGAATGAGTTTGGGCTGGGAAGGGGAATAGGAGCCTAGTGCTGCTGAAATCAATTCCCTCTTGTCCTTACCTGGTCCAAATGTGATCAGATGCTCAACCCAAAACATCCATGTGTCTCCCCCATTTCAGCTCTGCCATTAATTTACTATTGATGAGGGCAAACAACAGTGGACGTTCTTTAGGCTGGTGGCTTACTTTTGAGTAGACATGGTTAGGATTGTGCTCTAAGTGTGTGTTTTATTTCTCTGCTGTATGTTGGTGATAGCAGAAATTCTGGAAATTTGAACACATTTATTCATTAATATATCTCTAATATATTTAAATTTTATTTTTAAAATATTTTAACTGGCCCAGATATTCGATGTGGCCCTTTGGCCAAAAACCTTGGAGACCCCTGAACTAAATAGACATAATATAGCTATATCATCTTCTTAATAGCAAGTTGTCTGCGTTCATATTCTCTGAGAGAGCAAAGCCTTTTGTGGCTCAGTTTGTATTTTTATTTTTAGGACCAGCATCCTCTGGAGATCTCCAATTCTGCCGGAGCTGCTTGCTGAAACTCTGAAGGAGCTTGGCGAACGGATTTTATTTTCTAATCCGTTTCACTCTCTTCATCAGCATTCTGGGAAATCAGTTGTTTGTTACATGGAGATCAGTCTTACATGGAGATCAGTCTCGACTGTGCTATATTTGCATGGGTCTCAAGATAGCTACAAGGCAAAAAAAAAGTTTCATAGGAAAAATTATCTCATGACAGACGCCTACACAGTGGGACTTGGAGTGAGATTTATGTTCTGAAAAATCAGGCAATTGCTGATGTTTCATGCAACTGTCTCCAAAGCGTGGATTTAACTGGATCATATCAGCAGAGGGAGAAGAAACAGATGTATCTCCAGAGCTCGAAAGAAGCAGAGCAGGACAGAAGAACAGCACGGAAGAAATTATGTGTGGTGTACATGGCATCTGATTCCAATATGATGGTTCTTCAGCCCTTTGAAAGCATATCTGGAATATGCCAGTTGTTTTAATGCTTGGGGATTACTTGATTATTATATTAAACATGACCTCTCTGTTCCTCTTGGCTTGACAAAGGATTGCCACTCATCGAACATTAGAAACAGCATGGCCAAATGGAGCCACAAGCCATTTGTACAGGTATTATTATCGTCAAATGTTATTTCAGCACTTCACAACAATTTTCTGGCTCCAAGGTTCTCTCGTTCTCACTCAGTGGCACATTCACTTGCCTGATATGCTGGTTGTCAGTTTCAATTCCCTGGACGGCAATCTGCTACCTTTAAAAAAAACTTGATTACACCACTTTCCATGGTCACTAGGCACCCTGTGCTCAAAGTAATAATAAAAATAACTTCAAGGGAGGAGAAATTCTCTATTAGGTGGTTGGAGATAAAGCCATAAGAACGCAGAGGTCATTTGACTATGTGCTGCGTAGGAAGATCAGTTGGGTCCTGATTCTCATACAGACCTCCCCCACTCCCTTTTGGAAGTATTTGGTGGGCCACTGTGAGATATAGGAAGCTGGACTAGGTGGACCTTTCACCTGATCCAGTGGGCTCTTCTTATGTTCTTATGACAGTGGAGTACCCCCATTGGGACAGGGGAGTCCCTTTTGGACCACACAAGGTAAGGGGAACAACTGGCAGGGGACAGAACAGCAGCAGGAAGAGGGAAGCAATGGGGGCAGGAGGTAGATCAGACCTGAATGATGAGATGTGGGTGTGATGGTGCTGCCAAATCCAGTTCCTTCCTCCCAGACTTGATTAATATATGTCGCTTGTGCAGGTTCAAGTTTACCAGTTTCAAGGGCTGGGGCATTTCCTGCCTGTCCCTGCCTTTTCCCAGAGTGTGCATGGGGTGGAGGATTGGCAAGATCCAGCACTCGTACTGGATCCTAACCCCTTTCAAAGACAACCCGAGCTGCTTAAGGTGGAGAAATGGTAGGATCCAGCACTTTTACTGGATCCTAACCCTTTACCAAGGCAATCTGGGCTTCTTGGGTTTGTGCTTCCAGTTGTGGGACTGCAGTGGTCCTCCCCTGTTCCAGTGCAAGTTAGGACTGCACCGAAAGAAAAACATTTCAGATAACATAAATGATCCATCAAACCCATAACCAATAAGAACCAGCCCAGAACCATCAAGGCTGAACCTTGATAGGCAGGTTCCAATCCCATCCACACTGGGAGTGGGAATAAGGAAGTAAGCCTCATCAAATTCAATGGGAGTTACTTCTAAGTACATATGACATGTATACAGCATGTGGCATGTAGATGTGCCATCAGAATACAGTTTCACTAGCTCTTTTGTTTTCAATTTTTTGGCATTTTGTTTCCAAGGAAGACAGTCCATAAGGTATATGCTGCCACCTAGAGAAAAACAGCAAGAGGTTTCCAGGTCTGTCCATTAATGGTATCTTTTTTTTTGACCAGGGGAAAACAAGAGCAAATTGTGCAACCATAGTCAGCATTAGTGATGCTTGGAGTGCCAAGGAATGCCTCTCTTGACAGTACCATGGAATGCCACTCTGATTACTCCACTCAATCTGGTAATCTATCTACAGTATTTATGTATCTACAGTAATTATAAAGTGTATTGGAAATCTCAAAAAGACCAAAAATATTTGGTGTATTTTTAAGTGAATCTCTTGGATTGTCACCATAGCTTTAAGATTTTGGGTGTGCGTGTGTGAAGGTTTTGCACTCACTATTTTTAGTGTGTTTTAATGCAACAAAAGTATTTACTCCAATTCACTGTGTGTGAAGGAAGAAGTGCCAAAGGGAGTTAGTGTTATTTGCCGGGCTCATTGTTCGTCGGCCTCTTTTTCCATAAGGCCAAAGTGCTTTGTTTACTCCCCGGTTGGCTTTGAAAGAAAAGGGCCTGCTAAAATCAAACAGGCACACACAAAAGAACCATGGAAAATACCTGAAAGACAAGAAAGAAAAGCAGGGGATTTACCTTGTCTCAGTCTATTATGCACACATATAGATAAATAAACAGCCCACTCCGTTCAAAGGATGAACACACACACTAAACCTCAATGGTCCGGAATCTTCTTTGAGATAGATGCCTCCCAAATGCTATTACCAGTAACGAGTCTTGGAGCACAGCCAGAATAACTTATTATGAACTACTGAATTTGGTGTGGTTTATCGTTTAGTTCCTGGGCCTGCACATTTTTCTGTATCCGCAAATCTGGACAAACATTCGGGACATCGATTTTAGCAAAGCTACTCGCATCTTTAGAGATTAACAGATGCGTGTTTTCAGTGCACTGAGAGATGCATTCTAGATGAATGAATGCAACAGACAAAAAGTGTGCATGACATGCCAGTGTTTTTTTTATTCCTTATTGAAGACGATTAGGTTCAGTTGTTGTTTTCATACCCCCAAATCCAGAGTAACTACGGGAGCACGTAAGAGACTTTACGTGCAGCCGTAGTTACTGCACCACCTAGTGAAAACCTATGGGAAATTCATATTTGAATCCAGAGTAAGTTGTTTTTACACTGGAGCAAAGACTCCCCATAGTTACTCTGGATTTTGCCCTTAGATTCATAACATACTTGACAGTGTTCTGCAGCACACTTGTGTGTGTACATGTGCATGCCAAAACAACATGTAGTCAGTTTGAAAAGTAATCCACAAAGTAATAAACTATTATCATCAAATGTTCCTCATCCCAAACTTGTACACAATATTTTTAGCACAAACAGATAATAAACTCCTATGTTGATTTTACCCTATCTACAGAAGAAGAACATATGAAGGTCCATCTAGTCTCATATTTAATAATATGATAATAATATGATAACAATAATGTTTTGGGACAATGCAACTCTAAGGTAAGAGAACAAATATTGGCTTAGTTTGAGGAAGACTCCTTGACGCAGTACATGCCACACTAACATAGCTCAGCCAGTGCTGGCAAGTTGCTTATGATGATGATGATGATGATGATGATGATGATGATGATGATGTACTATTTCACAGTTGCCAAGTTGTTTGACTGGAATTTGCTCTGTTGTGATTTGGTTCCTATGCAAGGAACTAGGAATCACAAAGGTATCGTCTTAATATTATTATGTACTATTTCACAGTCGCCAGGTGTTTGACTGGAATTCACTCTATTGTGATTCAGTTCCTATTATTATTATTATTATCATCATCATCATCATCATAAATACACAGCAAACGATTTCGTGCTGGTTTCATTCACATCACCAGTCGGACCCTTCCCAAGAGTCTAGGACTGTGTGACGTAGCGACGTATAATTCGTGCTGATCCCAGAAGAGCGGCTTTCTGCAGTTGGCAGAGTGAAATTTTGTCAATGCCAAGAGTTTTCAGGTGCCTGCCAAGGTCTTTGGGCACTGCACCCTGTGTGCCAATTACCACTGGAACCACCTGCACTGGCTTACACCAGATATAAGGTGTATGCTGATAATTCGATTCTTGCTGTAATTCGATTCTTAGGTCTTGGTAGTGGGAGATCTTTTCCAGTTGTTTCTCCTCAGTTCTGCTGTCACCTGGTATAGCAATGTCAACAAGCCACACCTTACTGCTTTCTATTATGGTGATATCTGGAGTATTGTGTTCCAAGACCTTGTCCGTATGTATTCTGAAGTCCCACAGAAGCTTGACCTGCTCATTTGCAACCACTTTTTCAGGCTTGTGGTCCCACCAGTTTATTGCCACTGGCAGATGATACTTTTGGCATAGATTTCAGTGGATTATCTGGGCAACAGAGTTGTGCCTAAGTTTTTATTATTATTATTATTATTATTATTATTATTATTATTATTATTATTATTATTATTATTATTATTATTATTTTCTTAATATTTCCCTGCAATATCGTAGATCTAAATCTGATCTAGCTCTGTCTATCTAGGATTAGACAGCGCACTAGTCTGAGAACATGAAGAGAGCAGCAAATATTGACATCCAGTTCACTGAAGTGACGGAGGTGTGCTGTTGGTGGAGAAATAAGCAGATGGAAATAAGCAGAGAGCTGTTTAGTTTTGATGTAGAAGCTTCACTTCTAAAATTGTAGTTCAGAAGTCCTTTTACTGGTTAAGCATGAAGACCTCTAATTTGAGTTTAGGCTTGATTTTGGAGAAATTATTCACACCTTGGTTGCCTATGATGAGGAACTGCTTCTTAAGTAGATGCAGGTCTACCTGTTAGCAGTGTCTGGAGATAATTTACACAAGTGTCTGGAGATAATTTCCACAAATAAACATCCACTCAGGATGTTCAATTTACCTGTATCTTATAGTTGATGAGATGAGAACTTCTATGGTTGCCAGGTCATCACCTGATAATGTTCGTTTTATCTTTAATGGGCCAAGGTACCTTGGAAGTCAATAGTGAATGCTTGCTCATTCCTCTCAACTACCTTTCTGCCTGCTGTTACATAACCCCTGTTAGGACACCTTTTCAGTGATTATTGAACATATGTGGGGCAGGATTTTGCTCATTTGCTCCATCCCATATGTGTGTGCAGCATAGGCTTCAATCCTAAAGACACTTTCCTGGGAGTAAGGCCCTTTGAACACAATGGGGCTTACTTTTGAGTAGTCATAGTTAGGATTGTCTTCTTAACAGAGCTTCTACAAGTTGTCCACATGTCAGGTCTGAAAGTGCAAACAAGCAACCTGCAAGAAGCTTATTTGTAGGTACTGTATGTTGTAGGCTCAGAAATTGTAGGTACTGTATATATACTGTAGGCTCAGAAATTATAATTAAGGCATATAGGATGTGTGCAGCAAGTTGACACAATCCCTCTCTGCACTTGCTCTTCAACCAACCAACCGTATTTATATACCGCTTTTCAACAAAAAGTTCCAAAAGTGATTTACAGAGATAATGAAATAACTTGCATAATATACCATAGATATGTTTTCAGGACAGGGCTGTGTATCCCAATCCAATGTGTAATTACTCAGAAGTCATCCTATAGGGCTTACTGCCAAGGAAATTCATTCATTCCTTCATTCATACAATTTGTATGATTATTTTAAAATACAAGAAAAGATAAAATCAAATTAAAACAATGAATAAAGCAAATAAAAATAATCAATATGAAACAAGTATTAAAAACAGACAATATAAAATCAAGCAGACAGCAGTTAAAAATAACAAAAACATTAAATATCTAAAACAGTCATCATAGGCCTCAAAAGCTTTCCTGAAAAAAAAAATATTTTCAGGCCTTACCAGAAAGTTAATAAAGAAGATATTTACATCAAATGAGACTGAATTCCATAATACAAGATTCACAACTGAGAAGGTTTCTGGCTGTTAACCTCCAACTTGTCTTAGGGCGCAATACTAAGAAATATAGGTCAGACTAATTCACCTGAACTTTCTTTCCATCACTGTTTGAAAAGGTCGGTGTATGCCTGTGCATTGACCTAACCTCCCCAGAAGTGGAGCAGAAAGTGGGGAAGAAAGTGGGGCAGAAGCGTGTCTTGTGTCCAGGCCAACGCAAGCCTTATGTCGGGGCTTAGGCTGGCCTAAGTGGAGGTTAGGTTTGCAGCCTTAATGACAGCATAATCAACAGAGCCTCCTCCAATGATATAAGGGATCAGAATGAATTGTATGGAAGAAGGAGGTCTGTCAAAGTACAGCATTTAGGGTTTTAAATGTCAAGATCAGCACCATCAGTTGGGCCCAGAAATGAACCAGCAGCCAGTGCAACTGCTAGAGCAGTGGTGAGTGCCTAGCCATTGACCTCCAACAACCCCATGAACCACTGTGTTCTGCTCTAACTGCAGTGTAGTGTCCACAAAGCAGCCCCACATAAACCATGATGGAAATGCACATTGTACTGTTGGAATCCATGTTAGAAATGGATTATACTATTGGCATTCCATCAATAACTTTCTCTATACCATAATTATAAGACTGGACAGGCTGCATTGTTTACCTGTCACAGAAGTTAACATCAAAACATAGAAAAGCCATCCATTATAGCTAATAGTTATGGATCATCAATTATTTCTCCAATTAGAATCATATCGGATATATCAATTATTTTGTCAAACTGAATAAGCACACCATTTTGTCAGTGGGGGACTCACATTCCTCATTGGCCCTACTAATAAATTCCCTTCCTCCATATTCCTATGGCACACCTATGGAGAATGTGTGGGACACCAATGTGCCATTCATTGCACAGTGCATGAAAATGGCTTGGATATATGAATATATTTGTAACTGACATTAAATCAACAATATAATATTTTGCAAGACTTTCAGGGTTCATGGACATGTGATGTGAGTTGGTGCAATAGATACCATGGAGTATCTACTGTTTGGTTTCTTGCAATAAAACCCAATAGAGCTGAAGCATTTAGATTTAAGTTGATTTACTTCTCTTGGTTGTTCTCCCATATCGTGAACTCTGCCCTTTAGTCACTCCCAACCCATTGTTGTTGCTGTCAGCTTTGATTAGCCAGTGACCTATACTTTGCTTGTGTTTGTGCAGTCCGGCTGTGCTGTTTGTTTTTGAAATCTATCATGATTTTGCCTTCCTCTTCAATGATAAACTCCAAATTTCACTAATAGAGCTATAAAAATTAACTAAGCTAACTTTTATGAGCTTGTTTGTTTCAGGCCCAAACATAGTGGGACAAGATGCACCCTTGACCTGACCCCCTTTGTCACCAATTCCCGTCATGTGATCATGTAAACAGATGTCAGCACCCATGTCTAAATACAATTTAGGACAAAAAACGAGGCTGATATTCTCTCTTTTATGGGTCAATTGACTCTCTTCAGGAGTTTCCTAATCCCAAATATAGTCTCTGGAAGCATTGCAATCTTCTACGATATTGCTATAAGGTCAAAACAGAAATAAGTGAATCAGCCCCAAGCAGAGCCTGTTTATTCATAAACCTTCCAGAGATCATTAATGGCAAGAAAGAGGTATATCTGAACTGGGTGCAACAAATGTAATTCTAGAGTGGCACCACTGCTCTAAAAATGTTGTGTTTGTCTACAGCTGCCTTTTTCGTGTATTATGTATGAAGTCCATTTAAATGTCTATTAGACCAGGTGCATTGCCAGGCTTTGGTGGCATCTGGGGCAGTGAGATGTTACATCAATGACAGGGCAGGGGACAGGCAGATCAGGCATGGGAGGGGAAGGATAAATACCACAGTACAATTCATATCTTGTATCCCTTTCTGCTCCTGATCTGCCAACAGGGGTCAACACAAATTTGTGCCAATGATATCGGTGGCACAAATCTAAGTTGACTCTTTGTGGTAGCATTCCTTAGGGACAAGGGGATAAATGGCCCTTGACCCTGAGACCTCTGGCTTGCTAAATTCCCATGTAGGATGCAACAGAAATGTGCATTAGTATTAGGGAACCTAGCTAAGATTGGGTTGTCGATAAGGAAAGACACATTCAAGACTATTCTGTAATACCTTTTCTTGACATTCTTGTACTATTTTGTACTTTTTTGTATTCTGTCATATCTTCCTTTGCAAGAAGGCATCAGGCTTTGAAGGCTGGATGTTTATCACAGCATTAAGAACATTCTCCCCTCTAAGAGTCTTACTTACACACTGGGGCTGCAATCCTAAGCTCCATTTGGGCTGGCCTAAAACCTGGCATAAGTCCTGATCCGGTGGTGTCACAAAAGTGCAAGAAGGCACTTCTCCCCCTCTCCTGGGAGATTATACTAGTGCACAAGCATACAACAACCTCCCCACACAACCACAGGAAGATATGCCATGTGAGTTAGGCTGGCCTAAATTGGTTAGGATTCTGCCCCCTGTAAGAACCACATTTAACAAATGACCTCCACTTGTAATGTGATTGCTTGGTCGCAGCAACGACAATCCCCCTCCTAAGAGGAGATGTGTGTATTCTTTGCAACCCAAAGATAGTGGAACAAGCCCATTTCTCAAAATATGAGTGATCTGTACACAGCTTGGAATTTGCTAAGGCGCTGCACATGTTAACTTCTGTAGTTTGCACATAGCACAGGTGTGCATTCATGTCAACAGAAATAGTTTAAAGAAAAACAATGTTAATGAAAACAATCTAGAAACTGTGCATCCAAAACTTGCTGATCCATGTTTTATAAATGACTTCACATCAGCAGGAAGTCATCAGCAGTAGAAGCAAAATTTGGATTTCAGAATTTTAACCATCTTTTGTCCAAAGCCCCACTACTTTTGGCTTTTTTGTCACTGCCCTGGCATTGCCTGATGTCTGCAGCTCAATGGCATCTTTCCAGGGAGCAATAAACAGGTCACATCAGCCACTAACTTTTCATTCACTAGCATGCTGGCTGACTGATGGAAATTTCTAACAGCCTTAAGACTTTAAGCTCTTGGTACAAGGGTTTACATCAGACCCTTCACAGAAGGAGAAAGCTGGCTAATCCGTGAACTGCTAAGACTTCCCACAAGACAAAATAAACCATCAAGCAATAGGGTTTGTGTTTTGGATTTATTTTTTCTAAACAATTTCTTCATGAAGGATAATAAACCTCCATCTCTGTGGAGAGGATGGAAGCTATTGCTGTTTTGTTATGTGGGGCTCAACACGTAATGTGTCTTTCTTTACAGCTTTCTTTTTGATGCCATTGTTGATCACAGAGTGGGTTTTCTTCATTCCCTTCTTCACCAAAAAAAAAATATGAATGTAGATTTATTTATTTTATTTTATTTACTAGATTCACATTCTGCCTTTTTGCTGGAAAACTTCACAAGGAAGCTTAGAGATGAAAGCCAGGGAAATTATGCTGAATTTTCTGTTCCTTAATCCTGTTTTGAATAAAACAGGCACAGTACTGATTTTTATCTAAGAGCACAAGCCTAGCCATGTCTACTCAAAAGTAAGCCCAATTGTGTTCAATGGGTCTTACATGCAGAAAAATATCTTTAGGATTGCAGCCTAAGGTAACTCAAGATCTGCAACTATCAACACCACATTTTTATTTCTTTTTTTGAGGTTGTGTTTGTTTTATAAAATGTACCCTTTAAAAATAGTACAGGGATGGGTATTTGCTTAATTCTGATAAGATTTTGTCATTGTCTAGTGAAATGTATACAGGAGGAGCCTGTTTATACAAAAGTTAAAATATATATCAAAGTATATATCAAAAGTGTGTCTCCAGAATAGATCAAGCTTCAGAATAGCCCAGAAAGACAAAAGGGAAATGGGAAGTGACGTTTTCTTGCATTTTAAGACATTATAAGCCCCGAGGAGACCTGTGGAACACTTCTCCAGGCCTTACAACACCTTTAAAGACAAAAAACAACATTTTCCCAGAAATTATATAATAGGTGGCCAGATTTGCAAATGATATCAAACTACTCAGGATGGTGAAATCCAAAGGAAACTATAAAGAAATTTGAAAAAGATCTTCCCAGTGAGCATCCCATTGAACTTCCCAGTTTCTGCTGGAGTAACGGAGCCAAAGTAGCATGTTTACAGCACCCAGTACTGATGATATGGCTGGGTGAATTTAGAATTAGTCCCTAGGTGAGCAAGCAGCAGTATGACAAACACGATTCAATGAGATTATGTAAAGTGAGGCACATGGGAACAGAAAAAAAACAACTTCACACATATGCCGATAAGGACTGATCTGTATGTGATCTGTATGTGACCAGAAAGAGATATTGGGTTTATATAGAGGAATGTATAATATTGGATTTACAGAGAGGAGGATGAAGAGGGCTTACTTCCTCCGATGACCTGCTCTGGCATTGCTTCTTTTACCCATGCTAGTTGAGCAAAGAAAACCATTAAAAGTGATGATCTTTTATATTTAGCAAGGGGTAAGTTACTGTCTCTCTTCACCCCAGCATGATGTCTTTTCCAGCAGCCGTTACTTTTCATCTTTTTTAAGACAGTAAACATTTTGGTGAGAGGGACTCATTTTATTAATTATAAAAGAAGAAAAGGAGGAGGAGAGTAAATAATGCTTTGGATCCCCATATTCTCATAGCTGACTATCTTTGAAGAAGTGGCAACAGAACTGGATGTTGGAGAAGATAAGCCGTTTTATTCTCATTTGTTTTCTGAGTGCACGATGAGAGAATGAACTGGCTGCTTGGCAATTGGTGGAAAGTGTTGGTGATGGGCAGAGGCACAAGACACCTTCCAATTTACCTTCTTGCCCAGCCCATCACCTGAGGCAGTTTTTAATTGGCTTCACTGCTGAGCCAGGTTTGACTCTATCCAAGGATCCCTATATTAGATATCATTAAATGGGAATTGGGCAAATTAATTGAGAACAAATCTATCAATAGTTTTTAGTCAGAGTGAATATAAGCTACATCCAGATTCAGATGTAAGCAGGGGTTCCTTGTTATACATGCGGGTTTGGTTTGAGGACTTTCATACCAGGCCTTCCCATGGATAAAAAACAAAGCCATAGATTGAAAAAACAGTGGAAAAATATCCACTTCCAGGTTTCTTGATCCTCAGTATCTGCAGGGGTTTGATGCTGGGACTCCCTTCTGTTTTTTTAAAAAATGTGTTGAATGAAAACAGTTAAAAAATAAAAAGTATGTCCCTTTACAATAGTTTTAAAACAGTTTCTCTTGTTGTTGTTGAGAGATAGTCAACAATTTGAAATGTAAAGGACCCCCTGCCTTTGCCTGGCTCAACTGAAGAATCTATATATAAGTTTCAGCAGAATAATAGTAGAAGAAAGGTGTCGCATTCAACTTGTGTTTGTGGTCTTCTCAGAGGCATCTGATTGGCATCTATGGGAACCAACCAACCAACTAATCAATCAATAAATCAATAATTGACAAATGACTGACAATCAATATATTGAGTAAAACAAGACATTGGGCTATAAAAATTATCTCCTTAAAATAAAGCAGGCCTCCGTCAGTCTTGAAAGACTATGGTATCGTGCTTGGTGCTGCATACGCTGCATGCGAAGCACAAAAGCCTGGGTTGGATTGTTATGGAGGGTAGGCTGTTACCCAAGCAGCAAATCCCCCCTCTCCACGCCACTGAATTAGTCCAATGGAAAGGCAGAACCAATACGATTGGATCCAGCTGGCGTCGCAGAGCTGGGCTAAGGACAGGAGCTCACCCTGTCTTGTGGGGCTGACCTGGGTCTCGAACCCTGGCCTGCTGGTTAACAGGCACAGTGTCTTAGCCACTTGTGCCACCCAAAAGCAGGCCTCATTCAGTCTTGAAAGACTATAGTATCGTGCTCGGCGCTGCATACGCTGCATGTGAAGCACGAAGGTCTGGGTAGATTGATATGAAGGATAGGCTGTTACCCAAGCAGCAAATCCCCCCTCTCCAGAGCACTGAAATAATCCAATGGAATGGCAGAGCCAATACGATTGGATCCAGCTGGCATCGCAGAGCGGGGCTAAGGACAGGAGCTCACGCTGTCTTGTGGGGCCGACCAGGGTCTCGAACCCTGGCCTGCTGGTTAACAGGCACAGTGTCTTAACCACTTGCACCACCCACAGCCGTAAATGGAACTAAAATGGTCAACAAATGCTGGCCAGACGATGGTCTTTGTATTTTGGGGGGGTAACATGACAGTTACAATATTTGGAAATAGATCTATATAGTGAACATATAGTGAACATTCAGTGCAATCCTAAGCACGGCTACTCAGAAATAAGCCCCATTACAGTGGTACCTCACTTAACAAGTGCCTTGCTTAACAAACAATCCACATAACAAGCAAAAATTTCTCTAGGATTCTGCCTCACATAACAAGAGTTGCTTTACTTAACAAGCACACTCGTTGGCAGTTGGGGCAGATGTGCTGGCCAGCAGCCCTTTTAAAAAGTGTCAGGGCTGCCTAGAGTGCCTGCCCATAGTGAAAGCAACACTTCCATGCTGTTCCTCCTGTGGCCGGGCGTCCACTGGGCAGAGGGAAAGAAGAGCAGTGGAGAAGAGGGAAGCAGCTCAGGGCTAGCCAGAAGGGAGCAGGGGAGAGAGAGCTCAGGATGGAGAGAAGGAGAAAGTGGGGAGACACTTTGAAAGTGTCTTGGATTGCAGCCTCTTAACCATGTCTACCCAGAAGTAAGCCCCATTGTGTTAAATGGGTCCTACTCCCAGGAAAGTTTCTTTAGGATTGCAGCCTAAATAGACTTCAAAGGATCATGCACATTGAATGCATGTTTTGACTTCAATTCCAGTGTTTTGTCATCGTTTTTACATCCAGTTAATATTTTCATATGAATATTTTTGGGTTCTGGAACTAATCGTCTGAGTTTCCATTATTTCCTATGGGAAAATCCGCTTCACATAAAGAGCATTTCACATAACAAGCATGCTTCTGGAACGAATTAAACTTGTTATGTGAGGCACTACTTCAATAGTATTTAATCGCAGGAAAGTGTGGTTAGGATTGCAGACATAAATATTGATGCTCTCTACTATGTCCCAATACAGTGTCAACCTTTTAAAACAGAAAGACTCTCTCTCTCTCTCTCTCTCTCTCTCCCTCTCTCTCTCTCCGCATCCAAGTTCATTCATTCACTATAACAGAAGCTTTGAGGTTGCTTAGGCTGCAATCCTCAAGACACTTTCCTGGGAGTAAGACCCATTGAACACAATGGGGCTTACCTTTGAGTAGACATGGTTAGGATTGTGCTCTAAGTAGTATATCTCAACTTTATGCAATAATGCAATAGTTTTAAAAGTTTACTGGATGCAAGGAGACCTTATTATTGTTCTTCAGACCCCGGAGTCAAGCAAAGAGTAAGCCGAATATGGAGCACTTGAAACTACTTCCAACGTTTCTATTCATCCATGCAAGAATCTCTTGAAACCTGGTGGTTTCCAAGCAACTGTGACAGCCCAGCTGCATGTCTGCATTAAGGCTTTCTGCCATTATGCTTAACTTGGCTCTCTTTCTTCCACTTTAATTACAATCCGGAGAACCATCTCGGAGCGGCGCTTCCACTTCTCCGTTTAAAAATACGCAATAAAAGGCACTGACGTCTACGGTGGGCTAGGTTTACCGGACCTCGGGAACTTACATAAAAGCCTACCAGCTCCTACAAGGCGCAGCAATCGCAGTTCCACAGAACAAAACTCAACCGAAAAGCAAATCTGAAGCACAAAACCTTGAGCATACAGATCTAATCAATAGTCGGGCAAGCCACCCAGACATTTTTCCACATCCACAAATGCACACGGACTAATTACACTTTGAAATTCTTCAGCGTGTTGTAGGATGAATCATGCCCCATTCCAAAACGACAAAACATCAAAGCTTCTTAGCAAGGCCTACGTTTATTATGGTGCAAGCGCCTCGTCGTATATTTGAAAAGCCAACATCTCTCACGGTAGATGTTGAACATCACGAGAGATGTTGGTCGGCCAACTTCAGAGAACCATTTGATTTCTGACACCTTAATTCTCATTAAAAAACATATATTTTTTGTAAAGTCTGAGGGAAAAAGTCTTTTTTTTTTCCTTCCCCCAAAGCTTTTTGTTTGTTCATTTTCACTCAGTCTAGGCCTCATTTACTGCTGGATTTGTGCTGGATCCTTCTGGAGTATCTCAGAGTTGTTAAGTGACAATCTAAAAGCCAATTTAGGATTAGGGTAGCTTAACCAGGTGAACTGAGGGCTTCGCTTTGATTGGATAGGAAAGCTGGAGCTGTGCTTGGTAGTCCATCTTGTGATACCGAGAGGCTTTATCAACATCCTGAGAGGAGTGCATTCAGAATAGGTGGCAATGAGAATCTCACTAATCAGTGAAGGATTATCTGGGGCTCAGAGCTATACTGCTTCTAATTCCTTCTTCATGACGCTGTTCATGCACAGCAAAAAATGATCTAGTGCAACACCACCAGTATAAATATTAGATGAGCTCCTTCGGCGTCTTAATTAGCACTTTCGGAGGGAACTGGGTGTTGAGCAGCCCAAGGTAATCACTGGTGAAATAATGCAGGTGGAGGGGGAAAGAAAAGCATAAATTGACAGCAGGAGTTCAAACAGATTCCAGTTTGCAGATTATATGCTGTACATATATGTCATCTTTTTTTTACATGTGATGTCACCATTCAATTTGATCTCATCTTCTAGGGTTACTGTGAACCGTTTCTTGAAGACACAGGGTACAATGCAGTGATGGGCTTCAGGGGGTTCTCACAGGTTCTATAGAACCCTTTGCTAATGAGCGCCTGGTTCTGAGAACCGGTTAATAACGGGACATAGAACCTGTTGTTAATTTAGGTTATTAGAACCTGTTGTTAATTTAGGTTATTAGAACCTGTTGTTAATTTATTTGAATCCCACCACTGGGTACAAGCCTAACCATTTTGGGCCAGCACAACTCACCTGTCTCCTTATTGCCATGGTGGTGGTGTGGGGAGGCTGGCACATGTCTGTGCAATGGCCTAAACCCCCTGCCCCTGGATTTGCACATGTGGCACATTTGCGACATACCCAAGCATAAGACTTGTGTTGGCCTAACAGGGGTTAGGATTGCAGCCACAAAGAGTCCATTCGCACATGATATTTTCCAACACGTAGATTGTTACTGGTCCTTGCTAAATGCATATGTCAAAGAAAAACTTTAAAGTGTTATCTGTATAGTTGTGCCATCTCCTTCCAACATAAAATGGTGTTTGAAGAAGCTGATGTTAAAAGCAGAGGTATGACACTGATAAAATGCATTTAAGCCTCATTCACTTTACCTGACAAAAATGTAATCCACACATTTGAATCACAATTGATATATGACATGAATACTGTGCCCATTGCCCTATCGCACAAAGATATGCTTCAATGATTAATAATGACATCTCTTTCCCACTAGAAAAACAAGATCTTCAGTAAAACACTTCACCACACACTGTCAAAATATTACAGCTAGATAGCTAAAGGCTGCACTCCTAAGCCCCAGTTAGGCTGGCCTAAACTCTGGCACAAGTCCAGTGATGGCTTGGGGGAGTCACAAAAGCACTGTAAGGCAGTACTGTGCCACTCCTGGGTGAGGGTTAAGCCAGTGCACTGATATGCGCTTGACTCCTACATGATCACGTGAATGGGAATACCAGCGAGTTGTGCTGGCCTAAGTTAGGATTGCTGCCGTAATTTCTTAACATTCAATTAGCACAGCAGAGGAAGCAGGTGGCAGGGCTGGCCCAGATCATGGGTACCAGGTTTGGAGGACCAGTGACATGTGCAAAGGGGTGACCAGGATGACACAGTCCCACTCCTTGGTTCCTTGGTGCTCCAGGTGTTTCCCAGGCTTCTTTTGGGCTGGAAATGGCAAGTACCATGAATTGGGCCAACCCATCCTCCCCTGGCTCTGAATGATTTCCAAATGGAGCTGTTCTGGAAGCAGGGAGCATGTGGATAAGGCCAACATGATGGTGTGGCAGTAACATATCACCACATATCCCAGCCTCAACTTGTGCCCATCCCCAGTACTGCAGCTCAGTGTTGCAAATGCATCACTTTTGATTCCAGGACAGGTAAGGTTACACTGGGCTGTGCCAAGGCTGGGAAGAGCTTTCTAAGAAGCTTCATATGGATAACTGGGGTATTACTTGGGGTAAGGGGAAATAAACCTAGCCTCCTTCAATGCTGCTTTGGATGCACATAGGCCATGAGTCCTTGCTGCAGCAACACAATTTTGGATTGGGCTGCAGATAACATAGGAGAAACATAGTAACAATTTAAGCTGGCAAGCAATGGAAGGGAAATGCAATATCAATGTGCACTTTAAAAAAAATCAAAGATTATTACTGCAGTACAGTACTTAAGTACTGAACGTAAAGCCATTTGTTCTCTCCCTGTCTGGATAAAGCTCTTGCTTCTTCAAGTGGGTTTATAATATTTTCATGAAAAAAGGAAAGACAGCAAATAGCTTAGAAACTTGACATTTTTAACCTTAGTCATGCATTTCATTTTAATGCTGTTTCCAGAACCAGAAGGGGATGGTTTTATTTATCTGCCAGCTCTCAACATATATCCAGGTAGGTTTCAGATCCTGCAAAGGAGGACCCTTTCCAGCATGCTCTTAATGATGAATGAAATTCTCCATCTAAACAAATAAGCACTTCAGAGAGTTTCCTTTGACAGGGCTGTTAATCCCGAGAATCTGCCTTATCGCTGTACGTTCAAGGGATGAAGATGTACAGTATCCCCGTACTGCCTGGTGCTTACACAGCCATGTATAAATGTTGGAACATAACAAGCAAACTTCTCGCTGCTTCTTTTCTGTTGTGACTAGAGACAGTGAAGCCTATTATCAGACTAGCAAGGGTGCAGCTTTCTGTGTAATTTGGCCTCACAATTTAGACTAACCAATGATACGTGTATTATTAGCCCTCCTTAAATATTTTGCTTACTCATTGCTCCTTCCGATAAACTCTATCTGGTTGGCTTTAGTGCAGTGCAGTTCAAGACTTCTGGGAATAAGTAGACAGAGTACAAAAAATAAACAATCCAACTATGTATGAAAGAAGAGATGAGAAGTCATGAAAATTTAACAAATGCTGTTCTTGGCTTGTAAGAAGTTATCTTATTTCTAAATTGGAAGTTTACAAAGATTTTGAAATTATCTGTGAAAATTAATATCACAGGGATTGGGACTAGAAATGGGCAAATAATTTTTTAAAAGTGGGACACTCCAAAGAACACAAATACTGCACAATCTCAACTTGGTGGTCCCCCTTGTATGGTTGCAAAACTCCAAACAACATGTTTCCTTTTTCAGGTTTTTGTTCCCACAACCATCCAGCAAAAAGATCAGGATTTACACCTAAAACTTGTATTTATTTATCAACTTGTTTATTTTATATCACATTTAATTACATGCTTTATCACATGCTTGTTTATCGCATTTTATCACATGTATATCGAATTTTATCACATACTTTATTACGTGTTTATTTTATATCACATCATATACCCTAGCCCTACAATCCAGAGTAACTACGGTAGCATGTAAGAGACATTTACGTTGACGTAGTTACGGCACCACCTAGTGAAAATCTATGGGAAATTCATATTGCAATCCAGAGTAAATTGTTCTTATGCCGGAGCAAGGACTCCCCGTAGTTACTCTGGATTGCGCCCTAAGTGACCGTAGGGGGCAATCTGTATAGGAACAGAAGTACCGGTGAGTACCCCCAGAAAAAAGCCCTGCTTCAGACAGTGGATTTGTCCATAGCTGCTTCTGGCAGATATTTTCTGGCCAGTGACATTTCTGTGGAACCAGCATCAATACTGCACTAAAAGTCAAAATCATATATACATTGTAGTTTGGCAGGTGGTCTCAGAACATTAAACCAAGTAGTCTGGCAGGTGGTCTCAGAACATTGCCAAATCTTGTTTGGAAAACACACAAGCATATTTTAGTTCATCCCAAATTGAGGAAGGCTATAAAGACACATGTGACATCAGCTGCTATTTTAAAAGCAAAACATCATGTGTTTTCTGCTTACAAATTATAAAATATTCAAAAGTTCAAGCTTACTTCTGGGACACTTCATGGTATCCAAGGTGGTTTAATATATTCCTCTTTGGCCAATGTTCTTCTTAAGTATATGCAGTGATGGGCTTCAAAAAAATTAAGAACCGGTTCTCTGCCCATCTGGCAGCCACTTTTAAATGGCTATTTTTAAACTTTATATGTCCTATCTCTTGTTAAGAACCGGTTCTATGGAGTAGGTGCGAACCTGCTAGAGCCCACCACTGAGTATATGCTAGAAGGAAAATATAAATTTATATGTAAATTTATATGTATTATATGTAAATAATAATGTAAAAGTCCTAGGACATGTTCCATGCTGCCCTGGGGTTGTCGCAAAAGTGCACTGCCACTCCTGGAGGGGTTAGACTAGTGCACAGACATGCACTGGCCTCCCAATACCACCACAGGAACAAAGAGATGGGTGGGTTGTACTGGCCTAAATTGGTTCGGATTGCACCCTTAGGGAACATAAGTCTCCAGGACTGTCATCAGTGCTGCCTACACCTAAGACAGCAGAATGGGCAGAGAGGAAACAGAGTGGGGTGCAGTAGGGAGAGGGTGTGATGGGTTGGGGAGGCTGCAGAAGGGTGTGGGATCTGGTTCCAAAGGTCTGTGGTGTGCTGTTGAGAAGTAGTCTCCCTGCCCGTTTCTCTACTTGGACTTTTGCTAGCAAAATTGCCTGCAGAGGAGATGCACAGCACTCTCCAAACCAACTTTCCTTCAGATAACCTATGACTGTCTCTCCATTACAGAATATAGCATGTGCCCATTGGCATTGCTGCGCCAGTGCTGGAAAATTGTTTAGGACTGTGCTGCCAGCATGGCTGAGGAGGCTTAAACAGGGATCAGAGGATTTAAATCCCTTTTCCCTGCTAAAGCCTCCTAATCTGTCATCCACTCTCCAACCTCTGGATATAGCATGTCCATTTTTGGCACAGGTAGACCTGGAGCCAGGGAAAAATTGGCTTGGAGTCTTGGAGTGACCTCATTAGGTTCAAGTGTGTCCGTCAAAAAAGATTTTTAATCCAAAGCATTCATCTTATTAAGGTTCTTTTTAAAGAGATTTAGCTTTTAAAGGTATTACTTATAATACTTTGCTTTTACACTGTAACAACTTTTATCCCCAGCTGTCAAAGCTCTTCTCAAATATTAATTAAGCCTGATGATTATTGAGAGAACAAATGCTAATATCTTCCTTGGCATTGGTAGAAATTGGAGAGACACAGAAATAAAGATGGTGATTTAGATCAGGAATGGCCAACAGGTGATTCATGGATCACACCCTACTTCTATAAGCATTACTAACATTACTAATTTGGCATTAGAAACAGAGGAATGTCTTTTGAGATACCTGGCAGGCATCTACCTAGTAGTAGCAATAAGCAATAAGAGGCAGCAACTTGTGTCCCACTGGAGCCTGCTAGATGATGCCTGTGTGCTGTTTTGACCTAGTTAGTGTTACTCAGAATCTAGTTATGACCAGGCAAACTGATGCCCCCTCATTAGGAAACAGGCAGTTGACCCAGAGGTTGACCCAACATTGCAGAAGCCTCTGGAGTGTTTTTCCATTCCCTGCTGTGAGATTAACCTGCTGTCTGAGTAAGGAGTAGGCCCTTGAATGTTGCTTTTAGATCAACCAGGCTGCTCCTCAAGCTCAGAGGTGCTCCATTCGTTTACGTTGTGACATGGCTTCTTACTTGGACAGTAGGGATTTCTATTCATGAATGGGAGACTACTCCAAAGTCACTGCCATAGCTTTCCCCAGGCAGAGGAGATTTCCCCAGGTTCATTGTATTCTTCAGCTCGAGGCAAGCTGTTCCAGGAAGGGATAATTTAATTGAGCATCCCATCTTCCAAGCAGCTTGTCTTGGGGAGAGTGAGATCTGGTCCCCACTTTGAAGAAGTTGGCCAACCACATTTCTGGCCGTGGACCATAAAATTCTTTACAGATCTAAGGTGATTTCTTCAATCACCACTAAGAGCCCTGTGCTGCCTGTGTTTAGAATCAGAAAGAGCATGTACAATCTAACATATTTTGTTTGCAGTGTCATGTATCAGCTGACTTTATTGCCTCTTATCAACCAACTGAGCAAAGGCTTGAATATTTGCCATAGCTACCAGGCAAAATTTTCAAAATGTATTGATAAAATGCACTGCAGATCCTTCTGAAAATGGTTTGTGCCAATGCAAAACTGATTTTCTTCTTCTTCAGTTACCTTCTTCTTCAATTACCTTGCAGTTTCTTAGTACATGCATTTTTCTCCATTGCACTTCTTTTGTTCATGTGCAGCTATTGACTGGAACATTTATTCCAAGAGCACACAGTGGCATCTTTGATAGTGCTATCAAATATGATGTGATCACTGCACACAGAGATTTAGCTTTATGTTTTCCTACATTTGTTATCTTGGATGTGGCATCCTTTTCTGTTGAATTGCAGCCTTAACTTTGCAATAATTAACAATCTTCATTCTTGCAGAGGTTAATTGCGTTTGTATGTATTTATATTTCCTATGGAATTGATCAGGGTAAAATATGAGCACTTAACAACTAGTATAGAACTGTAATGTGCTTTTCTGAAAAGTACTGCATTAAGTTAGCCAAGCTTAAAACAAAGTAGGTTCCATCTACTCAAAGACATTGACTACCGCAGCCCTTTTAGTAGGACTATGATCAGACCATAGCGATCCACAAGGGAACCCACTATTTTCTAAAGACTGGTCACCTAAGTAGCGTTGCAGCATCTGACACGGTGATTCCCAAACTTTTTAAGAGGCCTGAAAGCTGCCACAGGTTGTGGCTATAACAGTGATTGGGCAGCAGTGCCCTCCTCAAGTAGCAGCTTGTTTAATCATTGATGCTTATAGCCTAATCTGGCTATCAGTTTCACAAGCCACAAAAATTTGAGTCACAATTCACTGATGTGTCTTGGACCCTGTTTACATAAGGCACAACTTATGTATCATAACTTGTAACATATGTAACTTATGAACTTGTAATATATGTTGCAATCCTAAACAATTTAGGCCAACACAATTTACCTGTCTCCCCATTCATAAGGTGGTGTGAGGGAGGCTGGTGCATGACTGTAGTGCAGAAATGCTTTATTACACTTTTGTGACACCCCCACGCCTGCACAGGACTTGTGCCAAACTGGGGAGATTAGGATCGCAGCAATAATGAGTTTACTTACACACCTAGACAATTAACAGAATATTTTCAGGGTGAGTAAGGGCATTATGGGGTAGTGAATAGATAACTGAATTTAGACCAGTGGAAATTGAATTCAGATTCCCAGTTCAGCTATGAATCTTATTGGTTGACTGTAGATCCCTGTTTCTCAATGTTTGTCCTCCATTGTACCACTTCAAATAATCCATCTATTTGACCATCCGGTAATAACAACCCATTATTTCAGGGTTGAATGTTCCAGGCTGAGTACCACATGATGGAGTGAGCTCCCATTACTTGTCAAGCTGCTGCCAACCTAGATACCACTTTGATTACTCTCGTATACAGTATAACATAAAAAGATATAAAACTAAAAGTAAAGGTAAATAAAAATATAGGTAAAAAGGTAAAGATAAAGAATATATATATAATATATTTAATATACATATTAAAGGTCTTCACCTTCAGGAGTAATGCCAGCCTTTGACTGTCCCTGAGGCAGAAGCCTTGTGTAGATCACTCAATGCCTTGGGTGCCATTTGGAGAGAAAGACAGAGCACAAACAAACAAATAAATAAATACTTTTATTTATTTAAATATATAGTATATATAAATACGAGGTAAATAATCTCAAGTGACCACTGAGGCCTCCCTATGGTGCCTGGAAGCTGGCCAATGCGACAGTCCTTCCTCTGTACTGCCATTCCAATCTTCACATTCACCAATTTCACCCTTTTCCGCTACAGACTAATTTACCAATTGACAAACAAGAAGAGCAACAGCAGTAAGATTTGTAAAAAGGGTGCTAGAGAAGAGGAAAGATGGTCTGCTGCTCTTGTTGGTACTGCTCTCCAGTGCCTCTGGTAAATAAGACAGGATTCCATGGTCCTTTGGGTTGTAAGCATCAGCAATCTTTTACTTTCCTTGGTGCTATTTAACAGTATCCAAATGCCCTGGCCTCCCATGCAATGTCAGGTACAAGGCATACTAGACTTGCAGGAAGAGGGGGGGACACAATCTCCAGCTGCACCACACAAACACATACGGAGCCCAATCCGAACCACTTGGTAGGCTGGAACAAATCCCGGCACAAGTCCCATGCTGGCCTCAGCATGTTGCAGAAGTGTGGTAAAGGAGAGTTAGGTCCATGCACCAACATGTGCCGGCCTCTCCATGAGCTGTGAGAATGGGGAGATGGGCGAGTTCTGCGGGTCTAAATAGGTTAGCATTGGACTCGCAATAACCTCCACAGCTTCCCCTGAATTTTGGCTTCCCAGACAGGGAAGCAGCAGCAACACAAACCTTCATGATTTCAGGGGTTGGACACAGTGGTGGGCTTCAAACAAATTAACAACTGGTTCTATGCCCACCTGGCAGCCACTTTTAAATGGCTATTTTTAAACTTTATATGTCCTATCTCTCATTAACAACTGGTTCTATAGAGTAGGTGCGAACCTGCTGGAGCCCACCACTGGTTGGACAGTCCTGGATATGCACACTCAATGATATGCATATGTACACTCCACCATGTTGCATCTTTGGAGCTACCCTGTTGGCCTGGAGCCAAAATGATAGGGTGGGCTTTCCAGGGGGAGCATTCAATGGACAGGATGCAAGAACTGAAAGTCCCCCCCTTCATGTTGGATGGAAAGCACATGAAGGAGAGCCTCTGAAGACAGCCTTGAGGTAAAGTCAAGTTCATATGAGAATATCAGTACAATCCAGAGTAACTACGGGATCTCTTATGTCAACGTAAGAGACATTTATATCGACGTAGTTATAGCACCACCTATGGGAAACCTATGGGAAATGGGAAATCCAGAGTAAATTTATCTTACATCAACATAAGGGGTCCCATAGTTACTCTGGATTGTGCTGTATATCATTTATTTAAAGTATACACAAGAAAAGGCCTGCCTCAAAAAGGGGTCCTAAATGTATATTCACCATTCTGGTTAAATCTTATGAGGAAAAAAATAAGATAAAGAAGTCCTAAATGTTTCAACCAAATGTCTACAACAGCCCAGCATTTTCCCTGACATCTCACAGACTTTTGCATCAAAGAGATATGTGGAGAACTATCTTTATTTTTGCATTGACATCCAACCAGAAGTAAATAAGACTGTCACTTCAGATGTGTTAGAGAAGGAGGTTCTATTTTGTACTAGATGAACTAGAGAAGGATATGCTAGAGATGTGCTATTTTTGGCCCACTGGCCAAAAACAGAGACTCTCCTGCACTTGGCTAGTGGCATGCGTCCGTCATGTCCAAGAGCAAACTCGCACCTGTCCTTCAGTGGCCAGATGCACAAGCACCTGATCTGGAGAGAATGTACGCATATGAATACACAACCTGGCCGTTCAACAAAAAGGGCAACAAGTGCCAGCTGGACCAAAAAGCAGCCATATCCTGTTGGCAGCAGTTCTTTGACACCATGCTCAGAACCTCAGTGATAGATTTGGCTCTTGTTTTGGGAATCCAGCCCCAGCAGCAACATCTCTCAACTGGAACACAAACACATCGCAAGGAATCCCAAGGTGAAATACCAAAGCATGAAAAAGGCAAAAGACTTAATTTGAAATAAATTAACTTTTCCACCATATGTATCCATTTCTGTCAAATATGCAAGGAACACTAACCCCACATCTACATTGATTGGCTGGTTTTCAAAGACCTTTTACCTGCTCTCTGTTTGTGCTGCCTCTCATATCTTTATGACATGGAATGAACTACTTGGCGCCACGCTGCTGTTATCCATTAACTATCCCTGTTTTCCTAATCATCTCAGACTCCATCTTTCTCTGTCCTATCTGTTATTGTCTTCTGAAGAGGGATGCAATGTTCCTTCAGCTCGGTCTGGTGTGCATGACATGATTTGTGTATCTGCCTACCAGAGTTTCTCCTAATGAACCCTGGACATTATCTCCGTTCCCATTCCCCTCTCCCACCCCCTTCCCTGTAACCAGAAGAAAAAGAGGGTTATACATCTATAAAATGACAGCTGTTATGAGAAATGGGAGTGTGGTACACATGGATCTCATCACACACAGGCTCGACTTCCACACCACAGACAATGCTTGTTTCCTAGCAAGGCAGACTGTAGTTTAAAAAAAAAAACAGCAAAGTTATCCCAAACAGTTTTTGTACTGGTAATCAACAAGCAAGTGGGGATATTTTTGTTAGTTTTGTTTTTTGTTCAATATTTATTTATTTATTTATTTATTTATTTATTTATTTATTTATTTATTTATTTATGTATTTATTTATTTGATATGATTTATATCCCACCTTTCTTCCGAAAGGAAGGACAGCAAGGATGCACCAGGAATTCTATAACTTATTTTGCCCCACTTTCTGCAAAAACTGTTATTAGAATAGAAAAAGGTCCAGAAGTGAAATTTCATGATATTGGTGTCCTCGATAGGGCTTGTGGAATCACCACTTGGGATATTTGACAGCATATTTATGGCACTAGTTTTATAGTGGAAAAACCAATTTTTAGAGGAGACCGAAATCAGCCAGAGAAGTTCACATTTTTCACTGTTTGGGAGAAATTAGTCCATTAATAGAATGGATGCTGCACCACCCCATCTATAGACAATAACTACATCTGATGGGCCTGTTCATTGGATGGTTGATGACACAATTCTCCACAGGGCATGCACAATGGATGCTGTGCCAGTGGTAGCTGTTGTGAAAGTAGGAAAGGGTAAGATCTGCACTGAGCAGCATATAGGCGGGATAGGCAAGGGTAAGGAGAGCAGTGATGGGGCACAGATCAAGCCAAACGGGCTGGGATTGGTGGTAGCCAGGCACATTGTACCCTATTCCCCTTCCTGAGCCCAATCTACCACTGGTGTTCTCTGTGCTCTAACCCCAGGCTTCATGTCAAGGCAACAGATGATCACCAATGTTCCTCCCAGCTGCTCCACACATACCTTGCTAAAGGGGTGATAGAGAAAGCCAATTAACAAGGCTCCTCTTGAGAAGTGCCTTGTTAATTCCACTGCCTGATCCAAACACCTGAGATCAGTTGTTTCCAGTAGCGTATCTAGAGGAGAGTCATAGCATCAGCCTCGCCTCCCCTGCCCCCCGCAGGCATGTCACTTGATTCAGGCTGCACCCCCTTAGCAACACCACCAAGACAACAACAAGCGATGCCTTTTTGGTGCCTTCACTTGAATCTGGCATTTTGTAGTAGCCCACTTCTAAAATCTGGAGCTTGCACACATGCATCATGACTTGTAACCCATGATGGACTTCTCCCGAAATTTGTCAGTCTTTTTTTGAAGGCATTTAAGCCCCCTCTAGCTATGCTACTATTCCAGGTCCGTAGACCCTGACTCTTAACAACATTTTATATACCTCAGTAGTTTCTGTTTGCCTCAAAAGATCAACAGTTTTTTTTTTTGCCTTAAACAAAAAGTTTGGTATCTACTCAGTGGTTCCAACAGGTCCCTGGGACTAAACATTTGGTTTCAAAAGAACCCACTGAAAATTATGATCTTGAATATCCCAGAGGGAACCTTACTGCTACCTTTCTTCTACTTTAGATGTGAACTATCTTTAAAAGGTCCTGTCTGTCCATCGTGTTACCTGGCAGCAGTGATTTATGTATTGCTGTTGAGTGACCTCCTGTGGCAGATGCATGGATATACTTGATGCAGGAGTAGTTCTTTTTCCAACTATGGTGAGGAATTTCCTCAATGGGGAGAGCTTGATATAAACATGGAAGTGAATAATATCTGCATTATAAAAGAAGCAAGATTATGAGAAGCCTTCTCAAGACATCTGAAGTTCACAACCATATTATACAATTTACCCTGTTTCCAGATGGAGAGCCCGATTCTAAGGTGCCAAAGGGTAGAATCCAGAGCAGTTATGGGTCCATGCAGTTACATCACCCTCTAGTGTTATTTTATGGAAAGTCACCTCAACTGCTCCGGAGCAAAGGGCTTTATTTGACTTTAGGACATGGGCCTAAAGCACCATGACTCCTGTGGTGCCAGAATAGCTGAGATGGTATCCTGTGCACTGCAGGCTACCAGTGGTGCATCCACTGGTGCACTTTCATTCCCTTCCCCTGAGTAAGCAGAATAGTAATGGGGCTACTCAATACTGCAGCAGCTCTAAAGCTGGTGCAGAATCAAGGATTTCTGTGTAGCACCAAAAAACACTACAAGAACGTCAGGATCTAGAAAAGCCAAGCTAGCATAGTGCCCATTGGTGGTTAATCTATCTCTGGTGCTGGACCACTGTTGGGCTCACAAATGTACTTTATAGCATGTTTGTGACAACCACCAGCAAAAAAAACCCATAATATTGCATTCTAATTGTTCTATTAAAATTATTTTTGAAAATATTTTATTTTATTTAAAATCATAAGTTTCAATCATAGCTGATAATAGAGATAAAAATCATATACTTTGTAACTTTAGAGGCCCTGTGGATTTTTATTGTTGTTGTTAATTACAGATTGACTTGCACAAAAAGCAACTTAAATTAAATGCTTGTTCTTGTGCATACTTCTGTGACAAAAAAAATCATTAAAAGCATGTTCTTTTGCATACTTCTGTGACCATAAAAATCACAGATATATCAGGCATACTTGAAGGAATACAGAATAAGTTCTGAAACATGGGATAGGAAGAGAGTCCCTAAACTGTGTTGCTAAAAACAACCATATTCTAGGTAGTACATTTTATTAATTTTGTCTGAAGTTCCTTTGAACTTTTTGGGACTTACTTCAGAGTAAACAGGGTTCTAAGCAGACTATTAGTCTGTGTCATTAAAGATGAACGAAGGAGACAATCCTTTTTTGACCTTCAGGAGCATATACACACAATCCTTTTAAAAAAAAACAGCACTGACAGATCTGCTCTTATTCTTTGCATTGTAAACCAATGAATAAATCAAATTGGAGTATTTGCAAGCTTGGTTCTATGAAATATATAGTTCACCATGCCCAATCCTTGCAAAATACCTCATAAACATGGACCTTCACTACAATTGGGAGTGACTTCACAGGTGTTAATAGGGCTTGTCATGCACTTAAAGATCACCTGCTTAAGTGATCTGTTGGATCAAAGCCAGCACTATCTGCTAGCTTGAGTTCTCTCCCAGCTATGAAAAAGCATAGTTTTTTTCTAGAAAATTTAACTGTAGCCTATCCAATAAAAATCAAAGGCCAGTTTAGGTAATATTTACACATTAGATTGCCTTCTTGCATATCAGACTGCTAGGAGGTCATTGCCAAGACTCACTCTTTCAAGTTCCCCTCTCCATTGCAGAGCGGGATGTCCATACTGTGCCTCCCGAAGGAAAGCAATTTGTGAATAGGGCATCACTGTCAAAAGAAGAAGTTGAGCTCTCCATGGGGAGACATGCCTGGAACGCAGCCTTTGAATTCTTTGTATCTGCTAAGTGGTTGCAGTGTGCTAGCTTTTTGGGTTTTTTGTTGCAATATTTTAAAAGATTTTTAATGTTATTTTTTAAAATTTGTTAAATACTCTGGAAACATAATGTATTATAGGGTGGTATACAAAAAACAGTTAAACAAATCCCTTCACTGCCTCCCTATCGCCTCCCAAAACCTTACCTTCAAAGGATGCCCTCCTTACCTCCTCGACTTCATAATCACTTACTTCCATGTAGTCTTCACTCCTTTAGCTTCACAACCTTCTAACATTATACATGGCACAATTTTCAAACAGTGTGCCGTGGCACATGGAATGCCACAAATGATCAGTAGATGCATCACTGGAGTTTTGAGAACAATCAATTAGTAGGGACTTTAGGGCATGGGACACCAGGTCACAAACTGTGCTAGTGCACAAGCAGCTCAGACGTTTGCCTTAACACGAATAATACTTTGGTCTGACTTCAAAAATACTTATACTTGTCTGTATTGGTATTTTAGATGTTTTAAAATGTTTTCAAAGTTTTCTGGCACAAGAAACAGTCTTACACGTCTGTCCGTTAAAACGTAAATATGAATCCGAGAAGCATTGGAATAACTGGTCCTGCAATCCTAGCCACACTTTCCTGGGAGTAAGTATTACTGAATACAATGGGACTTACTTCTGAGTAGATATGCTTAGGATTGCACTGAAAATATCTTTAAAAATGTGGCAACTCAGCAGAAAGAAAAATGTGCCTGTCAATGTTGTAGATCAGGGTTGGAGAGAGGGCCACATTAGCATTAATGGTGTCTCCTGAGGGCTGCAATGGCATTAATGGTGTCTCCTGAGGGGCGCAATCCAATTTTTTTGTATGTCAACTCAGAAGTGCCCTCCTTTCTCCCAGGTGCTTTCTCCCATCCTGGGAAGCTGCTACTGCTGTGCATGAGCCCTCCTTCCTTGTGGGCTCTTTCTCAAAATCAAGTGTGCTGCCACCACTACTGAGCTGCTTCTGGGATTGGGGAGATCTCTCATGGGCCACAGATGTGACTGCATAGGGCCACATGCGGCCCTCGGGCCGCCAGTTTGACATGCCTGGTGTCAATAGTGGGGGAGATGACAAAGCACTCAGGCTGCAATTCTAACTCCCAGTTAGGCCAGCACAAGGCACTTGTGCACCACTTCTGGTGGGGTTCATCCAAAACATGCCATCGACCTTTCCACACCACTACAGGAACTGGGAGATGGGTGAGTTGTGCTGGCCTGGTTGTTTAGGATTGCACCCTAGCCCCCAAATCCAGAGTAACTACAGGTGCACGTAAGAGACTTTACGTGCACCCATAGTTACTGCACCATCTAGTTAAAATCTATGGGAAATTCATATTGGAATCCAGAGTAAGTTATTCTTACACCAGAGCAAGGACTCCCCGTAGTTACTCTGGATTTTCCCCTGTTTTATAGTGAGTTTCAGTGTACTGTGTAAAGGCTTCTCCTTTGGAGTCATTCCAGATGGTGGGAGCAACACAGAAACATACACATGAACACTTAAAAAGAAGGGTCATAAAAATGTTCATTTTATTTTTTTCCCCATGTTTTCCACATCTCTAACTGTAATGACTATTTGGTCCTTGGCTTTCTCAGGCAGCTTCTACCTTTAACAGATGTTTGTAAAAAGGATTCCATAACTGTGTAAGTTATTGTAGATTAAATTTAGGGTTGCCATAGTTCTCTTCCACAAAACTGGGACAGGACCTCCTGCCAGACTTGCCAGAATGTGAAAGCAATCCCCCAAAACCAGGACAGTCCTGGTTTTCAGGGACATATGACCAGTGGCGTAGCTAACGATCTTGTAGCCTGGTGCACAGCTAAAAATGTTGCCCCAAAAGTGATGTCACAACCAGAAGCGATGTCATGCTGGGGTATTTTCTTTTAAAAAAATTGATTTTCCTCTGCAACAAAAAAATTAAATTTAATTAAGTAAAAATATGAAAATTGCACCCCTTATTTGTGAGGGAAACTGAGCTGGGCCAAGGAAGAATGGTTATTCTTTCCCTGCTAGATATAAGAGGAGCACTACTTAGAAGTGCCTCTATACCCAGTTAGTATGTGTTAACTATATTATTATAGATTATATGGAAATGAGAGCTGATTAATATTAACACCTTATTAGTTCCATACAGTATCAGAATTGCTTCTCATTGGTTCTCAGAGTAATCAGTATCATGGGAATTGGCCATAATGTTTGATAGAATATAAATATTCCAGTGCAGTTTGTTTCATTGCATTCTGCATTAAATTACCTTTATGACAATATACGAGGGTGATTCAACAAGTAAGGTGAATTTTTCTGTATAAGGGCTTCTAATACAGATAGAAGCTTTATTTTTTTTATTTTTCAACATAGTCTCCCAGCACTGTCACACACTTTTCCCATCTGTGCACAAGCTTCCGTATTCCCTCAGCATAAAAATCTTTAGACTGATTTCTCAGCCAGTCGCTCACAACACTTTTGACTTCATCGTCACTTTCAAACTTCGTACCTCTCGTGAACGCTTTCAAGGGACCAAACAGGTGAACGTCTGAAGGGGCAAGATCTGGGCTATAAGGGGGATGAGGGAGCAGTTCCCAGCCCAGCTCGTTGATGGTCTGCACTGTCTGTAAAAGAAAGGGACAGAGAGATCTAATAGCCAGATCTCAGAGGCAAGAGAGGCAGTTGTTGAGCTCAGGGGAAGCGGCTCCAATCCTTTCACTCTGAAAATTCAAAAGGTGCTCTGTCCCTTGAAAGCATTCATGGGAGGTACGAAGTTTGAAAGTGACGATGAAGTCAAAAGTGTTGTGAGCGACTGGCTGAGACATCAGTCTAAAGATTTTTATGCTGAGGGAATACGGAAGCTTGTGCACAGATGGGAAAAGTGTGTGACAGTGCTGGGAGACTATGTTGAAAAATAAAAAAAAAATAAAGCTTCTATCTGTATTAGAAGTCCTTATACAGAAAAATTCACCTTATTTATTGAATCACCCTCCTATAACATGATGGTATTATCTTTCATATGTAGCCCATTTTTTCACAATTTTAGCCACTAGTGTCAAGCTCAGGTTGTAGCCCCGCTAAAGGTTGTAACTTGGTGCAACTGCACCCCCTACATCTCCTCAGCTACACCACTGCATAAGACAATCCTAATTAAATTGGAAGTTTTCGTTCTTGACAAAGTGATTCCAGGAGGATGCCCTGATAGGTGCAGCGAGGAAAACAGTTACAAAAAGCAGGGCATGGAACTTCCAGAGACCAGAGAACAACTTCCCATCTTGCATAAAGGATTTTTGTCATATAAAAGTTATGCCTGCTACATAAGCACTTGAACCAGCTGCAGCTCACATGCTATAAAGTCTCATTTCTCCCGTTCAATTATTGTGCCTATAAATTGCAGTGGGCCACCTGTGCAAGGCATTCATCCAGACTCGTCTCAGAGGAAGCATTAACATATCAGACCTCATAAAGCACAAATCCTTAAATGTAAAAACCGACACTTTCCTCTTACTTTGGGCATCTCTGTGAATCCCGCAAATAAATGGAGGAAGTACATTTTAGGATACTCTCTCTACCCACTGAGGTCAATTGCAAAACTCTGTTTGATTTCAAGTGGTTCTTCAATCAAGTTGTGTTATTTTTTATTTGACAATATAGCTGAGTTCTCAAATTCCTTCAGTATATGCGAAGAGGGGTGTCCATACTTCTCAGCAGAAGGGCCACTTCGTCTCTCTGATGCTGTGTAGGGAGCTGGGGGGGGGGAAATATTTATTTATTTATTTATTTATTTATTTATTTATTTATTTATTTATTATTTCCCACCTTTCTCAGGCCATTAGCCTGACTCAAAGCGGCTTACAGTAAAATATAATTAAAACATTAAATTGAAACATATAATTAAAAACAATTAAAACATAGAAGCTAAAAGCACTAAAAACAGTAAAAACACTAGCCCCCACCCCCTCTGCCTCACTGAAATGTTTTCTTTAAATAAAATGTTTTTAGGCTCCACCTGAAGCTCTGTATCAAGGGAGCTTTCCTCAGTTCTAAGGGGAGGGAGTTCCAAAGCCAGGGTGCCACCACCAAGAAGGCCCTATCTCTGGCCGCCACACCTCTCACATCCCTTAGTGATGGGGATGGCACTATCAGCAGGGCCCCCTCAGATGACCTTAGGTGCTGGGTCGGATTGTACGGAAGAAGGTGGTCCCTCAGACACCCCGGACCTGAGCCATTTAAGACTTTAAAGGTCAGGACCAGCACTTTGAATTCAGCCCAGAAACGAATAGACAGCTAGTGTAGCCACTGAAGCAGTGGCCCAACAGAGTCGAACCAACAAGCCCCAGCAACCACATGGGCCGCTGCATTCTGGACAAGCTGGAGCTTCCAGACCATCTTCAGAGGCAGCCCCACATTGTAATAATCCAGTCTTGATGCTACTACAGCATAGGCCACCATAGCCAGATCTGAGCGACTCAGGTATGGTTTTGGTGAATCAGCCAAAGCTGAGCAAAGGCTCCCCTGGCCACAGCTGCCACTTGGGACTCCAGGAGCAGCTGCAAATCCAGGAGAATCCCCAAGCTGCAGACCTGCTCCTTCAGAGGGAGCGCAACCCCATCCAGAGCTGGACGATATTCCCGCACATGAGTCGACAGCTGCTGGACCAGGAGAACCTCTGTCTTATCAGGATTTAATTTCAGCTTGTTCAACTTCATCCAGTTTTCCATTGAGCAGAAAGCTCCTTTCCCCTGAATATAAGGCTGGCTCATCACTTCCCTTTCTCCAACAATATATTCTTCTTCCTTTATACCAGGCTCTTCAAGGTTTTTGGCCAAAAGACCATATCAAAATATCTGGCACAGTGTTGAGGGCCAGATAAAATATTAAAAATATTTTAAATAAATATTTGCCCCTACACTCTTCAACGTCCACTTTTCTTGGTGAACCAGTTTGTTTATTTTTATATTCCCTAACTTTAAATCTAACAGGTCTCTGAGCAAAGCTCCATGCTACATTTCTTCTTTTCCTGTCTACGTGATACCATTAAACCCAGTTACCATCTATTCCCAGAAACATAAAGAGTTGTCAAATTGCCGCCAACACTTTATTATCATTATAAATTGATAATGGGAGACTCCATTATTTCTTTTTAGCAATCCTTTCCTTCCTTCCTCAGCTTGTTGGTTACAAGCAGGACAAAATTTTCAATAATAGTCTATTAAGGCTGCAATCCTAACCACCCTTTCCTGGGAGCAAGTATTAATTAAACACAATGGGACTTGCTTTTAAGTAGACGTGCTTAGGATTGCATTGAAAATTGCATTCCTGGTTGGAGAAAATTTTTGTACATAAAATTTAATAAAATAAAAATATATTTTTGTTAATTCATTTGTATGAAAACTGTAAAATGCAAATTTGTGACTGTGATGAGGGCTTCTTTATTTTCCTTCCTAAGTTAGTTTGGTTGTTTAGAGTATTTCTTTTTATTCATAAAATACCCATCAACACATAACAATAAAACTCAGAGCACCACATACGCTGGTGAAAGTCCCGTGCACTGGCCTGGAAGTGTCACAGAAGTGCCATAAGAAAGAGGTACTCAATCCTTGGTCTGCAGCCCAGTACTGTTCTGCGGCGCATTGGTCAACAGGCCATGCCGGCACTGGGACCCAGACTAGAGGCAGGAGTCCTGAGGGTGCTTAGCCCCGGCCCAGCCCCAACTGGACACACATATGGCCCAGTTGCCTCGCAGCTGGGGTGAACTGCGCAGGCACAACTCAGCTTGCCTCACAGCTAGGGCGAACTGTGCAGGTGCAGCTCAACATCTGGCTGCACCTGCACATTTCTCTCTGGCTTTGCATCCTGCCCGGGCTGTAGGAAATTTTTTCCTACAGAACCGGGCAGTGGTCCTCACTAGGCTGAAGAATACTCCCTTGAGATATATCTGCACTACAACCAAGGAGAAGTCATGATCTTCCACAGGACCAAGGCAAGTGTTAAGTTACACTGCCCCTTCCAGGCTAGCATAGGGGCTGAGGAGTGTGGATTCCAGTGGTACAAGGTAGGGATGCCCAGTGGTGATTGGCAGTGCCCTGTGCCACATCCCAGTAAGTCCCAGTGGTGGGCACCAGGCATTTCTACTGGGCACCAGGCACAATCAGACAGTGTGCAGCACCAGGCTCTTGGTGGGCAACCCTGGAACCACAAAACAGCGGGCACCCGCAAGCACTCGGCATCACTACCAACCACTGGTATCCTCTTATGCCCAATGCCTGTTAGTGCCCACTACCCATTGATGCCTGCCACGTGGTACCAGTACCAGTGCCTGGTATCGAGCAGTGCCTGCTGGTGCATAGTTGTGCCTGGGGTCCACAAATATTCTTGAAATTTTTCTCCACAGGTAAATTCTGCTAGTTAAATAACTTCATGAGTCCTGAACCAATTTGTTTTCTTCTTGTTCTACCCTATAGTGTAATTAGTTTGGTGAGCAATGCTTTTTGTTGGTGAGGACAATTAATGAAAGTAAATACATTTCATCAAAGGCCAGTATAAACAGAAAGGTGTCCTCTACTGACCTCTATCCCCTCTCAGTTACACATGTGCTATGAGGTAGAGACGTTCAAGACATAAATCCTCTTTTGCCACTGACTTCACCTGCCAACCCCATCACATAATACCAAGCAGTACGTCTGTTAGGAAGTCAGAGTTCAGTATGGAACCCATTTAATTCCTCCAGAATAAACACCTGTGTTGAATCCATAAAATAACATTGATTTCAATATCGGTTGCCTTGAAATTACCAAAGAAGTTTTCTCACATGAAATGGGAATTTTGTCCTCCCCCCCAAAAAAAAACATTTATCACAAATGTGCGACACTTCTTGCAATTAGGGATTACGTAGCCAATGTGATAATATAATGGAACCATATAGAAAATCATATTTGGGGACATCATGATGACAAAGTGGTGCCAAAGAGATCATTTGTTGTTCTCGTATGTGTTTTATTCGGATGTGTTTTGTATGTGTCTTATACTTTAGGTTGTTTTGGGAGAAAGGCAGGATAAAAATACTATGAATGAATGAACGAATGAACGAATGAACGAATGAATGAATGAGTACACTGTATAGTGGTGTCACATCAAAGGGGCACCATTCACACTGTAAACAAGAACATCACTTCTGCCAAGAAAACACAGTGAGGAAGGGGATGCCTTTTGAATTCCAACAAAGGAGCCTTTTTCTCTTTCCAAGGTACTTCTCACCTGTACATCCGAATTTTGCTGTTTTTCTTTTGCTCTTTTCCAGCATTGTCTGGAGGTTCGCAGGGACTTCAAGGAGCATATTACACAATCACTTAAACATCATGTACCAGGATTATATTTATCAGTAACTAAAAATATATGGGCTGAAGGCCAGTTTCATGTCTGAGGTTCTACAGACTCATTTTCACAAGGACATTCTCCACGAGGCCAAAAAGTCCATCTAGCATCCTGAGAGATCATGACAACCACAATGTATGAACTCAAGGTAATGTTGACAAAGTTGACAAAAACAGATTAGAAAAAAATATCCTTTGTGAATCATGATCAGGGCTCAATGTCAATATGACTAATAAATATTGGTGGGTCATCTTCTCTGCTTGAAGAGCTCACAGTGATATATTTATATTAATTCTTCCTCTTTAGCTAGGTCTCTTCAAGGCAATGTATGACTGTAGACAGATTGCCCCATTACATGGAGAAAAGTGTAGGTTTATTGTGTATGGATCCTGTTTCTGAGAACAGAAGAAACATCCATACAGGCCATCTATGGTCTGTAGCCCAGCAAGTGCTGTACTAACACAGTCAAGGGTAGAGTATGAAGTGTAACATAGAGTATGAAGTGTGACATAACTGATAGCAGTTATGCTAGATCCAGTGGTGGGCTTCAGGGGGTTCTCACAAGTTCTATAGAACCCTTTACTAATGAGTGCCTGGTTTTGAGAACCGGTTACTAATGGGACATAGAACCTGTTGTTAATTTAGGTTATTAGGACATAGAATCTGTTGTTAATTTATTTGAATCCCACCACCAGCTAGATCCAAGCCTCCACCCCGAGCAGCAAAGACCAGTCTCTGGCTGCTCTTATCTGCTCAGATCAAGGCCACAGATGGCTTTACCTTCCCTTACCCACAGTAAGGGTAAAATTTTCCCCATGGTAGCGCAGCACCAACTCCTGAATCCTGCACTGGATTCAGTGCAGCTTGAGCCAAACTGCCTAATCCTGCACAAATCAGGTTTGAGTTGCGAAGCTGCAGTCTCTAACCTCCAATTAAGCCATCTTAAGCCCTGGCATAAGTCTTGTTCCGACCTGGGAATGTTACAAAAGAGCCATAATACACTTCTGTGCCGCTCCTGGGGGTAGATTTGGGCAGTGTACAGATATGCACTTTCCTCCATCACTACAGGAATGGAAGAACGAATTGTGCCAGACTAAGTTATGATTGCACACTGAGGTTGCAATCCTATCCTCTCAGGAATCAATCCCATTGACAGTAATGCTATTGAATTCTGAGTACACATGCATAGGATTGGGCTTAGACTTCCTAACAGATGTGGTTTCCTGATAGTCTGCAGAACTGTCGGATATACCGAGAACTATACACTGAATCACACTTGAGCTAGAAAGCTTGATCTTCCTTTCGGTGTATGAACTTTGCTAAGTTTTCCCTTCCAGCTTTCCTATGTTTATCATTTGGGACTCGTATTCAAATGATTTGTAGGTAACATTTTAAAACTATGATTAATTACAAATCCTTTTTTAAAAAAAGAAAGAGAGAGAAACATGGATCCATGGATTCCTGTTTAGGTCTAGCAGCTCATAAAGTATTTTATTGCAATCATTTTGAATTCTTCATGCTTTTTCTGTTTTATGAGCGACTCTGAGACTGCAGCAGCTTTTAGACTTAACAGTTTCAAGATACAACACTAAAAGTGCAGTGATCAACATTCCACTGCTGGCCAATCTTATTCCCTAATATCAATACAGCATATAAGTTCTATGTAAATTTATGGGTGTAGCACTGAAGATGGAACCACAGGGCCGGCCCATGCATGAGGCCAACAAAAGCTGTCGGAAGCACATTGGTGGAGGCACCTATTCTGTCTTTCAACTCACTACTCCATTAAATCCTTCCCTTGGACTGGAAAAAGAGAAGAATTTAGAGGAATATGGAAAGAAGGAGAGTACTTAGCCAGATCAAAGGAGAATGGGAAGAAATGGTGCATCATTGGGCATCGTTTGGCCTGCTGCCTCAAATAATAGGAGGTCTTGGCCAACCTGATGGAATAGTACAGATATGAGATAGTATAGATATGAGCATCCACACCACATCCAATGAATTGTGGGAATCTTAGATAATTGTGGGAATGGTCCAGCATACCTATTAGTCACAAGAATATGAAAGCTGGATGCTGCTTTGGATGGTGAAATCTAAAGGCCCCAAGCTAGTCTTTAATAAAAAGACATCAGGAGATTTAGGATTGTAGTAGAGTAATATGTAATTTGTTGCTCAGTTGTCTCAGCATCCTTGCTGCATTTCATATAGTCACCTGAACCCCAAACTGCTTTATGATTTGCAAGGCCAATGTCACCCCTTCTGTTCAAACAGATGATGCCTCAAAGATGAGACATTTGAGAATCTCCCCTTTATTGCCTTCATTCATATTGAAATGTATGATCAGCGAATCTTAATCTTCAGCCACTGAAGCTTACCTCCCAGCTGCCAGGCTAAATTTAGTGTGCAGGCCAACTCTGTGTGAGAAAGCAAGGTCCCTCTGATTGGATTAAAGGGCAAAGAAAAGAAATGTCATGATACTCCTTTAGGCTGCCTTGACTCTCACAAGGGAGCTCAAATAACAAAAGGCGAGGAACTTGATCCAGCAAAAGCACAACAGGCTCCAGTAATATCTACGAAAAGCTAAGTGACGTCATATTTGCCACACTTTGTGGGGGGACGTGGTTCTCAATTGGTACTAAATCCCACAACTGAGGGCAGAAAAAGTTGTCTGTGAAGATGAGGTCTTAATACCCTTCTGGAGAGGGGAAACACAACTAAGTCAGATGGATAAACTAGAGGTTAGATGACTTGAGATGTTTAGTAGTCTGTTAATAGAAGGGCACAAAGATCCTGACCAGTGATTTATTTGACACCAGCTTCCTACTGTAAATCACTATATTTTTGCAGTAAATTTCAGAAATGGACTTAATGGGAGCATATGGGGAATCACGGACAGAACTGAAAATTCATATTGACAGCTGCAAGAGTCACTAAGTGGCGGAAAAAATATTCTGGGGACTCAGCATGGAGAACAATCAACCAAAGGCAAAATCTAGCAAGAATGAAGCACTTCTAATTCATGTGGACTTCAGATGAAAGAGTTGAGCACAGGAAATTCCAACATGGGAGACTTCCTCCACCACCTACCTATGTATTCATGAAATCTGAAATGGTACAGCTTGATAAAAACCTAACTGCAGGTTGAACTTCCCCATTTGTGACATTTGGTTCCAAGAATGACTGTGAACAGGAGCGACCAGAGCCCGCATGTCATCCAGTACAGTGCAGGGGCACAGAGCATCATCCCCAGGATGCGTGCAGCCCCCCAGGACACGCGCATAGGCCCTTGTGACACTGCACATATGCCAAAGTTGGCACATGCGCTGTGTCACTTCGGAAGCCGACTGGACATGTGCAGTTCATCTGTGCAGCCATTGGGCCTTGCTCCAAAGGTGGAGCAGCTGGCTCTGCCTTCGGAGCAAGGCCTAATGGATGTGCAGAGACACACTGCACATGTCCAAAGTCTCAGATATGCGCAGTGCGTCTTTGCTTACAGTGGCCTCAGCCAGCCATTCCGGCTGGCTCTGAGGTGAAGTCGAAGCTTCTGGCTGCTGCTGCACCTTGGAACCAGCCAGAATGACCAGGTGACGCTTGGGGCCAGCTGGAAGAGTGTCAAGCTCCTCCGGTGCAGACCGCACCAGCCACACCACCCTGGTGAGGTGGCTGTCTGTGAATACTTATTTTTGTGTTATAGAAAGCCAATCAGATACCAGGTAACAAGTCAGGAAATGAATCAAGATAAAGTTGCCTTTCCCTGCTAACTGCCTTGCAAGGAGCTGAGCTCCTGCAATTTGCAAGTATGTGCAAGATATTTGCAAGGAGTTTCAGCTCAGAGCAATTCACAAGTGTATTGGAGGAATCGAGGGGCTCTGCCATGGTAAAAAGGCTGCCTTTAAGCCAAAACAGCTACTGGTTATCTTTCAGTTTAAAAGGCCATCCTAATTCACTTTGAGGCAATTGTATATAAATAAATTGCATATAATTTAGGTTACACCTGTTCATGTATACTCCGATCATTTTTGGTTTTTTGGCACGGAATCCTACCATTTGATTGGTATTGCAATCAAAGTTAGGTGGACAAGAAAGGGAGATGGCACAGAGAGTGGATTGCTAAGGATTTCTTTGGAAAACCACATAGAGCACAATCCTAACCATGTCTACTCAAAAGTAAGCCCCATTATGTTCAATGGGTCTTACTCCCAGGAAAGTGTCTTTAGGATTGTAGCCTATGTCTACTTAGAGGTAAGCCCCATTGTGTTCAGTGGGTCTTACTCCCAGGAAAGTGTGTTTAACATTGCCGCCATGGAACATGAAATGGGGATTATATGAGTAAGTAAATGTATCTCATGTTCAGTCCAGAAAGCCTAGTACTTTTAGAGCAACACAGACATGGAGCCAAGTGTTTGTTTTTAAATAACATTTTTCCTAAAGTGAGAGAAAATAAAACAGCCTAAATTAGGTATCGCAAAAAGCACAGATGCTTTTTATCAGGTAGAGGCATGAGTTGGTAATATTTTAAAAAGGCACAAGGTGACAGTTTGATGTTTTCATTTCATCTCCCCTGTCTTAGCAAAAGTGATTAAGCAAGTGGTGCTGTCCCAGCTCCAGGTGTTCCTGGATGAGAAGGACTATCTGGACCTCTTCCAGTCTAGCTTCAGACCAGATTTTGAAACAGAGATACCCCTGGTTCTTCTGATACCTTTCCAAGTAGAGTAGTGCATCCCTGCTGGTCCAGCTGAAACCCTCAGTAGCATTCATCACCATCCTCGATCAGCTGGTAAAACTGTCTTGGGATAATTTCTCTGCAGTGGTTCCACTCCTTCCTATCTAACAGGTCCCAGATGGTATGCTGAGTGTCACCTTTTCATCACCCTGGTGCTTAAAATATGGGGTGCTGCAGGGATCTATCCTATTTCCCACGCTTTTTAATATCTACACTGCTGGAGAAGATCATGTAGGGATTTTCTCAAGATGATCCAGGTGTGGTAACATCTCCAGTAGCATCCAGGTGTGGGATGCTACCAATATACAGATGACATCCAACTCTGTTTCTCCTTCCATTCTGCTCTGAAGAAGCTGTGGAGGTTCTGTTCTGAAGAAGCTGTGGAGGATCTGTCTGAATGCCTTTAGGGACTGGATGAAAGCCAATAAAGTGAAACTAAATCCTGAAAACACACAGGTTCTCCTGGTTAAGAAATGCAGGCACTGAATAACCTCCCCACTTTGAACAGGCAGGAATTCCAAGTGCCAATATGGGATGATTACTGTTCACCCCCAGCCCCCAAAACATGTTCAGTGCACGGCTACTGCTTTTGTGTGCATAGATTCTCCATTGTTTCCTACTGAACAAATCAGGCAAAGCAAAGGAAGCTTAATTAACATGGAATTAGTTCAAGTCAACTTCAGTTGATGAAATTGTGTTGCCCTTTGTGGCCTTAAGACCAGCTGGCAGGTAGAAAAAAAACATGTGCAGAAAATTATTGCTCAAACAGATTACTGAGTTTAACTAGCATGTTTACTGATTTATAAAATTCTCATTTTCCGTGCCATTCACTATAAAGAAGTCCTCTGGTCTACATGCTGTGATAGGACAAGATCTGGGATCTGTATTTGAGTAGACGTTTCAGGAGGATTGCAGATAAACAATTCTCTCTTTAGCATAAAGCGGTTTGTGCTTTTCTGTCTTGTTTATCAAACCATTCTCCCTCATGTGCATGCCAAAAAGTCATGGGATGTGAAAGTGGGGAAACTAAAAGACTGCTTTACGGTTATTATCCATGCACCTCTGCTTCATTTCCAACAACAATATATTCTGATCTGTACAAAGATCAAAGAGGGGATATACTTCATTCAAAAGACATGAACATAATCTTCATCTTGATTACACTGGTCTTTAAGGCTTCTGCAGTAGTCTGTGAACATGAATTTAGATAAGATCTTTTCCCTAGATTTCTTCCCAAAGATCTGGAAATTTACATCCCTGCTCTTCTCCAGCCATGATTGTCAATACAGAGTTTTGCAGACTTTTTCCTCTAAACCAGAGGTGTCTAAACCATGACCAGGGGCCAGATGCGCTCTCATCCAGCCCATGGCAAGACCATCTGGCCCTTGAGGAAGTCTTCTGGATCTATCTCTAATACATTCCTGTATCTAAATTTATTTAAATTTATTCAAATTATAACATAAATATTTTTTTCTGGCACCTGAAACTGTGTCAGAGAGAAAATGTGGCCCTCCTCCTAAAAGATTTGGACACCCTTGCTCCAAACAGACATTACCTTTGATGGTACCACTACCACAAGCTGTGGGTGGTGCAAGTGGTTGAGACACTGTGCCTGTTAACCAGCAGGCCAGGGTTCGAGACCTGGGTCCCCACAAGACAGGGTGAGCTCCTGTCCTTAGCCCAGCTCTGCGACGCAGCTGGAACCAATTGTATCGGCTCTGCCGTTCCATTGGATTATTTCAGTGGTCTGGAGAGAGGGGATTTGCTGCTTGGGTCACAGCCTATCCTCCATATCAATCTGCCCAGACTTTCATGCTTCACATGCAGCATTGAGCATAATACCATAGTCTTTCAAGACTGATGGATGCGAAGTACCACTACCACAGCATCATAAATACCATATCTTTCACATACATGGTTTATTAATTAGAATAATGGCTAAATGCAAGGGAAATTGTGATGGCATCCTTAAGGTAAAGGTGGGCAAGCTGGTCCACTTTAGAGATCCTAGATCTTTAACAATTGTGAAGTAAAGAGAATTTCCACGGATGCAGCTTGCCATCTGTAAAACTGAGAACTGAAAGCTAAAACTCAATCTAAAAATAAAAAGACTAAAAACTAAACAAAACTGGGCCTAAAACCAAAGGCTTTGGTTAATCTAAAAACTGAATCCTAAAAGCTAAGGTTAAGAGACTTAGAACTAAAATCAAATTGAGATTAAAGCTACAACCAAAAACAACGATTAAAACTAAAATCTAAAGAAAGAAAAACTGAAACTGAATGCTTTTAAGTTAACTAAAGGCATTGTAACTTTAAAGGTAACTATAGTTTACTTTAGTATATAATTCCTCTCTTCTTGGTGAGGTGAGGCTAAGAAATAAATGGTCCAAGGTCAGCCAGGAATCTTCATTTCTGAGCAAGGATTTGAACCTGGATCTTCCAGGGTCTGAGTCCAACTCCTGAAACATTACACTATCTTGGCTCTTAAGTTTTCATATTATTTTTAATAATGATTTCTTGAACTTTTGGATTAGATTAGGGATCAATTAATCATTCACTTATGGCAGAAAGCAGAAATTTCAAAATGATCAGACAAGCACACAAGTGGTTCCACTCCACTCACACAAACTATTAATTTAATCTGGATTAAGTTGGAATCCCCAGCTCAGTTGCCCCTAAGTGGTACACACGTTAATGTACACAGCAGCCCATGTTGGAAAGATTGTATGTATGTTTATTGAACTGACCATGTATGTTTATTATAGTAGGCTGCAAAGAGATGTGCAACTCACAGTTTACTACAGGCATTGGAAGCCTTGCACACCATTTTAATCTATGAACTAGCTTCTCTAATGAGTCTCTCTCTCTCTCTCTCTCTCTCTCTCTCTCTCTCTCTCAATCTGATTTTTTAGCATAACATTTTGATGGACTGGATCTCTGGATTCTCTCTCACCTTGCTCTTTAAAGCAGCAGCACAATCATTAGAAGCAATAAATGAATTCATTTTACAGTAAGCCCAAGCTTAAAAATGAACTTCATATGCAAATCATCTTAACAAGATGGGAGTATATCTGTAAAGTGCATATGTAGAAAAACCAGCCTTTGGAGAATTAATTCACTTGATCAACAACTCCTTTCCCATCTCTGAATTTGTAATTAGGAGTACAGCTGGGGGCAATCACAGAAGTAGTTTTAAGAACAGGCAGGGGGAAAAAAATAACTCAACCAAAGTAGAAGTGCTGATGTGCACAGGAGAACAGCAGTTAATATTAATTCATAAACCTTCACATAAGGATTGCATAATCTATTATTGTACGCCGGAACAGCACCAATCCCTAACCAGAAATTGTCATGTAGCTGCTCTACTATTACATAGTACAGGTGATGGTGCTCTAACATAGAGTTCACATGGCAAATATAAACATTATTTGCCATGAGAATTGTACCTTAACACAATACATGCGTCATTCACTTTCTAACAGTTTTCTGACAGTTCTGCACTTTCAATTTACCTTCTTCCACTTTTTCATTTTACTTTTCAATTTACCCATGACTCAGTCATTCAACACATGCTTCACTCTTTCAACCTCTCTCTGTGAGACTAAAGGTTCAAATTATCTTCCCTCATGTTGATTTGCATGTGGCATGGTGATGTTTTTAGCATTTCCTTATGACTTTCTTCAGTAAATATCCATCATTCGTATACATAAGATATTCATTGCCCACACATGCCTTTGTACATTTTACTGTAATTTGTTATATATTTTGGCTGTTAATAGATAAGTATTTCTTAAGCTTCTCCAAGTGATATTTAAGTCTTCTTTTGTAGCCATTTTGCATTTGCAGGCTGAAAAAAGACCAAGAACACAATCCTAACCTTGTCTACTCAGAAGTAAGCCCCATTGTGTTCAATGGGTCTTACTCCCAGGAAAGTCTATTTAGGATTGCAGCCTGAGTTCCACTTTTCAATGGTTTTCACTTTTGGACGGTGCACCGATCCCTTTCTCCTTTAAAGCCACCTGATCTCCTTAGATCTGCACCACCTGCTGCTATTCGGAGACAAAAGGGAGTACCTGAAGGGACAGCATCTAGTACAAGTCACCCATTCTGAGTTCCCATCCCTTCCATCACCGCCACACCCCTAGGACTTCCCTGTTCCACGCTTCTCCACTATCTCTTGCCCCTTGCTGCCCCCCTCACCAACATACCTGAATGAGTGGGCCTTCCTTGGCATACCACCATGCACATGGCCTTGTCATCCTCTCCAATGGCTGGAAATCTGAAAAAGTATGTGATTTCATGCATGCTGGAGTAATGTTTGTGACAGCCAGTGATGGGATGCAAAGAAATTAATAACCAGTTCTATGCCCATCTGGCAGCCACTTTTAAATGGCTATTTTTAAACTTTATATGCCCTACCTCTCTTTAACAACTGGTTCTATAGAGTATAGTGTGAACCTCTCGTTAATGACTGGTATAGTATAGTGTGAACAACTGGTAGAGTATAGTGTGAACCTCTCGTTAACAACTGGTTCTATGGAGTTAACAACTGGTTCTACAGAGTATAGTGTAAACCTGCTGGAGCCCACCACTGGTGATAGCCATAAAGCAGCTACTACTCCTTTATGTTGATTTATGTTAAATTTATAAATATAATATTTATGTTAATTTATGTTCAGTTCTTTCCAGGAGCAATAGATTCCATTGAGCTGTATGCGATCATATTTGTCTATACTGTCATATTTGTCATATTTGTTTAAGCACAAGTTATGGTTGAATCCTATGGCCCTTTACAACAGCAGAATGGGGCCAGCCCGTTAATGGGCTGGCCCTTTTGCCTCCCCCAGCCGGGATGGTCTGGCCGGAGGAGATGCTCGCAGCCTATTGGCTGCTATGGCCAGGGGGCGGTGCTGGAGGGACGCTGTATGCGTACTGCCAGCAGCGTCCCTCCAGTCTTCGCCGGAGAGTCGTCCCCACCCTCCCTCCCTTGTGCAGTTTAAGCTTTGCTGGTCGCATTTTGGGCCGGGTAGGAATTTTTGGGGTCCCTGCTGATTGGCTCTTGCCGGGATTCTTTTTTGCCTACCCTAAACTGTAATAGTGGTGAGGGAGGTTTAAATAGGTCACTTTATGGCAGGTGCTGGAGTAGGCAGGATAGGCCTTCGGTGACTGCCTGAGACAGCAGGGTCAGTGCTACGCATCCCTTGCCTATTGGTACCAGACCGGACGTAGGTCGGGATGGCTAGCCCTGTACCTGGGAAGTTAGGCTTGGTTCGGCCGGGCATTAATTCGGGTGTACCGAGTGTTCAGCTGCTTTGATTGACCAAGCGCCCAGCTGTCTCGACCTTCGGGTTGGTGTTGATGGGTACCCTTGCGAGGGTGACACCTGAGCCAGGCTTTCGCCATCCCTTATTTTTTAGCTACCAGCACGACAAGTTAGCAGCCCCTTTTGTTGGGTTTTAAATATGTTATATTTTAATAAAGTGGCCATCAAATCCAGCATCTGTCTCCGGCTCTTTATTCTCGGCGTGGGGGGTAATGAGCACTCCAGTGTTGCCAAAGGTCGAGAGTGTTATTCTTTAGTTACTCAGGTTTTTTTGTGATTTCTCTTTCATTTGTAGAAGAGATCAGAGGTTGCATGGTATTTGATCTGGGGATCTCATGAAAGTACAATGTATCATTTATTGCAATCTTGTCTATAGAGTATATTTGGGATTAGGGCCTTGTACCCTCTGCACCGATCACTATAAATTGTACACCTTCAACTTTTCTTATACATGGACTATTTCTCACTTGGAGCAGGCCTAAGTGCTTTCAAACCCTCTGCTATGCATTACACTGGATTTGGATCCACATCACAGCTCATAAGTTATATCAATTGCTTTCACTGGCAATCTGTTTTGTAAATTAATTGCTGTCATTATTACTTCAACCAGTATTTGCAAAGTTGTTCAGCATCCAATTATATATGTTCAACCATGTTGCTATCACATTTTACTCAAGGATATGTGGCACAGTTGTCTGTGGCACCACCCTCTTGGAATGCAGCTCTCAAGACTGTTTTCCTGGGATTTACCCTACAAGCCAGAGTAATTACAGGCGCATGTAAGAGACATTACATGCACCCGTAGTTACGGCACCACCTAGTGAAAACCTATGGGAAATTCATATTGTAATCCAGAGTAAATTGTTCTTACACAGGAGCAAGGACTCCCCATAGTTACTCTACGTCTCATTGAACACAATGGGATTTACTTCTGAGTACGCATGGAGCAGCTCTGCATCACCGTGAGATCTCTGTTTGATGTCACTTTTGGCCATGACATCACTTCTGGAGGGTCCAAGGCAGATTATCATTCTCAGAAGGAGTCCCAGACTTGCTTGAGAACCACTGGTCTGTGCAATATATTTGTAGCTTCCTTCGGATCTTGTGATGCAGCCTAATAATTTTCCAGGCATTTAGGTTTTCTGAGATATTTGACAATATTCATGGAATTGTCATTAATGACATTAACAGATTTTTGTTCCCACTGGATATGAAATTTCTCTTTGGTACACACATATCACTCCAAAGGATGCACAGTTTTGCTTTGACTGCTTTTGAGGAATGGGACATGGGTTGCTTTTGCTGTTATGCAAAATGTGTACATCCTAGACATGCAGCATGATAACATATTCATGCACTCAGTCAAATTCTGCTTTTTAAACTCTCTTATTGTATCTGGGTGTCTATATCCTAAATGTCTGTGCCAGAGGCAGATGAATTTATCATGCTGAACTTGAGTCTAGCTTGTTCATTCTGCAGGATGAGTTTATACAGATGCTCATTCGCAACTCCCCAGGTGATAATCTCTCTCCGCTTTTTAAACTCACATTGATTTCCTTGAAATTGCACTGTGAGACCATTGCTAGGAAGTATGTAGGATGTATTATGAGGATATTGCACGTTCCCTTTAATAGCATTCTGCATGATCATACTTACAAATCCATGGTCAACTTCCTTAAGGGTGATGTTTCCATCTGCTAGTAAATTCTTGTCCTTTGCATTGAGGTGAAGTTTCTAGGGAATTCCTGGTTGTTGATCATGTAACTTATTGCCTTGGAATCAATTATGTGTTGCCCTGAGTGGCTTTTGAGCAACTTCCTGCACATCATCTTCAGAGTTGTCTGTAGCTTGATTGTTACTTTTTGCATTTTATTATTTATTATCTCAGCTCAGCTGTTCAGATTGAGTAGCGGTCAACATTTTTGCACTGGAAACATATCCTGGTTTTTTCTCTCTTCTGCTATATTGCTATTAATTGCATTAATAATTGTCCTGCAGGGCAGTGATTTTCAACCACCTGGTGTGTCGCGGATAGTCCTCAGGTGTGCCGCAGGAATTTGGGGAGAGTCATTAAGAAATAGGAAAATTTTAAGTAATTAAGTAATAAAATAAAAATAAAAATTAAAAGGGAAATTGGGAGATTTGAACAGACTGGTTTGCCTCATCAATGGGAAAAACAACTGATGGTGTGCCTTGACAATTTCAGTGCCTTGTTAGTGCGCCTTGAGATGAAAAGGGTTGAAAATCACAGCTCCAAAGAGATAGGGAGGGAACAAATTGAATGAATAAATGAATGAATAACAACATAATCCTATCTTGTGCAAGGATCAGGGCTGCTACTACATTACTGTGAGGAAGGGGATTCATTAGGGATACTAAAGGGGATACATACATCGCTTTTGATGTGTTCTGTTGCAAGATCTGACTCTGGTCTGGTCTTAGGGCACTGATGAAAGTGGTCATATGACTCTGAGGGTGCAATCCTAACTGATTTCCTAGCTCTTGGATAAGACAACTCTTAAGGTAAGGAAATAAATATTCCCTTATTTGCAGAGGCCTTTATGACTGCCTCCATAGCGCAGGATGCAGCACATTCCCACTGGCCTGGCTATGTCTATGTTGGAGAGTTGGTTAGGCTTAAGCCTTGAAAGACTGCATGACAACATTGACTGCTCTTAGCATAGTGTAGTGTCCAGTCCACTCTAACCTGATAATAGTTGCTAGACGGGATCTGTCAAAAAAACAATATTGTGCATTTGTCTGAAACAAGATCTGAACCAGTAACTGAACAAATGAGACTTTTGACAACATAACCTAAACTTATTAGGTATTCCTAAAGGTAAACTTATTAGGTATTCCTAAAGGAATAGCAGTTTTAAAAAAAAAAGTTGTGTGCATACCTCATGCTGGCTCTCTCAGCCAGAGTACCTTTGCCACAATTAATTTCAATGGTCAGAGTGAAAGGCCATCAACATCCTACCTTATGTTTCATGAAATGTTGTCAATCATACACACATAACATGGCTTATTTTCCTGTTGATTTCCTCCCTTTTTTGTCTCAAGGGATTCTATGAATTATACCAGATTCATAGTTTAACTTCTAATTTCATGAAACATCAAACTGAATTACAGCTGTACAAGCCATAAAACTTGAATATTCCCTCCATAAAGTATACACTGCAAAACTCAGGGATGTCTGGACTTCAGAATATATGAAACCAGAGATTTGGATTGACCTATTTCGACTACATTAAAACTCACATAAGTAATTTTGTACACAACCGTAAAATAATCTTTTTCAAATATTTGTAATAATATGGTTTTAAAAATCAACACAACCTTAGGGCTGATTTTTTGGACCATCAGTGGTGGGCTGACACTGGTTCAGACCAGATCGGCCGATCCGGTAGTTACCGGGAGGCCGCCGGTCGCGAACTGGTAGGGGGGCTACCAATCCGGTTCGCCCCCCTTCCTGGGGTTTTTTGGGGGGGCAGTTCTGGGGGGTTGGAGGGTGACCTGGGGGCAGTTGTGGGCAGGGGGGCTGCTTACATACATTTCCAGGGGGGTGGGGGGGTCACCCGAGGCTTCATCTGTGAAGTAGCGCCAGCCGCGGCTGAGCGCTACTGAAAAATACTTTAAAATTCAGTGCACATGCACTCGCAGCTTATTAGGAAGCTGGGAGAGTTCCTAGAGAGGACCTGCATAGGCGGGTCCTCAGTTGAACTCTTCCAGCTAGTGAAAGTCCAAGGCTTAAGGCTTATTCAAAGAGGGAGCTCAGGGCAGGAATCTCAGCTGGATTGCTGAGACCCCACAAGCTGCCCAAGAATTTCAAGACTGGATGTGAAGCTTGATCCATTATTTCTGCTTAGGATTCTTAGGGCTGTCATGGATAGGATTGTTAGGCCCGGTTTAATGCTGGAAAGGCAGAAGAACCATGGTGACCAAGGGCTGGGATCAGCAGAGTACTCAGCTGTGTCAGGCTGGAATGTCCAACACATGCGCATGTCCTGCTTTTATTATAGGTAGTCTTATATCTAGGCTCAGATCTTCTTAGAAACTGATGTATGCCAGACTTCTGGAATCAATCTCTGGAGAAAATATAATCATGGATTATATTATCCTCAGCCCACAAGCATGACAGTCACTTATAACTGTAAATTATAACATGTTCTTTTGTTAGCAAATAGGCAATGCATTTTAGATTATTACTATATTTCACAAATTATTCTGACCCAAGGGCAGGAAAATATTCTATTATCTATATATATAAAAGAGAAAAGTCACTGACTGACTGACTCACTGACTGACTGACTCATCACCGCCCTGCCAAAACCGCTGGGCCTAGAAGCATGAAATTTGGGGTGTGTGTTCCTTCCATGACGGAGGGGTACACTAAGAACAGGTTTTTGGAAATTCCAACCGGAAAGGGGTAAAAGGGGCACAACGCGTTTTCCTCCCTATACTTTGCATTGAGAATTGATGACTCATCAACATTCCGCCCCAACTGCTGGGCCTGAAGCATGGAATTCTGGGAGTTCCTTCTGTCACCTGAACTCCCACCAAGAACCCATCTGGAGAAATTTAACCCTTAAGGGGCTGAAAATGGGTGCAACGTATTTTTGTTCTGTACTTAACATGGAAGACTGACCAACCTCCAGCCAATTTGGTGCTCAGTGCCTATTGCATTGGGGGGATATTGTTCAGAGGGAGGGGTTGCACTGGGGAGGATGCTGTGCATGGGAGATGTTGCGCATGGGGGATTGATGCACATGGGGAGATGTTGCGCATGGGGGGACTGATGCATGTGGGGGAAGTTTCGCATGGGGGACTAATGCACATGGGAAAGTTGAGCATGGGGGACTGATGCACATGGGGGATAGTGCGCATGGGGGGAAGTTGAGTGTGGGGGGAAGTTACATGTGGGGGACTGATGCGCATGGGGGAAGGTTGCGCGTGGGGGAAGATTGCGCGTGGGGGAGGTTGCGCATGGGGGGAGTTGCGCATGGGGGGAAGTTGTGCATGGGAGACTGATGCACATGGGGATGTTGCGCATGGGGGAAGTTGCGTATGGGGGACTGATCCACATGGGGAAGTTGCACATGAGGGACTGATTAGCATGGGGGGATTTTGCGCATGGGGGAAGTTGCGCATGGGGGAAGTTGCGCATGGGGGACTGATGCACATGGAGGACTGATGGCATTGTTTGTTGATGGGCATGGGGTGTTGATGTGCTATGGGGGGATGGTGTATGGAGAAATGTAAGTCCCGCAGCGCGGGTACGCTTTTCGCTAGTATTATATATAAAAAATATTTTCTTGACCTTGTACAGTGGCAGACTTGGGGCAGCACAAAAGCCACAAGTGCCATACACACCTTGCCATACACACCTCTGCCTGCTGTGCTATCCAATCTGCCTGTTGGGTCCATTCCAACAGCAGGTAAAGACCCATCTGATGTTTGCCACCACATAAAAATCTTCCTGTGTTTTCTAGCGCACTCTTAAGCAATACTTAAGTTTCCTGATGAAACCAAAAGGATTGCTTGAAACTGTACAAGAAGCTGTAGAAGGATTTTTGTGGGGTGGCAAGTATTGCATGAGCCTCCATGAACTTTAGCGAGTATCCTGGGGTGGGTGAACAGCACTGTGTCAAAGGAGTACAGCAAGTCACCAATATGTCACAGACCTGCCCACGGGCACAATGGGGACAGATCCATTAATGCCTTCTGACAGAATAGTTCTGCATAGTAAACTACAATACTTTTCTAACCATTTAAAAGCAACTTTCAGAAAACATCTGAATTATTTTGATTGTTTGCTAAAAGCCATTTTATCAAACAGAGTGTGTGGTATAAATGCGGTGGACAGTTTATACCTATTTTACTATTTTTTCAAATATTTTACAATGTTGGACATGTATCAGAATTGTGCTATAGGTGGCTAGAGTGACCTCTAGTGTTCATTTGCAATTGGAAAAAAGTATTTTGTAATTTATTCAAAAATCTGCTTTTCCAATTAGGTTTTTGGCACCAGAGTACACATTAAGGGCCATTTGGATATATCAGTAGGAATTTTTCATAGACTTTCTTGACCATTAAGAGGAAAAGAATATACATTAAAATCAATAAATATTGTAAGTTAGATGTAATTTGATTGTGCAATAAAAAATAAGGGTTCCTCCCAATCCTAAATTACTTTTCAGTTACAATGTTTGACCTAATGCAAACATTTGAGCAAATTAGTGATCACATAGTTAAAAATGTAATTTTTGAGGTTAACTTTAATACAATTCCTATGCACACTTAATTTAAAGGAGTCACCACAGGTTGCCCTTCTAGTTATGATGCTCTAAGTGCTCATCCCCATTGCAAGGCTGAAGAGCTAGCATTGTCAGAAGGCATCTCCGTGGTCATGTGGCTGTCCTGTCTAAACACCAAAGGCGCTCTGAATGCTGTTCCCTTTCCACCAAAGTGGTACTATTTATATACTTGTGTTTACATGCCTTCGAACTGCTAGGTTGGCAGAAGATGGGAAAGTTAACAGGTGCTCTCTCTCCGTCGTTGGGTACTCATATATTGAACAATAGACACACAGACCTTCAGGTTAATAAGCACTTCATCTTTAACCACTGAACCACTGCAGCCACTGCAACCACTGAGCCACCTGGGAGCATCTTCTACTAAATTCAAAGGAACTGACTTCTGACTAGTCAAGCATATATGTTATTGCACTACAACAGTCAGGAAAGTGGATGCAAATTTGCTTTAAAATTTTAATATCTAGATCAGCGATTTTCACTTTTTCATCTCATGGCACACTAATAATGCACTAAAATTGTCAAGCTGCACCATCAGGTTTTTGACAAGGCATCTCCCATTGGCCCTATCTCCCATTGGCCCTAATAATAGATTTATTTATCTGAGGGATTTATATCCCGCCTTTCCCATGCCCAAGGTGGCTTACAAAGCTTTAGTTTTGTAACTAAAACTGTCCTGCTGTCCTCACAACAACCCTGTGAGGTAGGTGCGATTGAGAATGAATGACTGGCCTAAGGAAACTTCATGGCTGAGGATGCATTTGAACCTGGATCTTCTAGGTGTCAGTTCAACTCCCTAACCACCCTAACCTGGCTCTCCTAATGACCATCTCCCAAATTCCTATGGCTCATCTGCAGACCATTCATGGTACACCAATGCTATGGATAATGGTTGAAAATAGCTGCTCTAGATGTATTGCTTTTGTTATAATTGTATTGCATTAATCAGCCTTAAGAAGTCAACTATGGGATTTTAAATACATGGCATATATTGATAATGTTCACTGTCATCTGTATTCTGAAATGTTGGGTCCTATGACAAGGCCTGTGGACCCTATTCAATCATTCCCTGTTCCTAAAGAGCTCATTGTCTAAAATGATACAGTAGAGACATACTGGCAACAGCTACTGAAAAACCTGGGATGAAAGGAACAGTTGCTACCCCCGTGCTAAATATGAAGGAACCACTTTAAAAAGCTGGCCCTATTAGGTGGGGTAGTGATAAATATTTTAATATAAATATTCTGTTATTGAAATAATGTTATTAACTGACTTTGCTCTATCCAGTGTGACCATATGTCCTCTTTTTTCAGGACATATCCTCTTTTTTAGCATCATGTCCTGGAAAAAAAACTTCATTGTTCTCCTTTTCCTTGTGAACTAGCAGCATGTAGCCTTCTTCTAATTAATAAATTTTGCATTATAAATTATGTGCAATAGCTTTAAGTTTAATAATAAGTAATATAGTTTATAATTAACCACATCAAAGCAATAAATATGAGTGTTTTTGGCTTTTATTTTGTAATATCCTACATTTTTCTTGGGTGTCCTAATTTTTCCTTTTTCTCATTTTCCATTATGACATATATGACTTATGATCCACTTCCTTGACTCCATCTAACCTCCTTCCACATGTGAGAGTTTTCTGGCATCAAATGTCAAGAGCCATCCTGAGTGGAGAGCTGATACAATTAAGCAATTAATCTGATACAATTAAGCAATTAAGCAATTGATGACAGACATCAGTCAGGTTGGGCACAGGACAAAGATATGTGCCCATCTGATGACACACCTTGATGGACCTCAAATCTGAACCTTCTATGTTGTTGGCAATGGGAGCATACAAAGTACAATCAGGGGAAGGATGGGTGTTGTGGGGAAGCCAGTTGCCAGACCATAATCACATAGCTCCAGCAACAACAGTTCATATAGGATTCCAATGAGATCAGCACTTGTTTTATGAGTAGGGTTGCCATAATTCTCTTCCACAAAATTGGGACAGGATCCTCTGTCCCAATTGCCAGAATGTGAACACAATCCCCAAAATCAGGATCGTTCCTGGTTTTTTGGATATATGGCAACCCTATTCATGAGCAACACTTCGTTTATTGGTCAGCCATAGTGTCTTGCTAGGTGGGCTTCAATGGTGTTACAAGAAACTGGTCCACAGGCTTGAATTGACTTGGTTCATCCTATTTCAGTAGGGCTCCCTCTGTTGGCACCATCCCCACTAGTTGCCCCATGAGGTGATTCCAGTAACATTCCAGGGACCCCCATTCTCACATTCTCCCCACACAAACCAAGCTAGGACAACATGGAATAAAGAGGTGAGTGGCTGACAGCGCAATCCTAACCCCTGATTAGGCTGGAACAAGTCCCGTGCTGACCTGGGGTTTTCATGGAAGTGCAATGAGGTACTTCTGCTCCACTCTTGAAGTGTTGCAACCACTGTCTAAAATGGGTCTGTGCAAAGATTTTTAAAAGTATTGCATTTCCATAAACAATGGAACTGCCCTAATACAAAATCCTGAGATATCTTTGTAATGAATATTCAGTTTCAGCTGTTTCTGAATTTCCATTTAAAAGGACATATCATGTTGTACCGAAGGAGTAAAGCTGAAAAGATTGTCTTCTAGCATCTTCTTCTTATCAACATCATTTTTTGCTAACTGGATCTGACAGCAAATATAGGGATAATAAATGGGAAAATGCTTATTACTGAAATCAGATCTGCTAATTATTCTCACCATTTTCAGACCAGATGTCCCCATTCTAGTCAACTGCCTGAGAGTATGAATTTTCCAGCATTGTGGTTGGAATAATACTTACAACCTATACATTAGATTGGCCCGGGGGGACTTATTGTATTACATTTCATTAGTAATCTTCATTTGCCTCTTATCTAAGAACTCTTGCTTCTAGACATATTCTAAGTGAGCCATATCCAGTGGCTCACACCAGATCCCAGCCTGATCCCAGGGGGTTATTACTGCCACTCACTGCCACCAATAAGCATCCATGGGGAAAATTACCAACCAGTTGTGATGGCATAGCAGATCACCCTTTTCTTGTGCCATTTTATAAGTCCAGAATGTGGTGTTCTCTGACACTTCTCTGAGATCAAAGGACTGTTAAAAGTGCCAGGGAAAAAACTGGATGATCTGCTGCTTCTTCCGTGGATGTTTCTCTATTGGACCCTGTGCTCCTGGCCAGTTAATTAGGAAGTTGTGGAGATTGTACCATAACAATCACGTTGTATCCAATGCAGTCAGCACTAGAAACTCCCTAGCTGGGGGAGACGCATGCTGTCTGAACCTCCATTTGGTGATCATAAAGACATAAAGACAGTAGAAATACTTTGCAGTAAAGTGTGGGGCATCTGGGAATTGTTAGATGGCCCACTTCTGTGCTCCAAAGGAAGCACATCTTTCACATCTTTACCATTGTGATAATAATACTTTATTTGTACTCTGCCTTTCTCCTGGGGTTCCCAAGGTAGCTAACAATATTATTGTTGCTAAAAACAGTAACAATAAAATCAATACATTAAGAACAATTAAAATCCAATATCATAATTAAAACAATTAAAAAACAGACATCTTGAAACATTAAAAATATCTACGTTTAAAAAACAGAATGATAGACAGATAGTGGCAACCATTTACTAAGGGGTAAAATATCAAAGTGAGTACCAACCAGCTATAGCAGATGTCTGTATGGTAAAGAAAATGCAACTGTTCCTTTGTCCTGATCAAACATATGGGGATGCAGGGAAGTGGAAATATTCATATGGCAGATGCTACAGATGAGTTGCTCCTCGCATAACTGTACTTACCACTTGGTAAATGTTGTTTGTGTTCATGTTCTGTTTATATATCTATTAAGGTGATGATGACATCTTGTCTCCCCCCCCCCCCGCATTTTTTCTCATGATGTTATATATTATACCAGATTCTGTAGATGTCTATTTTATGTCAGTAAAGGTTCTATGATTATGATTTTCACCTAACAGTTCCTTTTCCATCCTGTCCTTTTGTTAATCTAATCTCTTCGTTCATGTCACTCCTATAAACCAGTCTGAGTCTATCTCCTGCCAGCCCAAACCACTGCTGTCAGAGCATGGGTGGAATGCTATGGGGGTGATTAGATGAACTGCATGTTCCAGGATGGTGCCTGGAAGATCTAGGAAGAACATCCCATGGTATTGCTTTGAGTTTGCCACAATGCCAGTGTCACAGTGCACAATTTGAGAACCATGGTAATCTCTCAGTGTACCTATGCACACTGAGACCCTATGCACACTTTCCTTGGAGTAAGCCCTGTTGAATTCAATGGGGCTTACTTCTGAGTAGACATGCATAGGACTAGGATGTCTGTTCCAAAGCCAGGTGCTAACTCAGTGTTGTTAGAATTAAATAGGCTAAACTTCCACACTATCCTGAGCACAGTCCTAACCAGGTCTACTCAGAAGGAAGCTCCATTGTGTTAAATGGGTCTTACTCCCAGGAAAGTGTCTTTAGGATTGCAGCCTATGGCTACAATCCTAACTCACAGTTAGGCCAGCCTAAGCCCCAGCACAAATCCTGTGCTGATCTGGGGGTGTCACAAAAGTGCTGTAAGGCACTTCTACGCCACTCCTGGGGGAGGGTTAGACCAGTGCCCAAACATGTGTTTGCCTCCCTACATCACCCAGGGAATGGGAAGACCAATGAGTTGTGCTACCCGGGGTTAGGACTGCACCCTAAATTGCTTTCAGTGCCTTAAAGGAAGGGCAGGATACAAATGAGATCAATTAACTTTGCCTTGCGAAATAGCCAGTTTGGCTCTATGTGTTTCTATGGCTCTATGTAATATTCTATGTGGGAATATTACTGACAGCATGATGAAATAATAGCTCTGCTATAAAAAGAGGTCAACCACTCTATCTCATTTGCTTCCACCACTGAGTATGTTCATAAGATTCCACAAGTTGTCTCAACAAAATTACTGATGAAGTGTTTAAAAAATAATTCCCAACTATTGAGGAACTGCCATAGTTTCTCTTGCCAAGCAGTACAATTAATAGGTCTTATTAAAAATAAAATTCACAGCCAGAATTTGGGTAGAAAACAAAGCAAAACACAATATAGCTATTAAAGAGTGGTTTTGAAAGGCTGAGTCATACCCTCTTACTGTCAATTAGCCTAATTATTGCTTTTGCTGCTCACAGGCCCTTCAATCACTTCTGGATTGTCTCTCCACACAAATGTCAGTTACTCATACTTAGATTTTCTCACGTAACGCTGTGTGACTTGGCGGCTGGAGCTGGAAAATGTGTTGTTTGATTTTGCCACAATACTGACACACCCACTGTCAAAAAAACAGAGATTTCCCTTTGCCACCCATCAATTCTATGCGCTTTTGTCAGCCACAGAAGCCAAAGCACAATTTGTTGGCCACAGATCCAGCAGAGCATTTGCTTATCTCTTCATCTTGCCTGCTAGGTGGTCCAGGGTGTGCTTTCCCCTCCGGGGGAAATGTACCTGTTAAGACAATATTTCTTTTGGCTTCGGCTTTAAGCCATAGGCAGAAGGGATTAGAAGTTCAGCTTTTAATTGTGCTTGCCTTCTTTGCTTGCAAATGGCAATCATTCCATAGCACCTCTTGTGACATGAAAATAAGCACTGGATTAAAGCATACTTTGGGATCCTCACCAATCCTTCGGGTCTGGAAGGCACCTTGCTTAAGCCACTGGGTGTACTGTGGGCAAACAACTGAGTCATTATCAAAGCAACTTAGCATTTGCTTCCATGGAAAAAGGTGTTAAGGTTCAATTTTGATAGATGGCACAAAGAATTATTTAACATTGTATTTATTAGCTCCAAATCTTAACGTTCAAGCAGATTAATAACTTCCTGCAGAAGATTTAAATAAACATGATGTCTTAACATGCAGATTAAGAACTTACTTCAATTGTACAAACACACAAAGTAGCTAGGCTACTGGAAACCTGATAAGAGTGAGTGAGTGAGTGAGTGAGAATGAAAATGAAAGTTGCACTTTGATTTGTAATAGCACTTTATTCCTAGAAACATACGGAATAGTCTGTATGTCAAGATCTTCCAATCACATTTATTTTTATAGAATAATTAATTCCAATCAATTAAGAGAGTCATAACATTACAGGATCATTCCCCAAGCTGCTGTCTTCATAAAGGTCCATCAAAATAAACAAATGGAAAATTCATATATATTCTTACTTACAAGAAGATGTGATGGCTACATTGGCCACTTCCACTAATAGCTCTATTTTTTAAAAATCAGTGAAATATTTATATGGGTGAATCTAACACAAGTGTTTCTGAGAGAAGGTAATCAGATGCAAATATGCATATTCTAAGCCAACATTGCATTAAATGACTTATGCAATCCATGTTTTCTCAAAAGTAAGTTCAATGGAGCTTACTCTCAGGAAAGTGTCATTAGGATTGCAGCCTTAAACTTCTGGTCCAAATCCTCATGATATGGATGATACTCATCCAGAATGATTTTCAGTGGGAAACGTATTAGGAACCATACTACCAGGTTGCGGGCAGGCAGTACAGGATCCTAGGCACAGGCCTCAAGACAAAGGAGAAGCTGCACCACTGCCACTTCAACCTTTAGGGAGCTAGCCATGGGCAGGTGCACACCAAGTCCCAGGCAAACTGAAATACATGCCAGGAGCAAAGGGTGGAAGAGATGTTATGGCAGTGCCACCATTCCAGCCTTAAAACAATGCTTTGTTGCACTACCACAGATAATTGATCAGATGTATCTGTCACATCTACTGCTATGTAAGTAATAGTCACAATTATATATGGATCACTGTTTATGGATCGTTAAAGAAACTGTTCATAAAGAATGGATTGCCATGGAGAGCCATGTTCTCTCTAATCTCCAAAGAAAGTGCATAGGAATGTGCAGTGGCTGAACTGGTTGGGAACTGGCTGAACTGGGTGGGAGCTGAACTCCAGAGTGCTGAACTCCAGAGTGCTCAGTGATTACATCATCTTCATCATCATCATCATCATCATCATTACTGCCAAGCTCCAGAATGCCAACAAAGAAGCTGCATGGAGCTTGAGTTCCAGCTGTGTAACCACAGAGGTTAGAGAAGGAACATGAATCAGAAAGTAACCAGGGAAGATAAACTGCATGTTGGAGACTACAGAGTTAATTTGGGATGAATGAATTCACTTTTGTTTCAAGCCTTATACTAGTTCTCCCTTATTTATTCCCTTTATATGCAGTTTTTTTCCCCACAATGTCCCCTATATAAGATTCTGAAGCAGTTTCTCATTCGGACAATGACCACAGTCATTCAGTCACAGCCCTGTTGATCTTTCATAAAATAGGTGGGGCATACACACCTTCAGACTGCATACTTCCCCACTGATGGATTTTGTGTCAGGTTCTCTAAGATTCTGCTTAGCTGAGTGGTAAGGTACAAATATGTTAAATAAATGAAATAATTACTGACTCCCTGGCACAGACAGGGACTGAAGACTCTATGGCTGCAATCCAGAGTAACTACGGGACCTTTTACACCGATGTAGTTACAGTACCACTTTTGGGAAACCTACAGAGGAATCCAGGGTACCTCTTACATCTTCCCGTAGTTACTCTGGATTATAGGATATGTTCTCCATCACATTCAGACACTGATCAATGGGCAATAACATACAGCTGTGTTTCTCAACGAGTGGTATGGGTACCACCAGTGGTACTGATGGTACTTACAGGATCTCTGAACCTTGCTGTCCAGCAGCAAGATCAAGAACATGATGCAACAAACACAGTAAAAGGCTTGGCTCAGCAGGCAGAACCCCAAAGCATGCATTTCCATGCTCAAAAATGCATTTCCATGCTGTCCATCCTGAGCCTCTTACTGGCATCACATCAGACCTCCCAATCCAGAAATAACTGATGATGATGACATTACCAGTAACTTCCAGTGGTATTTTGAAAAGGTGGATCATGTGAGGTGGTACACTGGAGGACAAACCTTGAGAAACACTGCAATACTGTATTTCAAAGCTGGGGGCTTTGCAGAGACATGTGCAATTTCACTGAAGGGACTTTTTAAATTTTTGGACACAGAGCCTCCATCTTGCTCTGTCATCTGCTGTATCTATTAGATTTGTCATTTAAAGTTCTTTCCGAGAGGAATTTCACACAATCCCCAAAGACGCTCCGATTGGTAAACCTGTTCTAACTGCTCTAACAATATCATGAAGCTGGGCTTGAATTACCAATACACCCGGGAATTCTAATGCAATTATGAGTGTTTACTTACACCATGTGTTTCTCACCGAGGCTCGGCTGTATCAGGATAAACCAAAGGGAGCTAATGTTTTATAGATGGTAAGACTCTGTTTGTTTTCAGTAGGGCTAAGTCTCCCAAAGCACTCAGACACACTAATTAAAGTAAACTGCAGAGGCCCATAATAAAATATATGTGTTTGGAGACTGTGAGATGAACTCTGCTGGCTTATTAAAAGTCAAAAGAAAAATATACATTATTTATGACTTCAAAGGGACACAGTGTGAGCTCCGGTTTATTTAACAGATTAACTAAGCGTTGGTTATTGGTGACCATCTGAATGGCTTCCCTTTCACAGTTCATTAGATATGTCATATATGTGGGAAGTCATAATTTGGGCTAGGATCAAATAGTATTAATTAAATAAATTGTGGAGGGCACATCAGCATTATTAAATGTAATCTTTGTGAAAATAGCAGTGAGCAAAGCAGGGGCTCATTTGCTCCATTTGCCCAATTACATTTTGATGCATATATTCTAAAACCCATACATGCATTGCCGGCCCGAAGGATGATGTTGCAAGACATTTTCTAGGTAGATCCCTTTCATGATGATGATGTAAACAGCTGAACTTTATGTGAATAACTGGGAAAAATGCAATACACAAACTTTCAGTACCTTTCACTCTACGTTCTTCACAATGGTGCAGTATAGAAGTGCATTGCAACTTCCAAGTCTCATATGCAACAAATGTGATAAGCAACACTTAGTGCAGGAGTTAATGGTTGCTGAGATAAAATTGCTCCAAACATTTAGGAAAAGCACTCTAAAACATCAAGCAGAAATGTAGGATAGGACAACATAATATGTGATCCACTAAGCAAGAGCACTTCAACATTCATGCATGGCAGCCCAACAGGAGCTCTTTAAAAATGTTGTGTTTTATCAACTGTAAAACAGGGAGGTTATCAAGTTTTGCCACAATAGTTGGCCTATTCATTCATTCATTCATTCATTCATTCATTCATTTATACAGTTGTTTCTCTGAAAGGAACCAAGTCAACCCTTGTAGTCACAAAAGAGTGTTTGGGGAATGACATATAGTAGATGCCAGTAGCCGTAAGTGGGTCACATCCCATTTATCTCCAACAACTGCATTGTCTCCCAGTCCATTTCGAGACCCCAATCAATTGGTGTTTACATGATAAACCCAATTCAACTTAGAGCCAGGGTATATGAAGGACCACCTGCCGTTCCATCAGCCTTCCCTTATATTCAAATCTTCTTTGAAGGCATACTTCTGAATTTTTATTTTATTTATTTATTTTATTTAAGCAATTTGTATCCTGCCTTTCTTCCCCCACAATTTCCCAGAGAGTGGTAATAAAACAAGCTCCCTTTTAGTGGGACCACCACCCCTTGAAATTACCTTCCTGAAAACTGTTTTATGAAAAACCAGGAATAAGCTGTACCCAAACTTTCAGTAGCTTTTAGATGCTTAAGGTTATTGTATTTTTGTCTATCAGTTTTTAACCTGGGTGTTTAATATTTTTGTATAGTTTAATACTATTTTAATTGTATTTTAATTGTATTTATTGTTTCTATCTAGTTTTATTGGTATTTTATTGTTTTAAATGTCATTATCTGCCTTGGATTTCATTTTTTAAGGAAGACGATATAAAATGAATGAATGAATTTAAAAAATAAATAGATTGCTTGATTGATTGACTGATTAATTAATTAATTCTGCTTGTTTCCCATTGGTGTAACTTTATCATCCTTTTGGGGAGAGGGAAAGAAACCATTTGTTTACCGGGCCTTTTCAGGGCAGGGTTTTGATTCAGGCACTCCAAAAATCATGATGAATAAAAGCAATTTTCTTTTGAAAAGTGTGCCCCTTTACAATTGATTAAAGTGCTTTTATAACACAGTGGTGCAGCTGACAGTCGGGACCCAGAAAATTTTACCAGCCCAATCTTAAACTGTTTAGTGTGGCAGGGCTGTAGGGCAAGTGCTGCACCCAGTGTTTCTCATGTGGTGGATGGAGCATCTTTTGGGGTAAGGGCATATATTTCAGCTTATCCCAAACATTCTAGCCAACCCAGATATCCTTGCCATTCCTAGGCCTTTCCATATCCATACCAGCTATATTGCTGGCACAAATCCAGAAAACCTTCTGTAGGGGAACCTGATCTGGTAATGGAGTTAGGATATGGTAGAATAGGTAACAGGGTGGGCGTGGATAGATTGGGATCAGAAGGGGTGGGATTGGTGGCAGTGGCAGACACCACATCTTACCTGTCCTCTGGGCCTGATCCAATGACATGCAGGGTGATCATATGACTAGTTTTTCCTGGATTTGTCCTTTTTTTAAGCCTTCTGTCCATATGTCCTGCAAAAGGGTTTCATTGTCTTCCATTTTGGCTTCATTTTGGAGCTTTACAATGCTGTGTTGTACCCCATCATGTCATACGTTGTTGGATTTGTATTGAAGAACGGAATCCAATGCAAAAGTCAGTTTTGAAATTGCTCCTTCCTATCAATAGTTATGGCCAAAAAATCAAAAATATGCATTGAGCTCTGTGGAAAAGTGAAAGTGCCCAATATCGCAGCTTTACTCGAGAGTAGGCAAATGTGCCATTGTATATTGAAAAAGCCAGGCTGAGAGAAATCCAAGACCTTGTCCTCCCTTTTAGGTTCAGGCATCTGGTCACCTGCTGACATGGGGCAATGCAGACTTGTGCCAGCAACTGAGCTTGTACAGATTCATGTTACCCCACTGCAGTTCTTTCTAGGTTAATGTGCAAATGTCCCCTGACCCTGTGGAGACCTCCAACACCCATCATTCCCACACCTGCTGTTAAGTAGTTCACACCAGAAAATGGCACTTGTGTTCGCCAACTTCAACTAGAGAGTGGGCACCTAGGTGAGCAGTTGGAAACTAGAAGGAATTTCATTGCTATTTTTACCCATTTCCAGCGTTTCAAATAAGGATTTTTCTCAATTCTACCTGAAGATGCTAGAGATTTAAAATAGGAATCTCCACCTCCCAATTATGTGGTCTAACACTGAGCTAAGACTATTCCCTTTCCTTCTCAAGAATATTCCTCCAGAATAGGGTTTCCATAATTCTCTTACACAAAATCGGATCAGGACCAGTGATGGGATTCAAAGAAATTAACAACCGGTTCTATGCCCATTTGGCAGCCACTTTTAAATGGCTATTTTTAAACTTTATACGTCCTATCTCTTGGTAACAACCAGTTCTATAGAGTAGGTGCAAACCTACTGCAGCCCACCACTGATCAGGACATTCTGTCACACTTGCCAGTATGTAAACACAATCCCCCCAAATCAGGACTCTCTCTGTTTTCAAGACATATAGCAATTCTACTCCAGAACAGCACAAAATTCCATCCTCCACTGGCGGGAAATGGACAGATGGAAGGATGTATACAAGAAAAGGTATCTTTGTTTTCAATATTTATATACTGCTTTTCAACTTAAAAAGTTCACAAAGTATTTTTAGCTTTCATTTTAACATGTCCTATATTTGTCCTACATTTTTGGGGTGCACTACATTTTTTTAACATCTTAGGAATTTTGCTTGGATGTCAAGGAATTTGGGAGGACCTTGTCCTCTTTTTCAAGTTGGGGCATCTGGTGTACTTAATTGGTGAAATACTGAAATTGTTTGTTTGTTTGTGTGTGTGTGTGTGTGTTTGTGTGGGTGTGTGTGTGTGAGAGAGAGAGAGAGAGAGAGAGAGAGAGAGGAAGGAAAGAAGGAAAGAAGGAAGGAAGCGTGTCTACCTAGTGGTGTCCATACATGTCATTTATTCTGGATTAGTAAAAAATCTCCCCCAGTGCTGCTCTTTCTGATTATGGAGGGAGGGAGGGAAGGAAGGAAGGAAGATGGTCATGTTTATCACCAATTATTATGCCCCTGTTGCCTATCATAGTGATAACCCATCCCCACAAGAGAATACAAAAGCATTCAAGATTACACACCAATTTTTTAAATTCTAAACATGTTGAACAAGGGACCTGCTATTAAAAAAACTGTTTGCTTATTCAGTGATTAAAGATGCAGAAAAAGGGGAGGGCTTCACCTTGTTTTCTCATTCTCCATGTTCTGTGACCAACCACACACCCAGATCATTTCTAAAGTATCACGAATAATTCTTTTACAAATCCACTTTAGCCATGGTAATGCCCTTCGTTTTGACTTCAAAACATTCACTGACTCTCATGGATTTGTACTATTTAACACCCAGATAAAAGTAAGCTGCCTTTTTTAATATTGATGGATTACATTTTCTTGTTACATGCTTTGATTCAATTGGATTTTTCAATTTGAGCACATCTATTTTGGTTGGGGGGAGATGTAATGCTATGGTATGAGAATATCCGTAGTTATTAGAAAGGTAAACAAGATCAAACCAAAACAAAGATAAACTGAAATTAGCTGACTGAATTACCACTGTAAATACTATTATTTTTCCCCTGCCTTCCTCCTCCAGATTGCTGCTATTTTTATCTTTCCTATTCTTTAACAAGCATATTATTAAAAATTTCAAATGCCAGGCTGCAGAAGAACTTTGTGGTGTTTGCAGAGATTTGGGGGAGACTAAGTGATTCTCCACAAGGTGAAAGCATAAAGACAGAAACTCAGTCAATCAATCGATTGATTGATTGAGTTTCTGTCCTTATGCTTTCACTTTGTGGAGAATCAGTGTGGCTGTAATCCTAAAGACACTTTCCTGGAAGTAAAACCCATTGAACACAATAGGGCTTACTTTTGAGTAGACATGGTTAGGAATGTGCTCTCAGATTCATTATGTTCAATAGTACTTACTCCCAGAAAAGTGTGGTTGGGGTTGCAGTAAGCGCATTGTGTCTACCATACCATCTTTGTCTAGCAGACCTTAAAAGTCTTGCTTCCTGTAAAAATATGATGGCCTGACATGCCTTTACAATCAGACTTTCCACAAGTAGAAGAAACACTCTCATTTATAAAAGGACCTTCTAATAACAACATAGGGTTATTCCACCAATCCTTATGTCCCAAAAAGATTGCAGAGCCCTATCCATGCAGAAGCCATTCAGCATAGTATGCTCGAGGCAGGGTGACCAGATGTTATAATGACAGAAGTGGTCATAACTCCCCCACCCACCATGTAGGACTTCCAAGGCAAAGGACTTCCAAGGCATGACTCATGCAGGCATGACGAAATGAAAGTTTAAAGCATTCAGATAGATAGATAGATAGATAGATAGATAGATAGATAGATAGATAGATAGATAGATAGATAGATAGATAGATAGATAGATAGATAGATAGATCTTTCATGCACTAATTTAAACACTATATTATTATTAAATTTAAAACATTACATAAAATTTATGAATTTTATGGCTACATACTGCCTGCTCACAATGAGGACAATTAAAATTTTTGTTCAGCACACAAGGATAAAAAAGAGGACATGTCCTGGAAATAGAAGACATATGGACACCCTAAAAACAACTTACTCTGGATTGCAATATGAATTTCCCATAGGTTTTCACTAGGTGGTGCAGTAACTATGGATGTAGTAACTATGGGCTCTTATGTGCTCCTGTAGTTACTCTGGATTTGGGGGTATGTCATTCCTTCACTGGCTGGGATAGAGGGCAATCTTCTCCCTGTCTGCTCAGACATAAGCCCAATTCTAGTCAATGGGGTTTACTCACAAGTAAGTGAGTATTGCAACCTCAGTTCTCTAATACATTCATGATTTAAAAAGAGCAGACTCAGAGTCAGATATTATGATGGAAGTGAGAACAGAAACCATCATGGATATAGTGGCCATATAGCCTGCCCACAATTGCTTTTCCTTATCCAATTATTTACCGGTAGTTCCTGCTTTTTGAAAGAGAGTGCTGAAGCACAATAGTTTCACTTGTTTTATATACACAGTGAACCATTTATTCATCATGGCAATAATGACCCAATTAAAAAACTATTTCTGACAGTGTTATGACAGTACCACACCTATGAAACAATTGCATTGTTAGGGCAATGGGCATGTTGCACAAAGAAAGAAAAATCTTCAATTGCTCAAGAATGAATATTTTCAAAACAGTTTATGATTATTGCTGCCCACATTTGTTTGAAAGCCAATATCTGAAACCATTAGGATATTAGTTTAAATATTAGGATACATATTTAAATATTCTAATAAATTCAGTTGCTAGTTCCATTTTCTTTTGGCGTATGCGGTCTGCATGCTTGGGAGAGTTTGATGGCTGGAGTAAAAACACTGTTAATAAAATTTCAAAAATTATAACAAAACAAAATATCAAAGAACGGAAAAGAGTGGTAGAATTCTGTATATATCAACTCAGAGTTAAATCCCATTGTATTCGATGGGGCTTATTCCCAAGAAAGTGAATATAAGATTTCATCCTTATATTAAGCCATTCTTCTAGAATATCATGTCCTATCCCTTAAGACTTTATATCAAATGTCTGTATAAGTGTTCCTTGAAAACCTTTAAAAAGTACAAATCCTAAAAGACACTTTCACATCTGATGCAAACATCAAAATGAAGCTCTGCTTATTCTCTCACCTGTCGTACAATGAAGTGCAAGGGCAGTGTGTTGACAGAAACTAACAAAATGTTAATGGAATGTATTTGCTCAAAAAAAAGGATACCTTTAAATAGACTAAGGGCAAAATCCAGAGCAGTTATGGGTCCACACAGTTACATCACCCTCTACTGTTATCTTATGGAAAGTCATCTTAACTGCTCCGGAGCAAAGGGCTTAATTTCACTTTAGGACATAGGCCTTAAATCCTTTATGGAGCATTAGAAGGTAAAAATTAATATATTAGGTAGAGGAGGGACCTCAGTATCCACTAATTTTGCATCTACTGGATTCTATATTGATATTGAGGTCCACACTTAAATGCCTTGTAAGACGGGGGTGGGGGGGAAGCATCAAATCCATTTTCCAACCTTCACACTTAAATAATTGTAGTTTTATTACACTAGATTTCATTATTCAATTATTTAACAGTGTGAAGGTTGGAAAATGTGATTCAGCATCTGTACCATTCCATTCTGAGGAGACAATGGAGAAACAACAAAAAACTGTGGAAATGAATATTTAAATTTATTTTTCCACTGATTTGGTCTCCACTTTTAAAAAAAAAACCCACTGGAATTTCCTGAGGCTCAACCTGTATATCAATGCTGATTTTTTACCATCATTCTTACATAACCATCAGAAAATTAAGTGATTATTTCGTATAATTTGTAGACAAACGGAATATAATTGCAAGTAGGTCTTCTGTTCCAGTCTCATTGAACTGAAAAGAGCAAGTGAAAGCAAGTGTCACCTCTATTTTGTGAAAAGCTCTCTAGGGTTCTCCGAAGCATGATAGTGTTGTGAAAGGATTAAAACACCAAGCAAGATCATATTATGTATCTATCTATAGCAAAGGTTATAGCATTTTACCTCTTTAACCCTCATCACATTCTGTGATAGCATTTTCGTTCTTGCCTGTGTGACCACCTCTGCCCTGTTTGCCTTACCCAGAAAGGACAAAGTAAATAAAGGTCAAGATAGATGTCAACCTAAGCAATTACTAATAGGAGAACTTGGACATGACCCTGAGATGAGAACAGTGACCTATCAATATGGCAAGGGAAAGCAATGGATGGGAGGGGGCTTTTTATCCAATGCAAACTACTGCTGCTGATCAAAATGGGGTTCTCAGAAATTTGCATTTTAATACTTCCCATCCTCTTTCACATTGACTTTTTGGTCTCATCTTCTTTCGTAGGCAGGCCATAAATAGATGGTTGGAATACAAGGGAGGAAAATCAAGCAAAGAGTGTTACAGCCCAAAGACACACAGCCATACAGCCTGCCAGACAGAATCCTATTAAGTAAGCCTTACTCAAAGTAAGAACATAGAAGTCTCATCTTTATGTATAAATTGTAATAAAAGAAAATGTAATTATATTTAAAAGGTGGAATACATTTAAATATAATAGTGAACATTATACCAGGTTGAACCATAGGCCAATCCAGCTCCTTTTATCCCTATGGGTCACAAGTAGGCAAGTACAAACCAATGAAATAAATAAATACATTCATTTGCATCAAATTATGTTTGTTTCCCAAATGAATGGAAACCACAATGAATCAAACGAAGGACAACAAATTAGATGAGGTCTGTTTTTGGAACCACTGTTTATTGTCAATTATTTTTGTATTTTTTAAATAAAAAGAAAATATTTATGTTACTTGTAAGTACTGTAGCTTCCAAACAGAATTCTGCCTTGTAGCTGTCTTTGTCTGTGAGAAAGTTATTCTTTAATGCATGTTGCCCAAAATGATGATGCATTATGAGACATAAAGATTTTTTTTAATGGACGTCCTAAATAGATGATTGCTTGGTGAAACTGCAGCTAGGAGATGCATACAAATGAGATAAATACTTTATTCTATGATATTAAAAAAACAAACAAACCAGAGATTAATGAAAATTTTATACATAAAAGTTAACTTTTTAAAAAAAAAGATTTCCCCTCCCCACACTTGTGCACCAGACATCAGCTGTTCCAAGCTCAAATATAAGTTGGATCAAATATGCACCACTCTGTAGTATTATTGTAAGATGAGACGATAAATACAGTAGGAGAAGATCAAGGAGAAGCTAGGAATTCTTTTGGTGTTGGATTTTAACTTGATGGGGGACAATCCTAACCACTGTCCACTCAAAAGTAAGGTCCATTGTGTTCTGTGGGTCTTACTTCCAGGAAAGTGTCTTTAGGATTGCAGCCCTAGTGATGAATTTTGGTGTTTTCATTATTCATTCTTTTTGAGGCAATCATTCCAATCTTCCAAAGTTCACTTTGGGACCCAGTGAATTTTCACAGCATCCCTAGTAGCCATTAGTGAGCATCCATTAGTGAAGGCCACTGGGCTTCAGGGGGTTTTCACAGGTTCTATAGAACCATATGCTAATGAGCACCTGGTTCTGAGAACTGCTTACTAATGGGACATAGAACCTGTTGTTAATTTAGCTAACCTGCTAATTGAGCAAGAGGCACTCTTTCAAGTGGGTGCTCCTCTTTTATTTAGCAGGGGGAGAGTAACTGGCCCTACACACCCCAGCAGTGTTGGTTCAAGTGGCTTCTGCTGGTGTTCTTTTTTGCATTTTAGATTGTGAGCCCTTTTGGGACAGGGACCCATTAGCTTTTAATTAGTTATTATTATTTTTCCATTTTCTTTGTAAACCGCTTTGTGAACTTTTCAGTTGAAAAGCGGTATATAAATACTGTAGATAGTTGTAAATAGATTAGGACATAGAACCTGTTATTAATTTATTTGAATCCCCCCACTGGGCATAGGTCTAGGCTTGATGGTGTTTGGGCTGACACAGCAATTCTTACGTCATTGCAAAGAAACTGCATACAGTGCTGTAGGCATTGTAAAGAAGAATACTGAGAATGTATTACTCCATCAGGTTTCCAAACCACAGCAGTACTATGAAAAGGGAATGATTAGATCTACCTGCCTTGGCATGACAGAAAGTGTAGCAGGTAAAGAAATAATGAAAAGCTATTTGTCTGAAGATCAGATGCTTGCTGGGAGTGGTCCTCCTGATAAGCTTTGTGTCTACCCAATATGAATCACCCATAGTCTGTGACTATGCGGTCAGTGTTCACTCATGCACCTCATTCATGATCATTCATTATGACAGTGCTGAGAAAAGTGAAGAACACAAGGATGATAATTAAATAACACACTTCTATGCAAACCACAACTTCAGTCAGGGCTCATTAATAAAGTTTGAAGGGCAAAAAGCATAACAATTTAAAAGACCTCTACGAGCGCAATCCTAAACATGTCTACCTAAAAGTAAGCCCCATTGTGTTCAATGTGTCTTACTCCCAGGAAAGTGTCTTTAGGATTGCAGCTTTAGTTTACTATTCTTCTATTAATAATGGGCTGTTGTACTACTAATACTCCCCCCTCTCCAATTTTAGAAATCTAGTTAATAGAACCTTACTGCAACTGAGCTGGATTTGGTACCCCAGATGTTTCATTTTTTTTAGGGCCACCACCTTTCAGTTAATTCTTAGTGGTTTCATCATGAGAATGTCACTACAAATTTGCCATAAAGGACATGAAAACGAATAGTCACTTGTGCTGACTCATGGGCATCATAAAAGTATTGTAAAGCACATCCATGCCACCCTCCCTGCAGTTATTTCGGCACACAGGGGTGTGCCAACCTAACCACACCACCCTGTGACTTTGCAAGGATGGCACAAAGGAATACGTACACTGGTCTTTCCAGGCCAGCCTCCAGCTGCTCCTGTCTGCTCAGATATAGGCCACATTTGGAGATAACCTAAGTCTGAATAGAACTATTGAGGCTGCTGTATCCCTATTACAGGGAAGGACAGACAAAATAAAATATTTCTTTACCCAGCATGTAGTTGATCTGCGGAACTCCCTGCCACAGGATGTGGTGGTGAAATTTAGCCTCAATGCCTTTAAGAAGGGATTGGACAAATTCCTAGAGGAAAGGACCATTGCAGGTTACAAGCAATAAGGTGTGTGTGTGTGTGTGTGCGTGCGTGCGTGCGTGCGTGCGTGCAGTGATAGATGTAGATGTGGACAACCACAAAATGGAGAATGCTGAGGGCATCTGGATGCAGGTGTCTTATATGCTCCCTGAGGCATCTGGTAGGCCGCAGTGTGATACGGAAAGCTGGAATATATGGACCTTTGGCCTGATCCAGTGAAGGCTCTTCTTATGTTCTTAAGGTAGCTCAGCAGCAGTCCCAATACTTTTGCTGGATTAAGCATAGCAGGCTACCTAATCCAGCTTATGTTAAGATTAGCACAATCTCAGTGTCAGTGTCATTGACTAATCCAACTCTAATTATGAATTACTAGTTTGATGAAAATATGTGTGTGGATTTAGATATGCATCTGTATATGCACCCAATTGAAAGTAAATGTGGATAGGCAATGTCTGCATCTGAAGTTGTGTCAGTGTCATCCATCAACACTGCATTACATTCAAAGACACTGCACAGAGCGCAACTTGGACCACATTCCAACATGAATGTCAACCAACATCATAGTATCTGCAGGTGGATACTATATGGAATGTATTCCTTCATTCATATTCTGCCATTAATTAGTCAAACAAGGGCAGTTACATCAAGGTAGTTTTGGCAATGAAGACATGTTCCCTCACCCCCCACAACATTGTCCTTACAACCATTGCCATAAGGAAGAACCATATTTTGGAAGGAAGCCCCATTGTGATTCAGCACAATTGTCATGTTTGTTCAAAATACATTGAATAATACACTTTTCCAGTGTCACTACACACTTGTATGGGACCACGCCTTTACCAGCAGTATTTTTCATAAGTTTATTTTGAAAAGCAATACTTCTAGTAAAAGATCAAGAAAAATTCTAGCATGTCATTCTATGAACTGAATATAAGATGAGTGCATTCATTGTGCCTTTTCTTTTTGGGGAATCATATGAACCATACCAACCACTGTTATATAAAGCTGGTTTTTCATTTAAGTATACTTAAGCTTCACATATCTTTATTTCTGCAAACTGTGGGATGAGTTGATTTTTGGCGTAGCTTAGCCTTCCATGGAAAGCACAGCCATGCATTGCTCACCAGACCTGACATTTCACAGGTAGAGCACATAACCATTGAGTCAGCTCGAGGTTCCTTATTGATGATGGAAGGAAATTTCACTTGGCATCTAATACACCCTGTTTGAAGATGGTGGACACTCTAAAAATGCATCATAGAAATGCTATGTTAGGACTAGGTGGACAAGCTCAGACTTGATCTCCATGGATCAGACAAGCTCAATTCATGATCTCCATGGATCAGGTAAACTGATCCATGGGAAAAGTGCTTCTACAGAGTCCCAGGTTCACAATTACATGGTGTCCATACCAGGCTTTACCAGCAATACCAGCAATAATGTGTACATCCATAACAGCATATTACTTAGTTGTTACACTCATGCACATTTAATACTTACGCACTCATGAAGCTGTAGCTTTACATGTGGAAGTGTTTCTCCTTGATATATCAAGTGTTTCTCTTTGATATAACCACATTCAAAGGCATGGTCAGCCTATTCCACATGGAAACATTTACACAGGAGGTGTGTGTGTGTTTGTGTGTGTGAGAGAGAGAGGGGGGGTATTAGGTACCAGATAAAGTCAGTTCGGTGGCTGGGCCAATCTCTGAGGTCTTGGTACTGATGACAGGGTTCTGCCTGTCAATGATGGGTCTGCCTCCCATTTGAAACAAAGCTGAAGACTTTCTGAAGCCTCTCTCAGCCCTGGAGAGTAAGATCAATTGTCTGCTGCACTATCATGGTAAACAGGCTGCTGATACGCCATTAACTGCTGCTTAAAGGATGTTTATCTTTTAATGTAAAGATAGTTAAGTTTTAAATTAAATTTAAATTTTCTTTTTTTAATGTAATTCATATTGAGATAAAATCACATGGAAAAACTGCTATTAATGAGGTTATACCTGTAACCTGAAATTAATCTGCTGTTAATTAGTCTGCTGATAATTAGGTTATACCTGTAATCTGCCGTTTTATTTAAAACGTTATAAATTCATGCAAGAGTTTCTCACTCATCCACAAATCCAGAGTAACTACGGGAGCATGTAAGAGACTTTACATGCACCTGTAGTTACCGCACCACCTAGTGAAAACTTATGGGAAATTCATATTGGAATCCAGAGTAAGTTGTTCTTACATGGGAGCAAGGACTCCCCATAGTTACTCTGGATTTTGCCCATATTCCTTGAGAATTGCCCTGCTTACTGGGCAAGAGACACTCTTTCAAGTGGGTGTTCCTCTTTTATTTAGCAGGGGCAGAGTAACTGGCCCTCCACACCCCAGCAATGTCTGTTCTAGTGGCTTCTGCTGGTGTTCTTTTTGCACTTTTGTGAACCCTTTTGGGACAGGGACCCATTAGCTATTAATTAGCTATTAATTTTTTCATTTTCTTGTAAACCGCTTTGTGAACTTTTCAGTTGAAAAGCAGTATATAAATACTGTAGATAGTAGATAGAGAGTCAGGTATGCAATAGTCCATTGAATTCAGGTATCCCCCACTTATTGGATGGGTTAGGGATTGGAGTACAGTGCAAAAGTGAAACTCCGTTAAAAAGTGAAACCCAGTTTTTTCAGCTTGCAAATGCAAAATGGCCACAAAAAAGACATAAATATCACTTGCAAAATGCTAAATAACACATATTTATTAACACATAGCCAAAACACATAACAGTAAAAATGAACAAAGACATGTACGGGAAATGAATAATATGTATTTGAATGATTTTTTACTGAGGAGTCATAAGGAAATGCCAAACACAGTTTGATCACTAAGTTATATGCAAATCAATCAGGGAAGACAATTTGAACCTTTATGCCAGCAGAGAGAACTTGAAAGATGGAAGCATATGCTGGGTATAATGAGTCCTGGGTATAATCAAAAGATGTTGAAAGAGCAGAACGGTCAGAAAATGAACCACCAAAAAGTGGGGGATGCCTGTATATTCCAAATTCATGGTATTTGCAACATTGTTAACATTTGCAACATGAGTATCAAAATTTCTGAGAGTTGGAGATTTAGTTCATGCATGCATTTAGATCACTCTAAATTGGATTATTGTATTCCTGATGGCTTGAAGATCAATGGGTAAATTGACTCCACTGAGAAGCTTCAGCTGTCACCAACTTCATCACTTGAGAGACCCCTATGTGTGAATTAGTCCTATGACTTTTGTGCATAAGTGATGCTATGCTGGTATCAAAGAATCCACAGTCCAAAAAAAGGAAACTGAATAAGCTTCTGCTGATATGACAAAGAGGCTTAAAACATCAATAAATAGTTAGCTTTTTGCTCTAGCATGAATACAGTGAGATTTCAAACATCAGGAACACGGAAATGCCTCAAAATAATACTCATCTGTGGTCAAATGGGTGGAATTCATGTTGATGACTGTGTCCCGTCAGAAACTCAAACTTCATACTCAGGATATACTGTTTCAACTGTACGTCAACAATGACAGCAATATGTTAACATCTAATAGGCTGCAAAATACCCACTTTGGCTTTTATAATATAAAAATTGCCTTGCTTCCTTGTCAATGGAAATATCAACTGATTCTCCATGAGTATTACTAATTTTATTTAATTACAGGATTAGAAAGGTTAATCTATCTAGTGGAACAGCCCACTCTTAAAAATAAGGTCCAAGGAATGCACAATACTCTGTATAGCCACAATTGTCATAATCTTGAAACCATGGATTAAATATAATTCCTATAAATTCCAACAGGTCCACTCATGAAAAGTGGTTTTAGGCTTGCAGCCAATATTGTTATTGATATAATTAGGTGCTTTAAATCACACCATGTCTAGCATTATATACTGCCTTGTGACCAGGCTGCCCAGACTGCCGGATTTCCCCAGAGATTCCAGGAAATTGGGCTCATGGAGTGAGGATCAGGGAAAGGCCCCCAGCCTCTGGACAACTGAGGGGTGGGAGGGCACTCTGGGGGGTTAGGGGCTGCCCCAGGTCAGCAAGGCTTAGTATTGGCTGACTGGGCAGCCAACATTTGCTTCAATACTTTAGGCTGCGCAGGTGCGCACAGCTCTAATGCAGAAGCAGCACTTCCTGCAAGAGGCAACCCAGCATGGGCAGAGCATCTGCTCCTGGGATCTAGCCTGGCTGCACATGCCTCTGGCTGCCTCTTGGGAGAGTGAAAGTGGCATGCAGAGGTTATGCAGCCACATCCTAGCCAGGTCTACTCAGAAGTAAGTCAATGGAGCTCACTCCTGAGTCAGGGAGAGGTTCCTTGCCTATGCATCTCAATGGCATATATAACTAAGAATTGGGAAAACATGTTGAAACCTGTGGAAAAGTTCATTTTCGACTCAATGGAAAGATTAATCAAGATTTGTTTCTCTTACTCTTTCTCTTTCCCTAGTTGTTTTTTTTTTTTTTTGCTCCTTCTATGCTAATAAAGGTCAATTTCACCTTTGAACCTTAAGTAATAAATACTACATAATGGGAGGGAAAGTATAATACCTTGCATACTATTCTGCTTTAAAACCCTAATAAACTAGAAGAAGAGTTGGAGAAAGCCCTGCTTTTCACTTCATCGTCCTTTTCTGTTTCAGATGGAAACACTTGTTCTTATTCTTGGCAATCTCCAAAGCAAATAGGCATCCCTAGAGATGGACCAGATGCAGACATTTCCTTTCTTGAAAGGAAATGCTCAAGTTTAACAACCCAGTTCTGCCACTTTTAAATAAGACATTTCAAAGCAAAAGTTGTATTTTACTTTAATGGAATCTCTTTCCATCATGTGGTACTTAGGTCTCGAACCACTGACTTTCTACCATCAGGTTGACACGGGCAGCAACTTTAACCACTGAATCAGCATCTTTAACTACTAAATGCTAAATATTATCACCTGCCAATTATTCAGCATGGCCTTAGTCGGCCCTTGGTGGATACACAAAGCCTCCATTCATTGTCGGATGTGCATGGCCTCCAGCCATTCCAGCATCTTCAGAGCATTTGATGGGAGCATGATTTTACATCATCATAAATAGACACAGCAGTGAACTCTGAGATCCACTGCAATAAATGTGGGAAGGATTGGGCCATCTTTCTTCAACAATAAAATTAGCCAGTGAATTTGTTTGCCATTTTTTGTGATCTTTGTAAAACTTTCATAATTAGTCAAGTCTTCATAACTAGAGGTGGAGTTGATGATCTTTTATGTTATTTATGCAGTGCTCTTTAAAACCTAAATTAAAAAACAAAGCAGACAGCTTGTTTATATCCAGAAATACTGCCAAGATTAATTCTTACTCTACCAGACCTGGATCTTGATTAAAATGTCTTAATTAAAACTGACCTATAAGGCAGGAAATTGTATGTGTGCATGTGTGGGAGAGAGAAAAACTTAGATTTATCTCAGATTCTATACTGTAAAAGATGGGGGTAATAGTTTATGGATAGACTATACAAAATTAAAAATATTCAATATGCTGAATAATTTTAGGATATACATACATTATCTCTGTCTTATAAAGGATGGCTGAGTACACCTTCAATTCAATTTCAGTTTTCCAGAGCACATCTGTTTGTTCTTTATGCTTCCATTCTTTGCTATTGTTAAGACACTTTCCATGCCAACAATCTCTTTCCCAGAACTCTTTCCAAGCAAGTGCTGCATTTTCCCCTTTCCCCTCCACTATCCTCTTCCCTTTTGGTTCATGATGAATAATATCTTGAGCTTGCAAGCAGAGACCTGTTCACTTTTATTCATGCATAGCACTAAGTGCAATGTCTTAAATACCAAAGGTGATATAAAAACAGTGGTATAAGAAATAACAGTGACAGTTATGTAAGAAAACTCCATTGGATCAAGCCAAAAGTCCATCTAGTCCAGCTTCCTGTATCTCACAATGGCCCACCAGTTGCCTAAGGGAGCATACATGACACCTGCATTCTGATATCCTCCCCTGCAGATGGCATTCTGAGGAAGCCTACATCTAAACCATGGATGCTGCACCTACCCATCATGGCTTGTAACACATGGACTTTATCTCCAGAAATTTATCCATCCCCTCTTAAAGGCATCTAAGCTAGACGCCATCACCACATTCTGTGACAAGGATTCCCACAGACTAATTCCCCACTGGATAAAGAAATACCCATAGTTACTTGAATGTAATGCGCCATCAAATCTAATGTGCACACTAATTTTAAGAGACTTGTTATAAAAATGTTTACTGGTGATTGCAAAGCAGACAAAAGATTTAATTTTACTGCATACAACAATGAGTTACATGACAACAATAATACGGCAATGCAATATCAAATTGCACTACTTTTACCACATTGAACTACTTTATACAACAATGGGTTTGTTACATTTTGGTTACAATATAGTAAACTGTTTAAATACGGACCTATACTAATAATCAAAATACTGTATTTACTCAAATCTAATGTACCATCAAATCAAATGTACACCCCAATTTTGGAGACATAGGGCGCAATCCAGAGTAACTATGGGGAGTCCTTGCTCCGGTGTAAGAACAAGTTGCTCTGGATTGCAAAATGAATTTTCCATAGGTTTTCACTTAGGTGGTGCAGTAACTATGGGTGCACGTAATGTCTCTTACGTGCTCCCGTAGTTACTCTGGATTGTAGGGAAAGGCTGCAATCCTAACCATGTTTTCCTGGGTGTTACCACTTTTGAACACAATGGAACTTACTTTTGAGTAAACATGCTTAGGATTGCACTGTAAATTTGACTGGAAAAGATGAGTGTTAGATTCAAGTAAATATGGCATTTTCATTTGTCTGTCCTAACTCTCCAACACTCCATTTTAGTGGGTGTCTCTTAGTTCAGGTGTTGTGTGAGAGGGGAAAAACCATCTCTCTATCCATCCATAACTTTCAATGCAATCCTAATCCTGGGTAGGCTGGCACAAATTCCATACTGGCCTGGGGACGTCACAAAAGTACTGTAAGTAGTGGTGGGATTCAAATAAATTAACAACAAGTTCAATGTCCTAATAACCTATATTAACAACAGGTTCTGTGTCCATAGAACAGCAAGTTCTATGTCCCATTAGTAACCCATTCTCAGAACCAGGCGCTCATTAGCAAAGGGTTCTATAGAACCTGTGAGAACCCTCTGAAGCCTATTTCTGCACCACTTGAGAGGAGGGTTAGTCCAGTGCACTGACATGTGCCTGCCTCCCCATGCCACCAACAGGGAGATGGGTGAGTTGTGCTGGACTTAATTGGTTAGCTTTATATGTCTCAATCATGTACCCCTTCATATCCTCCCTCATTCTTATGTCAATCATGTCACATATAAATGTTCCAAGCTATGGTACATCTAGGCAGAATCAGTGCCAGGCATTGGGGGAACCTTGGTCATCATTTATGTGTGGAAACAATCACTCAGTATGCATACTCATAGCTTATAAGATCACAGGAAAGAGGAAAGGACCAGGGACAACAGATCCTAGCAGTGGCACAAAGTAGAGCTCTCTCCTGCCAGGAATCTGGGCAGAAGAAGAATATTTTTTGTGCCCAAAGTGCTCAAGGTACAGGGCTTCAGGGGTTGGTTGAGGAGACTTCTCAACAAGTGCCCAACCTTGGGCAAAATCCAGAGGAGCTATGGGGAGTCCTTGCTCTGGAGTAAGAACAACTTACTTTGGATTCCAATATGAATTTCCCATAGGTTTTCACTAGATGGTGCAGTAACTACGGGTGCACGTAAAGTCTTATATGTGCTCCCGTAGTTACTCTGGATTTGGGGGTAAGCCAACCTCTGCAGGCCCTGCATCTAGAAAACAATTCTCACCATATGGGATCAACTTGTTTTTTGAAAATATTTTGAGATGAAGAATTATAATCTCCATTCCCACTGAACCATTTGGAAAAACATGAATAAAGATAAACATAAGAACATAAAGAATATAAAGAATAAAGAACATCTTCATTAAAGATTAGTGTTATGAATTGTCCTTAATCCTATCCCACGCGCAGGATGCTGGGCATCAATTAAGGTTAGGTTTGGGTCCTTTATTGTATAAGAGCACAATCCTAACCATGTCTACTCAAAAGTAAGCCCCATTAAATGAGTTCAATGAGTCTTAGGCTACAATCCAGAGTAACTACGGGACCTTTTACAACAACTTAGTTACAGTGCCACCTATGAGAATCCGACGGGAAATGCATAGAGCAATCTAGAGTAAGTGTCTCTTACGTCTTCCCATAGTTACTCTGGATTGTATGGTATCTCCCAGAAAAGTGTGTTTAGGATTGCATCCTAAATAAACTCCCTTGATACAGCCACTTCTCAACACTGTCCATGTTCATCCCCAAAATATTTGTCACATGCTACAAGGATAGGAATTGCACCAAAAAAGAGCACTTTTATCTCTGGAGAATGCAGTTCACATATGTAAGGCTGCAATCCTCAAGACACTTTCCTGGGAGTAAGAACCATTGAACACAATGGGACTCTTCTTAAGTAGACATGCTTAAGATTGCACTCTAACCCCCAAATCCAGAGTAACTACAGGAGCACATTAGAGACTTTACGTGCACCCGTAGTTACTTCACCACCTAGTGAAAACCTATGGGAAATTCATATTGGAATCCAAAGTAAGTTGTTCTTACACGGGAGCAAGGACTCCCCATAGTTACTCTGGATTTTGCCCTAAGTCTCCATATGTATGACTCCTAGAGGAATATCTTATAGAGAAGACAAATGCTGTCCATGTGAAGTGGGCCTCACTTCCTGAGATTATTGTACAGCAGTATTGCACAACATTTCCTTAAAACAGCATAAAAGATAAAACAAGGATGAACAATTTATACTGCTTCTTTTCTTCAAATGTTCAGTTATGTGGGTTGGCTTTATAGGCTAGTTAGCATTTCTTCAACTTCTTTGCCAACAGCTCCATCTTCAGGCTGCTCTCAACAAATGCTAGCTCTTTTATTTTTATTTTTTTAACTAAATCCTTGAAATAAAGTTTGGGATTTTTTAAAATTTCATTCCATCGCTTGTTATATTTAAAAACAAACACTGTTATATGGGGGTTGCCATAATTCTCTTCCACAAAACTAGGACAGAACCCCAAAACTTCCCAGTATGTGGAAGCAATCCCCCAAAACCAGGACAGCAACCCTAATTATATTGAAGATCCAGACAATCCATACTTTCTTTTTTCTTGAAAAATCCTTGGAATGTACACACTGGAGCATGGAGGTAATGATGAGACTCTACATATAATTGTGTATGTACTGTAAGTGTGTACTCCATAGGGCAAGCTACAATGTTGCTTAGAATAAGGGCAATGTTGCTTAGAATAAGGGGAATAATATCTTCTTACCCCCAAGGTTACCTCCCGCCACTTCATAACCTGCACTAGATACAGCGCTGGTGATGTAGCCTGGGTTTGGGTACACTGGATAAAGTTATGCACTCAAGCACTCCTTTCCCCCTGACAAGACAGAAGGAAAAATTCAATGTGTATGTAAGTTTGATACTGAAAGCAAATTCTAATGTTACTAATTCTAATTTTCTTATTTTGCCTACTGTTATTGGTTGACAGCAACTACAGTAAAATTGTAATACAATATTAAATACAATTTAATATGTTTGCTCCAAAATAATTTGTAAAAAAACAACTCGCCGCTGTGGTTTAAGAATTCCAGAAATATCAGATTCCCTAAAAATAGATTTCTAATACATATTATTGGATCAATACCCATCGATTCAATAATGCATCTTTGCCAGATCCTGTATCAGTCCTCCTTCAAGTTATTAATAGTTCCAAGTATCCAAGTATCTCCAAAATGTTTTTGGATATACCCAAAATGAGAATCTTTGCCAAACTGATTACCAGTCCAGGATGCTATGATGGCACAAACCCACTCTAGTGGAGCACTCTGAGAACTGGGCTATTTTCTCATTACATATTATTATTACTGGCATTTGATTTATTGATGCCCCTTGAAAAGAAAATATGTAAAAGAGACCAGAGGAGCATATGGTGCTGGACCAGGCAATAAGGACAACAAACCCATCAGACAATGATTCCAGTCCCTTGGCCATCCACCATCCTGTCTGCACAGTTGCAGCAAACCTCTGCTAGCTCAACATCTGCCCTTCAATTATTACATGGTCGGTTTAACATATTCCAGAACTGCCATTCAGCAAGTAACGGGGGGGGGGGGGGTGCGCGGTAAGACCTAGACAGACATGCCACAGAGTTGTCCCCAGGGATTTAACTGGAGTCAGATTCACCCTAGTCAGCTAAGTACACGTTCCTTTGGTACATGTGCAACTAATCTACTTTTAATTGAACTCCATTGTTTCCTTGTATTTAGTAAACAAATGTGCATAGGTGCAGAAGCTGCGTCTTGTTTACTGCACAAACAGAATGCAGCTTGTGAAAGCTTTGGAGAGGCCATGCTGGCAGGCGCTGATAAAACACAGAATGTTTAATGCACAGGCATATTCTTTGCTTTGCACTTTTTTTCTCTCACTTTTCCTGGATATTTCCATCCCAGCTGTTTATTGCATGTAATTTTAACAGCTGAGCACAGGCACATCAGAAGGTCTCCTTCCAGACCCCGAAACAAAGCCTGCCAAAGTGTCTTTCCTTTGCCCTGAACAGCATGCTTTCTACAGACATATTTATTGGCACTGTTCTGACTTATGAGCTGAGATATATTCATCCCTTCTGTTTCTTCTGCTTATCTTTAAATCAAGGAGCTGAGTATATTTCATTTTATGCCGTTTTATCAACACCCGAATAATGTTACCCCATGGCAAACCTGATTGCCAACATTCTTTTCCTTTTATTATTTTGCTCCTTTTCCCATAACTTCCCCTCATAGTCAAAAGGGGAATTTTATTCTTTTGCAGAGAGCTACTAAAGCTGAAGGAAGTGGATTTTGTCAATGACAGCATAACTATTCTTTTTACTTTTATGGGACATTTACAAGATGAACTGTGTACCTTACTAATCAGTAAGTTTCACTGATTCTCACTGGACTCACCTTTCAGTTAGTATTAATAGGAGTGCAATGTTCATTCATTATTTTATTATTTCATTCATTCATTCATTCATGTTTGGTGCTTGACTGTTGCTTTGGGATAATCTCAAAGAGGGAAAATCCCTCCAGGGCCTCAGACTAGGGTGAACATATGACCAGATTTTTCCAGATTTGTCCTCTTTTTTAGCCTTCTGTCCTGGTGTCCTCCAAAAGGGTTTCATTGTCCTCTGTTTTGGCTTCATTTTGGAACTTTGCAACGGTATGCAGTACTCCATCATGTCATATGTTGTTGGATTCGTATTGAAGAGAAGAATCCAATGCAAAAATCAGTTTTGAAATATCTCTTTCCTATCCAAGGTTATAGCCAAAAAACTAAAAATAAAAAATATGCATTGAGCTCTATAGGAAAGTGAAAGTGCCCAATATTGCGGCTTTACTCATGAGTAGGCAAACATGCCATTGTCTGCCAGAAAAGCCAGGCTGAGAAGAATCCAAGACCTTGTCCTCCTTTTGAGGTTCAGGCATCTGGTCACCCTGGCCCGGCCTTCAAGAGAATTAGGTACTAAGGGGGTACCAACAGGTATCAAAGGGGGTACCAAGGTATAGGTAGCTTGGCAGGAAGAACTAAGTTTCTTTTGGGGGAGGACAGCAATGGAGTTTGGCAGCGAGGGGGCAAAACGGGGGGTGAAGGGCTTGGTGACAAGTCTTCAGAGCCCAGATCTGTGCTGCATCAGAAGCTACATATGGTCATATGGTCATATCAAACACCTTCCGAAGGGTTTGAGAAATCAATTTCAAAAATATTTAAATATAGAAATTCATTGCAGGAAATTAGCATGATTGTATTTAGGCTACAGTGGGAAGTATCCTGTGTAGACCAGAAATTTTTTCTGCAGCAGCTGTAGTCCCACAGCTCCTATACATTCCCTCGTGACCCATAATTTTCCAGCTCCAGAGTAAGAGCAATGCAACTCTGGGAAGAGAGCAAACAAGATTTTGACTTGGTAATGGAAGACTGATAAAGTCAGGCACAACCAACGTCTCCAAGCCAGTGAGTCCCACCTGCTTGTAAATAAACTCATGCAATTTTGGGAGGGAAAGTGTAAATGTGTATCCTTTTACAGTTGTTTAAAAACAGCTTTTCTTACTGCTGGCAGTACGCAGTTCAGGTGCAATCCTAACCAATTTAGGCCTGCATAATTCACCTGGCATATCTTCCTGTGGTGGTGGGGGAAGTCAGCATATGCCTGTGCACTGGCAGTGGGAGTGGGACAGAAATGTCATACAGTGCTTTTGTAACACCTCCAGGTTAGTATAAGACTTACACCAGGACTATACTGGCCTAAGGGCGCAATCCAGAGTAACTACGGGGAGTCCTTGCTCCGGTGTAAGAACAATTTGTTCTGGATTGCAATATGAATTTCCCATAGGTTTTCACTCTTACGTGCTCCCGTAGTTACTCTGGATTGTAGGGCAAGTGGAGGTTAGGGTTGCAGGTAAAGAAATGCAAAAGACTCTTGCCTTTGCCTGGTTCAGCTGAAAACTGGAATGATTGCTTGCATGACTGCTTTACAACAGTAAGAAAAACAGTTTTTTTAAAAAAAAAACTGTGATTTGCAGTGGTCATTTATGCTGAGTCAAATCTGCATATAACAAGGTTAGACCTATATTCATACGTTCCACAAGAAACATCTGGGTCATTTCCGGGTGCGCAAAGTTCTTTTGAGAACCAAAGTTTGCAGACCAGAGGAAAGGAAAGTCTCCAATGCAGTATCCTTTAATCAGAATGCTGTCCTTCATCTTAGCAAGATCTCAAAGTGACATCTAGGAGAATACCCAGTGTCAGTGGGGAAATTTAATTAAACTGCAGTCCCTTTATACCAGCACAAATATTGTGAAGGAAAACAACTCCTCTGACATTTTGCAAATAGGTTCAGTAGAATCTGCTGTGTTTACTCTGACTGACATTTGTTTTTCAGTCAATTATCCTTCAGTCCTTCTTTTCCCTCCATAATTTATCACTAGCAGCTTTTCCAAAATAATAAATATAAAGTTGTTTCCCTTTTTTCTTGTCATCTTGTCTCCTGTTTTGGAAGCAAATGCAGGAGATGTGTTACCCCCAAACATCACCGGCTCATAGTTTTGCAGTAAGCTTTGACTATTCACAGGATTAAGTGGCTTGAATTTGGGCAAGCCCTAACCTTAAATACAAGAGAAAATAATTTGATCTTTTAAAAACAACAACCTGCTCTCTATCAGGAGGCTGACTTATTAAGTTCCATCAACAGTAAGGCTATAATCAAAAAAACTTTCAGCCTCCGTGTTGAGAGTTGTGGTGCTCATCCTGGCGACCTTAAATTCTGATTTTTTAAAACTTTTAAGAAGCCAACTAGAGGTGACAAATGCTGTTTTCCCTGGAAGCAATTAAACTATCTTCCCATTTTAATGGGACTCTTTCAGTTTGAAAATACAGGTTGAGACTCTCCATTCCTGAGATATGGTTCAAGGAATCCCGGGAATTAATTATTCCAGGAATACTTCAATAAGAAATTATTTAATGAGTTATGATTCATTAGTCAGGGAGGCAAGGAATCTGTTTCCTTTTCCCTAGTTTAAAACAACCCCATTTCAGGCTCTTCTCTTCTTTATTCAGTTGCAAATGAAGGTGATTACCACTCCAATTGAATCCCTGGAAAGGGAGGGTCTGCCTCTAGGTTGTAACCTGATCCTACCAGAGTGGAAGATTTATTGCCTGCCACTTTGCCATGACAAACAGACTGTTTCTAAGCCATTAACTGCTAAAGAGACATTTTTTTAAAGAGCCACTTACATTTAAATAATTCATATATAGATTATACCTGTATGAACAAAAATGCACATTTTTCTTCTGTCATTTGTAGCTAATGAGTTTTGATGTGAAAATAAATTTCCTGTTTCTGGTCATCTGCTTAATGATGTCACTGCATGCTTAATGATGTCACTTCTGGCTCTTGGTGGTAAATTCAGCCCTCTCTATGAAACACATGTGTTTCATATGCTAAATTCAGCCCTCTCTATGAAACACATGTGACACCCCTGGTTTAAAGCATCTCCAGAAGGCTTTCAGTTTGAGGGCAATACCAAAAGAGAAAAAAAATAGGGTGGAAAAATAGGAAACGTGATATGGGTATTATCGGGGGAACACTACTGGTAGGAGGTAACAGGGTACTGCCTAGAGAGGACATCCTACACTGCTGCAATAATATAACAACCTTTGTGTTGATTTGGGTCAACAGCTAGTGACTTGAATTTCTCATGGTTTGACATGTCTCATGGCTAACATTTTATCTGTGGCTAGAATTTCATGGTTCATCTGTTTCAAGCCATGCTAAAGAACTTGAACCTCTATGAAATAATGTAGGGAACATGTTTACAGCATCAGTGCACCTATTTTTATGCATTATCATTACAAATGGGGGAAAACTGATTTTTTGGTGTTTTTTTTTTTTTTGCAGATTTTGTTCTTTTTCCAAAGGTAGAAATGCAGAAAGTGGTGTGTACATACTTATTCAAAATTTATAGTATATGTACATTTAAATTCCTTTAAAAGTGTACTGGGTCATTATATAGGTGGTATCGTATCAGCAGATGAAACCACATTTATTATCCACACATTCCCCCATTAAATAATAAATAAAAAACAAATGAAAGTTTCATTTTTCTCTAACTTTTAATTTTTTAACAAAAATACAGAGTACAGAAAGTGGTTTAGTATGTGCTTGTTATCATTTTCACCCATCTCAAATTGTAACTGATATTTTGCTATTTATTTTTGGGGGGAGGGGAACCAAATTATCCAATATCCAAGCAAAATCTTATTTCAGTAAAAATTATTTACTTACAAACCAGCCTGAAAGGTAGTTTGGTTCCCTTTGCCTTCTTTTCCCCTTCAAATTTTACAAAACAAGGACCCTCTCAAGCCTTATTTTTTCTTAATCATCTGGAAAACCCATCAGCAGTAACTTAAATAGCTTTGTTTTTCCCAATAAAATATAGATGTCAACATCTGGAATTTTAGAAGGAAAAACCCTGAAAGGACTAAATAAAATGGTCATTAGTCATTCAGGGCCCTTCTCTTCCTGAAACCAATGACACCTGGCATATTTTAAAGCCATGTTAAATTTTATGAAAATGCTCATAATAGTATGTAACTTTTAAAAGAACGCAAAATAATATCATTTGCATCATGATTCTTTACACACTCCCAATAGAGAAAACTGCCATCTTTGTCACCTTTACTGATCACCACTGAGAGAAACGTACAAAGGCTTCAAATCTCAGGTTCAAATCTCACCCCTGCCATAAACTCACAAGGTGACATTAGATAAACTGCTCCCACAGCCTCCCGCAGAATGGGAAGCAATGGTAATACTTGCCTTGCAGGGTTCTTGTAAGGAAGACCAACATAATATATTGATCAGATGAGTTCTCAAACTGGCCAATATAAGCATTAAAATGCTTTTGTGGTTCCCTTCCCATGCAGTGTTTGGAGTCTCCAGCCTCTTCCATACCAAGTGTGAGCAAAAATGGTGGCATTAGAATATGGTAACCCATCCTACTAGGAGAGTGGGAGAGATCTAGAGGTTGGAGAGCGAACAAGAAAAGTGCTGGAGTGATTGGTCATCCATACCATTCTGCCATCCATCTAAGGACTTTACTAATTGATTATGGCTGCAATCCTAAAGACACTTTCCTGGGATTAAGATCACTGAACACAATGGGGCTTACTTTTGAGTAGACATGGTTAAGATTACACCCTATGTTCAAAATCAGAAATTTACAGAAATATTGTTAGTCTAGAGAACAGCAGTCCAATAGTCCTGGTTTGCCACTGTGATACAGTATGGGAAGTACTCCAGTGGATAGCAATGTCCTCCCTAAGGCATACTCAAATGCACCATGCAGAGCCAACTATAGTGGTTCCACAATCAGCAGCATGATAGTAGAAGACATGAGTGAATTTTCAGAACCTGTACCTGTGGGATCTAACATGCTAATCCAGCATAACCCTCAGTAGGTGTCATGTGTCATCGACTCAGTAGGAGTCAGTAGGTTATGGACCCAGTGGGTGTCCGTAACATGTCACCCTTCCCTCCAACTTTATGATCATATTGGCTAGGAAATAGTTTTGACTGAGCATATACTGGACGGCTGATGGAACATTTGCTCATTTGGATCAAAAGGCCTCCGAAATGTAGTTATTGTGAGAACTATGCAACTCTTTGGAATCCCAAAAACAACTTGAACATATGGTTGAACATATGGAGTCTACTGCCATCCAGGGTGACCTTATGCCATAACAAAAAAAAGAGAATAAGGCCCCCTAAAATGTAGGACACCCAAGCAAAATGTAGGACGATAAAATATAAGCTGAAAACACTCATATATATTGCCTTCATGTATCTAATTAAAACACAATACTAATCATTACATTTTAAATGTTAATTATATTATATTTAATACATAGAATTTATTACATAGAATTTATTAATGTCAAGAAGGCTATATGATGCCCACTTACAAGGAAAAGAAGGAAAATGAAGATTTTTTTTTAATACACAATGCTAAAATCCAGGACGTCCTGAAAAAAGAGGACATATGGTCATCCTGCTGCTATCAGACTGCCTGTGGGCTTCCCAGACATATTTGGTTTGCTACTGTAGGAAGCAGGGTGCTGGGACAGATGAATCTCTGAACTTAAGGATACCATATAAAAAAGGCTTATCCAGAAAGCATAAGTACCATATAGAATATAGAACCATATAGAATGGAGGAGGAATATACAACCATATGGAATAGAACCAAATAGGATATGAATGACCATACAGAAGGGAGAATGGAGTGTCTCTACCTTTAAACATTGCATAGAAAATGGAATTGAGGCAGGTGCTGCTTTGTAAACCCTTCTATGATGAGATTAAACTGCCTAAATTCCCTCTTCTTTGCAATTCCTCCATTCTATATGGTCACCCTGAGCAGGGCTCTCCTTGTGCTCTTGTGTACCTGGAACTTGGACCAAAAACATAACAATTTTGATGTTTGCAGAATTTGCCAAATTTGTTCGGAAAAATTCTCCCACCGGATACTCCCAATTCTGTTCAAAATTTGAATCTCACAAAAATTCAGCTCAGTCTTATTTTGCACACATGCAAGATCTCAGATAACTTCTGTATGAACCGATGCTGGTTCAAAGCCAAGGCCATCTCATAATTTAGTTTATAGATGTCATAAAACTTGGCAGCTGCTAAACATTTAGTGTGCAACTCTCAGGCAGCTTACATGAGTTATATATTCTCCATTGACTCCAAAGGTGTTACAAGCACAAAGGTAAAATAATTAATAATTCCAGAGACTTATGCCGGGGTGTATACTGGCCTAACTGGAGATTAGGATTGCAGCTTTTGAGAACAATCTCTTGAACACCCAGTACCTAAAGAAATCATGACCCAATCCCCAGCAAAGGATTGGGCTCTCATCAGTGGTGGGATTCAAATAAATTTATTTATGCAATGCTAACAAATTTAGGCCAGCCTAACTCACCTGGCATATCTTCCTGTGGCGGTGTGGGGAGGTTGGTGTATGCCTGTGGACTGGCCTAACTCCTCCAGGAGTGGGACAGGAGTGCATTATTGTGCTTTTGTGATACCTTCAAGTCAGCACAGGACTTGTGCCAGGGCTTAGGCTGGCCAGAATGGAAGTTAGGATTGCAGCCTAAAATAAACAGAAAGCAAGTACTGAATAGGCAACTCATTAATTCAAAATAGTCTCAAGAAAAGTTGAACAGGAATTCTTACTACATAAAAGCCTTAACCTGTGGGTTCGGTTCTGGCCAATGTTCAGTTTCAATCAAGCAGGGTGAGGAGAGGTAACTATCAAGATTCCAACTGTTAACTATCAACATTCCAACTACCATTGAAAATTTGGAAGATGAGATGCTGGAAAGGTAGATGGTTTTTTAATGATTAATGTTGTTATATTGTACCTCTGCAACCGACAGCTGCAGGCTGTTAATAATATGATGATAATGTTCATATTTAATAAATAACATTTATATAGTGCCATTATGTGTCCAGAAAGGTTTGTCTATGTTCTCTTCTAGCCCTTTCAATAACCCAGTTATAGAGTTCAGTGATATTATTTCTAAATAAAGGGAGGATTTTGTTGTGCAGATTGGAGGAATGAGGCAGGGAGGATGGTCATGCATGTCATGGTGCCATGCATGTCATGTGGCATGGTTCACCCCCTCCCCCCAACAATGCCACTTCTCTTTTTATTCACCATGATTTCTTGCAGCCACATCCCCCTTGTAGCCTATTTTCCACTTCCAATGTTTTAGGAAATAGGTCAGATTATGTTAGGATCAATTGCGGACATAAACGCTGATAGTGTTCCTGAGCAAGAATCTGGAACAGAATTCTTTACATAACCCCATTTTAGGGCCCAATCCTATCTCTTCCCCCACCAATGCAGCCATACTGCAGAGTGCCCATTGCATCCTATGGGGTCAGAAATCCTGGAAGCCTAACCCTACAACCCAGGGTAACTATGGGAAGACATAAGAGGCACTTAGGGCGCAATCCAGAGTAACTACGGGGAGTCCTTGCTCTGGTGTAAGAACAATTTACTCTGGATTGCAATATGAATTTGCCATAGGTTTTCACTAGGTGGTGCAGTAACTACGGGTGCACATAATGTCTCTTACGTGCTCCCGTAGTTACTCTGGATTGTAGGGTTAGTCTGGATCGCTCTATGCATTTCCCATCGGTTTACCATAGGTGGCACTGTAACTACGTCGGTGTAACTACGTCGGTGTACGTACTTACCCTGGACTGTAGTCTATGTTAAACTTTCAGCACCAGAACGGGTCATCTCAGACCTGCATCAGCAAAATTGCATGGATCTGGGAAGGCAGATCAAAGCCTGGAATGGGAATGAGACTGGTAGCAGTCTGATACCCCCCTCCCAGCTCTCATTCCACCCCCTGCATCTGACCCATACCTTCCCCATTCTCCCACTCCTGCTCCCCACCACTTACTGGTGTTGAGGAAACTGACAGTTCTGCAGGAAGTCTGCCACAATTCATAACTTGCAGTTGCAGCCAGTTCCTCCCAACAGAGGATAATGTTTGCAATCACTATAAAGCATGCTTTGCTTCTGGCACATGTTTCAGTGGTGTACAAACAGCATAAGACTGGGCTGGCCGTGGCAGAAGGTGCTCTCTGCCTGGGTTTACAAGCTTCTCAATGGGGATAACTCTATCCCATGTTGTGGATTACAGGGGCTGTTCACTTATTGCTGCAAGACTTCAGGCACAATCCAGAGTAACTACGTGGAGTCCTTGCTCCGGTGTAAGAACAATTTACTCTGGATAGCAATATGAATTTCCTGTAGGTTTTCAGTAAGTGAAAGTAACTACGTACTTTGTTAAGGTGCAGTAACTACAGGTGCACGTATTGTCTCTTACGTGCTCTCGTAGTTTTTCGGGATTGTTGGGTTCATGTATTTCTTTTCAAAAGAAATTGAAATAGAAGAAACATTTATTTCAGATGTTCTTTTTTCTTTCTTTTTTCCCTTTTTCTTAAGAAGGCTACATGAAAAGCATATTTTCCATCTGCATCTGCCCAAGCCTTTATGAGTGTTTCATTTGGATGGAGACCGTGGCAGAGCAATCCATGTTTTCAACCTCCAATGAGGATTACAGATGCAATATGCTGCGCATGGAGCTACTGTTGAAGGTCACTTGGACGCTTTTGCTAGCATAGCATTTGGCCACCCACCTGCTCGATGGTGCTAGCTGTAGAAAATGTGGCAGCCTATTATACAGGCTTGTGGGGGGTGCTGTGGACCACAAGCCCTGGGCACCCACCCTGACAACAACACTGAGCTCTTTGAATTGTCTTTACTCCAGTTCTCCATTTGGATGGTATAAAAACATGCACCAAAATTTTAAAATGTGAGTTTATAAAATCTCACAATTGTGCTGTAAATCAAATATAAGAAATCTGAGAAAAAGAAAGTGGTAGGAAGACAATTTCAGAGACAAAGTTTTGATTGACCCTATTTTCTGTGTACCTGTGAGATACACCCCTATTACAGCAAGGCAGTAGGCTACTTAACTTTTTAAATGTAACATCTTCCATTTTTTCCCCCAGGGATATAGGAAGATGCATCCAATTTGCACAGCCCCAAAATAGAATAACTCCCAATCTGTGCTGACAAGTACCTTTCCGTAAGATCCAATCATCTTCCAGAACGCGTTCAGTGAGTGAGAGAAATCGAACGTGCTGAAAGTTGCATGTTATGGGGCATGTTTGAACAGCTATAAACAGTTTGAATCTTAATTTGACAGCTTCTTTGCATAGCCACTAATTCTCTGTTGCCAAAATTTCCATTATGTTTAAAACATAAATCAAATAAAGATTTCATCTCCTGCGGATTCGGCAGGAGCTTTCTGCATGCAAGGCAACGTCAACCACCTGCTCAGTGGTGTGTGTGTATTTCTTTTCATGCCATAAAAAAGGTTGCTCAACCTAACTGCTTTGAAAAATCATATCTGTACTATAGGACCAATGGTTAAAATGGAGCCATTACTACTCCATCAGATCCTGGAAACTCTCCAGAAGATCCTGGATCCTGGCTCTCTGTGGTGAGCTAGAGAGCTCTCTCAGAAACGACAAATCCCACTATTTCTTATATGAGACTGGGACAGTTATGGATGGGGTGGATCTGTCAACCTACTATGGTCATTGGCTGTCTTTACCAGAAAGGGCTGTAACACCTGAGACTTCGTCTGACCACTTTCTTTAATGATACTAGCCATAAGCTTGCCTTCTAATTCCATATATTTCTATAGGCTGGATTTGAGATTTGTGGATGCACTATCCCACCTCACCCGAACAATCAAACGTCCATTATTTTGATGCACAGGCATGCAAGTATCAGAGAACTTGCAAATACATAAGATTTCACCAGAGTTCATACATCATGTACATATTCATCATGTACATCAACTGAACTCATGCTGCAAGGATTCACTTTTGTGGCCATTTTTGTGACTTTCCTAAATGTTTACAAGTCGGGGTCCATGTAGTCAAAGTGGTCTTTTTTGAAGAGGACAACTGCAGTCAAGAGAACACATGTTGCTCCAACCCAGTGAATGCCTGATTAGTCGAAGCCATTATCAGGTTCAGTTTTCCCCTAAAGACCCAATGTTATTAATGACTTCTTCTCTTGGGCCTTCAAGGGCCACTTTGTCAAGATCACATAACTTAACACATGACTCTATGTGTTAGTAGACACCCAGAGAATGGGATTTCACAGTCCTGTGGTAACTGAAATGGTCTTTTTTCAGAGATCTCAACCTTGAGCTAGCAATTATTTCCCTTCAAGGAACAAGACATTTAGCTGCAGCTGTTTACTATTTACACAAAAAAAACCTGACATATGAGCCTCACACCCCCAGACCCATTCATCATTCATTTTTGCCTGACCATATGAAGAACTTTGTTTTAAGAAATAGTCTTCAGATGTCATTCCACTTCCAGCTTTTCACAGGACAAGCTGTCTTCAGCTGTTGCCAGTGAATTCTCTTGAAGCCATGCTTATTTTCAGATATCATATTAATTATTCTGGTTATTTCCTTCCAGTTTATTGTCACAAGCGCTGCATGAAGAATGAATGCCGGACTCATGATGAATCATGATGCAAAGGTCTGAAAGTCAAAGGGGTGAGCTGTACGTTAAAAAGTGCTCTTTTTATGAGGATAATATATTGTTTCAGAATGGATTATTTATAAGAGCCATGTGGGATCGGAAAAGGTTTGTCAGGACAATTACTCAAAGCATAGCTGTATGCGCAAGGCATGTGTGCATTTGTGAATCTGGCAACTTACCCTACAATCCAGAGTAACTACGGGAGCATGTAAGAGACTTACCCTACAATCCAGAGTAACTACGGGAGCACATAAGAGACATTACGTGTACCCGTAGTTACTGCATCACCTAATGAAAACCTATGGGAAATTTATTTTGCAATCCAGAGCAAATTGTTCTTACACCGGAGCAAGGACTCCCCATAGTTACTCTGGATTGCACCCATTACGTGTACCCGTAGTTACTGCACCACCAATGAAAACCTATGAGAAATTCATATTGCAATCCAGAGCAAACTGTTCTTACACCGGAGCAAGGACTCCCCATAGTTACTCTGGATTGCGCTCATACAAAGAAAACATTTTTGTCACTTTCATTCGACCATCATACAACTTCCATTTACTTTGGCTCTACTCGTATCCATGCATTTTCAGCTACCACAAACCAATCCTTTTCTCATCTCTAGTGCTATAGTTTAAGCTGTATCCACTGCCTCAAGTTTGATACATTCAGGACAACACCAAAGGACAGGAATGTGACAAGGACAGGATGTATACCTGTTGCTAACTGACACATACCTGTACGGGTTTATTTACCACAAATATGTCCTTGGAGGCTGCATTGGCTCAATGGTTAAAGACACAGTGCTTGTCAACCTGAAGGTCAGCAGTTCAGCCATTCAAGACGCAAGTACTGCAAGAAAGGGTGAGCAACCATTACTTGGCCAGTTCCGGCCAACTTAGTAGTATCAGGGGAAACCTTTACCTTTTTATGTCCACAGTTCACAAGGAAAGCAAAGGCTGCCATATCCCCAGCATGCATATATATATATATATATATATATATATATATATATATATATATATATATATATATATAAAACTTACTATACACTGCTGCTGTCTGTCTGAACTATGAAACACATTTTTTCCACTGCCCCTTACCCTTTAACCCACAGTGAGTCTAGGTTTATAGGTACACTACATAAAAATTATTTTCTCAATCTCCATTCTATTAATAAAATTTTAAGTAATAAAAAAAATTTCTTTTCCTGACTTTTGTTTTAATTTTGCATATGATTCCTCTATGTATTGCTTTCAGATCAATAAGGACATGACTAATAAATCCAGAGTTAAATTTGATTGGTTTAAACTACAATTAATCAATTTACCCCACCTTTTAGTACAGTACCTTTTAGTGGTGGTGGGATTGTGTGCTCCAGTCATACAAAGGGCTATGCTGGTGGTGGCGTATCTACTGGCAGGGACTCCCATGCCAGACAGGCCTTTGTTGAGGAGCCAGACTAAACCTGTCCAAAATCCCACTAAATGTGGGTTGTTGTCTGGAAAAGGAAAACTCCAACCTCAAACCTCCACTGCCTTGTGGCTATACGCATCTATGGGAAAGGCTTCAGGAGTCAACCTCAAGGTGAAATCCGGAGCCGGAGTCCGTTCGTGACTGTGTACAACCATGTTCTGGTAACTCCTGCGACGCAGCTGGAACCAATCGTATCAGCTCTGCCATTCCATTGGACTATTTCAGCTATGTGGAGAGGGGGTTTTGCTGCTTTGGTAACAGTCTATCCTCCGTATTAATCTATGCAAGCCATCGTGCTCTGGAGAGGACACTCAGAGCACGATACCATAGTCTTTCGAGACCGAAGGATGACAATGAATGAATCAATTTATGCATCAGCCTGTTCAATGTCTTTCTTGTAAAAGAAGTGGAGGTTTGATATATTATAAATTCAGAGATCCAAAGTTTGCACCAGCCAGGCACCTGAAGTGGTTGGGAGGGCTAGTTTTGATAATTTATTATATTTTAAAAGATGTATATCCCGCATCTCCCACGCTAAAGCAAATGTCCAAAGCAGTTTATAAAGCTTCACAATTGAGTACAAAATATAAAAACAAGTAAAAATATCAAGCTAGTCATTAAAGTGTTAATTTTTATGGACGATAACTTTATAGATCTCTAGGGGCAGGTTATCCTGAGCAAAGATTTTGGAAAACAGTCCAATTAAAGACTTATAGGGGGATTTGGGATGTCAAATACAAGAACCTTTGGTTTACCTTAGCAGTTAAAAATAATACTCTCCTTAACTTTTGTAGCACCAATATTATTATAAGCAATTCTAGTTTATAGAACGTAAACTGTGGGAAACACTTTCATATGTTGGTTTTTTCTTAGCCAAAACATGCAGCTATCACCAAAATAAGCATATCTTACTTTTATGACCCTATTAATTTTGGTCAAACCAAGAAGTCTTGTTTTGTACTTACAGGATGGTTTGTGCTAGCTTTCAACATGGGAACTTTATTTGAAATAACATGGAAGCATTTAATTCTTGAACCATGCAATAAATGTCATTCAAAAATTGTATAGTATTCTGAATGTCTCAATAAAAAAAGAACACTTGCTTAAGAATCAGTTGAATAGGTACTGATAAGTGATATTATAAATACAAACTTATTTGTATGTAAATGGCATCCAGAAGAAGAATAGAAAGCCTCATGTCAATAGGGATTGAGTCGGGCTTATTTGGTAGAGTGAAAAAAGCATCAAACGTTCAGTATCCAACAAATGTCCATTGGCAATTAGCACAATCCTAACCATGTCTTCTCAAAAGTAAGTCTCATTGTGTTCAATGGATCTTACTCCCTGGAAAGTGTCTTTAGGATTTCTTCCAATTCAGGAAAATAAATAAATATTACCAGATTTAGGGCGCAATCCAGAGTAACTACGGGCAGTCCTTGCTCTGGTGTAAGAACAGTTTGCTCTGGATTGCAATATGAATTTCCCATAGGTTTTCACTAGGTGGTGCACTAACTACGGGTACACGTAATGTCTCTTACGTGCTCCCGTAGTTACTCTGGATTGTAGGGGATGAGAGTCAGTGGTGGGCTTCAGGGGGTTCTCACAGGTTCTATAGAACCCTTTGCTAAAGAGTGCCTGGTTCTGAGAACCAATTACTAATGGGACATAGAACCTATTGTCCTATGGACATAGAACCTGTTATTAATTTAGGTTATTAGGACATAGAACCTGTTGTTAATTTATTTGAATCCCACCACTGATGAGAGCCCAATCCTTTGCTGGAGATTGGGTCATGATTCCTTTAGGTACTGGGTGTTCAAGAGATTGTTCTCAAAAGCTGCAATCCTAATCTCCAATTAGGCCAGTATACACCCTGGCATAAGTCTTATATTAACCTGGGTTAATATAAGTCAACTTATATTAATATAAGTCAACTTATATTAACTTCTGCACCACTCCTGGTGGGGTTAGGCCAGTGCACAGGCAGATGCCGATATCTCCACACCACTACGGAAAATATACTAGGTGAGGGAATCTGGCCTATATTGGTTAGGATTGCTCCCAAAGAGAGTTAAAGCTTCATGGCAGGAAAAGGATCTTACATCCCATTAGCCCTTAAGGAGTCTTCATATTATTGACCTTTTCAATAACCTTTCCAAAGATTTCTGACTGCATTTGACATACTACGGGACTTTATTGTACCATACAATATTTTTCTACAAAACATTAACTTGAGGTATATCTTGCTTCTTTTTATTTTCGGGTGCTTTTTATGCACCAAACACAACTTAGGGTGCTTAAATTCAATAGACTGGTTTAATTTATCCAACTTGTTTGTAGGGCTCATATTCTTAGGCTTGGCTTTTTACGCTTGCCCAGAGCAATGCCGATCTATATCATATTAGTGGAATGACATCCATATGCGGGTATACTTGGGCAGTCTACATCTTCCAATGATAAGGACTGCAGAAAAAAATTTAGAGCAGCAGACTTTACCTTTTCCCTCTTGCACAGAAAAATAACACTAGCCTCAATTTATAGGAATCTGCCAACATCAGAGTCAAGAAAGCGAGTTCTAGAAAAATAGATCTGGCTAGAAAGAGGTGGCCACCAACTTTTCATTTCTGCAAGCCAGTAGACCCATAATATATTTTCAGTTCAGAAAGTTTCACAGTAACCTCTGGAGAAAACTTTCCAGTTTCACTTCCACCGTGATTCAGCTATAATTTCAAATAGAGAGTCTGGATGGGTTTACATACAATGAAACCAGAACCGCTATAGATTTTAATTTTGGATTTGGTCAGATTACTAGAATTGGTAATATTCCAATGAATATAATTACCAGAACAGCCAAATCACTGGAATGAAAAACTAAAAGAACCGAAATAGGGCAAGGGCACAAGAGCTGAGTGCTTATTACTCATTGAATTGCTCACAGGAACAAGCATACACTTGCAGAAGAACAGTGAAATTGGAATTAAATGCACTCTGTAGTGACTCATCACATTATGCCAGTACTAAGTGGTTTTGTGGTTTGAGCCCAAAGGAAAATGAGATTTTTCTCCAACAGAAACAAACCCCCAACAAACAAACAAACAAATGGCAAATAGAAACACTTTACATTATAAAAATTTGTGATATGGAAAGATCTAATGACATATCTGAATACAAATCTGAAAAAGAAATTCTGAGATATCTGCAAAAGGTGTCAAAGAATCCCCAGCGCAAAATTCCATTTCTTACACACTAAGAAATATTTCATTTCTTTTACTACACAGCCTACAGATTCTGAAAATTTGTCCAGATCAATCCTGGCTTATATTCATTCTCAAAACTGCTTAAATGCTTAAAACCTCAATAGTTTCATTTTTTAAACTACTCTGTCAAATCCCAGTTAATGTTATATGTTTAATATTTTGCAGACATATATTTTGTAGGCATATAAAAAACTGCGGTGCCAGTGGAGAGAATATTATAATGTGCTATTTGGTGTTAACATTCAGTTCAGTTAAAATTTATTTCGTGTCATCAAACATGCTGAATTATGCTTACTACTGACATCCTAAGCCGATCTTTTTGTCTTTCGTCCTTTCTTTCCCAACAGTTCCTGGCTATCTCCCAACTTGTAGTTCAAATAATTTCATAAACAGAGTCAAGGTGCTGTGCCAGAAGTCTGGTTTCACTTTGATGAAAGTGGATCCCCATTTCTCCCATTTTTCCAACTCCTGATCAGCTTATGACCTTTTAACTCGACAATGTTTTAAAACACATATTGAGGCATTTCGTGCTTACTGAATAAACTTCATATGGACCCTTCCACTATAATAATCCTAAATCTAACCTAAATCTAACTTCCTATATGTTTGTTTTGTGCAAGTGTTAATTGCACAGGCAGCCCAATCCGAACCCCCATCATGGGGCCAGTGGGCACAGCAGTGTCAAAAGGGCTACCACTGAATCCTGTGGCCCCACAGGAGCCACCTGAGGTCTCCTCAGGAAAAGGAGACTTTCCTGGGTAAGGCCCTGTAATGGAACTACTCAAGTCTGTACTGGCTATTTTGGCAGCTCAGATTAGATAACCTCCATTTTTGGTTTTTCAGCCCAGTATGGAAGATGGGATCCTCTACTGCCATGGCCCCCCATCTCCTGTTTGTTTGTTTGTTTGTTTGTTTGTTTGTTTGTTTGTTTGTTTGTTTGTTTGTTTGTAAGTGGTCATATTAAGCCTTTATTGTACCCTTTATTCAGGAATTCTGACCTGGCCATGGTGACACACACCTTAGTAATCTCAGTGTGATGACTGCAACACATACCATGTAGAAGTGCTTTTGAAAAGCAATCAGAAATTAGAAGTGGGCAAGAATCAGGGTCCATTCATTTACCAGGACATAATGGTACTTCTTTTACCTCTTTTTTAGCCTTGTGTCCTGGAAAAAAGTCTTTACTGTTCTTTTTCTTGTGAGCAGGCAGCATGTACCTTTCCTGTAATTACAGTATATGTAAAAAAATTTTATGTAATAGTTTAAAATTTAATAATAAGGAATATAAACTTCAGGACTGAGATCTAAGTTCTGAGTTTTGGAAATTCATTCCTAGAATGCAAGGGGAATGTACAGTTCCCAAAATCCATTTTAAAACAAAACCTACTAGGGACGCAATCCTAAAAAATTTAGGCTGGCCTAACTCAGCTGGTATATCTTCCCATGGTGGTGTGGTGAGGTCGGCATATTCCTTTGCAGTGGCCTAACCCTGCCACAAGTGGGGCAGAAGTGTCTTATGGCATTCTTGTGCCACCCCCCACCCTCCAGTCAACGCAGGACTTATGCTGGGGCTTATGACAGCCTAACTGGAGATTAGGATTGCAGCCCTAGTTAACAGCAACATCAATCCAATCATCTACCTCAGAAGACAGCTAGGTTTGCATGAGGACTTTTTTGTTGCTGCCAGTGACATCACATTAGCTTAAAGTAGCAAAGCTGATAATTTTCCAGCATTGTTTTTCTAGACAACCAAGGAGTCAAAGTGGAAATCCCCAATGGCCAGGTAAGCTGAGAAAACAAAAGTAGAAGATTATGGCATTGCAAATGAGATGTCTGATACATTCACTAGACATTTTGAAGACACCTGTTTGACACACAGCTTCAGCAGAACTACAATATCTTTGAATATCATTTTGAAATAAAGCATGTGGGGACCTGCCTGGTGATCCACCTAACAGCATGCTGTTCTCTCCCGCTTTAAGGTGCAATGTTGCCAATGCAAATTTTTCTGGATTTTATACATGTTCTCAGGTGCACAGGATGGACTGACAGCGTTGAGCCTAGCATTGCAGACACAGCCTATTTGGCAGCGAGAGGATGTGCCTTGTGTCTGCAACTGTTCCAGTCAATTTTGGAATGAGCTTTACAGCTCAAGCCAAGCCTTCTTGGCAGGCTGGAGTTAATGGTCTTTGGAGAAAGGAGCATTAGGAATAATGGGCAAGGAGGGGAAAAAGACATCGATGTCCCATTTCTGTTTGATAATTAGTAATATTGGGGGGATAATAAAGGATCATAAAGTAGTAATTATCTGGTGGTGCAAGTGTTTAAGACACCATGCCTGTTAACCAGCAGGCTAGGGTTTGAGACATGGGTCCCCACAAGATGATTTCCTGCTACGGGCAGAGGGTTGGACTAGATAATCCACTGGGTCCCTTCCAACTCTGTGATTCTATGACTCTATGACTATCTTTCCCAGTGCACTCTACAATATAATACAGGTATCCCTTGTTATCCACTAAGGTTCTGTTCCAGAACCTACTGTGGATTTTTTTAATCCATGGATAATAAATAACAATGGAAAAATAGATATAAAGATACACTTCCAGGTTTCTTTTTCCTCCATTGCATTAATGGAACAAGGTAGTGCCTTAATATCTGCAGAGGTTTGATGCTGGGACTGAAGAATGGAATTACTGCTTGCATGACTGCCTCTCTACAACAACAGAAAAGCAGTTTTTATAACTGTGATTTTCAGTGGCCATTCGTTTTGCATCAAATCCACATATAAAAAATCTGTCTATAACAAGGTTGGATCTGAGAGGTTAGGAACTGGAGCTGAAAAGTAAAAATGGTTGAAAAGCAGAACCCAGTCTTTTTTTAGTTCACAAATGTTGCTTCCAATGCTTTTTAAACTATCGAATGGCAAGTGCCTTTTTTATCTTATGGTTTCCTGCTGCTACATAAAGATTTCTGAAAATGGACTCTCATTAATGCCTTCAAAATGGAAATAGACCAGAAGCTAAAGTGGCCATGCATTCTATGTATCACATACACATATGCCAAAACAGTCTGAATCACCATGTCATAAGTAACATGGGAGCAATTTTAGCCTTTAGAACGTCAGAGAGAGGTTGAAAGAGCAGAAAGGTTGAATGAATGAATTCAGGGTATAATTGAAAGTTGTTGAAAGAGCACTTTCCATCAGAAAGCGGAAGATACCTGTAGTCTCAGGGAAACTCTTGAACAAACCTGCATGTAAATGAGAAGTGCTTTGACCAGTGGTGGGATTCAAATAATTTAACAACAGGTTCTATGTCCTAATAACCTAAATTAACAACAGGTTCTATGTCCCATTAGTAACCGGTTCTCAGAAATAGGTGCTCATTAGCAAAGGGTTCTATAGAACCCCCAGAAGCCTACCACTGGCTTTGACCCCTACTTGCTTTTCATACTTCAGAGTCAACATGTCAATCTCTCATCATGAAGAAATATTTATATTTGGCAAAGTCCTTCTTTTTTCCACCTCTCAGGTGGCTTTGACAGGACTTCATAAAACCAATTCACAAATGTGAGATGCACAAAAGCAAGAATCTGCCTCTAAAATGAAAACCTGAATGATACAGAGTACCTATTTATTTGAATTCTTGCTAGTCTGCCTCCTTGGCTGCTACTTCTAGCATTTAAGTCATATAATTTTTTAGTCAATACAGAGGTAAATGGGAGGAACAGTTTCTTTCTACAAATCGCTAAATGTCATCCTCTGTACTACCCTAGGGTTCATTTTGACAGGCATTTGTGGTGGTGCCAAATTGCCCAATACAACGTACATGGAAGTGCATGTCTCCGGCTGAAACCAAGCCCATTGTATTGTTAGAGGAAAAATGGCACCAGTGGGGATGCTTGAAATGGAGGGAGTATGGAAAATCTTAGGAATGAGACATTTCCAGGAGAAAAACTTTTCTTGCCTTTGTTTTAAATGGATCATTTTGCTTTTCACAGATTTTTGGGGAGAAGAACGGGGGAACACCAAACAACAGCAAATGCTTTTGCTAAAATTCAGTCACAATGCTGACTTCTTGGATAGGGTCAGGGCACATTGCCAAAACATGGCTTAACTGGTGTGTGTGCACCCAGTGCTGCAGGGAGAACTGCAGAACACACCTGCATCACAATTCTGCTCCTGAACAGGGTTCATTGTCTAACCTGTCAACCACCTTGCCAGGGATCTCTCTTTCTGACACCCTAACAAGGGAACCAGTTTGACAAAGGAATGCATTGATGCTGGAGGAAGCAAGCCTTCATGCACATGCTCCACATGCCACCCTTTAAGTTAACAAGACATCACTCTGATGCTGATTCAGAGGAAGTTTTGCCTCCTCAAGTCTTTAATCACTTAACTAGGAATGAAGAGAGTTTTCAAGATGTCTTAACAGGACACCAGGTCAGCTAGTACCATTGCTTTTCAAAATAAAACCATTTTATTGACCGGCTCATCCTCTCTGTTCTCTCCTTCCTATACTTATGAAATTAAACCTCTCTATGTATGATCCAGTTTCCTACTGCAGACATCTGTATGATAAGCAAGTCAATCTCAGACTTTCCACTTAATGGTTCCTATATCATCACTTTCATATATGATGCCGCAGGGACATACCATAGCCTCTTTCCACACTGATCCAGCCATGGCAAAAAGTCATGTGCTGCATCTAGCAGGGGTTGGGAGGATCTGAGGACAAATGGGAGGTAAGTATAAATCCCTCTTCCTGCTCACCAATTCTGCCTCTTGCAAATGTCCATCAAAGAGCACTAAGCATCAGTAACCAGTTTTCTGACTCAAACGTGTTCTGATCAGCAGTCCAATCCTGCATTGTACTGGGCTGTCAATCATGTTATCTGGTGTATAGGCATCCCACACTTATTGGACACATTAGGGATCGGAACACCATCCAAAAGTGAAAACAACTGGAAGTGGAATCCAATCCAATTTTTAGTTTACAAATATTGTTACTAAAGCTTTTGTAGCTAGTAAATTGCAAATGCCCCTCTTATCTTGCAAATTCCTGCTGCAACACAAAGATTTCTGCACATGGATTTTCATTAACTCCTTTGGGAATGGGATTTGACCAGGAGCTACAACATGGGGGAATGAAATTTTGGCCTTTAAAACAGCAGAAAGAGGTTGAATTAGTGGAACTTGCATTGAAGGATTGAGCTTTCGGTATAATTCAAGGGTCTCCAAACCCTGGCCCGGGGACCATTTGCACCCCTCAGCGAGCTTCATTGTGGCCCCAGCCAGACCGCTTTCTCTGGCCCTTGGGCAAATTATATAAATTTATATTTACATAAATATGTTAATGTATTCAAAATTGAAAGGTAAATTCGTTTCCCCCCTCCCCGACACCATGTCAGAGAGATGATGTGGCCCTCCTGCCAAAAAGTTTAGAGTTTAATAAAATGGCCTACGTTAAGCTCAAGTGCAATCTTGTGTCTTTGAAGGGGGTGCAGCAAGGGACCAGCAGCTAGATGCAATGAATTTGTCTTGTGTGCTGCCTAAGGCATCTGGTGAACTACTCTGAATTGCTGGAAGTTGGATTAGATGGGCCCTAGGTCTGATCCACCAGGGCTTTTCTTATGTTCTTAGTCTACAATCCTATCTAAACTTACCCAGGAGTGCATCCCATTGACTATCGTTGTTCAAAGCCTGTTTGAACTGTTAAAAACAGATTCCCAACTGCAGTCACGCACCATGGTAAAACTGAGTCTAATATTTAAAACTAGCTTAAAAGCCACACTCCATGTGGACTTTTAAACCAGCTCCTGTGGAGGAAGTTTTGGGTCTCTGGCCCAAAACTAAAGAGACAAATACATTGTCTCTGGAATCCAAATGAAAACACAAATTCCAGTGCTGGACGTTCAAGCAGCAGATGAAGGGCAGATTTTCAATCCCAGGATCATCCTGATTCCAGAAAGGTCTATGTCTATGTAGAGAAAGTATGGCCCAAATTAGAGGGGTTTCAGACACACTGACGGACAGACAGAATTTGCCGTTTATTTATATAAGTAGATAAGCTACTCATTGAAATGAATGGGGACCCATCTGGCTTGTGACCCACCTTGGGTTTGAGAAACATTGTCCGTGGTAATTCATGTCCTGAAGCCAGCCTTTCAGACTGCACTAGTGATGAACAAAATTGTCTCTGACCACATTTTCAAATGGTTTCAAATCTCCATAACTCACATTACAAACTTCAGGATAAGACTTTCCAATGTGATCAAACTGAACCTTCTCAAAAGCTAAACAGCCCAAGCAATATCTTCTCCCCTTTCACAAGTATAACCAGGGCAAAACTAAGATAGATAGATTACCTGTCCAAAATGGTACTGGTCCTCAGTCAGGCATATTAAACCAAGAAAAAAGTAAGGTCCTAGGTGCCAAGAGCATACTAGATTGACTGTTGAAACATTTATACATTGAAAGTGTAAAAAAATAAAATAAAAATAGTCTCAAAAAAAGGATTAAGCACAAAAAAGTGCTTGATTCACACATTTAGACACACACACGCATTTTGTTTTTGTTTTTTTCTCTGCGTCTTTTGTTCCTTCTGCATGATGTCTGAGATTTTCATATAGAAATGTCTGCCAAGGTATTGTAAAGCTGGGGACACACCATGGAAAATAATGCAGCAGATGATTGATTATGAAAATGGGAGACACTACATGATCGCAGGCCAAAATAAAGGAGCAGATGACATAGCTCAGTTTCCATTTCAAACAAATAGACAGTGGAATAATCAGAAAACTGCCAAGGTAAATTAATTCAGCATGGATGGAACACCAACAGTACGAGGCAGATTCGGAGATGGTCACTGTGATATGTTACTGTGGCAGTGATGAAAGATGCTGTTCTCTTGCTTTGTGTTTTCCACGAGCCCGGCCAGATTTTGCAACTCTAAATTAATAGCAATTCCATCAAGTTTAGTAGAGGAAGTCTGGTTCAACTATTCCTGAAATCAGAATCGGGCTCAGTGCAAATAACACATCTATCTATACAAAGCCCTTGAAGTTGTCTTTCTTCCATGGATTTGACACTTGATTGAGGGTTCCCAGTAGTGCCCTCACCTTCTTTATGAAAAAGAAACAAGAATTCCTTCAACTAAGAAAAAAAAGTGACAGTCATAAAACTAAAGCATTGCTGTGAAAATATAACCAGTTTCAAGGTTAAATTAGGATGTGATGTTCACATTCCTTATCTGTCACCTTCAGTGCTAGAATCATATCACAAAAAACCCTTTGTCAACCCTGTCTCCCTGCATATTTGTAAGTATATAAATAAATCCAAAGTATTACAAGTATGATTTATTTGGCATTGGCTATTTCGTGGATTTGGCATGGACTAGACTGAATATGAGGCTAATTTGTGGTTAATGCCTTCCAAAGTTGTGCTTACAAACACAGTTTGATAGGCTGTCTAAAATTACAGCACAAGCTGATGTATCTGTGCAGCACTTTTGAAATCCATTTATATCTTTTGATTTGTTTTTGTTTTCTTAATGAGACTGACTACATACATATATGTTGTATGCTTTTTTAAAATTCTGATTTGAATTGGGTTTGTTAATATTAACATTGTATGGATCATATACAAAGAGTTTTTGTACTCACCCATCTCCTGGTACCCATGGTGGTATAGGGAGGCTGGTGCATGTCTATCCACTGATCAAACCTCCTAGGAGTGGTGGGCCTTACAGCACTTTTGAAACATCCTAGAACCAGCACAGATCATGTGGCAGGATTTATGCCAACCTAACTGGAGTTTAGGATCGCAGCCTAATGTTCCAGCATGAACCCACAATGCCATACGATGTCCATGCCAGTGAACTACACTTTGTGTTATAAATAGAACTTTAATGGTTAACCAACCACATCAGGGCCAAAATTTTTAGCATGAAAATATCATGGAGATAAAAAATATAATTCATGGCCCCACATGTCACATGGCTACTTGGTCAGGGTGACCATTTTCCTAGACATGTCCTCTTTCTTAGCCTTGTGTCCTGGAAAAAAATCTAAATTGTCCTCCTTTTCCTTGTGAGCAGGCAACATGTAGCCTTATTGGAATTAATAAATCTATATATATAAAAGAGAAAAGTCACTGACTCACTGACTGACTCACTGACTCATCACCGCCCTGCCAAAACCGCTGGGCGTAGAAGTGTGAAATTGGGGGTGGGTGTTCCTTCCATGACGGAGGGGTGCACTAAGAACCGGTTTTCGGAAATTCCAACAGCAAGGGGGTGAAAAGGGGCGCAATGCATTTTCCTCCCTATACTTTGCATTGAGAATTGCTGACTCAGCAACATTCCGCCCCAACTGCTGGGCCTGAAGCATGGAATTCTGGGAGTTCCTTCTGTCACCTGAACTCCCACCAAGTACCACGTGGAGAAATTTAACCCTTCAGGGGCTGAAAAGGGGGCAACGTGTTTCTGTCCTATACTTAACATGGGAGACTGACCAACCTCCAGCCAATTTGGTGCTCAGACCCTGGTGAACTGGGGGATGTTTTTCGGAGGAAGATGTTGCACTGGCAAGGATGCTGCGCATGGGGGGAAGTTGCACATGGGGGGAAGTGGCGCATCGGCGGATGATGCGCGTGGAGAAAGTTGCGCATGAGGGGATGATGCGCATGGGTGGAAGTTGCACATGGGTGGAAGTTGCGCATGGGGGATGATGCGTTTGGGGGGATGATGCGCATGGGGAAAGTTGTGCATGGGGAAAGTTGCGCATGGGGAAAAGTTGTGCATGGGGGAAGTTGCGCATGGGGGAAGTTGCGCATGGGGAGAAGTTGCGCAAGGGGGAAGTTGCGCATGGGGGAAGTTGCGCATGGGGAAAAGTAGTGCATGGGGGAAAGTTGTGCATTGGCGGATGATGCGCATGGGGAAAGTTGCGCATGAGGGGATGATGCGCATGGGGGAAGTTGCGCATGGGTGGAAGTTGCACAGGGGGGAAATTGTGCACAGGGAAAGTTGCGTATGGGGAAAAGTTGCGCATGGGGTAAAGGTGCGCATGGGGTAAAGGTGCGCATCAGCGGATGATGCGCATGGGGGAAAGTTGCGCATGAGGGGAAGTTGCGCATGGGGGAAGTTGTGCATGGGGAGAAGTTGCGCATGGGAGAAAGTTGCGCATGAGGGGACGTTGCACATGGGGAAAAGTTGCGCATCGGCGGATGATGCCCATGGGGGAAAGTTGCGCATGGGTGGAAGTTGCACATGGGGGTATGATGCATATGGGGGATGATGCGCATGGGGGAAAGTTGCGCACGGGGGAAAGTTGTGCACAGGGGAAAGTTGCGTATGGGGAAAAGTTGCGCATGGGGTAAAGGTGCGCATGGGGTAAAGGTGCGCATCAGTGGATGATGCGCATGGGGGGAAGTTGCGCATGAGGGGAAGTTGCGCATGGGGGAAGTTGCGCATGGGGAGAAGTTGTGCATGGGGGAAGTTGCGCATGGGGGAAGTTGCGCATGGGGAGAAGTTGCGCAAGGGGGAAGTTGCGCATGGGGGAAGTTGCGCATGGGGAAAAGTAGTGCATGGGGGAAAGTTGCGCATTGGCGGATGATGCGCATGGGGAAAGTTGCGCATGAGGGGATGATGCGCATGGGGGAAGTTGCGCATGGGTGGAAGTTGCACAGGGGGGAAATTGTGCACAGGGGAAAGTTGCGTATGGGGAAAAGTTGCGCATGGGGTAAAGGTGCGCATGGGGTAAAGGTGCGCATCAGCGGATGATGCGCATGGGGGAAAGTTGCGCATGAGGGGAAGTTGCGCATGGGGGAAGTTGTGCATGGGGAGAAGTTGCGCATGGGAGAAAGTTGCGCATGAGGGGACGTTGCACATGGGGAAAAGTTGCGCATCGGCGGATGATGCCCATGGGGGAAAGTTGCGCATGGGTGGAAGTTGCACATGGGGGTATGATGCATATGGGGGATGATGCGCATGGGGGAAAGTTGCGCACGGGGGAAAGTTGTGCACAGGGGAAAGTTGCGTATGGGGAAAAGTTGCGCATGGGGTAAAGGTGCGCATGGGGTAAAGGTGCGCATCAGTGGATGATGCGCATGGGGGGAAGTTGCGCATGAGGGGAAGTTGCGCATGGGGGAAGTTGCGCATGGGGAGAAGTTGCGCATGGGAGAAAGTTGCGCATGAGGGGACGTTGCACATGGGTGGAAGTTGCACATGGGGGGATGATGTTCATGGGGGAATGTTGTGCATGGGGGAAAGTTGCGCATGGGGAAAGTTGCGCATCAGCGGATGATGCGCATGGGAAAGTTGTGCATGAGGGGATGATGCGCATGGGTGGAAGTTGCACATGTGGGATGATGTTCATGGGGGAAAGTTGTGCATGGGGGAAAGTAGCGCATGGGGGAATTTGCGCATCGGCGGATGATGCGCATGGGGGAAAGTTGCGCATGAGGGGAAGTTGCGCATACTGTAGATAGATAGATAGATGTGCATGGGGGAAAGTTGTGCATGGGGAAAGTTGCGCATGGGGGAAATTGCGCATGGGGGAAAGTTGTGCATGAGGGGACGTTGCACATGGGGGGATGATGCCCATGGGGGATGATGTGCATGGGGGAAGTGGCACATGGGGTGTTTCTGCGCCATGGGGGGATGGCATAGGGGAAAATGTTACACCCGCAACGCGGGTAAACTTTTTGCTAGTTATATATAAATTATATGTAGTAGATTAAATGTTGTATTGTTATATGTTGTTTTTGTATTGTTGTGGTTTTAAATGTAATAAGTGATTATGGGTGCAATCTTAAGCAAGTCTACCCAGAAGTAAGTCCCATAGTGTTCTATGTGACTTACTGTTAGGAAAGCATGTATAGAATTACAGCCATAGTGTAATAAATTAACCATGTGAATGTAATATTTATGAGTGTTTTAGCTCTTATTTGGTCATGTCCTACATTTTAAGGGTCTTATCCTCTTTTGCGGTTATGACATCTGGTTGTCCTGTGCCAGATGTACTCAAAGCAAGATCCAAAGTGCACCCCCAAATGTTAATTTCAACATGTAGTTAGGGTCCCATTGACTGATTCAAGCAGCACTCTTCATATCTATTATAACGCATTAACATGGACCCGATATCTTCCTGACATTATTTGGCAGCTGAAAAAGCATATGGTCCAACACAAAGGGCTGCACCATTAACTCAAAATTCCCTTTAATTCCCAGTAAGTGCCTAATGCTTGTACCAAGATAACTTTAACTTAATTACTTCGTAGTGAACTGACATGGAGAGTGAGATCTGCTTTCATTTCATTGAGTCCCTTTATAAATTGAAGATTTTAAAGCTGCTTTCATGTTATTCTTCAGATTTCTGAGCTCACATTCATTTTTCCAGCAGCTACACAACAGATGGACTTGACTTTGGCATGAATGATGTCAAGTATCCATCTACCAGTAGCTGAAGCCAATAGTCTCCTTCATTCTTTGGCATGCAACTATTGAGTTTCACGCAGAAATGAGGAAAATGCCTTCATCCTCCTTTCTGTCTGAAATACAATATATTTGCTTGATAAGCCTAGGCCTGCATATTAATCATAAATCAATTATGTTTATCCTTAACCTCAGAAGTGCTGCATTGCTCTTTCTTTCCTCAGTTTGAAATCCAATAGGATATTCACAGTAATTATGTTGCCTTTCATAGGAATCATAAGCTCATATTGTAATCATTAGTACTATAGCCAATTCATTTTCTGCCTTACAGTATTTGAGGCGGCTGTTACATTGACTTGCAGTAGAAGGTCTTTTTCCTCTCTCGCTGTTACTGAACCAAATCCTTTTATTACCTGAATTTCCCTTTTTTGATTCCCAGCCTGGGTTTTCTTTTTCGTTTCTTTTCACACTAGCAATTTCTCACAGTTAAGAAACGAAGTGGGCTTTATGATATAGCAAAGTCTTGACCTCTTTCAATACCTAATGGTTACACTGGGATCTAACCAGCATCTGACTGTTAATATTGCACAACAGAAGCAAAATCCTAGTAAATAAAATAAGCATACAATAGCATCTCAAAATGTGTCTCAAACTATTGGAGGCACTCCATCAACTCCATCTCAAGAATATTTTCTAATGCATGCAGGTTAGAATTTGGCATCCATCAGTCTTAAAAGACTATGTTATCATGCTCAACGCTGCATACACAGCATGCAAAGCATGAAGGCCTAGGTTAGATTGATATGGAGGGTAGTCTGTTACCCAAGCAGCAAATCCCCCCTCTCCACACCACTAAAATAGTCCCATGGAATGGCAGAGCTGATACAATTGGTTCCAGCTGCGTCGCAGCGCTGGGCTAAGGACAGGAGCTCACCCTGTCTTGTGGGGAAACGGGTCTCGAACCCTTGCCTTCTGCTGTTTAAAATAATCTGTATTAAGCTAACTATCAGATGCTGCCAGAGCTAGAACCAAGAATCCAGCTACCCCTCCCTCCAGTGAGTCACGTAACCTACAGAGGTAATGCGTTCTTAGGCTATGGAATGATACAGTCAGGCTGTACATTGCTTCCCCATGATTGGGAAGGACAACTAAACGTTCCTAATTGTACAATCATATAATTACCTGAGTAACAACTATATATATTGTGTTTGGCTCCTGACCCTTGGATTCAGTCCTCAATTGTTCACCCTGTTTTCTGAATCCCTAACTCCATGCTTAAGGCTAGGTTTGAAAGTAACCTACCTACATTATGTGCATCTTTTGTGCAAAAATGGCATACTCAAGTCCTAGGTGTGCTTACCAACAATTCTAGCAATTCCCATTAAATAATTGTGACCTACACCTCAGAAAATATGCAATTATTTGTTCTGTATTTTCCCACATTATACAGTATAATGTATCTTTACAACTTTTCATGTAGTTTTTAAATCACAGTCCCCTGAAGGATATTCATTTTAAAAGACATTGGATGAACACACATATTTTTAATTCCATTGGTAGATTTGCTACAGAAGATATAATAATTGTCCCCACTTTACAGAAGCTACCCTGTGCAGAGCAAGTGAGAAACTAGATTTCGGCTGCAATCCTAATCTCTAGTCAGTCCAGACCAAACCCAGGCACAAGTCCTGGGCTGAACTGAGGGTGTCACAAAAATGCCATAAGACATTTCTGCGCCACTCCTGGGGGAGGGTTGGGCCAGTGCACAAGGGAGACTCTTGCCTCCCTACATCATCACGGGAATGTGAAAACCAATGAGGATTGCACCCTGCCTTTCAAAGACCTACACTAATTCCCAACTTTGAGCGCAATCCAGAGCAACTTCTCCTTGCTCTGACCTAACTATGCTGCCCTAACTATGTTATATCCTAAACACAAAGTTATATGTGAGGCAGAGAACTTAGGAGTGCCCATAACTTAGGTCTGCCCGTAATTGCTCCGGTGCAGTGATCCACATAAGTTACTCCATCGGGCATGCTCAGAAGGCAGCCTGTAAGTGCTACATGGCCTGCAGTTACACACGAGTTGACCTGCTTCCACATCACTCAGAATCACTAGCAGCTGTCCAAACTGCTGCTCTCCTGATCACATGGGGAACCAGCTGACAAGATGGGGGGGGAGTAGCTGTCAAGCTGTCAGAGTGCCTCCCCAGCATGGTGGACAGGACAGGGCTGTCAGGGGTAGAAATGGGAAACAAGCTGCCCCCCTGCACCCCCAAACAGGCAAGGTGCCCCAGGAAAAGCCCAGGCATCAGCAGGGGCAAGATGCACAGAGGGATACATGTGTGTGCGTATTGTCAATAAAAACAACATCAACAGATAAACATGAGTGTCCTGTGGTCTTTGGCAACGGTCCAGAGGAAACATCAGCATTAAAGGTACAGCATGCCAGACGCAGGGTCCACACTCAGGTGGGCTGGGAGGAGAGGGAAGACCCCATCCAGAAGGCAGAAGGCCCAGGAAGCAGACCCCCTTGCTGGCTCAGGCAGGGGAGGGGCAAGGGTCCCCCAAGCAGCTGGCAGAGCAGGGGGCAAGGGGAGGCAAGGGGGCTGCCAGGGGCATCTGTGGGGAGGGAATCCTGGAAGAGGGCACAGGAGCCCACCTGGGTCTGCCAGGGAGCAAAAGCACATCCTGGGGCACAGGGGACCTGGGGCTCCCACAACAGGGCAAGGGTGTCTGATCACTTGTGGGGCCACTGCCCACCCAAAACCTCTCACTTGACAAGCCTAAGGGGTGACATCAGGCCCCAGGAACCCTCTCTCAGCCCACCCCAGTGACTCCCAGATGGCCTTTTGCAGACACAAAAGGAGGGTCAGTTCACATGTGTACTTGTTCATATGTTTGCAGTTGCTCCTGCTCATTCAGAGGGTCACAGGGTAGGGGGGCTTCCAGATACAGAACAGTCTCCAGTGAGGATGCAGTGGGACCCCAGAATCAACCACATTCAGATTGAGCACATGGAAGGGATGACACAGTGCCTGCACCTTTAAACAATGCCTGGACCTTTCAGTATCTTCAGACTGTAGGCAGTTTGAACACAGCACTGGCACCTGCCTGACTTCCCTCATCTCTGCAATGCTCACAGGTGGTCTCACTACTTCCATGTGGCCTCTTGTTGTGGACTATCCAATGGTAAGGAAGCTACAGGCAGCCCCCTCTCCAGAAACAGAGGACCAGGTCTGGATGCCATTGGGGGTCTACACTGAGGATGGGCACCCCTGGTCTCTCCCCCCCCCCCAACCAGGTAGGCACTGCCCCATTCACCCATCCTCAGGTAATCCCTGAAGCAAGCATATGCAGATGTTCATTGTGAAGTCCTTAAAATAACTACTACTACACATGTTCACATCATTAATGTTAACGTATCTGACGACAGCAACATTGACGACTGGAATTGTAAATTCGTCAGCAACATTGACGCATTGAACTGTAAATTCATCAGCAACACTGACGCATTGAACTGTAAATTCGTCATCAGGCAAGGACTTCACCTGTGATGTATCATACCATCGACTACGTAGTTGTTAATTCGTCATCATTAATAACATCAGCTGTGGAGGGGGGAAGTGATTCTGTGGCTCAAACTTGTGCTTGTTTAACTCCTGTGATTGGGACAGTGGAGTTTGTGTTCTAGGTAAGTGCTTGTGCAAACATGTCTGAAGGGAGATTCTTCCCAGGGCTCCTTGCAGGGATCCAGAGGCTTGCACTCCTGAATACACTTTCCTGGGAGTAAGCCCCATTGAACACAATGGGGCTTACATTTGAGTAGGCATATTTAGGATTGCACTGTGTCTCCTTCCCAATGGAATGGCAGCCTGCTGCCTGCTAGCCTCCTTGCTGGTGAGACACCATCCTGCAAAGACAGAAGCATCACAGGCAAAGCTTTCATTGGTATTGGCTGAGCATGGAATCAGTTCAGCTGCCAAACTGTGCCCCTTGGCTTGCCGGCAGAGATGAGTGGAATCAGCACCTGCTGGCTGTGTGATCTGGCAGTCAGTCAGAGGGGCTGCAAGGACAGAGACCACACACACTTTTGAGGGGTGAGTGCCCTTGTTTCCTGGTGGGTCTGTGTGTGTACCCCTTCCCCCTTTCACTCTACAGCCCCCCCCCTTACCTTGGGGGACCAGTTGGGTTGGAAGGCAAACCTACAGAGGACCTCACAGCATTTCCCAACAAGTGGGCAAGCCCATTTCCTGGTGAAGCAAGCCCCCCTTACACAGGTGTAAGCCCCACTGAGTATACTGGGGCTTACTTTAGAGTAGACATGCAAGGCTGGAGGAAGATGAAGGAAATTTAAACAAAAGAGGTGCTTCCAACACCCCCCATGCAGCCCTCCTTACCTGGTTGGAGTAACTCTGGGGAAGAGAGAAACAACAACTTGCAGAGACATAAATATGGTATTGGTAATCATCATTGCAAGATTGCCTGTATAGGTGTTTTTGAGTTTTTGAATGCAAACATTGCTCAACACCCCCACTTATCTGATTGGGGTACCTGTGGAGAGGGAGAGAGAGAGAGCAACAAACATACAAAAAAATTGCAAAGTCTACACTCTAATCATATATCACAGATATCATGTTGTTTCATATCACATCTATATCATATCAATATATCATCATATATGGACCTTATGCGTTCATGTGTTTGTGGGGAGAACGCTCCCCAAGAGCAAAGTGCCCATTGAGAGAGAGCAGAGTGACGTGGTCCGTGGCCAAGCACTCTGCTTCTCTGAAAGGGAATTGTGGGTCCAGGGGTGGGCCTTTTTATGGGAGGGTAGCTGTGAGGGGATTGGTCGGCCACTGGGGTGACGCAGGTACTCCATATCCTCAAGTAGGAAAGTACTGCCCGTAAGGTTTGGTGCGAAAATTTTTCAAAGTCCCCACTTTCCCCAGCCCCTACTTCTCCTTAACATGGAGACCTATGGGTCTCCTCGTTACTAAACTACCTCTTGAGGTAGTATAACTCAGGAGGCATTTACGTGTGCCCATAAGCCTCTGAAAATGTTCAGGATACAACATAGTTATGTGGAAGGGGGAGGAACCTAAGACACGCCCCCAACACACCCCCAAAACGCCCCCTGAAAAAATAAAAAAAAAATCCCTACGTCGACGGAGTTACGTCGACGGAGGGTTTTCGTTGCTCCGCCGATGTTGAAGTAATTGCGCCAACGCAAACGTCGTTGCGTCGCCGGAGAGATGCGCCAGCGTAATTGCGCCAACGCTATCGGCGTTTCCGTTGACGGAAACGCCGTTCCGTCGGCGCAAGAGCCCTTGCGCTGATGGATTAGTTGCTATGGATTGGGCTGCCCGTCTTCTTTAAAAAATCCTAACATCAAAGAAAAAAAACACTTACTGTACTAGCAAAACATCTGGAGACTAGATAAAATGTCTTTGCTAAATTCACCTCTAAAACAAACTTACCCCTCAATCCAGAGTCGTTACGGCAGCTCTTGCATCAATGTAAGAGACATTTACGTTGACACAGTTACGGCGTCAACTAGTGCAAACATATGGGAAATACATGGAGCAATCCAGAGTAAATTTTTGTTGCGTCGACGCAAGAACTGTCGTCATTACTCTGGATTGAGCCCATAGCAAAATAATGCAACAATTTATTTCTAATTTCTATTTCTAATTCACCTTACTAAATCCAAATGCACAAGAGTGACATTTTGTATTTGACCATTTGTATTTTGCCAAAATCTTTCCTAAGGGATCTTTTTAGGCATTTCCATTTGATTACTGTGAACTGGGTGTCAGAATTCCTTATTCCATGAGTACTGTGAAAGAGTCTCTCTTTCTGTATCTTCCGCCTGGCTCAGACACTCTGGAATCTGAACTATGATCTTACAATTGTACCCTGCTGCCTTTCCACATTAAACACCGAACAGCCAGAATGAGTGGAAACAGGTGTATGCAGCCAAAAAAGATGACCGCATCTTAAACCATTTGAATAGGATCCCTGAAGCCTGGGTGGAATCACATTTGGCCACCCAAAACTCATAAGTAGACTTTTTTCACTCTCTCGCAAGCCACAGTGGGGCAAGAAAAATTAACCAGTAAAAGCACATTTGGAAAAGAAATGGTCCTGTCATGATTTTTCCAAAGTAGTTTTGGTTTTATTCCATCAGCCTTCACAAAACAGACACTTAATCCTTCCAAACCTTTATTTAAGGCCACAACTATATAACTACTGTACTCACAAGTTCCTCTGTACCCTCTCACTCTCTATTTTCTTCTCACATAATTTTAAACGTGCAAAATAACCCTATTTTGAAATAACAAAGGAGGGGCGGGGTTCCATATACAAATGCAAACACATAACTACCGGTACACAGTGGTGCCTCACATAAAGAACACCTCAGGTAAAGTATGTTTCACGTAACACACAAAAATTTCTCTAGGATTCTACTTCACATAACAAACTGTGCTTCACGTAACAAACACATGTGTTGGCAGTTGAGGCAGACGCGCTGGCCGGCAGCCTGTTTAAAAAGCGTCAGGGCTGCCTAGCACACCTGCTCATAGTGACAGCAACACTTCCATACTGTTCCTCCTGTGGAAGGGCATCTGCTGGGCAGAGGGAGAGAAGAGCAGTGGAGAAGAGAGGAGCAGCTCAGGGCTAGCCAGAAGGGAGCAGAGGAGAGAGGCTCAGGATGGAGAGAAGGAGAAAGTGGGGAGACACTTTGAAGATGTCTTGGATTGCAGCCTCCTAACCATGTCTACCCATAAGGAAGCCCCATTGTGTTAAACGGGTTTTACTCCCAGGAAAGTGTCTTTAGGACTGCAGCCTGAGTAGACTTCATAAGATCATGCAGATTGAATGCATGTTTTGAATTCAATCCCAGTGTTTTGTCATCATTTTTACATCCAGTTAATATTTTTATATGAATATTTTTGGGGTTGTGGAACCAATCATCTGAGTTTCCATTATTTCCTATGGGAAAATCCGCTTCACGTAAAGAACATTTCACATAACAAACATGCCTCCAGAACGAATTAAATTTGTTATGTGAGGCAACACTCTGTCTTTAATTCTAACCCACAGTAGGAAATTTATGTGTAATCTACCAAATATTTATTCCTAATAAAGGTTTGTAAAGTAATGTAGTGTAAATTCAGGACAGCTTCATATTAACTAAATGTTTCTTGCATTATTTTACTCCATTTTGCATCAAATTGTTTTACATCACACTTTGTTTTGTAACATTATATATTACAACCAAAGTTATGTACTCTGTAGGAGTTTCTTTGGCATCAGCCATGTTATAGAAGTAAAGGCAATAAAAGAGTCTATCGAAATATTTAATGTGCATGAAATGGTGTAATAACAACAACTATATTTGCAAGGTATTGAATAATACACTAAAAAGGATAGGGTTAGCATGTATACCAGAGGAAGAGGGTAAATTGCTTGACCATATTTATTCCTATGGAGAAATAGCGACATCTGCTGGCTAATTAAAAGTATTTCAGAGGCTATAAAATCAGTCACTGACTTAGGGCGCAATCAGAGTAACTACGGGGAGTCCTTGCTCCGGTGTAAGAACAATTTACTCTGGATTGCAATATAAATTTCCCATAGGTTTTCACTAGGTGGTGCAGTAACTACAAGTGCACGTAATGTCTCTTACGTGCACCCGTAGTTACTCTGGATTGTAGGGTATCTCTCACTCACTTATCAACACCCAGCCAAAACCCTCCACACCTAGAAGCATGAAATTTGGAGAGGGTTTTCCTTCGGTGATGTAGGCACCCACTAAGAATGGATTTTTGGACATTCAAATCGGAAGGGGGTGAAAAGGGGCACAACAATTTTCATCCCTATACATTAAACTGAACAATCACTGACTCATCAATGGCCAACCTGAACCTAGAGGCATGGAATTTGGGAGGATATTCCTTTTGTGATGTGAGCACCCACTAAGAACTGATTTTCAGAAATTTAAACCCTAAGGGAGTCAAAAGGGCTGCAATGAGTTTTTGTCCCTATACTTAACAGCGAAGCTGGCTGATTAATACCTAGTCCCAATCCCTGAACCTAGAAGCATGATACTTGGGGAGCATATTCTTTCCATGAGGTAAGGACCCTCTAAGAACTGATGGTGCCCGGGGTGCAAACTGCTTGATGGTGCCTGCTGCTTGGTGTCGCTCGCTGTTTCCCGGTGCCTGCTGGTGCCCAGTGCCTGATGATCTCCACCCCACTCCCCCCTCCCCTCAAGCAGTCTTGTTCAATCTGGTCATGTCAAGGCCAAAGGCCAATCAGCAATCCCTTCCCTGCTATTTGCAAGACAAGGGAGAGAAGTGGGAGGAACAAACTGAATTGAACTACTGCTCTGGCTTTCCCTGGAGGTTCAAGGCAGTTCATGCCCCCTGCAGGGCACTAGAGCCTGCTGCCCATCTCTGATTTGGCATCAGTTGGGATGAGTTAGAATATTTCTTCTACTGGATCATGCAAATTACAAAAAAGCTATTGCTGTTGCAGGTGGGGAGAAATGTTTTTCTTTGGAGATATCATGGATGGGTTTACACTTTCAGATATGTTTTTTATATTTAATGCTTGCCTGGAGTGGCAGGGGAATCCTTACCTGTTGAGGGACCACATGTCATATGGGGACCGTTGGCTTTTAGAGATCATTGAATAAAGGATATCTATGCTGGGGTGGGGGGTTTGAAAAGTAATCTATGTAAATAAATATTATCTTAGTTTATACCAATACATCAGCACTGTGTCATTGGCAAAGGAAAGGCTTTCAGTACAAGTAAATATCATATTTACCCAAATCCAACACTTACCATTTTCAGCTGACTTTAGTGTCCAAAATCAGGGCATTAGATTTGAGTAAATGCGCATTAGATTCACGTAAATATGGTATTTTGATTGTAAGTATAGGTCAGTAATTAGTTTAACAGTTCACTGTCTGGTAGTAGGGAAACAGGGCTTTCATTACAGTATCAACAACAACAAGTTTATTTGTTTGGCTAATAGCCATGACAATTACAAAACAGTTAAAATGGTATTACAGTATCTGAAAGATGAGCCTATTGATGTAAGGAGGCTATGCACAAATATTCTTCTGACTATTCTTCTGTTTGGGTTTTGCACTGTTTGGATCTTCATATACTTCTGAAATACAGTACTCCAGGGAACATCAGGCAAGAGCTTCAAATTGCTTCTTGAAGAAATGCAAAGTGATTGGAGCCTCTAGATGGAGCTCTTTGACAGCAGTTTCCTTCAAGAACTTGAACCAAATATGGAAAATCCCAGTGGCGCCTCACGTAACGAATTTAATTCGTTCCAGAGGCATATTTGTTACGTGAAACGTTCTTTACGTGAAGTGAATTTTCCCATAGGAAATAATTGAAACTCAGATGATTGGCTCCACAACCCAAAAAATATTCATATAAAAATATTAACTGGATATAAAAATTATGGGCATTTTGCTATGGGCAAGAACGCTATGCAGCCCTGACGCTTTTTAAAAAGTGGCGCCTTCACGTAACAAACGCCTCACGTAAAGTATGTTCCATGTAACAAACAAAAATTTCTCTAGGATTCTGTTTCACGTAACAAACTGTGTTTCACATGACAAACACACTCCTTGGCAGTTGGGGCAGGCGTGCTGGCCAGCAGCCCTTTTAAAAAGCGTCAGGGCTGCCTAGCGCACCCGTTCATAGTGAAAGCAACACTTCTGCACTGTTCCTCCTGTGGCTGGGTGTCCACTGGGCACAGGGAGAGAAGAGCAGAGGAGAGAAGGGAGCAGGGGAGAGAGAGGCTTAGGGTGGAGAGAAGGAGAAAGTGGGGAGACACTTTGAAAGTGTCTTTGATTGCAGCCTCCTAACCATGTCTACCCAGAAGTATGCCCCACTGTGTTAAATGGGGCTTACTCCTAGGAAAGTGTCTTTAGGACTGCAGCCTAAGTAGACTTTATAGGATCATGCACACTGAATGTATGTTTTGAATTCAATTCCAGTGTTTCATCATCATTTTTATATCCAGTTAATATTTTTATATGAATATTTTTTGAGTTGTGGGGCCAATTGTTAGAGTTTCCATTATTTCCTATGGGAAAATCTGCTTCACGTAAGGAAACTTTCACGTAACAATCATGCCTCCGGAACGAATTAAATTTGTTACGTGAGGCACCACTGGGATTTTCCATATTTGGTTCAAGTTCCAATTCTTCCATTCCCTAGGTTTGAAAAGAAAGAGGGAACTGGAGTAGAAGGGTGGAGAAGAAGAGAATGATGGGCCAGAGTGTCTCCAATGTTCTTATCTCCTCCACACTTTCTCTTCAGCTTCACTGTTCACTCCTTTTTCATTTTGGGAACAGCAATGGCTTACAAATCACCACTATGAGATCCTGGACCAACTTTGCATGGTCGTATGGAAACAGTTTTTTGTCCCCATGGGATTTTGAGTGTAGGCACTAAACTTTAAAACCACAATTCTTCAGCAAGGTTCCAACACTATGTGCAAACCCTATCTTGACCTGCCTTTCCCCCGAATTTTTCTGTCCAGCATGTTTGAAAATAGGGAAAGGAGAGGACATTTCCATTTCCAATTCAATTTTTATGCAGGTTTATCAAGCACCCATTCATTATTCAAAACACTAAAATACCTGACCTTTAGGTACAGTAAATCATGAATGTGCAGTACTTATTACAGCTGAGCAAGTACCTTTTTGCTCAGGATGCATGTTCTAATGAGTCAGCTCAAATATGGAAAAAATGCATGATTTCCTAATGGTCCTGCAGGGTCCTCTGAGTGAAAAAGTTGCAAATGTAAGATAATGCATTTCTTTTGCTATTGCAAGGATAAATGTACTTTGGTTTGTAAACTGTAAATTGATAGATGTACTTTGCACCCAGTCCTGCATTTTTTTAACCACCTTTTAAAAAAATTGATCCTCAAACATTTCAGATAATTTCACAATCTCCATTTCCCTAAAAGGGAGACAATGCTTATCCAAAAATAATTATGATTCTTCAATTCATGTTCTGTTTTTCCTACTTATACCTCAGCGATATAAGTCTCGATGGGAGGAACAGCAGGCCATGAGGTGAGGGTTCCATAATGCAGCGGGACGCAACTATTGGCACCTGCCTCAGTCCTGTGCCCAGCTGCTTCCAGCCCCACTGTTTACCTTCTTGAGTCAGTGCTGCAGTGTGTGCACTGTGGGCAAGGAAGACCCACCTGAGGGCCTTCCCCCAGCCCACCCAGCAAATGCTCAGAAAATGGGGAGGGAGTGCCCTTCTTGAGAGGAATGTCCAGCTGGAGTGGAGGTCCCATTCCAATAGAAGGGGTGGTAGTGGAGGTGGCACCAGGTGATGTGCACAGTGGGTGACACCATCAGAATTTTAAAATCTTTGTAGTTTTGAATAATACCATCATGTCATTCAGTGCATAATTTCAGGAAGAATGCAATGAAAGTAACAGTGTTAAAATATCTCTATTCTATCAGGTTATAGCCAAAAAAAAGAATCAGGAATCAGGGCAATATCACAATGTCTGCCACTGCAAGGGAGAAGATCTATCATGGGGGTGACATGCTAACCTCTCACACCAGGTGATGCAAACCTTAGTGACATCATATTTTAAGCAATGGGTAAAAAGCAGAAAGAAAGCTTTAAAGTGAACTGTTTTTAAGACAAAAGTACACAATGGCTACAATACTAACCTCCAATCCTAAGCCCCAGCATAAATCCTGTGCTGACCTGAGGGTGTCACAAAAGTGCCATAAGACACTTGTGTATCACTCCTGGGTGAGGACCAGGCCAGTGCACAAACATGTGCTGCCTCCCTACATCACCACGGGAATGGGAAGACCAATGATTTGCGCTGGCCTAGGGTAGAATTGCACCCCTAAAATGTGTTTTTTTATTAGACTCTCTGGCAGCATAAATGCAAAAGCATTTTGGTTGACAAGCCCATCTTAATACTGTTAAATAATTGATTTGGAAAATCATGCTGTACTTGAGGTCAATTTGGAAAATAAAATATTATTCCATAAATGATTCATTGCGACTCCTCACTCACCGCCTTGAGACAAGACAGAATTTCCCAATGAACTGTTTTGTTTCTAAAACATCCAAAATATAAACATTTTAAAACAGATGTCCCCTGCTTTTCTGACAGGTAAGGGACCAAAGCAGTGGTGAAAAGTGGAAATTGTTGAAAAGTGGTGGCAGAGGTGTGTTCTGAGTGATGATAGATGTTAGTGCCCTTCAAAGATCCCAGGGAGTGGAGACATTAGAGGCTGTTGTTGGGGTGTGTTTGCTGCCCACTCCCCCAAGTGCTGCTTGATGTCCAAGAACCATAGGTAACTGCAGGATTGGACCTAAGGATAACACCACATAGGACCAAATTAGACACACACTGAAGCATGCCTCTATCAGAAGTTCTTCTTTTTCTGAAAAACCACACCGGGCCGGGGGGGGGGGTGCAAAATCAATTTGAATGAGGGTGTGCAGGATGGAGTATTCATAATTTTTCCAGATACAATTTTTAGTATCTGCATTGCAGCTGCATCAGCATTGAAAAGTTGGATAGGATTGGACCAAAGTCTCGAGAAGACAGGGGAGAAACCTTGATGGGGTGGAAACGGGAAACGGTGGAAGTTGATGCCAGGCGCCTCATAAGAAGAGAGCTAACCTTGACTGATGGGCAGGACTGAGGTGTTGGTGAAGGAAACAAGAGTGCAAGCACTTCAGTATTGGTATCTTGATTGAGGTAAAACACACCTTGGTGGTCGTCCCAGATTAGAACAAAATACATAGCCCAATCCTAGGCTGTATCCTATTGGGCCAATGAGACAGCCAGAAATCTCTCAAGGTAAGGACACCACAGGCCATATGGGCCTAGGATCTGTACCAATTCAATAGCTGGTGCAGATTCAAGTAGCCTATGCAGGGCTTTCAGAAGCAAAGGGAGGGATAGGATTTGTTATTCTATTGTTGTTCTCATCCATTTCCCAGGCTTCAATTGCCCAAGGCTGTCTGTCCTCTGTCTTCCCAGTTTCCAGAGCTTCTCCCAATTTTGCAACCCCCCCCCCGAAATACCTTCCCACTACTCTGCAGGACAAATACTCCTGATGGGTCCCCAACTGGTGCTAGTCTCACAGTCTGCATCTCTCCCCTTCCAGCCAAATGTGCCTTACAATAGCACATTTACAATGGCTGTTGTTGGGACAGCACATGGGCCACTAGCACAGCCCCAGCATAGGACTGGGTACTCAGTCTTTAAAGTAAAGCTATCAAGAGAGCTGAGCATGTTTGATTATGTAGTTTTCAGGCAGAGGAGTAGAGATAATTTCTACCCTCTGGGCACATCTGTAAATTAGATTGTATTATGAACATGCCCTCTCTTGGAGCAGAGGAATTCTTATGACTGTTCTGCAATTCATTATATGCTATATCAGTATGAATAATAAAAAGGATCAAATGAAATGTTTCTGATGAAATGAAATGTGTTCTGATATATTTTGAATTTCAATTGTTCCTACTTCATTTTTTGTATAAACTTCAGAAATTCCATCAGAAAACATACCATTACAAAGACAGACTGGCTGCCAGTACATATTGCACTCTCGGGGAATGCTTACATATTGATCAAGACACAGCAAAATGGGGAGAGGGGTCCTATTCAGATGTATTTCTGATATATAATTCTTTGGAGATGGACAAAAGATGTTCTCTGTGCATTCATTTTTTCCAAACCCTTAAGAAATCTTACCCTACAATCCAGAGAAACTACAGGAGCAGCTCAGAGACATTACGTGTACCCATAGTTACTGACCACCTATTGAAAACCTATGGGAAATTCATATTGCAATCCAGACAAAATTGTTCTTACACCGGAGCAAGGACTCTCTGTAGTTACTCTGGATTGCGCCCATTGTCTCAGATAAGGGTGGGCTGGCAAACCAAGGGGAACCATCGTCTTCCTCATCCTAATGGTTGGTGCTAGAAACCAACTTGATTTCAACAACTGAGATATAAATGTCCAGAAGCTACTGAATACTACATCAGAGGGATAAGCAGAGAGCTTCAGAATCCAGCCTCAGAAGAATAAGCATGCCAAGCATTAATCCTATTAATGGGAATTATTACACATTATTACACACAATTATTACACACTATTAATTAATGTCCTATTAATGGGGTTCACTCTGAGGTAAGGATAGTACTTGCAACCTCAGATTTTCATAGTAATTTGGAAACCGTGACACAGAAGTCACCCCCTTCCCCATCAAAGATCGCAGTGAAGAGCCGAGGATCCAGTAAAGCCTTCAGGTGGAATCCATTTGGCCTGCAAAGATTTTCCAATCAGCAAAAGTAAGAACAAGGCTTCATGAACTTTAAAAAATAATGACATGGCAAATAAATTATTTTTTAAGAACTTCAGCTATATTACAAAAGATGCAGAAACAGCAGGAATTTTTTGAAGAATTAATCAAAGCAAACAAGTGACCTAGCTTTTACAGCTTGAGCACCAAAACATTTTCAACACTACTAAAATGAATACGGTTTCTCTCCTAAGTGGGTTATTTTGTGGCTCATAATATTGCTATTGCTGCCATTTCCACACTACCGGTACTTAAATGGTTTTTCCACTGTGTGAATTCTCCCATGACCCTTGAGTACGCCACTCTGATGCAAGCTCTTTCTACATTCCTGGTACAAATAAGGTTTCTCCTTTGACTGGGTTTTCTCATGGACTCTGAAACTCTTTCCACACTCCTGGCATATTAGGACTTCTCCCTAGTGTGGATCCTCTGGTGTCTCAAAAGGTGACCTCTCTGACTGAAACACTTTCCACAACACTGGCACAAATAAGGTTTCTCTCCTGTGTGGGTTCTCCCATGGACCTTGAGGACACTACTCCAACTGAAGCTCTTTCCACACTCCAGGCAGAAATAGGGTTTCTCTCCTGTGTGGATCATCTGATGGCTTATAAGGTAATTTTTCTGACTGAATCTTTTTCCACAGTCCTGGCACAAATAGGGTTTGTCTCTAGTGTGAATTCTCTCATGAAGTTTGAGGTTAAAACTCCGACTGAAGCTTTTTCCACATTCCTGGCACAAATTGGGTTTCTCTCCTCTGCAGGTTCTCCTATGGACCTTGAGTTTACCAGTCTGACTGAAGCTGTTTCCACAATCCTGGCACTTATAGGGCCTCTCTCCTGAACGGGTTTTGTGCTGTAAAGTATGCTTCCTTTTTCTTCCAATCTGGTTCCACACTGATCCTGTGTAAATAAGAAAAGGAATACAATATAAATATATGTTTTATATATATATATATATATATATATATATATATATATATATATATATATATATATATATATATATATATATATAAAACTGAAAAGTCACTCACTCAATGCCCAGCCAAAATCACCAGACCTAGAGGCATGACATTTGGGGAGGGTGTTCCTTCCATGATGGAGGCACCCACTAAGAACCAGTTTTTGGAAATTCCCCCTGGAAGGGGATGAAAACAGATGCAACATGTTTTCCTGCCTATATTTTACACTGTAGAATCACTGACTGATGGATGCTGTGTCCCAATCCCTAGACTTTTAAGCAGTAAATTCAGGAAACGTATTCCTTCCGTGACAATAGGTCAATTAATTTTCTGTTTCCACACCAAGCCCACAACTATCTGTTCCAGGCACTGCTACAGACAATGCTACCAGGTGTACTTTTCAGACAAACATTAACATGTGCACACAGGGAAGAATCATAGAGTTGGAAGGACCCAGTGGATCATCTAGTCCAACCTCCTGCCTGTAGCAGGAAATCCTCATCATGTGGGAACCTGGGTCCCGAACCCTGGCCTGCTGTCTTAACCGCTTGCGCAGGGGAAATTCCTTTGCAATATTGGGACCCTGTGCAGGGACCACTGGCACCATTCAATGGTTCAGAAGGAAGGAAGGTCAGACTGAAGGTGCAGCAATCAAATTTTTACTATTGTTATGATGTTACAAAAGTAGAAAAAGGTAACCAAAATCAAAAGGCCATTTAAATGTTTCTTAGCTGTTCATAAAACTATATTGTGCTAGTATTGTGGAGGCAGAAAATTTGATGCAGTAGCTAATTCTGCAGGCCTGTTGCTTTCTCAGTGTGGATTCCTTGGTTACATTTAACCATGAATTGGGAAGAGGCCAGCTCTGTTTTTTCAAATGCTCTTTTGGCTCATTATTCAAAGTTAGGAATCTCTCAGGATGTACTGTACCATAGATATTAAGCTGAAAGCTGAGGAGTTTGTGCCAAAAACATTAAGTGGAAAAACTTCCTTCCCTTATCTTTGGGTCACTCAGGCACAGCATATAAGGCAGAGCATGTTCAGGCAGAACATATAAGGGCAGCCAGGAGAAGCTCAGAGGACAATGTGACAATAAATGTGATAAATGCTGGGTTATTAGCAGTGGTGGGCTCTAGCAGGTTCGCACCTACTCTATAGAACCGGTTGTTAACAAGAGATAGTACATATAAAGTTTAAAAATAGCCATTTAAAAGTGGCTGCCAGATGGGCAGAGAACCGGTTCTTAATTTCTTTGAAGCCCATCACTGGAAATTATCCTTTCCCCCTCCTAAGAAAAAGTAAGCCAGAGCTCAGTGTTTTCATTTTTTTTCTTTTCATTGCTCTCCCATCCGACCTCTCAATGCTACTTCAGTATTTATGTAGGAATAATTATGCTAGCAGTTGTCAAACTCTCAGGGAGAGTTTGATCCGCAAAGTGTGTGCAATCACAAAACAGAAATGGGTTACAATTGCAACATTCACTCCCTCCATAGCTGGTGGGGGCAAGTTGATGCCAGGCGCCTCATAACTATGGAAGACTGCTACACACTGAGGTGAGTCCAGGCAAGCCCTGTGCCCCTGCATAGCAGTGCAATCCTAGTGATCATGCTATTGCTTTCCTCCCACGGTCCCACCCCACTCCTAAAGGGGACAGGGCTGTCTGGTTGTGGCATTGTGATGCCCTAGATGGGGCTCCCTTCCTCATCACAAGATCAGTATCTGAGCTGAATAGGATGGACGGCCATCAGACATAGCAGCAACCGTGCCCAGGACATGCAGACTGGCCACCAACTGTCTTTGGTAAAATCCACTCAAGTATCTAACAATTAAGGGCCAAAATATCCTGCTTACCTATAAAGATCACATTTTCAAAATTCTCCACGGTTATGGCCTCATATAGGCACTTTTGGTACTGACTCAGCAAAGCCCACTCTTCTGGGCTAAAATAAAGAGCTATGTCCTCAAATGAAATCAGGCTCTGAAAGAAAAAGGAGGACTGTCCAATTAGTATGTCAGCCTAACCCCTGACATCAGTCCACAGAGAGACTTAGAGCACAATCCTAACTATGTCTACTTAGAAGTAAGCCCCTTTGTCTTCAATGGGTCTTACTCCCAAGAAAGTGTCTATAGGATTGCAGCCATATAGAATATTCCAGTTTTCAAACTTCACAATTTGAAAACAGATGACTGCAATCCAAAGGAAGAAGTGTATTTGAGGATCCCTGAAAGGACAACAATTTATAAATTTAAAACAAAATTAAAAGCATATTCATTCTCTACTTTGAATTTCCTCTTTTCAGCTTCCAGCGCCAATAGATTCCCAAGTTTCTCGAAAGGAGACTCGAGTCTAAGGGCACAATCCAGAGCAAGTTCAGCCTGCTCTGCCCTAACTGCTCTCTCCTAACTATTCTGTATCCAGAGCAGAAAGTTATGCTGCATCCAGAGAGTCAGGAAGCCTGGGCTGCCCTAACTGCTCCATAGCATGCTAAGTAATTGACACATGGGGAGGACTTCCTCCTGAGGAGACACCCCTCAGATCACACTGAACAAGGAACAGCTGTGTTACCTACAGTGGGGACATGACTGCGCATCACCCAGTGTGGAAGTCTGTGTGTCACCCCTGGGATGTGCGCTAAGCTTAAGCCCTAAGCCTTTTCCAGAGTTACTGGGGTGGAGCATCTTGCAGTTGCTCCACCCTAGTGATAGATAGGGCAACCCAAGGGCTCTTATGTGGACAGATTAGTTGCTCTGGATTGTGCTGTTAGGCCTATATCCTAAAGTGAAATTAAACCCCTTGCTCCAGAGCAATTAAGATGACTTTCCATAAACCAAAGGGTGACATAACTGCATGGACCTGTAACTGCTATGGATTTCGCCCTAAGGATCCTTTCCTTCCATTCCAGTCCTTGCTTCCATTGGGCATATTCACAGGAATGCATACCCAGAAGGACTGAGAACCTTAGGTATTTTGTATTGTTTTCACACATTATAATCCCCAGCACTTTCAGCTGCTCTGGTTGTGGTAGAGGCTTGTCTAGGTGGGTAACTGTCCACTTAACTCTCCACACTATGAGCACAATCCTAACTATGACTACTCAAAAGTAAGCCCCATTGTGTTCAATGGGTCTTACTCCCAGGAAAGTGTCTTTAGGATTCCAGCTTATGTTACTAGTGGTGATTATAAAACAATGTATCATGCACACAGGAAGCAAGCAGTGGTCTGCAGGAACCTTGTACTGAAAGTAAACAGTGCAATCCTAAGCATATCTACTTAGCAGTAAGTCCCATTGTTTTCAATAATACTTACTCCCATGCAAGTTGGTTAGGACTGCTGCCATGCATACACAATGGAGCCCTAAGGGAAGCAACAAGAACTATGTGAAAAGGTTTGGGGAGGGGAAGAGCTCCTCTGAAGAAGCAGCTCAGGGCAGAGATGGAGAATATGCAGGTGAATTAGGTGGGCTTTCCTTTAAAAAGTCCTAAAAAAGGAAGATTTTGAGCTACAAAGGAGGAAGAATTCAGGTGGGTTAATAGCAAGGGAAAAAGTGTAATACAAAAAGTCCAGATAAAAGTGAAAATACTGCAGCTGGGATTGTCGCAGTAGTCCAAGTTGTTCCCTGCAAATTTTTCTTACCTGGCCTGAATAAGCTGCAGCCATATCTGTTCCTCCACAGGTTTTGGTCTGCAAAGATTCTGGTTCTGTTATCTGTCAGACAAAAAGCACACCTGTATTTTTTAAAATATGGTCAACCTGCTTCAAGTATAGAATTCTTTTTTTGTATTTGAGGTGGCCCGTCATTAAGATTTTAGAGGTGGTGGGCAACTATTTTTTGAGGGTGGGCAGTTATGTCAGGAATCCATACTGTAATGCAAAAATAAGTATGGAAATGCATAGAGGAAATGCAGTGGCTCAGTGGTTAAAGACACTGTGCTTGTCAACCTGAATTGGCAGACACAAGTATCAAGACCCAAGTATTGCTCAATTGAGATCCCATTAGTTGCCCAGCTCCTGCCAACCCAGCTGTTTGAAAGCATGTGAATGAAGCTAGCTAAATAGCTACCTGTTTTACCTGCCACATAACCATGGAGATGTGTTCAGATGTAAAGGGGATGAGCACCACTATTATAGTTTCTCTTGAGTACTATCAGGGTAACCTGTGGGGGGCACCTTTACCTCATGGAGAGGCATAAGGTGTAGCCCAGATTTGAGTCGATGGCTGCAGAGGAGATTGGGTGGGCTCAGAGAGGACCCTATTGATGGCTGAGTGCTAGACCATCTCTGAATATGAAGGGAGGCAGTCTTTGTGGATGATGTGTTGGGAGACCTGTGGGCAGGTCACTTGAGGAACAGCAGAATGACAGTTAAGAGCAGTTAGAAGAGGTGGTTAGGGCGGAGCATCGAGAGCAGTACATTTGGAGGCAGTTGGGGGGTTGGAGATCCAGGGTAAAAGGAGGGAGAATCAGGCTGGGGGGTCAGTGTCAGTTCCCAACTATGCAGAATTAAGCCCTAAGGCACACCTGGGTCTTTTTAAACATTGTTTAAGGACAGTCATTCTTGTTGCTTGTTTCTGAGGAAAACACTGCCTGAGATCCTCCCTCAGAACCCCAATGTCCCCTGACTACCCCAGCACCTACTTTGACTGGAGGGGCGCAAAAGGGGTGGCAGGAGTCCCCTCATCTGAAGGACTTATTATTAAACTAGCAAAATGTACCCACGTTGCAGGAGTAAAATACCCCCTGTACACAGAGATGGGCTGGCCCCATCCCAAGATCTGGTACGCCGGAAGTGGGAGGGGCCAGCCAGGGTCAGGGGGTGTGGGCGGGGTGAGGGGCGGGACTGGGGAGGGGGAGGGGCGGGGCGACGTTGGCGCCTGCACAGTGCCTGCTTAGAAGCCGGCCTGCCAGCTTCTAAGCAGGCTCTGTGCAAGCACCGCCACCGGCGCTCACACAGAGCCTTCCTAGGAGCTGGCACTGGCTTCTAGGAAGGCTCTGCGCAAGCGCTGACACCGGCGCTCACGCAGAGCCTTCCTAGGAGCTGGCACCAGCTTCTAGGAAGGCTCTGCGCAAGCGCCGACGTCGGCGCTCGTGCAGAGCCTGCCTAGAAGCGGCCTGCCCGCTTCTAGGCAGGCGCGGTGGGCGCAAAACATGGCGGACCGTACCGGACCATGTACCCATTGCACAACACTCCCATTCTGCAACACCCATGTGCCACAACCCACCGTGCACACCATCCCCCCATGTGCACACCATTTCCCCTATGTGTGTCATCCCCACAGTGCACCATCTCCCCTGAGCATAACCCTGTGCACACCAACCTCCCATGCACAACATGCCCCTCCCCCCCCAGCTGTGGGCACCCTTACCAAGCAGGTGCGGCATTTAAGGCTGAGAATTTATTAGTCTTTAATATTAAGTATAAGCCGAAAATGTGTTGCATCCATTTTCAGCCCCTTAGGGGTTAAATTACTAGAAATTGCTTCTTGGTGGGAGCTCCTGTCATGCAATAAGTTCCCGAATTTCCTACTTCTAAGTCCAGGAGTTGGGACAGAGCATCCAAACTGGTTCTTAGTGGGTGTCTCCATCATGGAAAAAACACCCTCCCCAAATTTCATGCTTCTAGGCCCAGTGGTTTCGGCTGGGCATTGATGAGTGAGTCAGTCAGTGACTTTTCAATATTATATAAAGACTTAAAACTATCTACATACAGTACAGTGATGCCTCATGTAACAAATTTAAATTAATAGGGGGTGAGGAGAATGTCCCTCTGATGAGGGGACTCCTGGCACCATTGTCTTGCCACCATTGATCTCTTGTCCCCTCAGGAGGGCAGATCAGATTACCTCCGGTGGAGACATGTTTGTTACGTGAAACGTTCTTTACGTGAAGCGGATTTTCCCATAGGAAATAATGGAAACTCAGACAATTGGTTCCACAATCCCAAAAATATTCATATAAAATATTAACTGGATGTAAAAATGATGACAGAACACTGGGATTGAATTCAAAACATGCATTCAGTGTGCATGATCTTATGAAGTCTACTTAGGCTGCAGTCCTAAAGACACTTTCCTGGGAGAAAGACCCATTTAACACAATAGGGCTTACTTCTGGGTAGACATGGCTAGGAGGCTGCAATCCAAGACACCTCAAAGTGTCTCCCCACTTTCTCCTTCTCTCCATCCTGAGCTCTCTCTCCCTTGCTCCCTTCTGGCTAGCCCTGAGCTGCTTCCCTCTTCTCCACTGCTCTTCTCTCCCTCTGCCCAGCAGACACCCGGCCACAGGAGGAACAGCATGGAAGTGTTGCTTTCACTATGGGCTGGTGCGCTAGGCAGCCCTGACGCTTTTGAAAATGGCTGCCAGCCAGCACGTCTGCCCCAACTGCCAACAATATGTTTGTTACGTGAAGCACAGTTTGTTACGTGAAGCAGAATCCTAGAGAAATTTTTGTTTATTATGTGAAACATACGCTATGTGAGGCGTCACTGTATATGTATGTAGATATAGTATACAGAGAGAGAAAGAGAGGTATATTTAGGTGTATATCCACATCCACCTGAGGTAATCTGATCTGCCCTTCTGAGGGGACAAGAGATCAATGGTGGCAAGACAATGGTGTCAGGAGTCCCCTCATCAGAGGACATTCTCCTCACCCCCCATTAATTTAAATTTTAAACTAGTGCAATCTATTCCTGTCTACTCAGACATAAGCATCAGTATAGTCAATGGGACTTACTCTCAAGTAAGTGAGGTTAGGTTTGCAGCCATAATTTATTAAATGTAATTTGTTGATTACAAGAAGGCTCCTTGCTGACTGTTCACAAGGAAAAGGAGGACAATGAAGGCTAAAAAAAGAGGGGGTGTCTTGGAAAAAGAGGACATGTTGTGGAAAAGAACACTGAGGGCACAATCCTCACCACAATGTCTACTCAAAAGTAAGCCCCATTGTGTTCAATGGGTCTTACTCCCAGGAAAGTGTCTTGAGGATTGCAGCCTGAGATAAAGAGAGGGTGTGTCCTGGAGAAAGAGGACACAGGGCTGGAAAAGGGAACATGTCTTGGGAAAAGAGGACACTCAGTTAAAAAGAGGGCGTGCCCTGGAAAAGGAGGACATGTGAGGACAGATGGTCACCCTGGGCAGAGGCAGGTGCCAAGAGGTGAGAGCAGGCAGGGCAGAGCAGGGCAGCAGGGAGGGGACGCTGCGCCTGCGGAGCCCCTCCCTGCCCCGCCTTCCAGGGACTGGCTGCCCTTCCTTCCGTCAGGAGCCTCCTCCTCCCCTCGCCGCCCTCCCCACCCACCGCCTCCTCCCTGCCTGCCTGCCGGTGACGCCCTGCCAGGCGGCGGGTAGGGCAGTCCCAGCCAGAGCCAGCCAGAGCGGAGCGCCCGGAGAGGCAGGGGGTCTCCGCCCCTCGGAGCCTGGAGCAGCGGGGCCGATGGGCTCCACCGAGGAGCTGCTGGTGCCGGTGCCCCCCGAGACCGCCTTCCAGGGGGAGACGGAGGCGGCAGCCACAGCCTTATCGTCCCCGGGAGGGAGAGCCGGAGCCAGGCACAGGCTGCAGCAGCAGCAGCAGGTGAGCTCTGGGAATAGGCACACTCAGCCTTGCACAGGCTGCAATCCACTTCCCTGGGAGTAAACCCCATTGGCTGGAATGGGACTTACTTCCGAGTAGACAGACCTGCAGTTGGATCAGGCTGCAATCCACTTCCCTGGGAGTAAACCCCATTGGCTGGAATGGGACTTACTTCCGAGTAGACAGACCTGCAGGTGGATCAGGCTGCAACCCACTTCCCTGGGAGTAAACCCCATTGGCTGGAATGGGACTTACTTCCGAGTAGACAGACCTGCAGGTGGATCAGGCTGCAACCCACTTCCCTGGGAGTAAACCCCATTGGCTGGAATGGGACTTACTTCCGAGTGGGTCAGGCTGCAATCCATTTCCCTGGGAGTAAACCCCATTGGCTGGAATGGGACTTACGTCCGAGTAGACAGACCTGCAGGTGGATCAGGCTGCAATCCACTTCCCTGGGAGTAAACCCCACTGGCTGGAATGGGACTTACTTCCGAGTAGACAGACCTGCAGGTGGATCAGGCTGCAATCCACTTCCCTGGGAGTAAACCCCACTGGCTGGAATGGGACTTACTTCCGAGTAGACAGACCTGCAGTTGGATCAGGCTGCAATCCACACTTTCCTGGGAGTAAGGCTGCAATCCTTAAGACACTTTCCTGGGAGTAAGTCTCACTGAACATAATGGAGCTTACTTTTGAGTAGACATGATTAGGATTATGCTCTAAATCACGTTGACTATAATGGGTCTTATTTCTGAGTACACCTGCGTTGGATCAGATTGTAAGGCTGCAACCCTCTCCATTTTTTCTTGGGAGTAAGTCCCATTGGTTATATAAGGAATCTTGCTTCCCAAGTACACCTGCATCAGGTTTGGGCTCTCAGAGCCAGGGTGACCATATTTCCTCTTTTTCCAGGACGTTTTTAGCCTTGTGTCCTGGGGAAAAAATCTTCATTGTCATCCTTTTTCTTGTGAGCAGGCACCATGTAGACTTCCTGTACTTAGTAAATTACATGTAATGCCACATTTACTCAAATCTAATGCGACATCAAATCTAATGCACACCCTATACTTACAATCAAAACATCACATTTACTCGAATCTAATTAACCATTGAATCTAATGCACACTCTGATTTTTGAGACTAAATTCATCTGGAAAGGTGAGTGCTAGATTTGAATACATACAATAGTTTCAAATTCAATAAGTCATATAGTGTTTATATTAAACCCATGAAATCAATATACATGAGTGTTTTTAACTTTGATTTTTTTCATGTCCTACCTTTTTCTTGGGTGTCCTACATTTGGGAGAGGGCTTGTCCTCTTTTTTGTTTATGACCCAGTGTCAGACCAGAGGGGTGTGCCAAGGAGTGCTCCCCTTCCAAGGCCCTGATATGCTGCTGGAGCTGAGCAGGGGAAATGCTCTCCTGGAAAAGCCTGGCTGTCAGAAAGAGCATTCTTTGAACAAAAGGAGATCAGGTCCACACAAGGCATTGCTCTCCATAGGAGGCTGGAGAGATATCCTCTTGCAGGCTCTCCTGATTATGCTGGACATCTTTTCATTGTCCTTATGTTGCTATACATACCTTTGAGACCAGTTTTTTTGTGTCTCTGCATGATGTCAAGGAACTAAAATTGTCTAAAATAGAGTGTTGGGAAAATGAGGTCAGACAAAAGAAAATATTTCTTTCCCCAGGATGTAATTAATCTGTAGAACTCCTTGCCACAGGAGTTCTACAGGATATGGTCATGGCATTTAGCCTCAATTCCTTTTTAGAAGGGATTGGATACATTTCTGAAGGAAAAGTCCATCATATGTTACAAGCCATGCTGGGAATGTACAAACTCCATATTTTAGATGTAGGCTACCTGAGAATGCCAGATGCAGGGGAAAGGCATCATTATGCATAGGGTTGCCATATGTCCCCCCAAAACTGGGACAGTCCCGATTTTGGGGGATTGTGTTCACATACTGGCAAGTGTGACAGAGATTCCTGTCCCAATTTTGTAGAAGAGAATTAAGTATGGAGGTCTTTTGTTTCTTGTGTTCTCCTTGAAGCATTTGGGCCACTATGAGATACAGGGAACTGGACTGGATGTGCCTTTGGCCTGATCCAATTGGGCTCATCTCATATTCTTATGTCAGTATACACCACTAGTCCTTTGACTGTTGACGAGACACACTGTACTGTCAATTGGATGTCCTCCTCCTCTTCCTCCAACAACAGCCTCCCCCCTCAATACACATAGCACACCTGCTGCCCCCGTGTAGCACACAAGCATGGAGCATGTCATGCACCGTCACACACCATTGAAAATGGCTACATCAGACCATGCGTTTAACTATCACATTCCCTTTGGTTTCAGTAGGGAGTGTGGACAGCTCTAGGTGATGTGCATAGGAGGGGTGAACTTTTACTATGAAAAATTTTTTAAACTTAGTATTTTTTAATAATGCCATCATGTATCTGATGTCATCTGATACACAATTTCATGCAGAAGCCAAGGTAACAAACCTCATTGAAACTTCTCTATTCTTTTAAAAGTTATATACAAAAAAACCAAAGGGAGCAGCGGTTCATGCCCAATGCCCAGAGATGTAGTCTCACTCACTGCATGGGAGAAGATCCATCATATGGGTGATGTGCTGGCCTTTCACACCAAGTGAAGCAAATCCTAGTGACACCATTTCATCAGAGATATAGCATCCTATGTTTATGGTGTGATTTTTTTCTGACTCAGAGTCCAATTCTATGCATGTCTAGACATAAGTCCCATAATAGTTAATGGAGCTTGCTTCCAGGTAAGTATGGATTGAATGTCAACTTTAGTTTTTTTTTAATCTGAACTACTGGGTAAGCATTGTTTAGGACCAGTATCAAAATTTTAATCAGTGTTAAGTAGTAAACAAATATTTACATGACTCAGACTGCAATCCTAACCACACTTTCGTGGGAGTGAGCTCCATTGACTATAATGATACTTACTTCTGAGTTGTCAGGTACATAAGAACATAAGAGCCTCCACAGGCCAAAGGCCCATCTAGTCCAACTTCCTGTATCACATAGCGACCCACCAGATGCCTCAGGGAGCACATATGGCACCTGCATCAAGGTGCCCCCCCCCCTGCATCTGGCATTTAGAGGTTGTCCACCTCTATACACACCCCACATAGCTTGTAGTCTGAGATGGTCCTAGGGCTCTCAGAATAGCTTGTGTAATGGTGGCTCAATGGCTCAAATGTAAGGAAATGGCTCAAATGTAAGGAAAGTGATTCAAGTGTACGTGTAGCTTAGAAGCAATATTTTAAACATGTTGTATGTATGATTATTCAGAAGTTCCATTAGAGTCAATAGGACTTACTGTCATGTAAACAGGAATAGAATTGCAGCCTTAGTTTGTGTTAATCCATAAAGGTTGTGACTAAATGGTTGAAACTGAAATTCATGTTCTGTGTTATCAAATTATGTTGTAGGTAGAGGTGTTTGAAAACTACAATTTTACTCAGAAGAAGCCCATTGTATACATTAAGGCAGACTATAATCTTCCTTGATTTACTCACAGCAAACAAATGCCTCTAGTTATAGAGTGGTTGTTTTTAATCTGGATTAATTAATACGAAATAGCATGGTGTGCTTCTGCCCCCTTTTCCTCATAATAGCACATGTGTACAGATATGAGATGGGTATGATAGTGAGAATAGTACACTCAGGATACTGAAATATATTTTGCCAGTTCTGGGTGCATAACATTGTACTCTATAATAGTGGTTTTCGACCATTTGAGACCAAGCCTTCCTTGTGAGAATGACAAACTGTATGGAGAAACCCCCCAGAAGTGATGTCATCAACCTGAAAGGAAGTCACATTAAACAGGACGTGACATCACGATGATGCCACATCTCCAGCATGTCTCGTTGGAATCATCCCATCGTGTTAAATGAGTCTTACTCCTAAGAAAGTATGGAGAACCACTGCAGCCTGTTGGTAAGACTTCATCCAGTGAAGCACAGGAGGTGGCTGGGTCTCCTTGGAGTAAGGGGATTTAGAGACATTTCAAGCACAGTCCTAATCATGTCTACTCAAAAGTAAGCTCCATTGTATTCAATAGGTCTTACTCCCAGGAAAGTGTTTTTTGGATTGCTGCCTGGACCCTTTCCTTGGACAGATAGGGACTGGAGTACTCTCCAAAAGTGAAAATAGTTGAAAAGTTTGTTTCAGCTTGCAAATACAAAGTGGCCACCAAAAATACATAAATACAGTATTTACTCAAATATAATGCGCCATTGAATCTGATACGCACCCCTTACAATCAAAATACTGTATTTACTCAATTCTAATTAGCATCAAATCTAACGCGCACCCTGATTTTGAAGACTGAATTTGGCAGTAAAGGGTAAGCGTTATATTTGAGTAAATACACTATCACTTGCAAAAACCTACATAAAACATATTTATTAACACATAGATAAATTCATAACAAATTACAGTAAAATGAACAAAGACATGTGTGGGCAATGAATATCTTATGCATTTGAATGGTGGTTATTTACTGAAGAAAGTCAGAAGAAAATGCCAAAAACAGTGTGTACACCATGTCACATGCAAATCAACAGCAGAGAAGACAATTTTTACCTTTAGACCAGCAGAGAGAGGTTGAAAGTGTGAAGCATGTGTTGAATGAATGGGTCCTCCTGGGTAAGATTGAAAGGTGTTGAAAGAGTGGAACTGTTAGAAAACAAACCATATACCCTTTCCCCAAATAAAGCCACTGTAGGGATTCTTGGACCCACAACAGCTATTTAGGTGGTGCAAATGCAAAAAGCCAATGTAAAGCCACATGGGTAGAGGGAGGTGTTTAAGATATGGCAGATGTATGCTTCACTGTATCCACTGATCAGATGCTTTACTGATTCACTGATCCAGATGTATGCTTCACTGATCCAGATTTCCTTCTCAGGCCCAATCACCCCCTGTTCTTTTCTCATCGACCCAAAAATATCCCCCCTGGATGCCAAATTCTCTTCCACTACCCTCTTAAACCACCTGGTACAATCTTACCTGTATTGACCAGCTCTGCTTCTGGATACAGCACAGGCAGACTGTTACACCAGGATTGCCCACTTACAAGAAGTCAAAAATGTACTTTCCAACAACACTCGGAGCCAGCACACGGATGGTTGTGTTGCAGACTCACAACCATGGTAGACTTGTGCTTGTGATTCCAACTTCCCACCTACATGTTGATAGCATGTAACCACTTCTTTGGTGCCAAATGCATTCGTTGTTGATGCTGTACTGTAGCACACAGGCCAGTACAAATGAGCTGGCGGCTGGGAAACTTTTTGTATTAATTTACAAGGCTTTTCAGGTTAATAATACCTCTTTCAACCATCAGTCTTCTCCTACTATTAGTACTACTAAACTTACAGCAAGTCCGTAGCAAGGAATTTGAGTTATGGAGCAATGCCACGGGTAAAGTATGGATCAAGATTAATATTTTAATACCAGAGAGAACCCATGCAGACAAAGGAAGAATTAAATATTAAAGAGACATAACTGCCAAAGCTTCAGCAAAATAGGCTGTTTATAAAAATTCTAATTCCAATTTGAAAATAACCCTCTTGGACGGACAGGTCTCTATAATCAAGTATTTCTGGGAGTTGTTAACTCATTTATCCATTTATGCAGAACTGCCTCTGAGATCTTATCTTTGACATATGCTAGACAAAGGCTACAATCCAGAGTAACTATGGAAGAACATAAGAGACATTACGTGCACCACCTAATGAAAACCTATGGGAAATTCATATTGCAATCCAGAGTAACTTGTTCTTACTCCGGAGCAAGGACTCCCCGTAGTTACTCTGGTTTGTGCCCAAAAAGTTTTAGTATAATTAAAAATACTACACGTCCTAACTTAAAGTTGTTGATAGGTTTTTGAAAACAAATATCTAATATTAGTTTTAATATTAAACACAGGGAAGGAATGTGAGGTTCCAGGTCAGAGAACCCACACAAACAAGGGGAGAACATGTAAACTCCACAAGGCTGCAGGAATGAAAGTCTGTTGTGTTTAAAGACACAACAAAGCCTTTTAAGTTCTCCCCTCTTTAAAGACATGGTTCAGCTCTCAGAACAGTGTGGAAATGTGCCGCTCTCAGCAAGATTCTTTGAATACGAAGGAAACACAGTTTAACGGGGTGGATTGCCACAGTGCCCACCCCTGCCCCCAGCACAGTGCCAGGAGCATTTGCCCCTCTTGCCTTGAAATCCAGTATGCCACTAGATTTCAGGTAGGAAATAAAGAGAAAGCCCACAAGCACAAAATAAATTAGGGCAGTTATTTTTTTGTATTGGGTTAATCAATTAAAAAGATCAATAAAAGGTGCTAACCTATACACCCTTTCCTAGAACTTTCTTCCAGTTAAGTGTAAATAGGGTAGAATTCAGTGGGGTTAACTTTTGAATAGACACGTGTTGCAGTTACTATAAGAAAAGAATGTGATTAATTGGGCAACAATTATTTTAATAAAATTAGGTATTAATAAAAACTTAGATGGTAAGCATCAATCTAAAAGAGAAATCCTCCTTGCTCTCTCACTTATAGGAAGGAATTCATCTTTTAAAACTATGGCTGATCAACATAAGTACCAGTACATCATCTAAAAATAAAGAAAGCATGCTTCCACCTACAGAACCTTTGACTCTAAAGAGCTAATATGTGTAGCAAAGTTCTTGATCCATATAGGATGGCAGTGCTTGACAGTGTGGGTGTGAGAGGCTGCAGCAGGTGGCTTGGTTGACATCTGATGGCACATGTTATCAGCACATTTTTTACTAGACTGATCTGTGGGACACTTCCTTACTAAGCTGTGGGGAGAAAGGCATGGACTGTCTTATCTAAGACACCAATCTTAAGCTGCACTTAGGCCAACCTAAGCCCTGGCATAAATCCTGTGCTGATTTGAGGGTGTCACAAAAGTGCCATAAAGCAGTTCTGCCCCACTCCTTGGAGGGTTAGGCCAGTGCACAGGCACATGCCAACATCCCCACACCATGAGTTAGGTGTGATGAGTTAGGTCATCATGAGTGGGTTGAGTTAGGTCAGCTTAAATCAGTTAGGATTGTGCCCTTAATCAGTTAGTCTAATTTGCATAAATTATAATTGCCGGTCAAATAAATCCAGATGGTCATCTAAGGGCTACCCCTTAGATGACCATCCGGATTTATTTGACAGGCAATTATAATTTATGCAAATTAGGCTATTTTTAGATGGTCATCTAAGGGTTTTGTTTTCAAAAAAACCGGTGGTACTTGAGGTGGTAGGTGATGGTAATCACAGGACCTGCAGACCCCTGCTGCCTGGCAGCAAGAAGAGTAATGCAGTGCATCAAGCAGGAGGAGGACGCTCAACTCAGCAGGTAGAATTCCATCATCCACTTTTATATGGTTGAAAAAGTCCTCCCATCCACCCTAAGCCTCTTAACTTCACCAGTTACTTCAAGTAGGGGAATCATGTGAAGTGGTACAGTGAAAGATAAACAATGAGATACACTGGTAGAATAAAGCAGGACATGATGTGCAATAAGTGTTGTAAGAATTAAACATTTTACAGTTGTCATTTCTTAAGGCTTGAGTTTATTCTACACTAGCGAAAGGCGTACCCGTGTTGCGGGAGTAAAATTCCCCTGTATGCCATCCCCCCTTATGCATCAACCCCCCCCATGGATAACTTTCCCCCAGGAGTAACAATCCCCCATGCACAACTTCCCCCATACACATCAACCCTCCCAAGCGCAACTTCACCCATGCGCATCAACCCAGCATGCACAAGTTACCCCATGCGCAACTTCCCCCATGCACATCAACCCCCCATGCCCAACTTCCCCCATACACATCAACCCCCCCAAGCGCAACTTCACCCATGCACATCAACCCAGCATGCACAAGTTACCTCATGCACAACTTCCCCCATGCACATCAACCCCCCATGCCCAATTTCCCCCATGCTCATCAACCCCCCATGCGCAACTTCCCCATGCGCAACTTCCCCATGCGCAACTGTCCCCCAGGTGCAACTTTCCCCATATGCATCAAACCCCATGCGCAACTTTCCCCATGCGCAACTTTCCCCATATGCATCAAACCCCAGGCGCAACTGTCCCCCAGGCGCAACTGTCCCCCAGGCGCAACTTCCCCCATGCGTAACTTCCTATAAGCACAACTTTCCCCCGTGCGCATCATCCCCCCGTGCGCATCATCCCCCCGTGCGCAACTTCCCCCCGTGCGCAACTTCCCCCATGCGCAACTTTCCTCTCATGTGCAATTTTCCCCATGCACAACTTCCTCCGTGCGCAACTTCCTCCGTGCGCAACTTTCCTCCATGTGCATCATCCCCCCGTGTGCAACTTCCCCATGCGCAACTTTCCATAAGCGCAACTTCCCATATGTGCAACTTTCACCCCGTGCGCAATTTTCCCCGTGCGCAATTTTCCCCGTGTGCAACTTCCTCCCGTGTGCAACTTTCCTCCCATGCGCAACTTTCCTCCATGTGCAATTTTCCCATGTGCAATTTTCCTCCCATGTGCAACTTCCCCCCTGCGCAACTTTCCTACATGCACAACTTCCCCCATGCACAATTTCCCCTCATGTGCAATTTCCCCTCATGCGCAGCATCCTCGCCAGCGCAACCTCTTCCTCCGAACAACATCCCCCAGTGCACCAGGGTCTGAGCACCAAATTGGCTGGATGTTGTTCAGTCTCCCATATTAAGTATAGGACAGAAACACGTTGCCCCTTTTCAGCCCCTGAAGGGTTAATTTTCTCCACATGGTTCTTGGTGGGTGTTCAGGTGACAGACGGATCCCTCCCAGAATTCCATGCTTCAGGCCCAGCAGTTGGGGAGGAATGTTGATGAGTCAGCAATTCTCAATGCAAAGTAGAGGGAGGAAAACACATTGCGCCCCTTTTCACCCCCTTCCCGTTGGAATTTCCGAAAACTGGTTCTTAGTGCACCCCTCAGTCACGGAAGGAATTTCAAATTTCACGCTTCTAGGCCCAGCAGTTTTGGCAGGGCGGTGATGAGTGAGTGAGTCAGTCAGTGAATCAGTCAGTGAGTGACTTTTCTCTTTTATATATGTATAGATAAATAGGTTTGCCACATGCCCCGAACAACAGGAACAATCCCAGTTTGGGGGGATTGTGTTCGTATACTGGCAAATGGGACAGAGGGTCCTGTCCTGATTTTGTGGAAGAAAATTATGGCAACACTATACATAAACCATCTCTGTTCTTTTAAGAATTCTGAGAACATTAATTGATTTAATTTAAGAAAATGGTGGTGTAAGTGTAACAATATTTACATTTAGAGCATGAGCCAAGAAAATGTGTAGCATATTTTGATGAAACTTCAAAATCAGTCCTAAAGACAAAATACAATCCTAAAGACACTTTCCTGGATGTAAGACCCATTGAATACAATGGGGCTTTGACAGAGGTCTGCTTTTATTTCTGATTAGACATGGTTAGGCTTGTGTTCTTAGGCTGTTGCTGTCTCCTTGAGTACAAATCTGGTCAGCGGCATAGATAGAGGGGGGAGCAGTCAATCTTGGAGGGAGGTATGCAAGGCTACCCTCCCCTTCTGAGCCATTCCAGGTGCTGGGAATAAGTGACAGGGCTTCTTGGGTTGATAGATTGCAATCTACCAGTTTGAGAACCACTGCCTAAGAGCACAATCCTAACCATGTCTACTCAAAAGTAAGCCCCCTCGTGATCAATGGGGATTACTCCCAGGAAAGTGTCTTTAGGATTGCAGCCATATCCTACAATCCAGAGTACCTACGGGAGCACGTAAGAGACTTTACGTGCACCCGTAGTTACTGCACCAGCTAGTGAAAACCTATGGGAAATTCATATTGCAATCCAGAGCAAATTGTTCTTACACCGGAGCAAGGACTCCCCGTAGTTACTCAGGATTGCGCCCATAGTCTCCCTTCCATCATTTGCGACTATACTGTATTTACTTTCTTACAAAACCCTTAATAGATGCCACATAAAAGTATTGTTGCCCAATATTACAGCGCTTGTAACTTGTGACCTGCTCTGTGAAATTGGCCATGACGTTCTCTGTCAAGAACCAGCTTTTGGCAGCTGAATATGTTTTCTTGTTTTAATGGGAGGTGGAGGAGCTGCAAAAATGTGAAACAAAACTTTTTATTTTTGTGTAGTCAGGAATACCACTGTAATGGTAAAAGGTTCATTGCATGAGCTGTACCTTCAGTTCATGCTAACATATGTTAGAAAAGGGCTTATAGGGATGATTGGCAAATTTTATAGGGTGGCTATATGTTATAAACAAAAGAGGATGAAGCTCAACGCTGTATTACTCATTATTAAATTTAAAGCCATTGATGTTGTTATATCCAATTTCTTAATTACAAGAAGTTTACATTTCTTAATTACAAGAAGTTGTTGTTACACACAGTTTATTAAGTACATACAATTTATTAATTACAAGAAGACTACATGATTCCTGCAAACAAGGAAAAAAGGACTGAAGATATTTTTCCCCGGGACACAAGGCTACAAAAGAGGACATGTCCTGGAAAAAGAGGATATATGTTGACCCTAGTTAGCATGGGAAGGAGCCAGTGTAAATGAGCCAGCAGCCATGTGAGAACGCACCTGAAATCTCATAGTGGTCTTTCAGTGGAGATTGTTAATGTAACCATAATGAATTTATAGCACCTGTAAGCATTGTAGGAATAACAGAAATTCAACAAAACAAATTGTAGCACTCTGGAGGGATTTGCATAGGAAAAATAATTAGTAGGTTGAAAAGAAAGCTAGCTACTCAAGATGTTTTTCTTTTTGGTAGTTTTATATCAGTTTACCATCTTTTTCCCAAGCGATAGTCTTTCAAAAATTTTGCGTACTAGTCTGTTGCTCCAGGACTTAATATAGATAGTCAGGTTCCCTTATAAAAACTGCATGTGTTGACTTCAGCAGGTAATGGGAGAGTGAATAGCCTTCAAGTTAAGCCTCCAGAAACTTGTTATTGCAAGCTGTGTTTGATTATTTGAGCTCCTGTTGTAGATTTGCTGGAGGTGTTTTTCTAGTGCTTGGAAGCAAAATAAAGAGAAAATTGCTTCTTGGTATCTAGGTCAGGTAGGATTGCCATAAATCTCGTCCACAAAATCGGGACCCTTTCCCAAATTCCCAACACACTCCTCCAAAATTGGAATTTTCTCTGTTTTACAGGATATATGGCAACCCTAAGGCATGGGTTCCTATTCTTTTTACAAATACAGATCCCCAGTCACATATACTTCCTAGTGATGATGTTAGCGGTTTGTTCCCTTACCTGTGGGCTGCATTATGGCTGCATCCATGGTGGAAAGTTGGATAGGATTGAACTTAAGCAGCCCAATCCTATCTTGCGTTGGAATAGGCAGCGCAAGATTTGGGTTGCTGCTACACCTCCCCATGGCAAGGGGAAACCTCTGCCCTTACCTCAGGTAATGCAGTTGCAGCCCCAAAGTGTCTACTGGGATCTGCACCTTCAATTATGATAGCACGAATCCAAGCAGCCCTGGACTTTGGGGGCTTGGATCAAGGCCGATGGGGCTTAGATCTGATATATGAGAACTCATAACTGCTCAGAGTCCCTTTTGCAACACTCATGGGTTGTCCTGGGGGGATTGGATTGCATCCTGTAAGTACTACGATTAAGATTGTCTAACAGAGAAAAAATGAAACTATTGTTTTAAATTTTGTATGTATGAAGGCAAAGTAAGATAGCGAAGCTTGAACAGTCAGGAATAGCATTTAAGTGGCATTAAATTGCTTCTTTTATTTTGGTTGAGAGGCAAACAAAACAGGCACAGGATTAAGCTGGTAGTGCTGACCAGAGATAAAGAATCAATTAAAATCAAAGCAGCCACTATGCAAAAAGGATATTCAGCTCAGCTGCTTGGGTAGTAAACATTCAAATATGTTGGTCATAGGTCAGAAAAGGATTGATACACGTTGCAATGACAGCATTAGTCTTGAACATAATTGGAAAAATACTACATTGGTGCAATCCATATCAATTCAGGGGAGGGGGGGTTACCTTCATAGCCTCAGAAGTTTTTTGAATTTAGCATATGTTAAAATTCAGGAAAAAGTAAGATACCTGTATATTTTTGTTTTGCCCAAAAAAATTCCTGGCCCGAGATACAAGCCACCAAAGATGGCGCCCCGGGCACCATTTCTCACTTGTGATTTTTGACTAAAATTTTAAAGTGCCCTATCTCTGGAATGGTGCAAGATATTTTGTTGTGTGTTTTTTATTTGAAAGATAATATTTTTCTGTTTAAAATGATGTATTTCATTTTGAAATATATATTCAACTTTTCTTGCTGCAGCCTTCTGAATTTTTTTTTTTAAAATAAAAATAAATTTTTTCTCAAAAATGCCAATCCCAAAATTTTTTGATTTTTTTACTGTTGATTAGTACCACTGAGTACTACATTCCCTGTAAAGGAGAACTTCCATTTTTGGGTTTAACAGGTGAAAGGGGGCGCAACACGTTTTCTCCCTATACTTTACATTGAAGAACTGATGATTCATCAACATTCCACCTCATCAAAATTTCACACTTCTAGGTCCAGGGACTGGGGTGGAATGTTGATGAGTCATCAATTCTTCAATGTAAAGTATAGGGAGAAAACGCATTGCGCCCCTTTTCACCTGTTAAACTCAAAAGTGGAAGTTCTCCTTTACATGGAATGTAGTACTCAGTGGTACTGATCAACAGTAAAAAAATCAAAATTTTTGGGATTGGCATTTTTGAGAAAAAAATTATTTCTATTTTTTAAATAAAAATTCAGAAGGCTGCAGCAAGAAAAGTTGAACACATATTTCAAAATGGAATATATCATTTTAAACAGAAAAATATTATCTTTCAAATAAAAAACCCACAACATAATATCTTGCACCATTCCAGAGGTAGAGCACTTTAAAATTTTTGTCGAAAATCGCAAGTGAGAAAAGGTGCCCGGGGCACCATCTTTGGCGGCCTGTATCTCGGGCCAGGAATTTTTCTGGGCAAAACAAAAATATACAGGTATCTTACTTTTTCCTGAATTTTAACATATGCTAAATTCAAAAACTTCTGAGGCTATGAAGGTAAGATTTATTTTTTGCCTGCCTGAATTGACATGGACTACACCCATGGCAAATTTGGACTTACAGCCTTACCAGATCTAACCTTGTTGAATAAAACCACATTTCCAAGTGGATTTAATGAAACAGGAACACAAACTCACTGTAAGGCAGTGGTACTTGGGCATTTCAGCCCACGATCCCCTTTCAGTCTTAAAATCTGCCCCAAGATCCCAGTCAAATTTATCAGGATGTGACAGCACTCTGATAACAGAGCACCTCTATGTCTATTCAGAAGCAAGACCCATCGTTCAATGAGACTTGCTCCCAAGAAAGCCCAGTGCTGGATTTCAAGAAGGCTGATCCCATCCTTTCGTAACCTCCCTGACCCAAGTTTGCAACCCCCAAGGCATCGTAGAAGCCTGTGCATCAGGATGTCTGGGCAGATCCTGACCTCCCAAGGCACCCTGGACTGGTGCCCAGATCTACTCCAAAGACAAGCTTCATGGAGGTAAAACAATTAGTTCTGCTCATGGAGCAGAAGACTCTTCCAAGACTCCGGATCCAGTCCCTGGGCTGGGTTTTAGAGTAGCCTGTTCTAGGGCATGGTGATTTAGTAAATCTATAAATTTTCCTTTCTGTCAGATTATGAACATTAACCTACCTAGTCTGTATGAGGGCAATTGAAGTTGCACATTATTGCAACACTTTTTAATAAATTGAAGTACTCATGGTTGAAGCACAAATTGGTTTGGAATTGCAGTGTTTTAAAATAGAACTTGTTTAGGCTGCAATCGTATTCACACTTACCTGGGAGTAAGCCCCATTGGCTACAATGGGATTTACTTCTGAGTATATATGGATAGGATTGAGCTCTAATTCTATTTTGCTTTCTCATGAGTACGTCATATTAAAAAGATATTCCCCCAAAAGATATTCACCAAATGCACTTGTGTTTAACAGCTACTCACTTTAGGTACATCTTTCTATGGGTACATAAACATTAACAAAGTAGAGCTAGAAAAAACTGAAGAATATGAAGATCGGGAAAAGGACACCAGTATTTTTCTATTAAGTAGCCACTTTTTCTAATCACATGGAAATTTTGGCCACACAATCTAAATGCATGAGATTTCTGAACGTAAACACTGGGAAATAAGGTCTTGGACAAGACAAAATGTTTTTCTCTGTACAAAATGTACATCATGTTTTTCTCTCCCTAGACGTTGTACTGTTTCATAAACGGCGGAGGACAAATTAAATAATTTGCAACCTTGAGTAGTTGATGTAGTGTGGGTGGACTCTGTAAACCTCACTGGCACAATTCCGTACTTTAACAACTTAAAAAAGAGGAATGTTATTTAGTCCCACCTGTTTTGCAACAAGGATCACTGCCTGATCTCTTCTCTCATATAACACTTTCCTGAAATTTGGATTTTATTTTTAAACTTTAAATATATTTTAATAACATACTTAATAATAATAGGTCAGGATTGTGGGAAAGTGTTGCAGCCACTGAATACCAGAACCTGAAGTTATCCAATGAAACTGATCGGCAAGAGATTGAGGATAGCAAAATGAAATACTTTAGCACGCAGTGCATACATTAACATGGAAAACTAATTTCTTCAATAAATGGCAATGGCCACTAGCCTAGTCAGCATTTACACTTATACACATACCCAGATAAACTCAGTGGCAGTAATGTTAGTTGCCTTAGGATTCAGAGGCAAAATGCCTATAAATAACAATTACTGTACTGGGAGGGGGGCAACATCAGGCATGAGGTTTGCCATCATCTCCTGTGTGTGAACATTGTGAGAAACAGGGTGTTGGACTAGATGGCCTCATTTGATCATAGAGAAATCTTTGTATATTGTGCAAAACAGATTCTTTATCTCTTTTCAGTTGTATGGAGAATTTTTGAGGAGGGACAATATATGCAAGGGCTGTGTTTGCATGAGAGTCATGGTGCTTCTGCCCCTTTTAATGGGATTTCAAGTGCCTTATAAAGCATTGGGAGGCCTGAAGAAACAGGATTCCACTGCCAGTCATCATTTTTAGCCTGATTTCTACTAGAAAAAATGCAAATTGAATTATTTATTTGCTATTAGAAGTTTAAGATCTTTAAGATTTTAAAATTAAACTTCTTAATTGACAATAGTGAATCACTCATTTTATATACCGCTTTTCATCAAAAAGTCTCTGTACAAAGTGATGTACAGAGAAATAATTAATGACTTTTTTCATTTTCTTAGTAAATTGCTTTGTGAACTTTTTAGGAGTCAGACAGACAGACTCCCTGTCCAGAAAGACTCACAATCTACATACGTACATTATTATCTACCTGTCCTGACATCTATATTTGGACTCTAACCCAAACATGTTTGGGCCCATATCTCCATACAGCAAAATACTTTAGGTAGAACAATGCAATATTCACAGTACTAGTCTGGAGACTAAAATATTAATGAGTAGCATTGTGGTGTGCTTTGCCGGTTTCTAATGTAAGCATTTGCAAAATCACATGTGTTGCCTAATTCATCATTTGGAAAAGTGCTTATTAAAACAAATTATCAATCTCCATCAAAATCCTGTGCAGAGAAGCTATGCACAAGAATGCATCTTTAAAAATGAAGGGATTTCAATAATGCAGTCATTAATGCATTCCTGCTAGGTGTGTCGGATATGCTGTTAAGTGACAAGACAGAAAGTGAATGAAGAAAAAATGGATTTTTTTCTTTCATTCATCCTGGCCTTGCTCCATAAGACTTCTAACATCCAGTTTCACATGGTAGCCCACCAGAAGTCTGTGCAAAGCTGACAATGAGATAAGGAGCGAAATATATAAAAGCAGTATATAAATATGGTTGGTTGGTTGTTCGGTTGAAAGGTGTAATGCTTCAGTTGCTGAACACACGTCCCAATCTTATGTATCTTGCAATGCCAGGACTGCCATGGTACCTAAATGTCTGCCACACTATCTAGAGCACCACAGGCTACCACCAGTAGCTACTCTGGAGAAAGAGACTTTTGTCCCCTTCTGGCAGTTACAGTTTCTAATTATGAAAAGATGAAACTTACAGGTGTGACTACAAAAAATTGCAGTAACTTATTACTGATTCCTTGGCTCAGTAAACCTATAAAACATTTCCTTTTCCAACTCTAGGTTCAACCAGAAGAAAGAGACAACAGCAATGAAGCTGTCACCGATGACTATAAAAAAATGGGAACTCTCTTCGGCGAGCTCAACAAGAGCCTTATCAGCATTGGCTTCACCAGAATGCATTTTGGAGAACGGATTGTGGAACCTGTTATAATTATGTTCTTCTGGATGATGCTATGGTTCCTTGGCTTGCAAGCTCTTGGACTAGTTGCTGTCCTGTGCCTTGTCATTATTTATGTGCAACAATAAAATATGGTGGATGACAACTGAATATTTAAATATGTTGGTGGCTTTATGTACTTAGCCATGAAAGAATGGTCTACTAAAAGCTAACATGTTTTATGTGGCCATAAAACTTGTGCACGCTTTCTTTTCAAGCTGCTATCTTTTCTATTTAAAAACAAATAAAATTTGATGTATTGTAAATAAATGGATCATAATGCAGGACAGTGGAACTGAAACTTCAATTTTAAAAAATGTGAATTGAATCATTGTAATTCCTATGGATTGCAGTTCAAGGAAGTCTGCATATGAAAACCAAACTTTTAGAAATTAGGTCTATGGCTGTTTTATACGTGTACTGTTTCTGCTTTCCAATGACAACTTTTGTATTGAGAAGAAACTTTCGAAAGCCAATTTGTATGAATTTATGCTTGATGATTTTATATCATCCTGTATATCCCTTTGCAAATTTCTTCATTTTAAATTGTTATATAATTTCTGTATCCTATTTATGTATGTAGATATTCAATATCTAATATACCTTCATGTACCAGAAAGTATAGAGCAAGAAATACAGGAAAGCTGTTACCCATTTTGGGCTTTCCAAATAGCAGTTGCCAGAAAGATGGGCTACATGGACCTTTAGTTCTTCACGACCCATTCTGATGTCCATATAATGTTCATCCATTGCTCTTCTATATTGCCTAACCCATCACACCTGCCTGCCTACCTTCCTCAAGTATGATTTTAGCCAGGAACTCTTTGTGGATAATTTTTCTGAAGGTGGTATTTCCACATAGCTGGGCCGCCTAAGCTTTACTGACCACATCAGCCATCTCTGCACTCCCTCATTGCTTTCCACAGCCCATCCCTGGCCTTCTTGTATAAGCAAGTTAGTAGAATGCAGCCTTCTAGCATCTGACCTGTTGACTTTCTCTCCTGTCCATCACTCTTTTTCTGCCTTTTACCCTCTTTTCCAATTAGGGAAATCAAGAAGAGTTGGTGTATACCGGTATATCCTGAATATGCCTATTTTGGCTTTGGAAATTTGAGGACATGCTATGAAAAGAGTAGCAAAGAAATCAAGCTATAACCAGTTTGGGTGCATTCCTTGTTTAAATGTATTCCTCAAATATATGGCAACTTTGTGCCTGCAATTCAAAGTGTCCATATTTCTCTAATGACACACATGCCAGGGGTTGGCCAATCCTGGGTTAAGATCTGGGTTAAGATCTGACATGCAGTGTTCCACATGAAACTGTTATATAACTCTAGCTTTAGCTGAAAATTGCCATAATTTGTCCTGTGTTTTTTACATCATTTTTGAATCCCTGATTTTCATTTTATTAACTAAAGTAATTTTTGTCCTTAAAACTAGTGAGCTTTCCTTTTTTATCCTATACAATTACCCTATGCAGGTAATGATGAAGTTTTTTTTCATCTTGCTGATTTATCTTTATTCTAAATGTGTAGCAAAAGAACTATCAGTATTGCTTATGAGTACATCTAACAAGTGTGCAAGGGGGTTTATATGTGCTAGTCCAGCTATCCCTTGTTGGTACTTTGTCTCTGACTGATAGGCATCTGAAAGCTCCTTTACCTACACAGTATGTTTTCAAACTATTTCACTGGAGTAATATCTGACTGTATGCATAAACAGATACCAGCAGAAAGCTGAATGTCCACCATGAAATGAGAAAGCCCCCATATATACAAGAGTTCCAGGAGGGCATTGCAGCACAACTGGAATTATAAATAACAATTTGCATTTTTGCTCAAAATTGAATGAGTACATGTTGTAGCAGATGTGCTGCTCCACTACAATTAGATGATTGAGAGCTATGTAGGAAGGTAACAGTGTTAAACATGGTCATATGCTTGTTGTACAATGAACAGCACATGTCAAATCTCTGCTTGTATATATGTACATTTATCTGATATTTATAACGTTAAGATAAATTGCCACTTGGACCATTAAATTTATCATTTTTTAAAAAACTGCATATGCATCTAGATTTTGGGATCTTTTCATCCTAAATTATTCATTCCTCAGTATTGTACATGTATATGGGGGGGGGGGAGTTACAGGTACTCAGAAATATATTTGTTTGAATTACTGTATACCGGAAACTGTGGCCAACATCCCTGTTTCCCCAACTGTGAGCAACATGCTACTTCACTTCTGTTATTTCCTGTGTGAGGGGCGTACAGTGAAGGGTAGAAATCCTTAAGTAGCAGTTCACCAGACTGTAACACTCTTATCTGCAGCTAATTTGAAAGCGGGTGTTGTTCATGCAATGTACATTAAATTATAGAGTTTTACCAGTAGGTCAGTTCTAATGGGTTTGTTAGAGGTTTGTGTTTTGTTTTTAATGGGGCTTTTGGGGAGGTGGTGAAACCATGAAGCCCCATGAAACCATGAGGTAACGCATTCTTTGGATTAGCTTTCCTGGAAAAAGAATTAGTGTGTCCCCATGGAAAATCAAACCTCTTATGAACCTGCTGTTTATAATGCTTCTAGTGGAATACAAGTCCAGCTATTAGGATCATTATCTCTGTACAGTGCTGCTTCATTGGCTATATAATGAGCTGATGTTAGTTGAATGATTCTTGTATGACCTCTCATTGATTTATAACATTTCTATCACTACTAAGTGACAATACAAATATTGATTTTTTTAACTTTCCCCCCATTTGAAAGGCAGACAGCATCACATCAAGCTAGAAAACGCATGTTGTTGTTATGTGTAATATATTTATTCTTTTTTATATGTGAAAACATTTCCTCATCAATTTTTGCTTCTTAATGGTCACATTTCAGTGATTTAGTTCACCATCTGAATTTTTGAATTGTTAATGCAGGTTTCTATTTCACTCCTTTACTTCCTACATATTCTGTATATGTACGTTATTCACACATCACCATTAAAAGGTTTCAAATTAGTACCGAATGGTAACCTCAGATGATCAAAACAAACTTCCGCATAAGGCTATTGTGAGAATAGATAAGCAACAAATTCTTTACAATCCCTATAACTGTCCTTAATCATTTAATAGAATCATTTTAATTTGCAGTCTCTGATTGGTTTAATCAGTATGTTAACCAACAACAACAATCCTGTGCAGTTTTCCAGCTCTGGTATAGCCTTATTTGCCCTCCATATGAGATGGATGCCTTGTGGGTAATGTGTCCCCACACTTCGAAGGCACATGCATTACATATTTCATTGTACTGTATCTATTTTTGTGCTGGTTTCTGTGGATATAAATTGGATATGAGTCCTAAAAAACAGAAGATGACAAAAAGTGGGGTGGGGGGGACAAGGTAAAGAATTGCACATAATTCGCATCTAAAGTTGCAGGTATCACAAGAGAAAGATCTTATGCTGACAAGGGAAAATGCCATTGAAGTAGCCTGGTTTTGGACACATGACATCTAACTGAATTTTAATGTTCTTTGTAAATTATACCCAAGTATGTACTTCTTACACGAATAAAGAAAGACCTCATTATGCAGTGCTATTCTGAAACATTTTCATCATTGACCTTTTACACTTTATTGATGCTTTATTGTTTTTTAAATTGTTAGTGGTTGTCTTTTATCATGCTGCACATAATTTACTGCTAAAATTAGGCATTTAGCATGATTTGTGGATGAATTTGTGAATGGCTTTAGAGTGAGTTATAATTTCTCCAATTAAAATTAATGTAATTGTACTTAACTAGTTTCCCTAAAAGGCCATTTTTAGGAGTGAATTAACAGATAGTAAGGGAAGAATGTACCTTAATTTTAGTAACATCATCATAATAGTAAAGGCGACAGCGTGATAAAAGTTGGCATTTTTGGAAGTCAAAGCACTAGATTAATAGTATAAAGTGTCCTATTAGCATCGGAGAGATGTCAGTATTGATCTTAGTAATATAAGTATATGTACAGGTACTTGCAGAGAACAACAAGTTTAAGTCTAGCCACTGTCTGGATGAGAAACTACAGGAATCCTAAGTCTGCTGCCTTGATTTTACTGGAAGAAAACAAAACTCCTCTGCTTTTTTGTTGCATTAGTGGTCAGTTTGGGGACTGTTGGTATCAATAACTGGGTGAAAATGAAGATGCTGCAGTCCTCATTCTTTGAAGTTTGGTGTTGCTGTAAGACACTTTCTTGGGAAACACTTTCCTGGGAGTAAGATCCATTGAACACAATTGGATTTATTTTTGAGTAGACATGGTTAAGATTGTGCTCTAAGAGTTCTATGTAAAATTATGTTAACAATAAATCCACTGCCATGTGAAGTGTTATGATCTGAGCCAACATACTGCAACCGTTTTGCGCACCACACCTCGGTTCTCTGCAGAATTACAGGTAATGTAAAATTGAGTCATGTGTTTAGATGTAGCAAAACCATGCCAGTCTTTCAGGTTCTGTGAGAAAAACAGAAAACAAATGGTATGTTTTAATTAATTGATTATTTTTACCTGATTTATTTTTACTTGATTTAATTATGGTTTAACTGATTATTTTACGTTTATTGATTATTTTTACTCATGCTTGTAGCTACCAGGAAGGAGAAAGAAGCAGTTCTATGGGAATCTATTGGGGGGGACTTACTGGTATCCCCTCTTTTTGGCCTTCATACAAGGATATATCCTCATAAAAGCCTTGACCTGTGTGAGGGTTGTCTGCACACTTTGTGTCAATGTAGCAGGCTGAGGGTTCTATTCTTACGTGCCTCTGGGACAGAGAAGGCGGAGGAGAACAACTGTCAACATTCCATTTCCATATCATTTCTATCTGTCTCTGGAACAGAAAATAAGGTGCTGAAAAGGGGGTGATTGTTATGATTGTACCTGATGATTGTTATGTTGTACCTCCATGAGCAACAGTTGTGAACTGATACTAGTTATTGAAATACAGTATTTACTCAAATATAATGTGCCATCAAATATATTGTGTACCTTATATAATCAAAATACTGTATTTACTCCATTCTAATTAACATCAAATCTAATGCGCATCCTGATTTTGGAGACTGAATTCGGCTGGAAAAGGTGAGCGTTATATTTGAGTAAATACAGTGTATGCAAGAAATATGGAATTGATGTGACTAGCAGGTCTGGTGGATCTTATTTTTGGTGCTATTTGTTTTTATTTATTTTATTTATTTTAAAAATTTATATCCCGCCTTTCTTGGGCCATTTGCCCGACTCAAGGCGGCTAACATAAAACATGATTAAAAACATAAGTAGAACAATTCAATAAAAACAAAACATACAAGCTAAAAGAAAGTAAAAACGATAAAACAAGAGCCCCCCAACCTCTGCTCCCTTAAAAAGCTTTTTTAAAATAAAACAATTTAGTTTTTACTAAAACAATTGCTTTTAGCCAAACCTAGTTATGATTAACTTTATAACTGCATTGAGCCATTGTTCCATATAAACATGGTCTGACTGCCAAGAACAATTTTGATAACGAACTATTGTAGGTATAATTCAACTTTTGTTACTCCTCTTCCCAGATTTTATTAAAGACCTGTTGGACCAGATCACAGGGCAACTGGTTCTCATGTGTTTGGTTTCTGCCAAGGTTTTTTAATTAACATACCGGCAAAATCTGCACACAACCATTTTACTGAAGCTCAAATATCAATTACCACCTACCCTTTGACCACTGAAATATTTTATACAGAGCACAATCCTAAACATGTCTACTCAGAAATACCGTAATTCCAATTGTGTACTTATTCCAGGAAAGTGTGGTTAGGATTACAGCCATACCCTACAATTCAGAGTAACTATGGGAGCATGTAAGAGACATTACATGCACCTCTAGTTATGACACCACCTAGTGAACAGCTATGGGAAATTCATATTGCAATCCAGAGTAAATTGTTCTTACACCAGAGCAAGGACTCCCCGTTGTTACTCTGGATTGCACCCATAGTCAAGAATCTACCTTTAGGTAAGTATCTGTATTACATCATGGTGTCATTTTTAGCAAGAACTAAGGTAATGGCCGCAAAATACAGTCTCAGGAGGGGTCGGGATATCTTTCCTGAGCGTTGTGCCCTTAATACCAAATCAAGCCAGATAGCCCAAATGCTATTGATCCACATGTTCCCACTGCAGGAACCTCTGAATCAGGACCATAATATTCAAGAAGCAAACACATGCAAAATCCTACCACAGTGCTAAACTGCCAGCCTAGATGGGGACATGGCAAGAATTTTACCCTTCTGGATTGTTGCCAGAATGCCAGATAAAATAGCATTAGAATCTTTTGGTGGGGACAATATTATGCATTGTCTTGGTGTACTATGTGTACAAAAATATCATAGCGGCTCAAAATATGCGTAAGAAACTGTTGTCTAAGTAAAGTCTGTAAAATATATGTTATCTATACGTGTTGTTTTATTTTGTTTTTAAATTTAAATTTGTCCTGTAATTAATTTTAATTACCTTTAATTATTTGTAATTTTCTTTTATTTCTCTCAACTGTTGAAATATTAGCAGTTGTCATAAACTGTAATTTGGGTCTGTGACCGTAAATAAAGAACTGAACTGTGTACAAAAATATCACATGGATATAGTATAATATAGTATAGCTGCATCAGTAGTGCAGTACATGTGCACATACAAGTATCTATGAAAAATCACAGTGCAATTGTATGTGCAAAATCTGATTGTGCGCTTTGCTGCTCCGTAAAGCTTTTCATCCAAATACAACAAGGGCCATTGGTTGGGTTGCTCAAATACAGGCAAACAGGCAAGATAGAATTTGACCCACTTCCTCTCAGTTAAAATACACAGGCAAGTTGAAAATGCAATGCATCAGATTCAGTTTGGAGCAACCCAGAGTCATAACATGCTACTAAAAGACCAAGAGATAATTTTTTCAAAGCAGGAATTATGTAGAACAGGAAGTGTAAGTGCCCCTGGGTCGACCTTCTTCCAAGACCTGATGGTATCGATCCACATAATGAAGATCATAAAATGCATAATGAGACTGGACTGGTCTGCTAGTGAGTTAGAAAAAATAACCAGAAAAGGAGGAAGCAAATAATAAGAACCAATCGCAAGGGAAATAAAAAATAATTATTGCTTTCAACCAATACAGACTTGAAGATGTCTCAAAATATGGTAGCCAAATTCTCAAATTACCTGTACTTGGGTTTCTAACATTTGTAGTAGACCATGAGCTGGTTTGCACCTACATCTTAAAATATTTGTACCCTGTTGTATCACCACTATTTTGATTCTGTAAATGATAAAGAGTGAAATAAGGACTCCTTAGCTAATACTGGAACAGGGAATGTCATATCAGTGGAAGATGGTCCTTTAGTATTCTGGTGTCAAGCTGATTATGGGTTAAAACCAGCATTTTGAGTTGCACCTATAAATAGACTGGGAACCAGTGCACCTGACAAAGCAGAGGTGGGATGTAGTCACCACATCTTATATTGGTGAACACTCATGTAGTCACTAGTTGAAGTTTCCAAATTTTCCAGGGTAATCTCATGTAAATCATGTTATAGTAATCCAAACAATTTGTAATCAGTATATGGACAACCATGACCAGGTCTCACTGACATAAGAAAAAAGGACAGATGTTTTGCCAGCCTAAATTGGACAAAGGTTCTGAGACCCAGAACTCACTTGGGTATCCAAATCTAAAGCTGCACCAGAGTGCAAAAACTCAGATTGCCATCCGAATCCCCAATTAGGCCAACAAAAATCCCAGCACAACTCTTGTGCTGGCATGGGGTTGCCACAAAGAGCCATAAGGCACTTTCACACCTCTTCTATGGGGATTATGCCAGTGTACAGACATGTGCCAGCCTCCCTACACCACCAGAGGGATGGAGAGACAGGTCTGCCTGCCTGCCTAAACTGGTTATGATTGCAAACATGCACCTTAAATGAGAGTGCAAATCATCACTCCCATCAGAACAAGCTCATAATCCATAACTTGGGTTACAGGTCTCCTGACCAACAGCACCTCTGCCTTGTTCAGAGTTAATTTCAATTTGTTTGTTCTGTGATGATCCTATGATTATATGTTTGCTCTGTGGTGATTCTATGATTATATGTTTGCTCTGTGATGATCCTATTATCCAGCGTATGGTGATTCCAGATGGCAGTCAAGGACTTTACATTCTTCCCTTTACCAAATAAAATGGAGATGTGTGCCAACTGCATATTGGAAACTGCCAATCTTCTTCTGATGACTCTCTTACTTGTAGTTGTTGATGACTTCTGATGACTCCCCCATATGTAGATATTAAAATATTATGACAGAATAGAAACACTGTGGCCACTCAGGAGTCTCCTAACATGAACTATCTGGAATATACCTTGTAGGAAGCAGCAAAGCCAGAACGGTGCTTTCAAACCTCAATTTCATAAGGCATACCAAAAGGATATCATGGTACTGGAGGAAAAAAACACCAATTTAGATACCGAGCAGACTCAAGAGGCATATTCTTCATCATCTTTGTCAGGAATTCCTAGAGTTGGGTCACCATTATCCAAGAACCCCATCTAAAAGCTGAAGACTGCATTGTGAAGGGAAACATCGAAAGAAATGGAAGTTCTAAGAGATTTTATTATCAGATGGTTGTAAAAACCACACTGAAAAAATGTAAACTTCTTTGAGTGTATGAGAAAGGTGGGCATATAGATACTTTAATAAATATTACAAGAGTTTCAAGGGAGGGTTTTTTTCAGAAGACAGTTGAAAAATGCCATCTTAAAGCAGAATGAAACCATATCCTCCCTAAGAGATGCATTTATCACCCTTCTTGCCCATTCAGCCAATTGCCCAGGGACAGATCTCATCAGCATCGATAGGCAAGGGTCAGATGGGTGCTTGGTTTGTTTCACTTTACCAAGAATGCTTCCAGACTTTGTGAAACATGAAAATAATCCATAATATAGTCCAGTGTTGCAGCTTTCTTTTTATTGGAGCATTGTAGAGTTTATATCACTGCCACTATAAAGGTTGAAAAATGGATGATGAATTATGGCTCATGAAAGATCCAACTGAAGACTTTTTTCAGACATCCAAACAAAGAGAGGAAATGCAAGTGATTCAGGGTATCAACCACATGGAGGTCACTGCCAAGTGACTTGGCACAAACACACTGAAAGGTGCCATTTAGCATGCAAGTATAATAGATAGAAAAGGATTGGACCATTCAAATCCAACCTCAGCCAAGAAGCTTTCTGGGTGACAGTCTTCTGGGTGACAGTCCCTTTCAGCCTCACCTACCTTACAGGATTATTGTGAGGACAAAAGGATAAAAGATTAGTAAATCTTTACGGTCAAAGCATGTGGCATGGGAAAGGGTATGTTTCTGTATCAGAAAGGTATGTTTATAGTCAAAACATTTGAATGAATGAATGAACAATGAATGAATGAACGAACAAATTCTTACAAACAAAATAATATACTTCCGTACAGAAAAGCATGATACATGTTGAATAATTATAAAATACATTTTCAATTTCATTTGAAGGACAGCTTCAAATTGTGGCCATCTCCTAAGAAGGGAGAACTCCTTAGAAAAGACCCTGATGTTAGGAAAAATTGAAGGCAAAAGATGATGGACACAACAACTGAGCAACCAACACATTTTCAATAGCACTAAGTGGCACTTGCCATTAGCATGGCTCCCCATCTGACATCACTTTCTCCATACTGCTACACTCGCTAGAATTTTCTGCACAGGAGGTTTTAGAACGTCTGCACCGTTTTTCTTTTCCTCCTCTTCTTTTGAGTATACAAAGCGGCAGTCCCTCATGACAGCATAAGGCAGTGCATACTAGAAAAGTGCATTGATTACAATAAATAAAGGCCTTGTACAGTCATGGTCATCAGAGATTCCTGGAAATGATCTGTGCTTTTAAATCCATTAAGATATTGGGAAAAAAATGATTGAAAAATCTTATCGGGAACAAAATGCTATTAACAGAGTGCTAAGCTAGAAGTCCATTTAAAGGACTTGCCAACACTGTAGATCAAGATGTACAGAGAGGTGCGATTTTTCAGTGATAACAAAATAAAAGCACATTAACTGCTCTCTGAAGTAATTGACTGGGTAATGATTGTGCCTGCATCTACTGACACTATACCACGTACAGCCAAAACCAGAGTAACTATTACTTGCACGCAAGAGCCTTTGGGTTGCCCTATCTATCACTAGCATTGGAAGAAAGCATTGGAAGCAACATTCATAAACTAAAAAAGACTGGGTTCCATTTTCAACGTTTTTTTCTTTTGGTCAGTGCTTAACCTATCTAATAAGCGGGAGATGCCTGTACAAATCTATCAGTTTACATGGAATAGTTGGGAGGGTTAAGACAGAGAAAACATTTTAGCCAGCGTGTCTGTGGAACTCCCTGCCACAGGATGTGGTGATGGCATGTAGCCTCAAAGCTAGAAGGGATTGGACAAATTCCTAGAAGGACCATCAGAGGTTACCAGCCATGAGGGTTTTGTGTTTGTATTTTTGCATGCGTGTAGATGTAGGCAACCTAAACATGCCAGATGTGAGGGGACACCTGGATGCAGATGTTTCGTGTGCTCCCAGAGGCATCTGATGGGCTGCTGTGTGATACAGGAAGCTGGACTAGATGGGCTTTTGGCGGGATCTAGTGGAGGCTCTTCCTATGTTCTTCTTATTTTTTTGTTTATGTATTCTCTTAATAATAATATAAAAAGATGTAGGCAACCACAGAATGTCAGACACTGGGAAGGACACCAGGATGCTGATCTCTTGTTGTTTTAGTGCCCCCAAGGGATCTGGTGGGCCACTGTGAGATACGGGAAGCTGGACCAGATGGGCCTTTGGCCTGATGCAGCAGATGCTCCTCCTATGTTTGTTTCAATTCTTTCTGCTTGTCTGTACAGTACTGTAAACAAAGATGTTGTAATCTTTTATTTCACTGATCTGTTGATCATGGAAGGATGATAAGAACACATGGCCTGTAATGCAAAAAATTCACGATGCGAGCTCTCCACTCCTCTCCACTTTTGTTTTCCATACCCTTTTTGACCTTACAGCCTGCAACTCAAGGCACAGAACCAGAAAAGATAAAAACAATGTAACTGCTGGAAAAGACAAGGGGCCTCAGCAGCCTCTGATAAAATTCCTGCCAGAGGCTCTCCCTAGCAGAGGGGGTTGTCCTTATGGAGCTCAGCCTTGGCACTGGCAAAGGAATACAGGCTGTCATCCTATCTATACTGGACAGTGATTCTAATGGGACTTACTTCCAAGTAGAAACACAGAGAACTGCACTTTTAGGCTGCAATCCCATCCATTCCGCCTGAGAGTAAGCCTCATTGGCTATACGGGGCCTTACTTTTCAGTTGACACACAGGACTGCACCTTTAGGCTGTGATCCCAATCCACCCTGACATGGGAGTAAGCCCCATTGACTCTAATGGGACTTTCTTCTGAGTAGACACACAGAGGACTGCACTTTTGGGCTGTGATCCCATCCACCCTGACATGGGAGTAAGCTCCATTGACTCTAATGGGACTTACTTCTGAGTAGACACACAGAGGACTGCACTTTTGGGCTGTGATCCCATCCACCCTGACATGGGAGTAAGCCCCATTGACTCTAATGGGACTTACTTCTGAGTAGACACACAGAGGACTGCACTTTTGGGCTGTGATCCCATCCACCCTGACATGGGAGTAAGCCCCATTGACTCTAATGGGACTTACTTCTGAGTAGACACACAGAGGACTGCACTTTTGGGCTGTGATCCCATCCACCCTGACATGGGAGTAAGCCCCATTGACTCTAATGGGACTTTCTTCTGAGTAGACACACAGAGGACTGCACTTTTGGGCTGTGATCCCATCCACCCTGACATGGGAGTAAGCCCCATTGACTCTGATGGGACTTTCTTCTGAGTAGACACACAGAGGACTTTTGGGCTGTGACACAGAGACACACAGAGACACACAGCACTTTTGGGCTGTGATCCCATCCATCCTGCCTGGGAGTAGGCCTCATTGGCTACAATGGGACTTACTTTCAAGTAGACACTCAGAGGATTGGGATCCCATCCTGTGCCTGGCCTAAGAACCAGAGATACCAACTTTAGCAGACTCCTACCTCCCCCTCCCAGTTCTTGTGCCTTTGACGTCACAGCTGCGAGGAGGAGGAGTCAGAACGCTCAACTCTGCGCATGCGCCGTCCTGCTACTTAGGCCCAGGTCATGAATGAGATTCGAAAAGAAGGCGTGGCTACGCGGAGCTGTGGGCGTGGCCTGGGAACCCCCCCTCTGCGCATGCGCATTCCTAATTAGGCCCAGACCGTGAATGGGAGCCGACAAAGAGGCGTGGCCTAGCCTTAGTGGTGGGCGTGGTTTGTGGCTTCGCGGGGGCACTACCTGAGGGGATGGACTCCTGTTATCTTCCCCTCAGACGTCACGAGGGTGGCCCCGCCCTTTCTCCGCCGGGTCGGCTGGGCGGGGGCGACGGCTCGCGCTGCTGAGGGGCGACCGTTTGTGATCGTTGGTGACGGTTGGAAGGGGCCCGGCTCGTGCTCGTCACCGCCTGAGCGCGCGCCAGCAGCATGCCATGGGGAACAGCTGGGCGGCGCAGTGGTGCTGCTGGCTCTTCCCGAGAAGGCGTGGGGGACGGAGCCAGCGGGCAGGAGGAGGCGGGTAAGCGCCGGGCAGGGAGTGGTACAGCCTGGGCAGGCCAAGCTCGGTGGCACAGCTAGGGGGGTGGGAGCAGGCCAGGCGGGGGGGGGGGGCTGGGCCAGGCTGGGGGGCCGTGCAGGGTGACCCTTCCCTTCGGAGCCTACGGCTCCGTTTGGCTCCCCCCGCCTGGAAAGGCTCCGAAGGGGAGGGCCCCCCTGCACGCCCCCCCAGCCCCCCTCCTGCTACGCCACTGGCCTTGAAGGCTGACAGGCCCCTAAGTGTCCCCCCACTGGCTGGAAGCCAGGCTGACCCCAGGACTGAGGCAGTGACTGACCCCCCCCCCCCCAACAAGCACTTAGCTTGACCAGTGTCAGCACAGTGCCATGCTCAGAAAGGTTCATGTGAACTCTGTGCTCTATGCAGGTCTAGCCTATATAGGTGTGTTTCATTTCTCTACCCTATATAGGTGTACCCTTATACAGATGTGCTGTACCCTCAGCCCTATATAGGTGAACCCTATATGATGTACAAGTCAACCCTGTATAGGTGTACCTTATACAGATGTGCTGTACAGGTCAACCCTATAGAGGTGTACCCTATATAGATCATCTGTACAGGTGTACACTATACAGATGTGCTATGCAGGTCAGTCCTATACAGGAGTGATATACAGGTCAACTGTATACAGGTGTATCCTATACAGATGCACTGTAAAGGTGTACCCTGTGCAGGTGTATGATACAGGTCAATCAGCTATACAGGTATACTCTATACAAGTCAACCCTATATAGGTGTACTGTCTAAAGATATGCTATCTAGGAGTACCCTGTTGACATCTATCTTTTCAGGTCTACCCTGTACCACTGTGCTGTACAGGTCTACCCTATACAGGTGTGTTATATAGGTGTATGCTACAAAGATGCTGCTTAATGACAGAGATGTGTTCTGGTTACGTCATTGTGAACATTTATCCCCATCTGGTGTTGTGTAAACAGGCATTCCCAGTACCAGGCACTCTCTGGTTGACCAAGCTACTGGAGTAACCACGTAACCCAGTACAATTTTTAGAGGTTCTAGGTTGGTGGTGTGTTGTCAGTTCCAATCCAATTTTATCTAGTTCTGAGAATGGACTGCTAGTTTCCTCTAATATTAAACCAGAATAAGGTAAAACTTTTTCTGTGGACACATCAGCTTAATAATTCCTTCTTCATTTTAAGCGTGAACAAATATGCATCAATTTAAACATACAACAAAACATATTTTATCTGCAAGATATTTTGATTTTTAAAAAATCAGGCATCCACAATTCAGCTCTCCAGTCTTTTGGCAAACAGGATGAGTTGTGCTGGCCTAGCTTAGGATTGCACCCTAAGAGCACAATCCTAACCATGTCTACTCAAAAGAAAGCCCCATTGTATTCAATGGATCTTACTCCCAGGAAAGTGTCTTTAGGATTGTAGCCTATGTCTAATTTTCACTGTCAACTTCGAAAAAGAAAAATCCAGAAGTTCTTTTGAATAACAGGAGTGGTTCCCAGTGTTCCATATTCTTCATATTGCATTCCAGATGAGAAATAGCCTTTATCCTGTCTCAAACCCACTGTCCATACATAAGTTTTTGGGAAATTATAAGGTGTTGGTGGAAACCACTAATGATGGCAGTTTAATAAACCATGCCACATTGTAAACCCCTGAAAAGTAAGTACGAGTAATAAATAATAATTTAAATAAAGGAGATTAATGATCCTGAAAACAAAACTATTTGTTTTCAATTTACAAAAGTTACTCTGATAAATATAATTGAATTTTTATAAAAGTGGTTGTAAGCTGTAGCATGTTCTGTTTAAATTGTTTGTTGCAAAACATCCATTGTCTGTCTGCTTTAGCCATAATGAGAAAGTGGGTCAGGTTAAGTTTCAGTGTCTTCACTTGTCAGCTTTCACTTTATTCCTGGGGGATCACAACATGATTCTTTTAAGATGATTCTTTTAAGCCTCTAGGAATAAATATAATTCTATCTCTAGCATTGTTTCTGTTTTATCAGGAGAAAGCCAGCACACTCCTATCATTTGCGTTGTGCAAAACAATACATATACTGTGCCTAAGTATTTAAAAATGTATTTTAATTTAATTTTAGTATCCCAAACATTATTTTATAGTTGTTTTACTGTTGCTGTTGAGGGTTACATGTAGAGTACTGGTTAATGTCCAATAGAGTTTTGATGTATGCTGTGATCTGCAAACAACATCAATCTTCAGCAGAATCAAAAGCAATCAGTGAATGCATCATTTGTCTCTTGAAAGAATTCCACAGACTTTGTCTCTTGAGAATGTGCAGATTAAAAAGTTTTCAGTTAAGTTTATTTTAAAGAACATCAAATAAACTTGCAGGTCCATGAAATAATTTCAAAACTTGGACACTTCAAAACATTTTGAGCACTCTTCATTGAGGAAAAAGAAAGTCAGACAACCTTTTACACCATCATGCAAACTACTTTTCCCCATGTTATCCAGATATATCCCGACATATAGCTTGAAATATGTTGGGACCTTCAAGTTTTAAAAAAAATCATTTTCTGTATCTGGGAATACTGTATACAAGTGTAACATATCTGTGAACCTGCTGGTGATAAATAGTGCACAAACACCTTGAGTGTGTGGAGAGAACACCAGCAGCATGACTAGACATTCTGCAATAAGCCTATATTCCTCCTCTTACTCAGTGCTGCTCAATGTATTAAATTTGTATGCAGCAGCTTTTTAAAAATCACTATTAGTCACATCATTTTTGCCCTGTGTAACAGATATTCTTCATATTTAAATACTTTTTACAAGCAGCAAGAATCAGTCTTTTCTAGTATTGATGTATATTAATTTCTGGATAGGTTTAGAGGTTACATAAACTATTTTGTATGAGTAAATGTGATAATAATCCTCCACTTGCAAATCTCTGCTCTGCTGCCAGAATGAGGGAGCAAGTTTTTCCCATCATAATAGGACATATATAGTCTTATAGCTCAGCAAAGATGGGAAAGATGGCTCATCCCCTGTTCTGGTCATGGAAGATGAGCATTTAATGGGCTGCACTTGCAATGCTGTAACTCATCAGGGAATAACAGATGCAAGAAAGCATGGGAGGAAAGGAATTCACCCTCAACTCCTATGGGCATCCAGTAGTCTGCTGCTAGAGAAATAGAATGCTGGAATAGATGGCTCCAAGGCCTGATTCAGCAGGGCACTTCATACATTCTTATAGTTTTTGTGCTAATAAATTATAGGAAGATGAGCAACATGTAAAATGCAGAAACGTGGCTTTTTTGTATTTGCCATGAAAGCTTCCCTATAAATGAAAAATTAGAAAAAGTTTTACCCTGCTGCAGCTGCATGAATTTTCCTGATTCTTCTTTGTCCCTAACCCTAATTTCAAGTGCACTGTGATTCTCCTGGATGGTAATACTGTACTTACCTGATTTCAAGCTTTCCTATGTTGCCTATGTGAAATAGAAAAGGCTAGTCTTTTGATATAGGGACTCCTGTAATGTTAATAGTTTTGTGAGAGAAATTGTTGTCATAAGCAAGTTCCCATGGCAATGTGGTAAGATTCTGAAAAGTAGCACTTCCCCAATTTCCCTCTTCAAAGCTGTAAGACAAGAATCTCAATACTGAAAAAACTCTAATGGAAAAATTATTCAAGCTTTAAAATTATATCATTCTGTTATTGAGTAATATTTTGTTTATTTTCTAGGTCAAAATACTTCAGGACATGTTCAACAGGAGAGCATTTCACAATAGAGGTGAGTTAAAGCTTCACATTTTAAAACATATAATTTCTTAGTTTTTGGAACTAATAGAAAAAAATATTAGTCTCAGATTTGCAGTCTAGAACAGTTGAAAAAAAGAAATATTAAAAATGTTGTTGGCAACACTTGCTATCAAAAATTTGTTGCTTTTGTGATAATAGCAGCTTGTGAAACACCTAGTTTATCTAACGTATTCATAGCTATTTAATTAAAACAAATATTAGTTGGTACATTGTGCTTAGGCCAAAATTCTAAACATTGGAATGGATACTGAACATAATGAAACTTGCTTCTGTGTAAGTAATCCTTCTGCATAATAAATGCTTGTTTCTTTGGCACTGTCATTCTTTGTTTAATTGGAATATTATTGTATCTATTTGCAGTTTGAGAATCTAGTAGAAAGTGATGAGGTAAGTAGCTTCCTGATTATTAAGATCATTTAAAAAGATTGTTTCAGGATGTTGACTGATAGTTGTGTTCTGTGACTGTTTAGGTGCTGCAAGAAAGAAGACAGACACAGTGGAGTTGATTAACTATTTACTGTATGGGTCATACACATGAATTAAGTCCTTCAGTCTGATTCTCCTCCAGAGCTAATCAATTATACAGAGCTAATCAGTTTGTTTCTGCTCTGATCAATAGCTGATCTCCAACTGCCGTTTCCAATAGACAAACAGTTCTCCAACTATCACATCCAACTGGCAGATATTCAAATCTTGAACATTCTAACCATCTCAGCTCACCTGTGACCAACTGTTAGATTGAGAATTCTAACATACTCCTCCTTGGTTCAGATGAGCTGCAGTTACATATTGCATTCCACATTTACAGTATCCCATTCACTTCCACTTATACATGCAGTATACAGTAGAATATTACTACTTATACTCTCAGTCCAAGCATAGCATAATTTTCCACATGTTTAACAGTACCTTGCACTTTGGTTGAAGCATCAGCAATGTTCTGGTTTGACAAACAGTATTCTAGCATTGAAATACATTGCTTAACATTCTGGAAGCGAATGTCTATATGCTTAGACCTACCATGTACACCTGGGGATTCAGCCATCTGCATGGCAAACTGTCCTCTCTTACAATGAGGTAAAGGTAAGGAATTTACAACAGGTACACCAAGATCCAATAGCTACTGTTTGTACCAGATCATCTCTGTTTACATCAGGTTGAGTGCAGAAAATTCTGATTCACAAGTAGACAGTGCTATGTGTCTCTTGTTTCACTGACTTCAAACCTATCAGAGAATTTTGAAGGAAGACAGTTATGCCTGAAGTGGATTGGTATGTTTCAGGGTCTGACGCAAAACTGGTGTCTACATAACCACTCAGTTCTAGCTTGTCACCTGGTACTAGATATAAGGACATATCAATAGTCTGTTTGAGATACCCTAACACAAATTTGGCTGATCAACATCAACAAATGCATCAATTCAACATCATACAAACAAAATGATGCAACAAAACAAAGAATTATACATTTCTAATACCCTTTTCCTTTTGTAAAGATGCAGGGATCTGCCACACATCCACTTAAACCCAATTGCTTTTTCACCAGGAGGTAGGTCAGCCTCCTCATACACATTCTTATCATACATTGATTGCACTTCAGATGCTATTGCCTCTTTCCTGGCTGCTTGCTCTTCCATAGGCATATCACTTATGGAGTCAAATGACTGAGGTTCAATGGAAAATTGACGGTCTGTTCCCGGTATGAACCTGTCTGTGTCAGAGAGAGAGTTATATAGTCACTGTGGTGACTATTTGAATCTTCCATGAGCTGTGATTGCCAAGTGATCACACAGTGGAGTGAACTATTTACAATATTTACAGTACAGATTTGTCAAGTCAGTCCGGATCATACACTTTAATTCATCCTTCAGTCTCAATTCAGCAGTGCACCTCTGCTCTCTTCAGTAGCTAAGCCCCAACTGCTTAACCAGTTGTCACCAACTGTCATTTGCTAACTATGGTCATTTGGTGTGGTCATATGGCCATCAGTTGGCAGGAGATTTATACCTGCTGGGGCCTGTTGTATCTGTTAGAAAAGTTAGAAGTGTATTCACAAACAAACCGCCCCATGACATCCATCTACTGCATCGTCGTTTGGGGCATCCATGTTTTCAAGCTTTGAAGAAAACTGGAGCAATCTGAGAGAATTAAATGAAAGCCTTGTTCTCTGTATATGGACTGTGAAGCCTGTAAGGAGATTTTGATCACAATCCTACTCATGTCTACTTAAAAGTAAGCCCCATTGTGTTCAATGGGTTTTACTCCCAGGAAAGTGTCTAGGATTGCAGCCTAAGTCAAAAGCCACTCTCCCTAGAAAGCCTGGCAAATGTCATACTGATGCAATATTAGATCTGGTTTTTATGGATCTAGTTGGCCCATTCGCTGCCAGTTTAGGAGGAGCATATTTTGTGCTTTCAATAGAAGATCATTATTTGTGTTATGGATTTTGTTATTTGCTGAAAACAAAGGCTGATACATACCAAGCAGTTGAGAACTGGTTCAAATTTGTGTAAAGAAAGCATGGAAGACAGCCAAAGTGTATTGTGACAGATCAAGGCCATGAGTTTGTAAATAAAAGGTTTGAAGAGGGTGTTGAGCAACAAAAGGGTGTTGAGCATCACAAGATGGCATAATGCCCATTGTGAAAGGGCATGTCCTCAGCATAATGCCCATTGTGAAAGGCATGGGCAGACTCTTCAAACCGTGGCTTTTTGCATGCTAAGGGACAGTGGACTTCCGAAGCCTTATTGGGGAGAAGTGTTCATGTGTGCCTCACACAACTTGAACCAGATTTGGAGTTCTGAGACTGGACAGATACCTTCAAAACCGTGGCATGGAAGAACCCCATCTCTGGATTATCTGCATGTCTTTGGAGTACCTGCATATGTCTACATTCCTAAGGATTGGAGAAGAAAAAGGCAACATAAAGCCAGAAAAATATATTTTCTGGGATATCAATCCAATCATGGCTTATCATTTTGGGTATTTGCATTCAAGAGAAATCACTACAAGTGCAAGTTCAAGTTCTTGGAGAACACTACAGACTGGGATCATTTAGGATCTTGCTATCCTTCCCAGCTACAGTCCAGCCTGGAATGCACCATCATCTGTCAAGGAGGAGCAGAAGGAGCCTGGAATGGATCATTCTTCAGGAGGAGCAGCTGCCTGATGACTTAGGAGTAGAAAACAGACTGAGACTGAGTCAAACTCTGAAACAACAGTTTCTGAGCTATAGCCTGTACAAATGATGTCTCCAAAACAGCAAAGTGTTGAGAATGAAATTTTGAAAATGCCTCATTGTTCCACAAGAGTAAGGAAGGAACCAAACTGTTAGGTTTCTGAACCTAAATATTGGTTACAGATGAGTTGTGGGCTGAATAGAACTCTGAGGAGTTAACTGGCAGTTGGCAGTTAAGAGTTCCATTCAGCAGTGGCTGTGGTCGTTTGGCAGTTAGTGACAGTTGTGGCAGTTGGTTAAGCAGTTGGGGGCTTAGCTGCTGAAGAGGCCGGAATCAATACCATTGAGTACTACATTCCCTGTAAAGGAGAACTTCCACTTTTCAGTTTAACAGGTGAAAAGGGGCGCAGTGCATTTTCTCCCTATATTTTACATTGAAGAATTGATGACTCATCATTTCACTCAAGTGAACACTAGTCCCGGGACTTAGAAGTGTGAAATGTTGATGAGGCAGAATGTTGATGAGTCATCAGTTCTTCAATGTAAATGCGCCCTTTTCACCTGTTAAGCTTTTCATCTGTTAAACTGAAAAGTGGAAGTTCTCCTTTACAGGGAATGTAGTACTCAATGGTATTGAACAACAGTAAAAAAATCAAAATTTTTAGGATTGGCATTTTTGAGGAAAAATGTTTTATTTTTAAAAAAAAATTCAGAAGGCTGCAGCAAGAAAAGTTGAACATATATTTCAAAATGGAGTACATCATTTTAAACAGAAAAATATTATCTTTCAAATAAAAGAACCACAACAAAATATCTTGCATCATTCCAGAGATAGAACACGTCAAAATTTTTGTCAAAAATCGCAAGTGAGAAATGGTGCCGGGGCACCATCTTTGGCGGCCTGTATCTCAGGCCAGGAATTTTTTTGGGCAAAACAAAAATATACAGGTATCTTACTTTTTCCTGAATTTTAACATATGTTAAATTCAAAAACTTCTGAGACTATGAGCACAATCCTAACCGTGTCTACTCAAAAGTAAGTCCCATTGTGTTCAATGGGTTTTACTCACAGGAAAGTGTCTTTAGGATTGCCGCCTAAGAAGGTAACCCCCTGCCTGAATTGATATGGATTGCACCAGATAGTAATTGGTTTTTTCAATACATCTCCTTGCTTTTTGTTTTGAACACTGATAAATGACGTAATCAGCACTGCTGAAACATTTTTCTTTTTTTGTAATTAAACAGGGTGAAAGTCCAGGAAGCAGCCAAAGGTATGATGTCTTTATTATGTATTTCCTTTCCCCAAACACTTGGTTACATTATTTTATTTTATTTTTTGCTTTTACAGGCTGTTTCTGAGATACCAGGATGTAAATTAGATTGCCTGTAGGCCTTACATAAACCCATACTTTTGCTCATACTTTTACTCAGTTTAATAAGTTGCTTGTATTTGACTTAAAACAATATAGATTAGTAAAGCATAATTTAATCTGAATTATAAATCACCTTGGACATTTTCTCTGGCATAGGAAAGATGGCACAAAAATCATCTATGGCTTCAATTCTAAAGACACTTTCTTGGGAGTAAGACCCATTGAAAACAGTGGAGCTTTTTTTTGAGTAGACATGGTTAGGACTGTGCTCTTAGAATATTACCATCATGTTGCATATCATTGGAGAGGTAATTTAAGTCAGAATGTAGTGAAACAAACCGCTGGAATATCTATATTGTATGAAAAGTTATGGCCAATTAATCAGGAAATAAAAACGCAACTGCCTTCTGGAACAAAATGTGGATTTTTAAATAAAATCCTCAAAACGTAAATTCTCCTTTCTGACTATGAACACAATCCTATCCATGTCTCCTTAACAGTAAACACCACTGCGTTCAACGGGTCTTGCTTCCAGGAAAGTGTCTTTAGGATTGTAGCCTAAGAAACCGACTATTGACTGTGAGATGGAGATGATGATGATGATGATAGACTATGAGAGTCAGTTAGATAAAATTACAATACAGCATGGAACTATAATATGAGTCAGCTCCCATTTCCACTTGTCATCTTTGGTAAACATCTGCAGTCTGCCATGTCTTATCTGTAATCACTGGCTACAGGATACATTTCAAAATTCATATTCCTCATTGGGGTTCTTTGAAACCCAGTAAAATTCTCCCTCTCTCCCCCTTGAGGAGATTAGAATTCCCCCTCTCTCCCCTCTTTTTCTTCTTGAAACTTTGGTTTTTTTCCTGTACATTTGATTCTTTACCTTCAACTTTGGGTTTTTTTCAACATCTTCATTTACTCTCTCTCCATCCATTCACTGCTGCATTTACAGGTAGCTTGTTCATTGATGGGAATATCCAGATGATCTTCAGGAAATGATTCTCATGTACCTCAACCCTTCCCAAGCATCTATTCAATCTTTTTTCCTCAAAGCAACACAGAGGGAAACTGCCAAAAGCAACGGTCTTTCCTCCCACCGCTTTTTCCAACTCCCACTTAACTGCTCTTTCCCATCATTCCAACAGCCTTTCCTCCATACAGAGTTCTTTCCTGAAAAGTCTCCAGCTTATCGCCCTGAAATGTCTCCTTTCCTGCTCCATGAGTGCCCAACATCAATGTTGTTCCTTATTTTCTCCTGATGCCAAAGTGGACACTGTAGAATAAACCCAGTTCCTACATCCTGAAATACACTCAACAATGTCTTATTGAGATCTGTTTTCAACTTTGTGTATTAACTAATAGCTCAATGCTATACTGATGCAATTCCAGCCGTGCAACAACAGTAGTGAAACATCAGTGCGAGATCCTCTATATCCAAAGCCATACCCACCACAAAGAGAGGTGAGGAACACCAGAGCTCAGGCAACACCAAGCTGGTGTAGATGTCCTTGGAACACTGCCAGAATCCATGGAAGGGCAGAGACAGCCCAGCATACATGCTGTGACTGCCTGACATCAGCAAGAGATTATCTTTCAATGGGCTATCAAGACAGCAAAGTGAGAGGTGTTAAAAGGTGGTCAGATCCTTATTGCCAAGAGTTTAATATTAACTTTTCTGATCTATAAAAATATCCTGCCATTTAGTAGTACTATATTCTTCTACTTTAGATAAAGTTATGATTTCCCACTCAAAGCAACCACATTTGAAGCTGTGCAGTATCTGGAGAGAAAGTTAACTCAGTCCCCACTTTTCATGGAGCAGCTGATTGGTGGTCTTTTTTAGTCTTTTGAAAGAATTCCACTTGTAGCACTTGTACATGCAGATAACCGGTTTGCTCACACTTCCTGTCTGCCTAGATACAGTACTTAATAGGAATCTTGTTTCCATGTATACAGTGCCTAGTACCAGAAAAACATTGTGCCTAAGGTTTTTTTTCCCCTTTTTTCAGACCTTTGACTGAAGAAGAAATTGCTGATCTAAGAGCAAGGCATTATACTTCCATTGTTGAAAAACAAAGGACATTAGATAATAAACTGCAGTCAGAGGTAAGTGGTATGAGGTTTGTGTTGTATACAAATAATGATATTAATACAAATAATGATCTTAATAATTGGGTAACTAAGATGGAAGCATTGAATGAAGTGGACAGTATGGATTAATTGCAGCAACAGAGTTGAACATAAAGGGTATGAAGCAGAAAAGGGTAGGCTACAGTATGGCAATTAAGAACATTAATGAACCACTCACAGTGAAAACTGAAGTGAGTGAAAGCTATGGAATAAGGGCAATAATTTGTGGGAGCTTTGGATATTACCAAAAAAGCACCAGCAGACACTTCATGTTTCTAACATCTATCTATCTACAGTATTTATATACCGCTTTTCAACTAACAAGTTCACAAAGTGGTTTACAAAGAAAATGGAAAAATAATAATAGCTAATTAAAAGCTAATGGTCCCTGTCCCAAAAGGGCTCACAATCTAAAATGCAAAAAAGAACACCAGCAGAAGCCACTTGAACAGACACTGCTGGGGTGTGTAGGGCCAGTTACTCTCCCCCTGCTAAATAAAAGATGAACACCCATTTGAAAGAGTGCCTCTTGCTCGATAAGCAGGGGTAACTAACATAGTGATCCCCAATTTTATTTTGGGGCACCATCCCCTTAAGGAGGGTAGCTATTGACCAGGGACTTGCAGTGCTATTAGAAAAGCATGTCTGGGTTTTATTGCAGCCACCACTGTCAGACCCAGGGTGCAATCCTTACGTAGGCTGGCACAACTTATCAGTCTTCCTGTTTCTGTGGTGATGTAGGGAGGCAAACGCTTGTCTGTGCACTGACATAACATTACTCCAGCAGTGGTGCTGAAGTACCTTATGGCACTTTTCTAACTCTCCCAGGACGGCATGGGTCTTGTGCTAGGGCTTAGGCTGGCCTATCTGGGAGTTAGGATTGCAGCCACAGTAAAGAAGAAATTTTTGCTTTCTTGTATTTGGTGGTGGTGAAACCTGGAAGCACCGTTATAATGGTACTACAGGTTCCTGGTTGGGTTATTACCATTCTTAAAGGGATAGTGTTTGAAAAGAAGATTGAGAGAGCCTGCATTGGAGAGTTGTAACTTCCAGGGTGGGAAACATTGATCTAATATAATGTTTTAAGTGGTAACGCTTACTTGTCTGGCAGAAAAAGTATGAAATAAGGATGTGAAAGTCATGTGCATATCCCAAAATGGCTGTTCTTTTAATTTCCAAAGCCAAGATCTGGGAAAGGAATCCTATGTGCAATCCTGCCTTAATAATAGGGTCACAAGGAAAAGTGTTGCGTTCTATAACGAGTATTGCTTCATATCCTTCACATCCTTCATATGTTGCTTCACATACACAAAATATGTGTACCATATTTTGGTACACATGCCGTGCGGATTTGATCATGGAGTCCTCATCCCTGATACAGTACCACCATTTTTACATCTGTCTGTGAAGCAGTTCTCAGAATACTTGAGTGCATACTTGTCAGGTGTCTACCTGTTAGCAATTATATGGAAAATAGTACAGATCTTTGCTAATTTTCATACTGAATGTGTGGAGTTGCCATACTGAATGTGTGGAGTTGCCATTTGACAACAGAATGGCAGATTTGAAAAGCTTAAATCAATATCAGTATCTTTTATCGAGTAAATGTATTCAGGCAACATGACTCTGGCTGCAATCCTGAAGTGCACTTGGGCTCACCTTTGTCTAGGCTGGCCCTATTGCAAGATAGGCCAGTCCAGTTATACCAGAAAGGCTTGGGCTGGCATTAAGTCAACTTAGGCTGGCCCAAGACAGATAGACCTGGGCCAACCTAGCTGTGCCAGCCTAGCTGTGCCAGCCAGCAGTTGGGAGCATGTTGAGGGCATGTCCAGCATGGCCTAGAACAGTGCAGTTAGGCTGTATCCAGAGCCTGTTTTAAGGGCAGACATGCCACCTAAGGAGCAGGAATAAATCTGAGCACTCATGGGAGTCCATGATAAGACAGAGCTAAATTGGAAGTGATGGCAACAAATTCTGAATCCTAGGCCAGCCCCTGCCTCTCACCCTCAGGATACAGCCCAATTATAACAGCCCAGTGAGCATGTTGTCCTTGTGCTGCTGCCTCTTCAGCAGCAATTAGGCCAGCCATAGACCTTCTAGGCCAGTGGATTTGGCCTGTCAGCTCAGGATATGGCTACTTAGGCCAACTTAGCTGGGCCATTTTTCTGGCCTAAAGTTTTAATAAACATTTTCAGTTTTCTCCCTAGCTTTACAAGCATTAATGCTGAAGTTGTTTCACAAGCATTTCCTGCATCTTGAACAAAATTGCATGTTGGAGATCTTTTTATGATAAGTGACTAAGGGTGCAATTTTAACCAACTTTCCAGCACTGGCAAAAGGACAATGCAACACCAAGGTGAGGGAATAAACATTGTCTTACGTTGAGGAGGCCTCTGTGACTGTCCCCCAACTACAGGATGCAGCACATGCCGTGCTGGCACAGCTATGCCAGTGCTCAAAAGCTGGTTAGGATTGTGCCCATGCATTTATAACATTGAACTTGAATACTTCACACAGTGTAATTCAAATCCAACCTATTCATATTAAAACATTAGTACGCAACATTTCCTATTTTTAAAATCTTGTTATATTTTATTTTGTATTTATTATGTATAACATTTTCTTTAAAGAGTGAATTTATTTTCATAGGAGAGATAGCTAGGTTCTCTTTTGTTAACCCTTATTATTTTGTTTATATACAGTTAGCCATACAAGAGGAGAAGTTAAGAATAGAAGAGGAGACATTATATGCTGCACAGCGTGAAGCAGCCAGGGCAGCAAAGCAGAAAAAGCTTTTGGAGGTGAGGGGAAAAGACCCCAAAATAAATACATATATATATATCTCAGAGCCTCTATTATGTGTCTTGATCTTAGTGCCACATGCTTTCTTAACATCAAAAACTTGGTTTGTAGTAATTTTATTCTTAGAGTTTCTCAAATTGAATATAGATTATTTTATAGAAGATATTTGTATGTATATTAAAAGTGGTATTATTGATGAACTTGGGTTTATTCCAGAATGTTTGGCCAGTTGCCTATTGAGATATCAGTTGTGCTGTTATGGAGATAATTAATTGCACACTTGTCTATCTTGGAGAATAGTGTAGAATTTATAACTTAGTTCTGTTGATGGTCTTACCATCTACAGAAGTAAAAGTGGAAATTGAATATGTTATGAATAGTACTGTCTACTTTAATATAGAATTGAAGAAATTCAGAGCACAATCAACCCCTCCCCCCACCCCCCAGCCAGTGCAAGTCCCTTGAGTGGCATAGGAGTGTAACAAAAGGCACTGTTGCATACAGTTGGGGGATTTCCTACACCGGGAATGTTGAAAGGGGTGAGATGTTCTGGCTGTTCCTGGCTAGCATAGAGGTATGGGAGGTGAGGAGAGAGCAGAAGGTCTGGTCTAGAGCAGGGGTCTCTAAATCTTTTGGCAGGAAAGCCACATCTTTCTAATACTATGTTGGGGGCCAGAAGAAAAAAAGAATTTATTTACATTTCAAATTTGGATAAATTTACATAAACGAATATATTAGTGATGGAACTGGTGAATGAATTCAAACTGGTTCATAAACATTTTCCAACACACAAAGAGGGTGATCTTCAAACTAATCCATAAGCACTTTCATGCACAGAGAAAGGAAATGTTGGCAGCCTTCCCAGCCCTCAGAATACCCTCCCATGGTCTGGAGAGGAGAGCTTCCCTTGCTTCTGGAGGATTACAGGGCTTACCCAAATGCCAGATGGAGGGCACTTGCCGAGGGCCACATCTAGCACCAGGGCTGGGGTTTGGAGACCCTGGTCTAAAGGGTACAGCTGTTGTTATGCCTGAAGTTAAGATCTGAGGCTGTGTGGCAAGACCTTGAAGTTGTGGAGCTGAGTGAGGGATAAGGAGCCAGCTTGCAGCTGTGTTGAAGCAAAAACACAGCCAGGAAGGAAAAGGAAAAAAGGATCCATTTAGGCTATAGCATGTACTTTAAAGATAGAACCTCTTAATTGTAAAACCTGCTTGGGGATTTGAGAAGCTTGTGTAAGTAAACTTATATAAGTGAAACTTATATGTTGGATTTCAGGAAAGCTGATTTCAACAGGCTTAGAGGAGTCATAGGTGGGATCCCATGGGTTGATGATCTAATGGGGAAAGGGGCCCAAGATGGGTGGGAGCTCCTTAAGAGGCAGCTTCTACAAGCACAGTCAGAAACAATTCCAATAAAAAAGAAAGGAGGGAAAATGCTGAAAAAACCAGGTTGGCTCCACAGGCAACTTGGGGATCAGCTGAAGTTAAAGAAAGAGAAGTATAGGGAGTGGAAGACTGGAAAGATCACCAGAGAGGAGTACAGGCAGGTAGCCCGGTCCTGTAGGGAGGGGGTCAGGGATGCTAAAGCTCAGTATGAGCTGAGGCTGGCCAGGGGAGTCAAAGATAACAAAAAGAGCTTCTTTAGATATGCCCAGAGGAACAGGAGGAGAGATGAGGGGGTGGGGCTGCTCTTGGACAAGGATGGACAACAGGTGTCTGGAAACCAGCAGAAGGCGGAGCTGCTCAACTCCTACTTTGCATCCGTCTATTCACAGAAGGAGGGCTGTGCAAATGGGGGTGGGGGATCATTGGCTGATGCGGGGATGTGCTTGCATCCCCAAAGAGGTAATGAAAACATGGATGGTGCAGAACAGCAGATTAAGATTGACAGAGAACTGGTTCGAAACCACTTAACTGGCCTAAATGAATTCAAGTCATTTGGACCAGATGAGCTGCATCCTCGAGTTCTTAAGAAACTGGCAGATGTCCTTGCAGAGCCTCTGTCGATCATCTTTGAGAAATCCTTGAGGAGTGGAGAAGTGCCATTGGACTGGAAGAGGGCAAATGTAGTCCCAATTTTTAAGAAAGGGAAAAAAGAAGACCCGGGAAATTATAGACCAGTCAATTTGACTTCAATCCTGGGCAAGATATTAGAGCAAATCATAAAACACACAATTTGTGCACATTTAGACAAGTACTCAGTGATCAAAACAACCCAGCATGGATTTACCAAGAATAAATCTTGCCAGACAAATCTGATCTCCTTTTTTGATCGGGTTACGAGCTTACTGGACAGTGTCTGTGCTGTGGATGTCATTTATCTTGACTTCAGCAAAGCATTTGACAAAGTCCCACATGACATTTTAATTAGGAAGTTGGAAAAATATGGGCTAGACAGGGCAATTGTTAGGTGGATCTGCAACTGGCTCGATGGCCGCACTCAAAGGGTTTTAGTAAATGGTTCTGTGTCAACTTGGAGGTCAGTTTCTAGTGGGGTACCCCAAGGCTCTGTCTTGGGACCGGTTCTCTTTAACATTTTCATCAATGACTTGGAGGAAGGGATATGGGGGAGCCTGATCAAATTTGCAGATGACACCAAACTGGGAGGAGTAGCAAACACATCAGAAGATAGGAGAAACCTCCAGGAGGATCTGGATAAACTGGAATCCTGGGCTGTAACAAACAGAATGAATTTCAACAGGGAGAAGTGCAAGGTTCTGCACTTAGGCAATAAAAACCAAAAACATAGGTATAAAATGGGGGATACTTGGCTTGGCAGCACAACATGTGAGCGGGATCTTGGAGTCGCTGTGGATCACAAGCTGAACATGAGTCAGCAGTGTGATGTGTCTGCAAAGAAGGCAAATGCCATTTTAGGTTGCATTAAGAGGACTGTAGCTTCCAAGTCACGAGAAGTTATAGTTCCTCTTTATTCTGCATTGGTGAGACCTCACCTTGAGTACTGTGTTCAGTTCTGTGCACCTCACTTTAAGAAAGATGCAGCCAAACTGGAGCAAGTCCAGAGGAGAGCGACAAGAATGATCAGTGGGATGGAAGGGAAGCCCTACGAGGAAAGGTTGGGGGAACTTGGGATGTTCAGCCTGGAGAAGAGGAGGCTGGGGGGAGACATGATTGCCCTCTTCAGATACCTGAAGGGCTGTCATATGGAGGAAGGGGCCAATTTGTTCATAGCTGCTTCTGAAAGCTGGACTAGAACCAATGGGTACAAACTGCAAGAAAGGAGATTCCGGCTGGAAATCCGGAAAAAATTCCTGACAGTGAGGGCGGTTCGGCAGTGGAACAGATTGCCAAGGGAGGTGGTGGACTCTCCCTCACTGGGGATCTTCAAGCAGAGGCTCGATGAGCACCTGTTGGAGATGCTCTAGGGGGAATTCCTGCTGCAGGCAGGGGATTGGACTAGATGACCTACTAGGTCCCTTCCAACTCTATGATTCTATGATTCTAAACCTCCTTAAATAAAGCCACAAGGAGAAATCCAGGGGACAGAAAGGCAATATTTAGAAAGGCAATCTCCTGTTGTTGGGGAGAGGAGGAGGCAGGAGGGAGGCATTCTGGAAAGGGAAGAGAATTTTCTTGGGGACAGGTGGGTGAGGAGTAGGAGATGAGACTGATATGCTGGATCCCAACCTGCTTCCCTTGGCAGACTCTGACTGCTTCCGTCTGCTTGGATTTGCACTGCCTCCGTCACGTCTCTTCTTTTTCTTGGTATTCCTGAAACCAGGAGAATTTGTGACATCTTTATCAAAAGAAGACAAGGGTGAAATTTTTAATAGCATTTTGATGCTTCTACCTGCTGTTTATAAAATTGCTTATATCACCTACTGCATCTTTAAAAGCAAAGTTCCTAGAGAAGTAATACTGCAATCATTCCTCTTAGAGAACACAGCAGATTATACCACCGCCATTAAATAACCCAGCTCATGTTTACATTAGCAAAGAGAATTTTTTTTCCTTTCTCGTTCTTACACTTATTCTTGAATTTTCTCATGCTAATTAGTTTCCTTTCAAAGGTGAAAAGAAATGGATTACTTTCATCAAGCAATTCCTTGTCAATGCAATATTACTTTTGACTTGGATCCCCTCAAATCCTTATACCTGTAGGGAAATATTCCATACGTTTTGAATACAGGCAGGTGATATTGACCAGCTTACTACATTATCGAACACACTTGCTGTTATATACCTCAATATATAGTGATGATACTATTTAAACAAACTTTATTTTGCAGCAAAAGGTTAGCATTAGAATTGTCTCTGTAGTATGTGTTATTTAAAATGTTGATTTCTTAAACCAGTGGTATTTGGGCATTTCAGCCTGGGACCCCCTTTCAGACTTAGGAATGTGTGCAGTTCAGGGGTGGGCAGGGCCTGGCCCAAGAACCGGTTCTCTGGAAGTGGGCGGGGCCAGGGCTAGGGGGTGGGGGCGGGGAGGTTTTTAATTTAAAAATTAAAAAAATAAAAATTAAATTACTTACTTCTGAGTAGACCTGCATAGGATGGAGCTCTGAGGCTGCAATCCTCTCCACACTTTCCTGGGAGTAAGTCCCATTGACTATACTGGGACTTACTTCTGAGTAGACCTGCATAGGATGGGGCTCTGAGGCTGCAATCCTCTCCACACTTTCCTGGGAGTAAGTCCCATTGACTATACTGGGACTTAGTTCAGAGTAGACCTGCATAGGATAGGGCTCTGAAGCTGCAGTCCTCTCCACACTTTCCTGTGAGTAAGTCGCATTGACTATACTGGGACTTTCTTCTGCGTAGACCTGCATAGGATGGGCCTCTGAAGCTGCTATCCTCTCCACACTTTCCTGGGAGTAAGACCCATTCAGCACAATAGGGCTTACTTTTGAGTATATATGGTTAGGATTGTAATCACCAGGCTGAGAAAAGATCTATCCTACTCTACTTCAGAGTAGTCATGCATAGGATTGGCTTGGGCTGCAGTCCCAGCCACACTTGCCTGGGAGTAAGCCCCATTGACTATCATGGGACTTACTTTTGAGTAGTCATGCATAGGATTGGGCTCTCAGGCTGCAGTCCCAGCCACACTTTCCTGGGAGTCAGCAGTTAAAGGGTGCAGCTGGGAGCACTTTGCTCCAGGCATAGAAAGGAAAGGACTCCGGGGCTTGTGGGGTGCTTGCTGGGCTGCCTCTTGGAGCGGCAAATGTAAAAGTGCTCCCAGCTGCACCCTTTAACTGCCTCTACAGCAGCTGAAGGAACCAGTTCGTTGGTTATCCCCCTCCCCACAGCTACCGGATCGCCATCATCAGGAAATTTTAACAACAGGTTCTATAGAGTAGGTGCGAACCTGCTAGTGCCCACCACTGGTTCAGGTGCCGAATGTGTTTGACACCCTGTTTTACATCACAAACTTACAGGGTTTTACATCACAAACTTACATCACACATGAAAATGTAATGTCATAATGTGACATCCCTGTGAAGCCAGAATTCTTTCATGTCTACTTGTAACTAAGTCCCATTTTGTTTAATGAGACTTACTCCCATCTCCAGGCAGCTTTCCCTTTGAAGGGAACTCCCTAGAATCTGCCTAGCAAGGCGTCGGGTGTGCCTGCTGGTGCTGTCATCCTCACTGGCCTGAAGCAGCCCCCCACCACTCCAAGGTGTTGCTGTCCACCACCTGCCCAACTTCCTGCCACAGGGGCAGTCAGCCTCCTCTGTAGAGCCAGGCAGCAAGGAATGAGTAGCAGCTTAACAGAGCACTCAAGCAGGAGGCACAATGGACAGAGCAGGCTTAGGCCAGTCTCCAATGTGGCACTTTCTTAATCTTTTTCCCTGTCAGGGAAATCTGCTTCCCCTGTGTAATCCCTGCTTCCCAATCCACACATTCTTACATTGGGGCCGCTGTCTTGGAATCTTGTACTAAAGCATCCAGTGCCAGGTTTCAAAATGGCAGATCCTGCCCTTTTGCAGCTCCCTTGACACAAAGTCATGACTCCCTCTTTGAGTACCATTTTCTTAAACCAGTTGACATACAGCATTCATTTTTAATTATTTTTTAGCAACAGAGGCTTCAGAGGCTAGCCCATAGAACACAGTTGGCGAACAATGGAGATAATCAAAGGTAAGATGTAGCAGAGAATAGTTAGTTTTACAAAGAACTCAAAATGTTAATTTGAGTAGAAAGGCTACTTTAATATTTATTAATAACGTTCCTTGGTTGTCATTCAGATGTGCCAGTGGCTGATTTTATGTGGTTAAAAGGAAACATGGGAACACCATCAAAGTTACTAGTATTGGACTAAAACCAACAAATCTTTCAGGAATGAACTATAAGTAAATCTTTAAAGAAAAAAGTAGTCCCTGTTGCAGAATGCAGTATAGGCCACACTGGCACACCTGCCACAGAGCTGAGCTGGTGAATAGAATACACCATATTTCTTACATATTTCTTCCTATCTTTGTTCTGTTCTGTTGCATTGATAGCTTAACAAAATTACCTTTTTGTTTGTCTCCTTGTTAAGTGATTTCTTTTGAAAGGTATAACTCTAGGTATAACTTGTTCGTTCTTTTACAGCACAGTCACAGAAGAAGAATTTGATTCTTGCTTGCGAAATGTAAAACAACCGTATGAAGCTTTTCGGAGTAGCAGTAGGTCTTTTGATTATAATTTTTGTAATAAAATTATAATTAAATAATAATGGAAAAATATTATTAGTTTAAATTGTGTCTGCTAAATCCTGTTAGAACAGTGGGTATAGAACTGGGTTTTAGGAAGTGGAATTCTGAGTACAGAAGCAAATTGCAGATATACATGATATGTGTGAGCATCCATGATGTGCTAGCCATTCAGAATTCATCAACATTCTGCCCCAACCCCCGGACCTAGAAGCATGAAATTCGGGGAGGGAGTGCCTTCTGTCACATGAACACCCACCAAGAACTGATGTGGAGAAATTTAACCCTTAAGGGGGTGAAAAGGGGTGCAACGTGTTTTTGTCCTATGCTTAAATGGGAGAAATAACATCCAGCCAATTTGGTGCTTGCTGCCTGATGCACTGGGGGGACGTTGTTCGGAGGAAGAGGACACGCGTGGGGGGATGTCGTGCATGGGGAACTGATGCAGATAGGAGGAAGTTGCGCATAGGGGGACTGATGCGCATAGAGGGAAGTTGTGCACGGGGGTTGATGCACTTGGGGGAAGTTGTGCATGGCGGACTGATGCACATGGGGGGATGTTGTGCATGGAGGAAGTTGTGCATGAGGGGGATTTGCCATGGGGGACTGATGCGCATGGGGATGTTGCCCATGAGGGAGATATTGCACCGTAGGGAGATGGCGCATGGGGGAATTTTACTCCCGCAGTGCGGGTATGCTTTTCGCTAGTAATTTATATATAAATATAGTTACAAAGGCCACGTATTTCCTATCGCTACTGTTGCAGACATCTTTGGATATCCCCCTTTGGGGTGTTTTTTTTAAAAAAAAAATTTGTATTTGGGCAGTCAAAATATTACCATTTATTTCAGATTGCAAAATAGATAAGTCTATTGGGGTAATTTTTTTTACTGTTACTAGCAGCACACTCCCAGTAGGTCTTCTCAGAAGCAGGCCCCAGAAGTAAGCCATTGTCATTAAGTTGTATCCAACTCTTTTTGACCCATGGACTGCAGCACTCCAGGCCACCCTATCAGCCACTAGCTTCCTAAGTTTGGCCCATTTGATGCTCATTGCTTCAGTGATATTAAGCACCTCATCTTCTTTGCCGACCCATTTTCCTTTTGCCTTCTGTTTTGCAAAGTATCGGGGTCTTTTCTCCTCCCTTCTCATGATGTGGCCAAAAGTATTTGAGCTTCAGTTTCAGTATCTGTCCTTCCAGTGAACAGTCAGCAGTGATCTCCTGGAGTATGGACTGATTTGATCTTGCAGCTCAAAGGACTCTCAAGAGTCTTGTCCAATACAGTAATTCAAAGGCAGCTTCCTTATGGTCCAGCTCACAGCCATGCATTACCACAGGGAAAACCATAGCTTTAACTTAGCATATCTTTGTCGGTAAGGTGATGTCTCAGTTTTAAATAAGCCGTTAGTTATTTCATTTTCTCTGTAAACCGTTTTGTAAACTTTTAGTTGAAAAGGAGTAGAGTGGTATCTTGGTTTACAAGCATAATTTGTTCCAGAAGCATACTTGTCATCCAAAGCACTTGTATATCAAAGCAAATTTTCCCATAAGAAATAATGGAAACTCAGCCTATTTGTTCCACAAAAAATTCATATGCAAATGATTACAATACTGTAATAGAATACAAAATAATAAAATACAAAATCTAAAGAAAAAACAAATGAGTTACTCTCAATCCAAGGTTTTACTGTACAGTGGTACCTCGCTTAGCGAGTGTCCCTCATAACGAGGGATTAACTTAGTTAGGAAAAATTTCCATGAGAGTCTGGTTCGCATAATGAGCCTTGCTCCACTTAACGAGCAAGGGAAATTTAAAAAATTGGGGTTGGGCCTGTGGAATCAATTGTCTGAGTTTCCATTATTCCCTATGGGAAAATGTACTTCCCGTATTAGGGAAATTAGCATTTTGACTAATGAGAATGCCTCTGGAAGGAATTAAACTTGTTATGCAAGGTACTCTTTATGTATATAAATACTATTGATTGATGGATTGTGTTCTGAGTTTACTTTCAGGAAAGTCATGTAGGTTTGCAGCCTAATTAGGTTGATGTCTGTTCCATAGAGGAGGTATGTTTGAAGTATTAAAATGTCTTGTGATTTCAGGGCTCTCATCAGATGCTACTGCCCTGACACCAAATACAGAAAGCAGCTGTGATTTAATGACCAAAACCAAATCAACAAGTGGAAATGATGATAGTAATTCCTTAGATTTAGAGTGGGAAGATGAAGAAGGTAATCATTTTGTTTTATTAATACTTACACTGAAGCATGTTTAAAGAGTTTAATTTTCTGTTCTGTGAGGAAGCCCATTGGACGTAAAAAAGATGGTATTCTATATACCTTATAGCACAATTCTATTTATGCCTATACAGAAGTAAATCGCATTGTGTCTATTGGGGCTTTACTCCCAGGTCAGAGTGTATAGGATCGCTGCCATATGCGTAAGTTGTTGGAAGGGTTAAATCTTGGGTAGACATCTATCAGACATACCCTACAATCCAGAGTAACTACGGGAAGACGTGAGGCACTTACTCTGGATTGCACTATTCATTTCCCATAGGTGGCACTGTAACTACATCAGTGTAAAAGGTCCAGTAGTTATTCTGGATTGTAGCCATACCCTAACAGGATCTGGAGACAAAACTCATCCACCTCAAAATTCCTACAGGACTTATGATCAGGGTTTGTAATATAAGTGGCATATAAAGGAGAATTCATCAGTCATGATTGCTTTTTCCCTTTATCTTAAAAAAAGATTATTAGCGATTTTAATGGTGTTTTATTCTTCTCTGGTGTTAGCCGCCTTGGGCTCCCTCTTGTAGGGGAAGAAAGGCGGGGTATAAATTAGGAAAATAAATAATAAATAAAAAGAGGCCTACTAGCTGGGAATATGCAGGATAAAATGAATTTCTAATACACTTGGAATGCAATTTTATCTCAAAATCTCTCTCAGAAACAAGTAGTTTCTTGCTGCTGATGCTGCATGTATGTTAACATTTGACATAGAAATGAGTTCTGTCACATCATATACCAGTGGTTTACAATAAATGTTTACATTTGACATAGAAATGAGTTCTGTCACATCATATACCAGTGGTTTACAATAAATGTAACCACTTTTCCACTGTTATATGAAAGGACATGCTTCTCTGTAAAAAATAAATAATACAAAAATATCAACTCACTTGTAAACCGCTTTGTGAACTTTTAGTTGAAAAGCGTTATATAAATACTGTAGATAGATAGTTGAAAGTTTATTAGATTATTTTTAAAAACAATTTCTTAAATTACAGGTATAAACAGAATGATCCCATTGCGAGAGCGTTCAAAAACTGAAGAGGATATACTCCGGGCAGCTCTAAAATTTAGTGGCAAGAAAACTGGAAGTAACCCAACTTCTGCCTCTGATGACTCTAATGGTTTAGAATGGGAGAATGATTTTGTTAGTGCTGAGATGGATGATAATGGCAACTCAGAATATGCTGGATTTGTAAACCCTGTCTTAGAACTACCTGCATCAGACAAGACGACAGCTTGTGTTGATCAACAAGACAGATAATGAGAACATGGCCCTTTGCTATTTGACCAAATGGCTGAAGCTGGACAAATACTACAAAACTGTATTGTGCAGAATCATCCAGTCATAGCTGTTGAACAGCCCTCCTTTTAAGATAAGGAAGATGCACAGTTAGCTCCAGCTTTCTGCTAGAAAAAGAAAAGTATATGGTGTTTGAAAGTTAAAGAGCATATGGTTTGCTATATGAATTCAGAATTTTAAGTGCAATTTTATCATCTACTTTTGAAATTTTTATGAAAATACTTGAGTGATTTTGTTGTGTCTTTTCTTGGGTTTTATTATATAGTTGTCTGCACTAATCTGAAGCATCACAGCTTGATATTCTAACTACCCAACTTGTTTTAGGACTTTATTTTTTATTTCTTTAAACTTTGACATAACTACAATATTATGTTTACTTAACACATTTTAATACTTGAAAGATCAGGCTAGGGAGCAATTTTCCTTTTGCATTTGGTTCTGAAAATCAATTTTGGATTTTGAAACCACTAATTCCAATATATTTATTGACCACAGAAATGTTCAGATATCAAACACAATGCATTTTCTAATCAAATTAAGGTGTTAAAAGCCTCTTATAAGATTTATCTTATGCAGTAATTATAAGTAGAGAAGCCTGTTAATTTTATGGCATCTGCTGTTTAAAAAACACTGGAAAGTAACATGAAAATTTTTGAAAAAAAAGGTAGAGATATTGTTCCCAATTTGAAATGCCAAATGCTTTAAAACATTTTAGGGAGCAGTCCAATCTAATTTAGGCCAGCCTAATTCACCTGGCATATCTTCCTGTAGTCGATGTATGCCTGTGCACTGGCCTAACAGCCTCAGGAGTGGGGCAGAAGTGCCTTACAGCACTTTTGTGACTCCCCCCGGTAAGCACAGGACTTATGCCAGGCCTTATGCAGGCCTAACTAGAGGTTAGAATTGAAGCCTCTGTTTTGAAATTCTACGGAATTATTTCCTTCAGTGTTGCTAATTCAATGATACAGAAGTGTTCATTACAGAGAATGATGTGCTTTTAGATGCGAAGACAGAAACCTCAAATGCTTTCTGTGGCTGTATGTGTGCAAACTGGTATTCTAATCCGAAAGTATCATTCCCAAATATGTGAAAGTTTCTGTTGATGGAATTAATTTAACTTAAGTGTTTGCCACTAGGCCTTTTGGTGGATGTCCAGATATTTAATTTCTCTTACTAAGAGTCTTGTGGGTTGTAATTCTTAGAAGATGCTCCTCGGTGTTAATTGCTCTGTATCTACAACTACAGAAAAACCTCGGTATCTTTTTATTAAACTACTTTCTGTTCTTCTTGAAAAGAAAGATGTTTTGCAGTGAAATGTGCTCTTTGATAATGCATCAGAGTTTTTTGTCTGCCATGCAGATTTTTATTTGATAGCAAACTAACATTGCAGAGTGCAACAGTGCAGTAGATCAGATAGCAAAGTACTTGCTTTGCATGAGTGCTCCTTCTAGACTTCTTGGGTTACATGCTGTCCCCATCCTGCTTTAGGGGTTTCTATTTACCTCCTTAAAAGGAGAGCAAGGGTTCCTTGCAATGTACCCTAGGGGTGCCTTGCAAGATAAAGACAAGTAAATGTAAACAAACAGGACATGTAATGTGAACAAATGTAAACAAACATGGCCCTCCAAAACAGAACTACAATAATGGAGGAAGTAACAGCAACATAGAAAATGTATGTATCATCATATGAGCTTAACAGCCCAATCCTACTGATTTGTGAAATACTAAATACTTTAGTATGCTAGTGCTAACTGCATTACAGCAGTCATATAAGTCATTCAGACAGCCCAGTGTAGTTATGTTACTGCTGGAGCCTTCTTGTAAGTCCTGAAGGATTCTCTCAGGTCCACTGAAGCAGGTGGGGAGGTAGAACAGAGATGGGGAGACAGGGTTGAGCAAAACCAGGAGGCAATGAGAGCAGGGTGTGGGCAGAGGGACAGGTTTGATAGCAGAGGCAGCCACTGAATCCTAGCCTTCACATAGCAGATGCCCTGGCACAGGTCCATGACATGCACCAACAGTTTTCACTAGTGAAGGTTCAAGTAGAACCAACTTCTGTGAAGATCTCAATGCCTCCCATAGGATGCAGCCATTTTGGTATTGCTGCATTAGTGGGTCAGCAAACCATAGAAGAAGGCTGCAAGGAAAGACTGATGTATCTTTCTTGCCTTAGCTTTATTATCAGTGGCAGCAATATTTGTTACTGCCAATGGCTGAATAAATCAACAAACTCTCCCTACCTTGCCCAATAACATGCCCTTGTGATTTTTCTTTTACTATTTGTTATTTTTTCCTTTCTCTTGCATGTCCCCATCTTTTTTGATTAGGCAACCATCCTGTAAACACTTTCCTAGGTGTACGTCCCATTGAATACAATGGGACTTCTGATGAGGCATGCATAGGATTGTGTTATTTTTAACACTGATTACAGACTGGAAGTGTTTACTTTATATACCCATATATTATGGATGGGAAGAGGTCAGTGGCAGTAATATTTTTGTATTTCTTAGGCTGCAATCCTAATTAGGCCCCCCTAAACCCTGGCATCAGTCTGGTGCTGAGCTAGAATGTCACAAAAATGCCACAAGACACTTCTGCATCACTCCTGGGGGGAGGTTTAGGCCAGTGCACAGACATGCACTTGCCTTCCCACATCACCATGAGAATGGGAAGACTGATGAGTTGTGGTGGCCTAGGTTAGGATTGCTGTTTAAATAAATCTATGTAATATGTCAGAATCATTGTGAACTGATTTCTTTTCCATGTGCCTTTTGTTTAAATTTCAAATATTAACTGTATATATGAAAACTTAAACAGCTTAACCTTTTTATTGCATTATATTCCTAAAGCATAAGCTTTGTTGCTAAAAATTTACATATTATGTTCAACCTTTGCAATGCCTGTAAAATTCTTTATAAAATTTGTACACTTAAAATGTATATTTTTGATTTGACATAAATTGCTGTGTTGCTTCCTGAATTTTTCCATCCTATCACTCCTTTAATAAGCTGTGAATAAATTTTTACATATATCATAATTAGCCTAATACCTTTTATATGGCGGTGTGTATGATATTGCTCACTGTTAACCAGCAGGCTAGGGTTTGAGACCCAGGTTGGCCCCACAAGCCAGGGTGAGCTCCTGTCCTTAGCCCAGCTCTGCTACGCCAGCTGGATCCAATCGTATTGGCTCTGCCTTTCCATTGGACTAATTCAGTGGCGTGGAGAGGGGGGGGGGATCTGCTGCTTGGGTAACAGCCTATCCTCCATAACAATCCAACCCAGGCTTTCGTGTTTTGCATGCAGTGTATACAGCGCTGAGCACAATACCATAGTCTTTCAAGACTGACGGAGGCCTGCTTTTATTTTAAGTGCAGCTGGAATTTTTCTCTATCAAGTTCCTTATGAAGGCATTAAAACAAAATAGTCACTATAGATGGAGAAGCTTCCAATGTCCCCCCCGCTTCCCCCCAAAAAAAACCTTATTTCAACTCACCAAGTTTGCCTTTAACTCTAAATACAACTACTGGGAAGGAAATGTTATAGAACTAGGTTCCAAATAGTTAATGCCTTAAGAATAAGTTGCTGTAGATGGAAGGAAAAAGATGTTCGTGTTTTATTCCCTGCTCTACTTAAATAGTAACTTTAGCATTTAGGAAGGAAGGGCATTGCAGTGTAGGCTGGTGCTTACCATAATTTGACAGTGGTCTTGTGATTATGAATGATCCTCATCTTAGATTACAACAAAAATTGCATGTTTTTGTCATGTACTTAAAAGTTTTTGTAATGCTTTCCTAATTAACTTCCATAAATCATTATTATGAATAATCACTTAGCAGTTATCAAGCAATCCCCATTTAGTTCTCAGCAAATCATCCAGATACTATAAGTGTATTTCAGCATAAAGGGGACTATACCAAAAGATGTGAATAACGCCCTTAACACTGTCAAGTTCACATGGGCAGTGCCTAGTTATATAGGGAAACTTATGGAATTTCCCAAACAGAACACCAGATGGCAAAACATTATAACATGCTAGCGAGAAAGCTCTGTGTTTCTGAAATAAAAGAAATTGAAGATTTGGGGAAACATGGGTGAAAGTTGCTATGGCTATCAAACTTAAAGGGAAGCAAGCTCTACCTGCTACACAGAATAAATTCTGCATTTTAACACATTAAAAGCCATTGAGTAAGCATGCCCAAGGTCCCCTTGGATGACCCAGCAGCAGCAAGTTTCTTTTCCCAAAGGGTCACCAATCAATAATGATCAAATCTTAAAGCAACTAATACCTCTGAAAGGTAAGCAATTCCCACTTAGTGTGTTGTTTTAAAAAGCGAGTCAGATGTTAAAGAGTTTGAGAACATTGACAAAGCTGACTTAAGCTGACTTGACCTTTAATGCAAGTATATTAAGTTTAATGCAATTATGTATTTACATTCACAGTTTACATGGATAGTATTAACAGCTTTTGCCTCAAAGGGGAGAAGAGGTTAGGGAGAAGAGGTTATAAACATGAAGCTATTACTATTTTAATTTATTTAAATATCACAATTAGTCAATGTATCGCCATTGTTGGCTGGTTTTGCTCCTCAAGCCAAAATTGACCATCGCTGTAAGGTTATCCCCTCCTCTCTCCTACACAATGGCTGCAATCCTAAAGACACCTTTCCTGGGAATAAGACCCATTGAATACAATGGGACTTTTGAGTAGACATGGTTAGGATTGTGCTCAATAAGTTTTTTTTAAATAGCAGAAGACAAACAGCAAGCTGGAGTTGTTTCCATTTGTGTGGTTCTCTGGTTGTTCTCCCCCTCCCCATCTAATTCTGCAAAATAAGATAACATAGAAAACCGTCATTCTTTATTCAATGATGCCTAAATGTCTGTAGCCATTAAATAGCTGGATGCAAAAGGTCTTGTACTGTAATAATAATCTCTTCACAGTATAAGTTATAGTTCTGTAGCTATGGATAACAGTCTGGCTGTGAAACAGGGGCCAGGAAGTCGGAACTGAGTATCTTCTAGTATCAAAACCATTCTCCCTCTCTCTTCTGGGATCTTCCCCATTCATTCTCATCAATCTCTACTGGAGATTCAGTATATGCCACACCTTGTTCGGGTACAGGTAGGTGGGAAACAAGATTTCTTTCCTGCAGCGGTGATGCTTTGGCCAATTCAAACTGAATTTCAAAATAGTCCTCTGATTGTCCTCCACGTTTCTGCATAAAGATTTGGTAATCACCAAAAGAAACAGTGCAAATCTCTGGCAAGTCAGCTTTGTTGAGGTAGGCCAGTTCAATATTGTCCACCATGAGATTTGTTCTTTTGCTCAGATTCTTAATCTCGAAACCAAACTCTGAGCTGTCAAAGTGTCTGAAAAACTGCAGGGCAAACTGAACACGTGACATCCGAGTGTCGACCAAATTAAAATCACAGGTGTTACAGTCTCTCCCAAACATCACCTGGTGGTGTGCTTTTAGCTTCTGTGGCTGATTGAAGCTTAAGTCACTGAATACTTTGCTTTCCTCTTGATTTGGATGATAAACAGTCATATAAAGACAAGTTGTTTCCTCTTCAGTCTCTTCTGCTCCAGGTGACAACATCGCAGTAATAATTTTGGAAAGTACTGGAAGGCCATCTATTATAATTTTTGTATGTGGAGATGTACACAGAAATAGGAAGCTTCTCAAAATGGGAAACAAAACTTATTTCAAATACTGTTCAACATTTTATAACCCAGAGGTGGCATCTGATAAGTGATGGTAATTAGTTGCCTCTGAAACTCATTAAAAAGTTCCTGCACTGAAAGAAAAAAATCCCAATTTTGGGATTACTAGAAGAAAACATTTCTATTCATTGATTAGTAATGTGGCAATGCTTCAATGAAGTTTCAGCTCATGCCTTAGAACACAAACTTAGCACTCCAGCACTGGGTGACCCCAACCCTAGTGGCACCTTTGATTGTGGGACTCTTTGATGGACATGCATGGATCTGGAAAAAGTTTGGATCATCTCAATTTTATGTTCTTGCCCTATTAAGCAGGAGTGAACTGGGGGGGGGGCGCTTCAGGGGCTTCTCACAGGTTCTACAGAACCCTTTGCTAATGAGCGCCTGGCTCTGAGAACTGGTTACTAATGGGACATAGAACCTGTTGTTAATTTAGGTTATTAGGACATAGAACCTGTTGTTTTTATTTGAATCCCACCACTGAGTGAACTCCCTTGAGCTTAATTTGAACTAAACGTACTTGGACTGCAATTCTTACTAATTGTAAGGATCAGCTGAACAGAGCTTAATTGTAGCTGTTGGATATTAGGCTGCAATCCTAAATACACTTTCCTGGGAGTAAGACCTATGGAAGACAACGGGGCTTACTTCTGAGTAGGCATGGTTAGGACTGTAGTGCAACAAACTTTAAATCTCTTTAGTACAAGGGTTGTTCAAAAAATTTTGGCTTCACATCTGTAACTACTTCATTAACAGAACAACGTAAAATATTTTACACTGACAAACAACTTTGAAATGTCCGCCTTTGAAGGGGTACCTTATTTTTCGATTTAGTCACCACTGGCGGCGATGCACTTCCGCCATCGATACACTAGTTGTTGCAAGCCGTCATAGAAGAATGAGGCAGGCTGTTGATGACACCAAGAAGGTTTTGTGGGTGTGGTTTTGCCTCACCCACCTTAGAGCCTGGACTTAGCACCTTGTGACTTTTGGCTACTCCCAAAGCTGAAGGAATATCTTAAGGGCACATGCTTTGTGTCCGACAAACAAGAACACGATGCGTTCTTGGTGTCATCAACAGCCCACCTCATTCTTCTGTGACGGCCTGCAACAACTAGTTTATCGATGGCAGAAGTGCATCGCTGCCAGTGGTGACTATATCGAAAAAATAAGGCACCCCTTCAAAGGCGGACATTTTAAAGTTACTTGTCAATGCAAAATATTTCATTTTGTTCTGTTAATAAAGCAGTTACAGACATGGAGGCAAACTTTTTGAACAGCCCTCGTATTTCTGAAGCATTAATAACAGCAATCACAATTGTAAAATGTTTGTTCAGATTTTTCTCTAACATGTTTAATGGCATTCTGTAGTATATATTATAGAATGTATTCTATAATATATCATGTATATTATATAACATGCAATATATTCTATGATACATTATAATGGCATTCTGCAGTAACAATTACAGTACATAGTAATGAGTGTGATCCAGAAAAAAACTCTGAAGACATCTTTCTAATTAGGGGCAGGCAGAGAATCCTGTCTGAGCAGCAAACAGGGTCCAAAATTGAAAGTGCGGCGTTCATACAGTTTTGAAATGTGTACACTGAGCTGTGGGTATAAGGTGCACAGGAAGCTTCTTTGAGAAATGAAAACTCAATCCTATGTACAGTATGTCTACTCACATGTGAACAGCCTGATATAATAGGACAGTAAGTCCCATTATCGTTGATGGAGATTACTCCCAAGTTAGTGTGGATGGGGTTGCAGCCTTGCACTGTGTTGTCAGTTGCATGAACCAACACTGCACATTAGCACATACAGATGAATCTCTGAACAGCACAGAGATTTGGTAAAGTTCTCATAGCATCTACTCAAATCCCAATAATTCTTATGGATTAGTAACAACTAAATGGTTTTTTTAGCCACAAAAATCACACTCATAAGCAGGAGTTAAAGAGGAAAGCATTTCAAGGCGGGCCAGAAATGTAGGAACACCCAAGAAAAATGAAGGATGTGACAATGTATTAGTTAAAAACTTAGATCTAGGGACCTGCAAAAGGTGAGGTTATTTTTCCTGACAAAGGGGTGTTATCCCAAAAAATCCTCTCCTTTTGCAGGTCCCTACTTATATATATATTGCTTTCCTGTGATTAGTTTAAACTCTATATTGCTTTTGATAAAGTCTGCTTCTACAGAGAAAGGCAAGTTATAAATTCAACAAATTAAATAAAGAAATAACTAAAAATACCATATATTGCTTACTATTAAATTTAAACTATTATAATTCACTAATTGCAAGAAAGCTACATGTTGCCTGTTCACAAGGAAAAGGAGGACAATGAAGTTTTTTCCCCCCAGACACGAGAAAAAAAGAGGACATATCCTGGAAAAAAGGAAAGGTAGTCACCCTGTTAAGGAAAAGGAGGGCACCCTGTAGGGAATAAAAGGTCAATTAAGATTTTCCTCCATGACACAAGGCTAAAAAAGGAGATACGTCCTGGAAAAGTGGACAGAAGGTCACCTTGTAAGGGAAAGGAGGACAGTGAAGATTTCCCCCAAGACATAAGGGTAAAAAAGAGGACAAGTCCTGGAAAAAAGGAAAGGTAGTCACCCTGTTAAGGAAAAGGAGGACACCCTGTAGGGAATAAAAGGTCAATTAAGATTTTCCTCCATGACACAAGGCTAAAAAAGGAGATATGTCCTGGAAAAGTGGACAGAAGGTCACCTTGTAAGGGAAAGGAGGACAGTGAAGATTTTCCCCAAGACATAAGGGTAAAAAAGAGGACAAGTCCTGGAAAAAAGAGGACACGTGGTCACCCTGTAAGGAAAAGAAGGACACCCTATAAGAAAAAGGAGGACAGTGAAGATTTTTTTTACCAGGACACAGGGCTTAAAAGGGGACAGGTGGACACCCTGTAAGGAAAAGGAGGACAATGAAGATTTTCTTCCAGGACACAAGGCTAAAAAAGGAGACATGTCCTGGGAAAAGGGACAGAAAGTCACCCTGGATGGAAAAGGAGGACAGTGAAAAATTTTCCTCAGGACACAAGGCTAAAAAAGCCTTGTGGACATCCTGTAAGGAAATGGAGGGCAACAAAGATTTTTCCAGGACCCAAGGCTGAAAAAGAGGATGTGTCCTGGAAAAGGAAGGCACATGGCCACACTGACTGCACCATCTCCTGCTGCTTGCACAGCCCTCCCTTCCCCGCAGCCAAGACGGGCGTTCCAGGAACCAGGCTCACTTTCACTTTCTCCTGGGGAACAGCTCAGCTGGGATTCCCAACTTGGGGGTCACGTCTGTATCCAGAGGGGGAGAAGAACCTGCAGGTGAGTGAAGCTCTCCCTGCGCTCTTGGATCTCACCCATGTTGGCAGGCAGGAGGCTCTGCCAGGTGCCTGCTCCCTTCCCAAGCTACAGACAAAGTAGGGGGCAGCTTTGCCCTGCTTGCCACTCACCCTAGGCAGGGGATCTCTGAAGATGCAACCAGGTAGATCTCAGGAGGCTGGACCACTGGGTGCCTCTTATAAATGCCTCTGATGCTCTCCAGCATCATCAGGGACAAGACTCTCCCCTTCCTTCTTCCTTCCCCCCAAAAGGGCTGGGTGATGACAAGGATCAGCTGTTGGTAGACTTGCTGCTCATGCGCTACCTCTAAGGGGAGGGGATTGGAGTGGGCAGAAAGGAGAGCATCATGCGCCCCCATCAGCACACATTCTGAGCATCTCAGCTCTGCAGCACAAGCCTCATTTACACAAGATCCGGAAAAGGCATTGCATCACCCCTGACTAAATATAACTGGGAAAAAGCCACACTGTTTCATTTTCTCTCTTTTTCTTTTTTTCCCCCTAACTGAAAGTTGGTTGTAATTCCTCCTGTTTTTCCTCCTCTTTTTTGCCTTGTGTCCTGAAAAAACCTTCATTGTCCTTTTTCTCCTTGTGCGCAGGCAGCGCATCGCCTTCTTGGAATTCATAAATTACAGGTGTCTCTCATTATCCATTAGGGTTCCATTCCAGAACCTCCCATGGATAAAAAGATCAGTGTATAAAGAAAATAATGAGAAAATTACATTTAAAGACCTGCTTCAGGTTTCTTGCTCCTCTTTTGCACCTAATGGAATAAGATAGCGCCATAATATCTACAAGGATTGTTCAAAACGTTTTGCCTCCACATCTGTAACTACTTTATTAAAAGAACAAAATGAAATATTTTACATTGACAAGTAACTTTGAAATGTCCGCCTTTGAAGGGGTACCTTATTTTTCGATAGAGTCACCACTGGCGGCGATGCACTTCCGCCATCGATACACTACTTGTTGCAAGCTGTCACAGAAGAATGAGGCGGGCTGTTGACGACACCAAGGTTTTGTGGGTGAGGTTTTGCCTCACCCACCTTATAGCCCGGACTTAGCACCTTGTGACGTTTGGCTATTCCCAAATCTGAAGGAACATTTTAAGGGCACGGGCTTTGTGTTCAGCGAACAAGTCACCCATGCGGTGCATTCTAGGTGTCGTCAACAGCCTGCCTCATTCTTCTGTGACGGCTTGCAACATCCAGTTTGTCGATGGTGGAAGTGCATCGCTGCCAATGGTGACTATATCAAAGGCGGACAATTCAAAGTTACTTGTCAATGTAAAAGATTTCATGTTGTTCTTTTAATAAAGTAATTACAGACGTGGAGGCAAAACTTTCTGAACAACCCTCATATAAGGGTTTGATTCTGCGAGTGAAGAATGGAATGATTGCTTACTTGACTGCCTCTCTACAACAGTAGTAAAGCAGTTTTTAAAACTGATTTGCGGTAGCCATTTGTGTTGTCAAATCCATGTATAACAAGGTTGGACCTCATTTGATGTCTTCCAAATAACCGAAATAATGATGACTGTGCAACTTGCCTCCTGTCTTGCAGACTTGTGCAACTTGTGCTTTGCAATCTGGTTTCCACTGAAACCGTCTTATTTTCTGAGTCAAGATTTTAGCCTCTGCAACTGTTGCCCAAGATTTCCCAGGCAGATGATCAATTATGTGTTGACAACACAGAAATCTGCAGGAAAATAGCAAAGAATAGGAATGATCAGGATGACTATATCATAACTGCAAAAGAGGACAAGGTCTCCCAAATGTAGGACACTCAAGAAAAAGTAGGACACGACAAAATAAAAGCTGAAAACAATCTATTGCTTTCATGTGATTAATTTAAAAATTATACAGATTCAACTTTGCTATACACAGATGTTTTACACATGAGTTTGACTCAACACGAATTGCAACTGCAAATCCCAGTTTTAAAAACTATTGTCGAGAATCATGCAAGCAGTCTTCACTCTTCATCTGAGCCAGGCAAAGGCAGGGGATCATTGGCATTTCTAATTGCTGACTGCATTTCTACAACAGGAAGAAAAGCTGTTGTAAAGCTGGAAGTGGGTCTTTAAATATATTTTTCCACATTTTTTATTCCATTCATTTTTTTAATTAAATGCACAGGAGGTTCCGAAACAGAACCCTAGTGGATAATAAGGGACACTTATATTACTTATTTCCAGGGCTGTGGTGGCCAGGGTGACCATATGACTGTAAATATCCAGATTTGTTCTCTTTTTATTCCTCCTGTTCAGATGTCCTGGAAAAGGGATTCATTGTCCTCCATTTTGGCTTCATTTTGGAACTTTGCATCATGCCATATGTTGTTGGATTCATATTGAAGAGCATATTGAAATATCTCCTTCCTATCAAACGTTATGGCCAAAAAACTCAAAACAAAAAATATGCATTGAGCTCTATGGGAAAGTGAAATTGCTCAATTTTGCAGCTTTACTCATGATTAGGCAAACGTGCCATTGTCTGCTGGAAAGACCAGGCTGAGAAGAATCTAAGACCTTGTCCTCCTTTTGAGGTTCTGGCATCTGGTCACCCAGGATTGGGCTCTAACATGCATAGGAGGCATGTGAGGCATGTGGAGAAGAGCTCCTGGGAGATTTTTGTTCTCTAAAAGTGGATGAACAGATGAGGGATCCCTGGGCTGTAACCAGTGGTGGGCACCAGCAGGTTCGCACCTACTCTATAGAACTGGTTATTAACAAGAGATACTACATATAAAGTTTAAAAATAGCCATTTAAAAGTGGCTGCCAGATGGACAGAGAACCGGTTCTTAATTTCTTTGAAGCCCATCACTGGCTGTAACATATGGCCCAGATCTGAACCTGTGCTTGGCCTCACAACCCAGACCGTGCCTCCCATGAGGGAAGGGAGGGTAAGGTGGAACGTGGGTGGCAGTTGTGAGTTGGCGGTTAGGTTGGTTAGGAATTGGGAGTTGGGGGTGGGAGCTCAGCCTAACTAGGTGTGTGCTAGGACATCTTGCTCTTCTCCAGACTGAAACCTAAAGGATTCCTAAAAAGAAAGAGACAACCATTAGTTAGAAGTAAATTATATGTATTACTTACCTGTTATACTTACTTGTTTGGAGCTGCTGAGAAGGAGGAGAGACCTGGATGTCAGCCCTATGGAGATATGATAGGGTGATTGATGAAGGGCAGAGGTTGTGAATATACAATGTGAAGTTATAAAGATCATATGATTGAGATACCTACCTGGAGAGTTTGGGTCTCCTTCATTGGGTCTGTGGTCAGACGGGATGGAGGGAGAAAGGGACCAAGCCTGGCTGGAGCTCACCTTGGCCAGGGAGAAGTGGCAGGTATCTTGACACCTCCCCAGTGATGGGATTCAAATAAATTAACAACAGGTTCTGTCCCATTAGTAACTGGTACTCAGAACCAGATGCTCATTAGTAAAGGGGTCTATAAAACCTGTGAGAACCCCCTGAAGTCCACCACTGCGTGACCTCCCTATCCACTCTTGGCACATTTTCACTCTCTGTCCGTTGTGATGCTTCTGATTTATTTAAATCATATTTTGTTGTTGATCTTAATGCCTTTAGTTGATGAATTTTTTTTCACATGCCTATTGCTCTCATTTGGGCACCTTCTTGCATTTGATAGCTTTTTCAATACTGTTTATCAAACACCTTAGCTTACTTTTGGATTTTGTGATTCTTTTCCTAATATGTAGTATACATTCTGCCTGAGCTTCTTTAAAAGCCAGTCTAATCTGGGATTTGTGGCTATAAATAATTGATTTGTTAAAAAGTGCACTGTTTTTGTGCACCACAACCCCACTCATGTGCCAGTGTGCCAACCTGTCAGAGCTGTTGCATCACATTGACTGGGGGGGATAGGATTAGGTCATTATTCTGATAATAAGTAACTTCCAAGCATTCTGGAAGTGTTTCACTTACATGACTTCCACTTTCAACTTTCCATTTTCTAGTTCCCTCATTCTAGTTCCCTCATTTTTGAAAAGTTATTTCAGATGTAACTGTTTTGTTGGCTGTTTTTTACCTATATATATGTTGAATTTAACTGGAAATATTTCTGCATTTATGGTAGCATCTTATGACTTTCAACCAGATGATGGCTCTATTCAGATGTTCATACAGTATAGAAAGGTCTTCAAACCCTTGCCAGCTGTCTCTCTTGGCAAATTTCTATCCAGCCCGCAGCCAGACTCTGGACAACTTCAAGCTTCTGACCCACTTGACCAAACAAAACCAAAGCTATGCTCTGGTTAGGTCCATAGAGTGTTGTGAGGGCCAAAAAATCACTTCCTCCTTTCCCCAATTTTTATACTCTTTGAACGCCTTAGAAGGTGCTCAGGTCATTGGAGAATGAGGGTCCATTTGAGTATATGCTGTATGTCTGATATTTGTTGGTGCTTGGAGAAATCCTGGAAATTTTAGTTCATTCATTATCCAATTTATTCATTCATCTAAGTTTCATCTCTAATGTATTTATTTAAATTTTATATTTAAATTTATTTTCTGGCCCACAACACCAGGCCAGGTATTGAATGCAGATGGATGTCTGGTTGAAATATTTGGAGACCCCTGCAGCATACTATCCATCTCAAGTTTGTTGGTTTGACAAACACTGCAGAAAGATTTCATTTTGCTTTCCAATAACAGCCACTGTACCCATTTTTAAAAATGACTTCTCAGTAGTCTGAAGGTTTTTCAAGAGTGTGTGTCTCATTTGTTTTCATATTGATCACCCACCTTGTTAGGTTGGGGTTAGGGCCAGGAGAAGTGATGAACTAGGCCTTTGCTTCTAGGACAGGGGTGGCAAACTATGGCATATGTGCCACAGCAGGCATGCAGAGCCCTCTCCATTGACATGGAAGCCAAGTCATCCTAGCACTGCTCCAAAGAGGAGCAGCCTTCACCTCCTCAGAGCAGAGCCAACTGACAGCATGTGAACAGCACGCATGTCTGGTATTCCAGGCACAAGCATTGAGCCATGAGAGTCCTGTGCCCAGTGCACATGCCAAAACTCCCGGTCAGCTCTGCTCTGAAGAGGAGCACCTTACTCATTTGGAGCAGAGCCAACTGATGGTGCTGGTGCCCAGTACACATACCTGGAACCCTTGAACCCAGTGCACATGCCCAGAGTTTGGGGCATGCGTGCTGGGCAGAAGCGCGCTCTGCCCAGAAAAGGAGCACCCTGCACTCTCCATACCTCTGGATGGTCTTTAAGGGCTAGGGAGGGTGCACAGGCCTCCTCTCCCTGTGTACGAAAGTGCTTATGAACTGGTTTGAAGATCACCCTCTCACTGTGTTTTAGAATGTGTTTATGAACTGACTGGAATTCATTCACTAGTTCTATCACTAATATATTTATTTATATAAATTTGAATAAATTTGAAATGTAAGTCAATTAGCTTTTTTTCTTCTGAGCCCAACCCAGCGTCAGAGAGATGATGTGGCCCTCCTGCCAAAAAGTGTGCACACCCTTGCACTGAATTCTGTGCTTGTCTCATAATAGTGGCAATCCTAATCTCACTTGCACCTGTGAAAACCCCTTTATGGAGGAGTAGACATTTACTCCTCTTACCATTGTGCATACAGTATTGCTGAGATGTTCCTTCAGATCACAAAATATTGTATATCAAGCTTAAGATAGGCTCTGTCTTATTTACAATAGACTGCAAATTGGCCCAGAGGCTGCTAGAAATCCCACTGTTGTGCAATCTCTGTTTTCCATCTTATAAACTTTCTGTGAACTGGTTTTCAGGTCATTCCTTCTGACAAGAATCAGTTCCTGAATGTTAATTCCTCAATGAAAAGAACTTACAAGAAACTGTATATTTTTCAAAGAAGAAGGAAGTATTCTCTCTCCGAACTTCATGGATTTTATTATTTTATTGTTGGTATCTATAGATGGATGACAGTTTCAGTGCATTAAGCTGTTTTATGTCTTTCAAGCAATAACTGATTTATTACTCAAAGAAACATTGTTATATTACTTCACTCCACACCCATGAATGTTTAACTGATGGACAGAAATTCTTATTTACTTATTTGGAAATCATCTCCAGAGAGGGCTTGAAAAATCCCAAGCCATCCTGCTCATCAATCCAAAAGTAATATTTTTAAAGCAACCTTGAGCCAGATGGACCTGGCTCAGAATGAGGAAGTTTATCAATAGTATTTGTTGGAAATGTATTTACTCAAATACAACGCTAATCTTTTTCAGCTTAATTCAGTCTCTTAATCATGGTGTACATTAGATTCAATGGTTAATTATATTTGAGTTAATACAGTTTTTCAGTTATAAGTGTAGCGTGTGCATTAGAGTCAATGGTGCATTAGATTTGAGTAAATATGGTACTTTTAGTAGCATAACAACAGCCCAATCCTGAGGGCACCTTCCCATAAAGCAGGGATGGCCAAACTCAACTTTAGGAATTGTGAACCTTTCCAGTTGTATAGAAGAGGGGATGACAAGCGGTACCTGCTGAAATTCAGTCCCCTATACAATTGCTTAAAGGTTCATGATGCATTTTTTTTGCTAGTAGAGGGCCCAATCTGTTGGCACTGTGAATCAGTGGCATCACTAGAGTTTGCATCTCCGGATGTAGGAGGCCAGTGTGTCACCCCATGATAGACCTCCTCCTATTGATCTTACTCATGGATAAACATGGAGATACAGCTTACATTAGCAAGCTTTCCATAGGGATCAATACATTAGTCAGCTTGGGAGATGGATAGAGTGGATAGAGAGATGCTCTTTTCCCTTTCACATAACACCAGAACTAGGGAACTCCATGCCACAGGATGTGGTGATGGCATCTAGCCTCAATGCCTTTAAGAAGGGATCAGACAAATTCACCACCACAGATTACAAGTGTAAGGGGTGTGTGTGCAGATAATGTTGATATGCACAACCTCAAAATGCCAAATGCAGAGTGAGCACTTAGATGCAGGCATCATGCTCCCCAAGGCATCAGGTGGGCCACTGTGTGATACAGAAAGCTGGACTAGATGGACCTTTGGCCTGCTTCAGCGGAGGCTCTTCTTATATTGGGACGGACTTCTTCACAAGCATTTGTTGGGGGCTGTGTTCATTGGATTGGGACCATTTTGCTATTCTTGGATTCCTCTTTGACTACTCTTTCCAATAGTCTAAGGCAAGTTTACCTACTCATGAGTAAAAACACAATATGGTTCAGTTTCACTTTTCATTCTGCTCCAAGCATTTTTTTTGTTTTTGTCTATAACATTTAATAGAACTGAGAAAATTCACTCCCATTTTTTCTCACTGCATTCAGCTGCAAAATACACATCCAAAAGTCTCCTGGATGCAACTGGAAAGGCACTTCTGATCTGGAACAGTGGCATAGCTAGAGGGGGGTGGAGAGAGCCTCACCCCTTCAGAGCCATTCCAGGCAGCGGAGAGAAGAACAGATCCATACTGGATGCCTGGAATGGCTCCAAAGGGTCTCCGAGACTGACTGCTCCACTCCCTCTACCTATGCTACTGTTCTGGCAAACTGAAAGTACCTTCCAGTCACATCCAGGAGGCTTCTGAGATGTGGCGAGATAATTTCTGGTCATGTCCAGGATGACCTCTGAATCTGCAGATGCTGAACCCACAGATAAGGACTCACTGTATTAATGTGCTTAAAGGCAGTATTTTTCCCTTGAAATAAAAGTGGGGTACTCACTATGAACATGTTATAAAGTAGGAGTACACACCATGAAGATGTTATTTGTAATCATAGGCATGTCTGCTCGGGGACCACAGAGGTGCCGGTACTAAGTACCATTGAATATCCCCTCAAAAAGACCCCTGCTTAAAGGTAGCAGTGGGAGAGCAGAACTGCCACTGTTGTACAGTACATGTTGTGCCTGTCTCCCTGTCATGGTATTTGCATAGAGTCAGCTTATGTACCAAGGTCATGATGTACCAAAGAGCACTCTGGCTTAAAGGAAATGAATGAATCTCTTCCTGAAGACAGGGAGGCCAGGGAAGACAAGGAGGATCTTGGGCAGGTACAGCCTGAAGTTAAAGCAAACACTTAAAATTATTTTTTATTGTCACACAGCATGAAAGGAAACAATGCTTACTACCAGAAGTTGATCAGGATCAAGTTGCATGTTGCTTTCCCACCTTTTTTTTTAACTGTTTGGCAATACTTTTGTTTTGTGCCTCCTCCAGAATGTCTCTGGAGAATGGGCTGCTTGCGCACTTTGCTTGCGCACCTAATGCTTTGCACTGCTTCTAGCTACACCACCAGTTGAGCTCTATATTCATTGGATCAGGATCATTCTGGTGGCCTACCTTTCCCCTTCACTTGGCATTCAGTAAGTGCTGGAGCATGTTTTCCAACTCACAAGTAAATGCAAATGTTTTCTCTTTCCAAAGGGCTCAATTCATTTTCCTTGTCAGTTTAGCAGGGGTCTTCTTTCTTGAGACTTTGGGCCTGTGTCTATTGGATCATGCTGTTCTGGTGGCATGCATTCCTCTTAGCCATTTAAAATGGATTTAGGCACATCTGCCTACGCATGAGTAAACATGCAGGTGACGCTCCCTTTAAGTTTCCTTGGCGCTCAATACATTTTGTTATCAGTTCTGCATTTGAAAATGGTGTTATTAATTTTACTCAAAAGTAAGCCCACTGAGTTCAATAAGATTTAAGCTGTAATCTTATCAGAAATGAACTCCTCTATCAGCTATTAGCTTGTTAATTTTGTGGCCTACCAAAAATAGGGTTTCCTTTCAACCCATTGCTGGATGAGAACCCACAGTTTGAAAACAGATGCCCTACAGATTGCATCTCGGGAGGTTATGCTCTGAAGATCAAGAACGGAGATCATATCTTCTAAAATCTGCAGTGTTCAGTATATGGGTGCTGAAAATAGATAACAGCCACGGAAAAATAATAAAGGCTTAAAAGCCCAGGCTTTTGCACCTAGATCACACACATTAATTTTCATAAAGTATGTAAGATTAGTGAAAGTTCTAAAATCTTTTACAAGTTGTCCCTCATTATCCACTTGGGTTTCATTCTGGAACCCCCCCCCCATCCCCAATGTTTTAAAAAAATCTATGTATTAAAAAAAACAGTAGGCCCCCTATATTTAAAGACTCACTTCCAGGTTTCTTGCTCCTCCAGTTACTTCTAAAGGAACAAAGTTGTTCCTTGATATCTACAAGAGATTGATTCTAGAACTCCCTGCTTATACTAAAAAAATGTGTTAAATAAAAGCAGTTTAAAAAATAAGGTGTCCTTTACAATAGCTTAAAAACAGCTTTTCTTACTGTTGTGGACAGTCAGCAAATAGTCAGGCAAAAGATCCTCTGCCTTTTCCTGGCTCAGCTGAAGAATGGAATGATTGCTTGCATCTCTACAACAGGAAGGAAAGGAAGCAGTTTTTAAAATCTGTGATTTTAAAGAGATAAATATTGTCCCCCTTCTTTGGGGATCAGTCCATTCCTTCTCATTTGCAGCAGCCATTCAGGCTGAGTCAAATCCATGTATAAAAAGTCCAAGCTGGATCTGAACCAATCTGATTCAAACCTACCTTTTTTGGGGGGGCAAGCAAAACTTTTGCACTTTTTTTGTTCTCTTTCCAGTTCTTTAGTGTTCCAATTTTCTAGGAAACTTGGATCAGTCTTGAAAAAACCCAGTTGTAATCCAACTGCTGTCCTGTCTCTAGATGGCAATGTTGTATCAGTCATGCACTTTTCCAAATTAGGGTGTCCATCAAGGCTTTTGTTTGTTTGCTCTTCTGAGGGATTTAGTTCTTAATAAGAAATTGATCCTGCCAGGGTGTTTCTGCCAGGGTGTTTCTGCATTTGCTTTCTTTTGTGTTTCTGAGTAGTTGCACTGAGTTCAACAGGACTACTCACGTGCATATGTTTTGACAGGATAAGGTTGAAAGTTCTGGACTGACAACCATGGAGACTAAATCCTCTGTTCACCCGCAGAGCAGGTGCAGAAACAGCAACAGCAGATGCAAAGCAAGCTTCTTCTTCATTCATCAGCAAACCCAACAGTGAGATTGGGGCTATAATTGTTTTCTTGAGGTTGGAAAGTACCAGAATTGGGGAATGACATGTTGAATAATACAGAATGAGTGACAAGTGTGGTGCTGTAAAGGAGGTGGCGCGGTGCAAAGCAGGGAGAGCAGCAAAGCTTTTGAGCAAGGATCAAGGACAAGAATTAAGTGACATAGAGCACAATCCTAACCATGTCTGCATAGAAGTAAGCCCCATTGTGCTCAGTGGGTCTTACTCCCAGGAAAGTGACTTTAGGATTGCAGAAATAAATGCATTGATGAGAATGGAAATGAGAAAATATGCAGGAAGGGATGAATCCTAATTCTAGGCAAGAAGAAAAGGAGGAAGGAAAGCATTGAAAGTGCATTTTAACTTCAGTATTCCATCTATGCTTGCTTATTTATTTATTTATTTACTTGCTTGCTTGCTGACTGACTGACTGACTTACTTAACCTTAATCCTAACCTAGGCCAGCACAACTCATTGGTCTTCCCATTCCCATGGTGATGTAGGGAGGCAAGCACATGCCTGTGCACTGGCCTAATCCTCCTAGCAATACCATTCGGGTCAATGTTGACCGGCCAGGTCAAAATGTTGTGTTTTTTTCTGGAATTTATTATTATTACCTGACAAGACTTTCTGACTTTTTTCCTGCTATTCAGACAGTTACAATTCCAGAAGCATGAAGCTTTTGAATATAAAATTTTTCTGCAAATTCCAATTCATACATAGGATACCAATCGGGTCAAGGTTGACCCATGTTGCCTTTCAATGGTTATTCAATATTTTGCTAGCTAAAACTGTAATAAAAATCATTATACTAATTATACTAATTATAATCATAATTATACTAAAACTTGACACAACATTTGTTAATTATATATATATTATATGAACATTGTATGTACCTATATAGTACAGGGTCGCACGGGTCAAAATTGACCCGTGCAAACCTGTGCAGTCTGTGCAGGTGATAAAAATTGTACTAAAAATCATTATTTCACAATAAAAATAATTATACTAAAACTCGACACAACATTTATTCATTATATGTACATTATATGTACATCATATGTACATTATATGTAGTAGTGGGCACTTACCGGTACAGGCCTACGCGCCCGTACCGGTTCTTCCCGTTTCCCTGCCGCTAGCGTACTGCCAGCGACAGGGAAATGCAAAACATGGCGGACCGCTACGGTCCGCCATGTTTGCGCCCACCGCCGCCTGCCTAGAAGCGGGCAGGCCGCTTCTAGACAGGCTCTGCACAAGCGCCGACATCGGCGCTCGCGCAGACCCTGCCTAGAGGCGGCTTGCCCGCTTCTAGGCAGGCTCTGTGCGAGCACCAACGTCGGCGCTCACGCAGAGCCTGCCTAGAAGCAGCCTGCCAGGCCAGCTTCCAGGCAGGCTCTGCGCGAGTGCCGGTGTCGGCGCTTGCGCAGAGCCTGCTTGGAAGCCGGCCTGCCAGGCCGGCTTCTAAGCAGGCACTGCACAGGCGCCAACGTCGCCCCGCCTCTCGCCCCTCCCCAGTCCCGCCCCTCGCCCCGCCCACACCCCCTGACCCTGGCTGGCCCCTCCCACTTCTGGCGTACCAGATCTTGGGATGGGGCCAGCCCGTCTCTGATTATATGTACCTAACTATAGTACAGGGTCCTATTGGACTCATGTTGCCTTTTATTGGTTATTCAATATTTTGCTAGCTAAAATGATACTAAAAATCATTATAATAATTGTAATCACAATTATACTAAAACTTGACACAACATTTATTCATTATATGTACATTATATGAACATTGTATGTACCTAACTATAGTACAAGGTCGCACGGGTCAAAATTGACCCGTGCAGACCTGTGCAGTCTGTGCAGGTGATAAAAATTGTACTAAAAATCATTATTTCACAATAAAAATAATTATACTAAAACTTGACACAACATTTATTCATTATTTGTACATTATATGTACATCATATGTACATTATATGTACCTAACTATAGTACAGGGTCCTGTTGGACTCATGTTGCCTTTTATTGGTTATTCAATATTTTGCTAGCTAAAATTATACTAAAAATCATTATACTAATTATAATCACAACTATACTAAAACATGACACATTTATTCATTATATGAACATTATATGAACATTGTATGCACCTAACTATTATTATTGTGTCATGTTAATGACACGCACGGGTCAAAATTGTGCAGTCTGTGCAGGTGATAAAAATTGTACTAAAAATCATTATTTCACAATAAAAATAATTATACTAAAACTTGACACAACATTTATTCATTATATGTATATTATATGAACATTGTATGTACCTAATGCACCTAACTATAGTACAGGACAGCACGGGCACACTTGACCCATGCGGTCTTATGGGGGGCAAAATTTTTTTTGGTATTTTCAAGTGTCTTACGGCACTTTTGTCACTCCCCCAGGCCTGCACAGGACTCTCACAACAACCCTGTGAGGTAGCGAGGCTGATAGAGTGTCTGGTCCAAGTTTACCTAGGAGGCTTTGTGGATGAGCAGGATTTGAATCTGGAACTTCCGGATTCACTCAAAAAGAAATCAAATAAAATGAATGGGATTTACTTTTAGGTTAGGATTGAAGTTTTAATGTGGCATTTTTGTTCTTTGCAGGAAGTTAAATATCAGAGAGTTTTCTCCCATGCTGATTGCTGACATCTTGAATCCTGTACCACTCCTGCTGTCCTCCACCCAAATGTGGAGCCACATTTCCCCAATACTTGGGATCAGTACAGGGAGTAGTACAACTCTGGCAACACTACTCTGTTCTCTGCTCATCCCAACTTCTGCCACCTCTAGCATACGATTGTGTGGGATAATCCAGATGTAGTAGAGAAGAACATCTGGATGGATTTCAGGTAGTCACGATTTTTAAAATCCTCTTTTACAGAATACAGTTCTACTCTGGCTTGCCTTCTACCCAAGACACAAAAGATGGCTGTGGAAAGCAATAAACCTGGCTCCCTAATAAACCTCCCCAATAAACCTGGCTCTAGAGACAAGCATCAACTTTACAGGTGGTTCCATTGTTTTTGATGCAAAGCATGAAGGAATCAGTTAACTGCTTTTGGGAATTATGTGTTGGGTGAGAGAAGTTATAAAAGAACATCAGGCAGAGAAATAGGATGGTCCAGTGGACAGAGTGGCACTTGTCCGCAAATAATTTGCCTTCATGCCCCTGGCCAACAATGTATCCATCAAGTCAGGGACATTGCTAGGGGGCGCAGCTCACACCAGGTGATGAGCCTGTGAAAGTGCAGCACATTGGGGGACCCCAAAAATGCAACTTCACAATAGTTTGGAAAACTTCATCATGTAATATATTGTTGGATTCATATTGAAGAGCAGAATCTAATGAAAAAATCTATTTTGAAATAACACTTTCCTATCAAAGGTTATGGCCAAAAATTAAAAAAATGAATTGAACTCAATGGAAACTGAAAGTGAGCCATATCGTGGTTTTACTTGTGAGTAGGCAAACCTGTCATAGTCCGTTCGAGAGGAAAGGCTGAGAGGAATCCAAGGTCACCAGAATTGTAACAATCCAATGAACAATCCAATTCCCCATGCAAATCAAACCCCATGCACATCATCCCTCAATGTGCATCACCTCCATGCGCATCACCTCCCCAATGTGCATCACCCCTTGTGCATCATCTTCCCGTGCACATCATCCCTCAATGTGCATCATCTCCATGCGCATCACCTCCCCAATGTGCATCACCCCCTTGTGCATCATCTCCCCATGCGCACCCCCCCCCAGTGCACCAACCACCAAATTGGCTGGATGTTGCTCAGTCTTCCTTGTTAAATCTAGGACAAAAACATGTTGCACCCATTTTCAGCCCTTTAGGCATTAAATTTCTCAACATCTGTTCTTGGTGAGTGTTGATGTCACAGAAGGAACACCCTCTCCAAATTTCACACTTCTAGGTCCAGGGGTTGGGGCAGAGCAGGAATCAGTCAGTCAGGAATTCTCTATGGAAAGTATAGGGAGGAAAACACTTTGTGCCCCATTTCAACCCCTTCTGGTTGGAATTTCCAAAAACTGGTTCTTAGTGGATGCCTCCGTCACAGAAGGAACACCTACCCCAAATTTCACACTTCTAGGCCCAGCTGTTTTCTCTAGGCATTGTTGAGTGGGTCTACCCAGAAGTAAGGCTCATTGTGTTAAATGGGGCTTACTTCCAGGAAAGTGTCTTTAGAACTGCAGCCTAAGTAGACTTCATAGGATCATGCACATTGAATGCATGTTTTGAATTCAATTCCAGTGTTTTGTCATCATTTTTACAAGCAGTTAATATTTTTATATGAATATCATTTGGGTTGTGGAACCAATCGTCTGAGTTTCCATTATTTCCTATGGGAAAATCCACTTCATGTAAGGAACGTTTCATGTAACAAACATGCCTCTGGAACGAATTAAATTTGTTACATGAGGCACCATTGTATATAGAAAAACCAGAAAAATCTGAAATTAATTCAAATCAGTTCTAAACATTTTCACACACAGGGAAACATGATCTTTAACCCAGTTCATAAACACTTTCACAGACAGAGATATGTGCAGCCTCCTCAGCCTTCGTACACCTTCTGGAAGTGCAGGATTACAGGAGCTTGCCCAGGGGCTGAATAGAGGGGGCTTGCCATGGGCTTCATGAGGCTCACTGCTGGCCACATCTAGCCCCCAGGTCAGGATTTGGGTACCTCTGATCTACAGATAAGGAACATTGACTGGCAAAGCAACAAATAAAGGGACCCTCCACTTATTGGATGGGTTAGGGATGGAGCACTGTCCAAAAGTAAAAACCGTTTAAAAGCGGAACCCAATTTTTTTTTATTTTCAGATATTGTTTCCAGTGCTTTTTTAGCTTGCAAATTGCCAATGCCACTTTTATCTTTCAAATTCCTGCTGCCATACAAAGATAGATTCTCATTTCTGCACATGGATTCTCCTTTAGGAATGGGATTAGACCAGGATTTTATCAGATAAAATCTCAGATAACATGCATTCAACAAAAGATTGCCAGATTCAGTGTGCTCACAGGTGGTATTACTAACATAATAAAAAGGGTGAATTCAAACCCATACACTGGTACAAATAGGGAGTCAGTGTACTGAGATTTCTCCAGATGCAACCCTGAAGACATCACTGTGACAACCACTGTAGAAGACAGTGTGGACTTTATGACCCATCTCATGATATGGCTATTAGCCTTTGTCATCCTCATGAGCAGCTGTGATCATTAAAGAGCTCTCTTTGCTGAAACAAGATGTTAGATCACAAGAGCATGGTCGAATTCTCCATGCATTTTCTATACAATGGCTGTTAACTCTACTTTGGGTTTCTTTTTTTCTATGCTAGCCTGTAGTGCTGCCCTGAATGTTTGCTATTTTCTTATGGTGATATGGCCTTACTAAGGGATGCTTTAGGGTTGCATCGAATGTTTAGGGTTGCATCAAATGTTTGACTATGGTCAGTTCTGGCACACAAAAAAACAACATGTGGGCAGGGGATGTAATGCCCTCTTGGGAAATCAACCAAATGACATATTTTTTCCCATCCATGGGTATTTGCACTGCTGCTATTCACCATGTGTGCGGACTGCATCCCACTGAAGTAAATGACAGAATATTAATTTAATTGGAACGGGAATTTGTTATTGACATGTGCTTTTAAAAATATAGGTAAATAAGAACATGAAGGTGAGGGCAGTGGCATCACTAAGGTGTGTCGGGCTGTGATCCAAATGGGTGACATTCTCAGGCGGAAGGGTGTGACACCACCACTGGGCAAAATTTTGGAAACCTTTTGGAAAATTTGTATTCATGAACACAGGTTGATCCTACTTATCCATAAATTTTTTAATCCCCTGAATGTGCATTTGAGCAGACTAAGCCTAACCTGAACTCCAAAGGTGACTGGAGTTGTCTTCCTTAAGCTTCAGAATACCTTACAATTTCAAGCGGTTTTCAAAGTGGGAACTGGGACTCCCTTGGGAGTAAATTCTTTTGGGAGCGGTCACAAAAAGCTTGGCACTGCCAGTTTAGAATCAAGCACTGGACGCCAACTTCTTGGAATGGGACACAGTCTGCTTTCCTGTGTATCTCATTGAACATAAGGGGACTTCCGAGCTGACATCTGGCACCACAGTGATGTCACTTTCTGTTTGATGTCACTTCTGGTTATGACATCACATGTGAGGTCCTAGACAGATTGTCATTCTCAGAAGGGGGTCCCAGTTACAAATGCTTGAGAACTTCTCCCTTACAATAAAAATAGTTTTAGAATAGTTTGACTATGATTGTCACAATAGAAGTAGCTCTCTTTTCACCAAGCAGCCATTCTGAAGCCCACCCAGGCCATGGGTTGGATGCCAAGCTGGGGATTTGAGACCCATACTATAGAAGAGAATGTGCTTTAATAATAATTTTGTGCTTGTACACTATTTCATATAGCCTGAGCACCTGGAGCCATCTAATCATTATTGTAATCACCAAAAGTTTACTTCATTATTACAATTTTTAAATTTGCCACAAGTATGCTGTTAAATGAACTTTATTGGTTCCCTATGGATTTAAGAGTTAAATGCAAAGTGTACCTTTCATCTTGTGTGACACAACTTTTGAATTAGTGCTTAGAACCAGTGAAGCCAGAGTAACATCTTTTTTCTGTGCTGTGACTGTGACTATCTATGGGGGTAGTTTCTGCCCTCTTATAAAAATTCTTCATCATAAAAGCAGTGGGTATTCACAACCCAGAGGGAGCATTGGTTTGTAGGCCTGCACATGGTCTCACAAGAGAACACTATTCAATAGGCTTCAGAGCAATTCAGCTGTGGCATAACTGCGGCTGCGGCCACATGTAATATTGCCTGTAGCTCTTTAAAGAGGATTATCCTTAGATCAGGAGGAGTATTCATCGCTGGGTTTCATGTAAAGCAAAATATGCTAATGAAATGGAAATGTCTACTGCAAACATTGCATGATAACCTAAACCCTTGAAACTGAGCTCAACGCCTTGATAGTCCACTCCGAGAGAGCAATTTCTTTATCTTAATGTTAATCAGGGAGGAGAGAGTGAGAAAATGTGTGATTTTACAACAGTAATTGTTCAGAGATAAATTACAGTGAAGGTTTTTTAGATGAAGAACTACCAAATTCACTTGTGGTCTTGCGGTTTTGTTGCGTGATGTCTTAAATAGTTAAAATAACAAGCATCTTGAGATGAATTTCTTCACTATAAGTGGACATTTGGGAGGGGAATAAACTACAGACAAAAAAATTGAGATAGACATTTTTGAGAAAGGAACATTGCACCAAAAAATGTTCATTTACATATTTCTATCCCCCATTTCCATTAACCCCCAAATCCAGAGTAACTACGGGAGCACATAATAGATCTTCGTGCACCCGTAGTTACTGCATCACCTAGTGAAAACATATGGGAAATTCATATTGGAATCCAGAGTAAGTTGTAGAGCAAGGAGTCCCCATAGTTACTCTGGATTTTGCCCTAAGTCTACTTTGTGCTGGACATGTATGTGAACTTGGACATCCACAATTCAAATCTTCCCTTGACCATGAACTCACTAGTGGCCTTTGACAAGCTACTGACTCAGCCTCAGCCCCAATTTGCAGTGTGAGAATACAAAATACAGTATGTGAGAATACAGCAATGTACGGCTGCTGTTAAAATTTCAGGCAGTATGATACTTTAAAATATTGTATTATTTATTAATATTAATATTAATAATAATACACTTCGGATTTATAGTACCGACATACTATATATGTATGTTGTTTTTCAATAGCTTCAGGCCTTGAAGCAATTAGTTTTCTGATCTTTCCATCCTCTGGTGATTCACCAAAAATTAGGTAATGACTCACCAATGTGTCCTAACCCACTGTTTGGTAACCACTGATCTAGATAAGTCTGAGTAGATCAAATTTAGTTTAGCCATACTATAATGGTTTTCAAAAATGCACTTTAAAAATAAACACAGAATGTCAACCTATGCATCATTTTCTTCAGTTATCCTACTCTGCTTTTTGCAAAAATCTTGTACTATTCCTTGTCTTACAGCACAATCCAGAGCAACTAATCTGTCCACATAAGAGCCCTTGGGTTGCCCTATCTATCACTAGGGTGGGGCAACTGCAAGATGCTCCACCCCAGTTACTCTGGAAGAGGCTTAGGGCAGAGCAAGGCAACATAGGCTGCCCTAAGAGAGGTGGACCTGCTCTGCCCTAACTGCTCTGCCCTAAGCAGTTCAGGAGAGGCATGTTGAGGGCATGTTTAGCATTGCCTAGTGCAGAGCAGTTACTCTGTATCCAGAGCCTTTTTCCAAGGCAGAAATGCCCTCTTCCAGCCCTCAGAGTTATACCACCTCAGGAGCAGGTATAGTAATGAGTAGACCCATAGGGGTCCATGATAAGGCCCGAGTAAGAATGGCAGTGTTGACCAAAAATCTGAGTTCTTGGCCAGCCTAGCTGCAACCCCTGCCTCTCAACCTTAGGATATGGAACAACTACGGCTGCCCACAAACCTCAGGATACAGCAGGCCATTCTAAGAAGCCCCTTATATGCACTGTAGAATGTACTGGCATCTCATCAGGGACTCTTTATAAGGCAGACACCCAGTGGCGTCACCAGACTGGTGCGGCTGGTGTGTGCCGCATTGGGTGACACATTTTGTATGGGGTGATGTGCCGGAGAAGTTTGATAGTCCTTTGACAGGCAGAGCAGCAGCCAGAAGCTGCCACTTGTCCTCGGAACTGGCCCAAACGGCCAGCTGAGGTGCACTGCGCACAAACACACTGAGCATGCCAAACAGCTTCAGAGAAGACTTCCTTAGCGTGGAGGAAGTTCGCGCCTCTGCGCAGCCATTCAGCCTCGCTCAGGAAGCGGAGCGGCAGCCAAATGGTTTCAGAAAGAGTACTGCACAGGCACCAACTCTGACGCCTGCACAGTCTCCTCTGAAGCCGAAAGTCTTCAGAAAAGTACTGCACAAGTGTCAGAGATGGTGCCTGCGCAGTACTCTTTCTGAAGTCAGTTGGCTTCAGAAACAACTGCGCAAGCGCCAACTTTGGCAACTGCGCAGTCCAGGTAGGGGAGTGCGCGCCTCCCAGGGGTGATGGACAGACTTCTGCACCAGGTGATGCACAGAGTTGTGTCATCACTGTAGCTACCACAGCTGTTCCTTGTTCAGTGTGATCTGAGGGGTGTCTCCTCAGGAGCAAGTCCTCCCCATGTGTCAGTTACTTAGCATGCTCTGGAGCAGTTAGGGCAGCCCAGGCTTCCTGACTCTCTGGATTCAGCATAACTTTCTGCTCTGGATACAGAATAGTTAGGAGAGAGCAGTTAGGGCAGAGCAGGCTGAACTTGCTGTGGATTGTGCCCATAGAGTATCTGTTCACTGTTTAAGTTACTCTGAATAACATTAGCGAGTTACCTATTTTCAGTTGTTCTTTTCCTTGCAAAGATGGTAAAATTGATAGTAAATGTTTAGGAGAGATGGGTTCAAAATACCACTCATTCATCCATCAGTCACTGGAATGTGTTCAGAAAGTCACTATCCTTTGGCCTAGAATGAAAGTACAGAATTGTTGTGAGATAAATGAGCAGAGAAACCATATTCACTACCATGAGCAACCTGGAGAAAAACAGAATTAAAAAGCTTATAAATAAATTAAATAATCACAGTACCTCCAAATACAAATCACATCTGATAGCCCTGAGCTGTTAAAATTATGTCTCCTGATACTAGAGGAGGTAGGCAGAACAAGTGCAATCCTGATCCCCAGTTAGACTGGCACAAGTCCTATACTGGCCCTGGTGTGTCGCAGAAGTGTCATAAGGCACTTTTATGCCAATCCCAGGGAAGTTAGGCCAGTGCACAGAAATGTGCTGGCTTCCCTACACCAACACAGGAACATGGAGCTGAGTGAATTGCACTGTCCTAAATTGGTTAGGATTGTGCCCTCTGAAGTTTACCCCATTGTCTTCCCTGGTAAATGTCCATAAAATGGCAGCCAAAGTTATGTTTAAATATGTTGAACAAATAATGAATTAAACATTCTACAAAAATTGTTTGCAAAACCTGAGTGTTGAATCACATAAGCGGCTACATAAGTCCTATTTTTTAAAATAATGCCGTTTTCATCTTGGAAGTTAAATCTTGCCAGGCTTGTAAGCACAGCTGAATATTTGCTCCGTGTTCAGTTGGAGAAACTGTTAGTACACATGCATCATGCTAAAACGCATAATAATCTCTTTTTCCCCCCAAGAGGTCATTGCAGGTTTTGCAGATTTGCACACGAAGAATTAAAGTGTTCTATAGGCTTCATCGAGTCCTAAGAAAGGTTTTGAACAGGAGGTTCCTCTGGTTCATTCTGAAAGCGTGAGCTCACATTACTTACCAGCATTTCAGCTCTCTCAACCCAACAGCTTAGGATTTGGGTGGTTGGTTGGCTAGCGCGGGTTTTTTATTGTGGTTTTGAAGGGTTTGTCTCTGTAGACATGAAGGACTGACGATACATATTCATGAAAGAGAAGCCTTTCCAGACCCCGTTAACACTGACAAAGGCAAAGCTGTTTCCACACAACAAGTGGACGGAGTTGTGGGTGACGACAACAGCAGGACAAGATTAGCACAAACACCAATCATACTCCTCGTGTCATTCGGCCTCGCCTTCCTAATGATTTCCCCAATTGTTGTTCTGCAACAAGGCTGGCATTCAGAGAGGGCTTCTTCTGACCATATTCAGATAACAACAATTTCCTTAACTTCTATTTTATTGGACACCACCAAGTTAGATCAGAACAGAAAGGAAGTAGTTTGGACACTTCAAAGGTATCTTTGATCTAGAAATATGTGGTGTACCAAATTCATTATGACTTTTTAACGAGCTTTTAAAATTTATTGCTCTTAATGTCAACAATCCCCTTTTCTACATGCAGCCAGATTTGGGGAGATGGTCGCATTTAGAGAGAAACAGTCCAAATTTGTACTCTTAAGATCATTACTAGTGGGGAACAACAGGTGCTTTTGTTCCTCACGTGCGGACTCTTTTAAGGTTCTTTCAAGACTTTGGCCACAGAAGTCTTTTACTTTGTAAACCCATCCTGCCTTGGGCTGCAATCCTAAAGACACTTTCCTGGGAGTAACACCCATTGAACACAATGGGGCATACTTTTGAGTAGACATGGTTAGGATTGTCCTGTTAATGAAATTGCATTTGGAGGGAGATAAAATGCAAGCTAAGAGAATGAACAGAAAAATTCAACACAAGCTTCACAAGAAAAGTGGATGCATTTCTTATTTGCCATCCCACCCTCTCTCCAAGTAAGCAACGCATTTCAGTAAAGGTTTATAGACGATTGATCTATGTATAGAAGGATTGGATAGTATGGCACTTACAGGTTACTGCCAGAATCATAAAACTGTTGCCCTGATGCAAAAAAAATGTATTTCATTTTTAAAATATATATGTTTGCACATGGGGAACGATGCACATGGGGTTTTGATGCGCATGGGGGACAATGCAAATGGAGGTTTGATGCACATGGGGTTTTGATGCGCATGGGGGTTTGATGCACATGGGCACATGTTGTGCAGGGGGATTGATGATGCGCATGGGGATGATGCACATGAGGGATGATGAACATGGGGGATGTTGCATATGGGGGATGATGCACATGGGAGGGTTGATGCATATGGGAAGTGGATGCACAATGGGGGGATGGCATACAGCAGGGTATTTTGTTCTCATAACCTGGGTACAGCAGGCATCTGTCAGTCTTGAGAGACTATGGTATCGTGCTCAGCACTGCGTACACTGCATGTGAGGCACAAAGGCCTGGGTTAGATTGATATGGAGGATAGGCTGTTACCCAAGCAGCAAATCCTCGCTCTGCACACCACTGAAATAGTCCAATGGAAAGGTAGAGCCAGTACGATTGGTTCCAGTTGTGTTGCAGAGCTGGGCTAAGGACAGGAGCTCACCCTGTCTTGTGGGGACCAACCCGGTGGATTACATGGGGGATGATGCACATGGGAGGGTTGATGTGCATGGGATGTGGATGCACGATGGGGGGATGGCATACAGCGGGGTATTTTACTCTCATAACCTGGGTACATTTTGCCAGTATATAGAAACTACACAGTAGCTTTTATTCACAGGTAAGCAAGCATGCCTTGCTGGGGTGGAAGGTCAATCCAGAGACTGCAAGGCTTCCAGAATGGGTCCTAATCCTTGCACTTGGAGCTCAACAAATGCTCCTCAAGGCAGCATTTGAGCTTTTTCAGCATATGAGTGTTTTCAGATTTTATTTTGTCATGCCCTACATTTTGCTTGGACGTTCTACATTTTGGGGGGCTTTGTCCTCTTTTTTGGTTATGGCATGTGGTCACAACTGGGTGAGGGTCATGTCTGCTTTGAGCCATTTATATGTGCATTGTTGGCGAAAACAGGTCCTGCAAAGAGGTTTTCAATTTAAAAAGAAGTAATATAGTGTTGAAATTAAATACCGGAAAGCAACATGAGTGTTTTTAGCCTTTATTTTAATATTTCCTACATTTGCCTACATTTTATTGGATGTCCTACTTTAAAAAAAAAACATGTCAGGAATTTTGCTTGGATGTCAAGAATTTGGGGGGATCTTGTCCTCTTTTGGGGGTTTGGGCCTCTGGTTAGCCCAAGAACGAGGACCATTCAGCAACTCGCAATTGCTCCTCATGGAAAATTACTGCTGAAGCATCAGCTACAGAGAGAAGTGCACCTCCAAGCATAGGGACAAAACTGGTCAAATTGCCCTAATGCTGGACAGACCAAATTCCTCCCTGATGCATGTTTCTCCAAGTCAAATATAAACTCAAGGTTGTCCAATACACAGTGAAGTTATTTGAAACGTATAGTTTAGAAAGGGTATAGTTTAGAAAGGGCGTTTGGTCCACCACGTATTTTGTGCTTTACCAGTATCTCATCCCACCTCTTTCCTGTACCGCTTATCTCTGTAGTTTCTAAAAACCATTTCTGCACTGCTCCAGGCTATTCTTGATCTCTTTTCTAAACACAAGCACTTCTGCTTCAGCTTTTGCTATGGGGGTAGGGGGCTGTGCAGGGACCTGGCCCTCCTTTTCTCCCCCCTTTCCCTTTTTCCCATTTTGCCTGTTAATTGGCTGAGACCACCAGAATTTGGAGGACACAGATGTCACTGATAGTTTGCCTAGGGAGCACATTCATGCCCATCTGTTGCAGTCTAGAGGCTGTTCATATATCCACAAGGCCTTCATTTAATTCTTGTCAGAAAGTAATGTAAATCCCGTTTACCTCAGAGGTCGCAGCCGAGATTTATGCCAATGAGCCCCCTGCAATTTACACACACACACTGTAGTTGTATAGGAGAAAAGGAACCCTTTCATGTTGGTGCATATTAACAAGAGAGCTTGCCTTTAGGAGAGGCTTTCCTTGAGTAAGGGGTTTCCTTATTTTAAATACAGCCAGGGCCATTTGGTATACAAAAAGAAAGCATTTAATCTCTAAACCAGAATACGAAGATAGAGCCGTGATAAAATAGCCATTGCCTGGTCTCTCATTATTGCTTTCAAATGAAATATTTCATGTATTAGTGTAAATATGGCTCCTGTGTCATACAAACTCATACGTTAAATGGTGTACCAATTTCTTCCTCTGTTCACTGTATACACTGCTGGACTATTTATGATAATGATTGTGGTGTGAAATATTTGTACCAAAGAGTTCAAAAGATTTTCCAATTATTTATTTGAGAAATTTTTGCCAGGTAACAGCCTAATGTTCCATAGGTATAAATAGGTAAAGTCTATAGCACTAGTCCAAGAAAATTTCATCCATTAAACACCATCCAGATTCAACCTTATTCCAATAAGTCTATAAAACTGGTAGAGATTTTCCCGCTGACTATATTTTTGTAATCTGATCTCAGTTGTAAATGAAACTTCAAATCGGCGTGGTAAGAAAGATAAAATACATCTCTCTGTGCATTTTGATGAGGAAACAAAAAAGATCTCATTATCTTGAAAGTTATAATTTAAATCTGACCTTTTGAAAAGGCCATGCATTTGGTGCTCAACCCTACTTTCCTATGCAAGGCCAGGGGAGTCTAACTATTGAATTCCAAAGGGAGCAAGCTCTACCCCTTTAGAATTAGTTGATGCAAAATGCAGTGTAGCGTAATGACATGGGTTCAAAGCAGTTTTAACAAGCACATACTTCAAAGTATTATCGGGGGGAAAAGAAGTTGCATTTGGCTGTATATTCTGTATATCAACAATCCTGCTCAAAATCTGTTTTTAGAAGTATGTTCCAAAAAATCCGGGATCATTTCCTTTCCCCTTTCCCCAATTTTGGGTAATAAACTACAGGGCAATGAATTTAAAGATACATGCAAGAATATCCTTCTATTGGGGTCAAACTCGATATGATGTGAGAGTTCCACGACTGGAGTTGTTGTTATTTTTTGTTTCTTTCTTTTAATAACTATACACAAGGCAGAGAGAGATTAGGGATTGTGGTGTGCAATTTCTCCACTCACACAAAGGTTTCTCCACTCACTCTCACATTGTGGCTCCAATCCCAACTTTCTTCTTCCAAAATTGCTATTATCCCAGGAAAATTTACAAAGCATTTACAAAGCAAAGAAAAATTATGCCCATAACAGTCTTGTCCTATCTCCCGCTAGGCTATAGCATGCAACTGAGCCAACGGTGCATGCAGAGCATGTGCTGATGGAGAAGGGGGAGAAGTCAATTGAGAAAACTTTTGTTCTCACGCCTTTATTTATACCCTTTTCTTGCCCTATTTCATCCCCCATCCCTTACCAGCTCTTTCAGGTATAACATCTGATTCACTTCCCACTTGCCTATTCACAAGTCCTCCAAACATGCTTTATGGCATTTTTATGTTTAAGGCTTGTCTGCAACACCTTAGGGTAACCACTGTGCTGACATAAATTCAGATTAAAATTATCCTGTTAAAGTAGCATAGCAGATTTGTCTGTTCTTAAAATACTTATGCAGTAGCTTAAATGTGAAACATTTTTCTTTCACATATCAGACATAAGAATTGATCAGCTTTATATATAGTAAATAGAAAGTAATCTAGAAGCTGTCTAGTTATTGGAGTTTCTCCTCATTGAGTCAAGAGTCAGAGAACCCAGGATTCTGAAACTACTAAGATTGGGAAAAGTCAGCACAATCCTAATGTGAACTGGAACAGGCAGACTGGCATGCCTTGTGCTGCATATCCAAGCAAGTTTGGGGCTGCTACTGTGCTAGTCCAGGGCAAGGCCTTCACTTTCCATTTACCCTGGTTTAAAGCAGCAGCAGTCCCAATGGGTCTACTCAGACAGATTTACGCCATCGGAATCAGTGGCATAACCTTGAGCTGCCCAGGATGGATGTGGATTGCTGGGAAACTGTTTTGCGTCTGACAAGTATACTGGGTCCTGGCCCAGTATATCTCCCTCTCCCTGCCTGCCCACAATCCAACCCATTGCCCACCCTGTCTAGTTGAAACACTACTTCCTCAGTGGCTGTGGGGCATAGGCAGGCCCTATCTCTCCCATGAGTGGCACAAAAATACTTTACAGCACTTTCGCTACACTCTTTGTTCAGAGCAAGAGATTTGTGCCAGCCAAAATGGCACACTAGATTGTGTCCTTAGTGTTGGAATTATTAGTGGTTTTGGTGGCTGTGAGAGTGAGACCTTTTTCACAGTCTTTTACACAAGCATTTTAAAGGCAAAGAAGGTTATGAAGCCTCCAAATGGAAATAAGGGAAAAATTGAATGTTAGCAGTGAGTATTGTGGTTCCTGCCGCTACCAGGTCCCAAGATAATTCAAGTGTCGCTCACACACCACTTGGCTTTGCAAATGAATCCTAAACAGACAAAAAGATTTGTATAATTACCACTGCCTCCATTCAGGGCCACCCTCAAATTTCCACCCAGAAATAGGGGACGTTTCAGTGTAGCACTTAAAATAATTAAATTGTTTATTTGAAAGTCAAAACAGTGCTGGCCATAAATAATGATTGCTTTTCTCAATTGACTGTGCTAAGTCCCCATTGAGCACTCCTGGGATGAGCTTTATTTGTTCCCTGTTGGGATTAATCCATAAATGCAGCCTCTGCATGAAACTCATCAGGTCTTGACTTCCCCTTCATTGGTCTCCCTGGAATTATGGCATTGCCTCAAGATCAAAATTAGGATAATATATATATTTGAGGGAAAGGACTTAGGGGTTTTAATTAGGTTTTTCAGAATGTCATGTTGTGTACATGACACACACGTTTCTCTGATTTTATATTCAGTTTCTAACCATCTAAGAATATGGAAGTGTACACAGGCAGTGTGTGCACGCACACATACTTATTCATTTCCATGTAAAAAAAATAGGCAAAAATGCATGCAAGAAATCAGTTTTATAACGGCCAAATCCTAACTAACTTTCCATGTTATAATGGAGCAATAGCATAGCTTAAGGGTAGCAACTGCACCAGGCAGCTAGCTTAGAGGCAAAATGTGAAGCTTGAGGGTAGTAGCCAAAATTGTGAAAATCTTGATATTTTAAAATATCATTATGTTATATGCCATTCAGTGCAGAATTTAATGCAAAGTACTGTACAATGAAACAAACCACATCAAAATATTTCTGTTCTTTCAAATGTTAAAGCTAAATAACCAGAAAATAATAAACACAATCGCATCATGTAACATAAATGGATTTTTCTTAACTCAGAAATGATTAGACTGCAGCCTTAACTCCCAGTTAGGCTAGTACAAGTGCCAGCACAACTTCTGTGCTTGCCTGGGGTTGTCACAAAAGTACCATAAGACACTTCTGTGCCACTCCTGAGAGCCTTAGGCCAGTGCACAGCTATGCATCAGCCTCACCATGCCACCACAGAATCAGAGAGTGGATGAGTTGTGCCAGCCTAAATTGGTTAGGATTGCGTCCTCAGGAGCAATCCTAAAGCAATTTATCCTTGCACAACTCACCCATTTTGCCTTTACCATGGTGGCATGGGAAGTCTAGTGCATCTTCACATTGGTCTAACCCCCTGCTCCCTGCAGCAGTGAATATCTGCCTCAGATATTTGTTTTCAAATCTTCCTATTTTTTCTCTCTCCAAACCTCCAGGATATTGTTGGATGTTCAATGTTCAAGCAGACCAATCCTTCCCCCAACCCCAAGGTGTCATTCCCTAACATTTTGTAGTTCTGGAAATCATTGAGAATTTTCAGTCCACATCAGGCTGTTGACTTTCTTTCCATTCTGAAACCCATATTTCTGCGTTGTCTGGGAATCCCCAACTATGTTGAAACCACATCCATTTTTTGTTGAGTGACCCTGTTTTGTTTCTAATCCAAGGAACTTAGCCACATTTATTCACCATTGCCATTTATAATAATGATTTTGGTTGAATGTTTCAAATATTTGAGAAAAAAAGAAGTGCATTGATCAGGAAAGAAAAGAAACTTTCTCCATTAGTGGTGAGTGTAGAAAGATGAATTTGACAAGCAGAAGATATTGACATTAATAAAAAAAGTGATCACCTTCCTGAAATCATGTACTGTATGTCTATCTGCATATATTTACTTTGTGATCCTAAAGGAAGAAATATTCCATTGAAGACACAAGAAAGACACCAAAAGTGGAATCTATTTATCTCATTTTTCTGATTTCCCAAAAGTTTTGAAACCACATGGATGGTTTTGAAAACCACACATGTGATTTTATTGTTATCAGTGGTGCATAGATGTTTGCACTGTGATTTTTTTTAAATTGTTCACTAGTTAGAACTCTACCAAGAGTTTAAGAACCGGTGAGATATTGCTATACTATAGAAGTTATACTTCTTATATTGTATATTGCTTTACTTGTACAATTAGAACATCCTAATAATGAAGCTTGTTGCATTTGTTCAGCTGTTGTCTATAACTATAGTAGCCTGATATTTTGTAAAGGGCCTCGGAAATTGCTCCTAGGGCTACGATGACAGCAGGGGTCATGGTTGCTTTCATTCCCCAAAGGTGCTATATTTCAAATTCTAGGTCATTTTGTGATCATTTCCTATTTTTTCCCCTTGATAATTTCCTAAAATGGCCACGTCATTATTATTATATCAACAGCCACATTTATTATTTGGCCCGTTGAGTGTTGGATTCAGGATGTGTAGAGTCACAGATTTTGCTTGTTTTCCACATTTTTATATCATACAAAGAGCACAGGGTGATGGACATGATTCCTTCTTTTGTCCTTACAACAACCCTGTGAGGTGGGTTAAACTGAGACATAGCAATTAGCCCATGGTCACCAGGAAGCTTCAGTACTTAGCAGGGATTTAAATCTGGATCTTCCAGGACAAAATTCAACTCACAAACCACTACAACATCCCAATTCTCAATATTATCCCCTTTACTTTGTTAAGAATACTTATATTCCATTTCATTTTTCATCAAAAGTAATTCACAAAGTGGTTTACTAAGTTATGTCAGTGAATGGTTCCCTGTTACTGAAGGGTTTAAGATCTGTCATAGATTATTTTATGTCATTTTGCCCATATCATTGGCTACCAATAGTGAGGACAGAATGTTTTGTATGGCAACTGAGTGGTAGGATAGGATGACAACATGTACACAGTAAGTTTTATTAAATATTACAGCTTTGGGGTCGAACTGGATATGAGGATGCTGCTTTCATTGGCAGCTTCAATAATGTTTTCTTTGAACCTCATAGCAGTTGTAATAATGTAATAAAGAAAACGGATCAGTGTCTTTTTGTTGGCAGGGGAGTTCATAGGAAATCACCACTTTCCGTCTACCCTGTGTGTGCAAAATTATCACTGCTTGTTCCCAAAGTGCTTCCTACCGTCACCAGAAAGAATATATGATGTAACCCACCGAGGATTCTTAAAATCAATGTGTTTCATGGCAGCTGGAGGTGAAAAGGTCTTTCTGCCATTAGGGTTCCTGCTTAAAGGACTTGACTGCATGTGGTCGCATGTGGGCATATTCTATGCACCCCCTAGCTGGCCACTTCACTGTTTGGGACTTTACAGCTGTATTGAAAAGCAAACCCTTTCTCTCTTCATGCTCCGGTCACCTCGAGATGTTTGTCTTGCACAGTTTGTTGCACAGACTGGGGAGTAATTCTCTAATAAAGTCCTCTGAGGCTGTCATGTACTTCCCCTATTATCCTTCGTTGTTTGAACCTAGCAGATAATTGATTGTGCCTTTAGTTAATCATCTTCCTCTTCCTTTTGTTCACCAGGTATCTCAGCCTGGAAGAGATCCTTTTCATTTAGAATGTGTTTCTTCTCCTAGGTAATTGATTGCTGCGCGCCCAGGGATCCCCCTGATTCTCAGCAGAGTGGGAGCAAGCATCATGAATAACCAAAAAATGGTAGCCAGCCTGTTGCAGGAATGCAAGCAAGTGCTGGATCATCTCCCAGCAGTGGAGGAAGATCCGAGCGTGGCCAACAAGAGCAAGCATCACAGAGGTGAGGTCCCAGTGGCAAATACCGGTTGCAAAACTGTCAACTAAGCTTCCACCTTCCCCAGCCTGCCCTATTTTTCATCTGCTAGCAGACAAGTGTCAGAAGATTACTGGATTTCTAGGGCATGAATAGGATGTGAGCTAGAAGGCAGGCAGGGAAGGAAGCCTACTTTGTACCAGTGAATTGCTGTCAGTTTTCATTTAAAGCTTCAGTAAACATGAGGCTGTATGGAGCGGTTTTCGTTTGAGAAAAACAATGCACCCAAAGTTTGGCGATGCACATAAATTTCAATTATAAAAAAAATTAATGCAACTTCTGAATGCCGGCTGTTATTTGCTTTCTTTTCGCTGGAAGTCCATGCCCAGCTCTCAAATGTTTGACACTTTCACTCACTACAATCTCCCTGTATTTGAATCCTCTGTCCTTTGAAACATTCATCAATCCCCAAAGTAATCTGAAAACAAAATGCTACAGGATCCTTGTTGGAGGAATTACTCCCTAGCATATGCTCTTTTAAATGAAAGGAATATACAGTACATGCCAGTAACGGTAGAGAAAAGATATGTAGCAATTTTTTTAGCATACTATAAAAATACTTTTTATTTTAATAGAGATTGGATTAATTTACTACATTATCTAATAAAGTAGTCTCTTGATGAGAAAAGTCAAAGTCAGTTATATATTTCTTTCAAATGCCACAAGTGGCTTTGGGCAAAATCCAGAGTTACAGAAAGTCCTTGCTCCAATATAAAAACATCTTACTCTGGATTCCAATATGAATTTCCCATAGGTTTTCACGAGGTGGTACAGTAACTACGGGTGCACGTAAAATCTCTTATGTGCTCCCGTAGTTACTCTGGATTTGGGGGTTAGTTGCATTTTTACAGAAGACGACCTGCTAGTGTATTGCTTCACATAAAGCCATCATGAGATGTTAGTAGTGATACTGGATAGTTTCACGTAACAGGCCAAATTGGCTACCTACCATGTTTATATGTTTTGCTTGAAGAAAGCCACTGAAGTTTGGTACATTAACTTACACTTTCAAAAGTTCTAACACTTAAATGAGCACAATCCTAACCATGTCTACTCCAAAGTAAGCCCCGTTGCGTTCAACGGGTCTTACTCCCAGGAAAGTGTCTTTAGGATTACAACCAAATGTCACATAACATTTAGGTTCTCACTGCTGAAAACTTTTTACTCCCACTTTGTCCCATCATCCCTCATTGCATAGGAAAAGAAATTCTTTATTAAGCAAACTACTACTTATTCAACATGCAAATCCAAATTTTATTGCTTATTTGTGGGACGTTCCCCTCAAATTGGATTTTCCTTTTAGGCTGATAAATCACATGACTGTTTTCTTGCCTAGTTCTGGTTCTGGTTATCAATCACGTTTCATGGGAGAGTCAGTAACAATGACACTGGAGTCATTTACATCTACTTTATCTCAGGGTACTTCTGTTTGTAGCCTATTTTCCATTTGCTTTGGCTATGACAATATTTCTTTACAACTCTCTCGTGTTTGGGAATATCTTTTATATGTGAAAGCGGGTGTCTCTCTTCTTTCATCCCATCCCACAAAAAGCACTTTTGTTTCTTCATCCCAAATTCCTTTCAGCTTTATTATCACTCGGTAGAATGGGCTATTGAACTTCTAATCAGGTAGTCCTTTCTCTTGCTTCAGATTCTTCTATTAAATGCTGCAGAGCAGGATAAATAATCAGTTTAGTTCCAGATAAGGTACATCAGTGCCCATATAATCACTACATTAGACATGGCCCTTCAGGTAAACTCCATCAGGAAGTAAAGGATCAGCCGCTCAGCAATTATCTGGGATCTGCTTTCATCCCTTATCTAATAAGGGATGAGAATCACTCCACTTTGGTATGCAGACATTACTGATATTTTCACAATCATATCCAGTGTGTATTTAAGTGTGCACACATGTGCAATTTTTCCTTTGCAGATTAGTTGAATGCTTTGATATTACTACCATCTTTTTTCTGGCAGGTACCTTTTAAAAGTCTGTAAGGATCACCAAAGCCACATAGGCTTGTAACGAAACAGCAGTGGTGCAAGCTTCACTGTGACAGCAAGTAGAACCAAGCAAATTCTCTGAACACAAATGCTGATCTTTATCATTCTTGTTTCCATTGATTTCATCAAACATTGAGAAATTTTTGTCTCAAAAGGTGGCCAAACATATCCAAGCTTTTTTAGGATTGTGCTATGAGATGGTGTGTCAGCATCCCAAAATTGTACACACCGTGCTGATTTGTTATGGTGGTGAGAATAGAGTTGTAGCTCCATGGCAATGCACATAGTCTGCATGCAGAACATCCAGGTTCAGTCTGTAAAAAACCAGTGCCACTCACCAGCCCGCTCAGCCGCCCGACACACACACACACACACACATATTTTGAACTAGTGTTACTTACTGTTATAAGAACCTAAGAAGAACCCTTTGGGTTTGATCCAAAGGTCCACGCAGATCTGCATTCTCATGTTTCCAAAGGTAGTTTACACAGAATCATGTGGGAATCGCACAATGGAGACATGAAGGCAACAGTTCTCCCTGGTTTTTTTCTGATACTAACCCTACAATCCAGAGTAACTACGGGAGCACGTAAGAGACATTACGTGTACCCATAGTTACTGCAACACCTACTGAAAACCTATGAGAAATTCATATTGCAATCCAGAGCAAATTGTTCTTACACCGGAGCAAGGACTCCCTGTAGTTACTCTGGATTGCACCCATTGCCTCTGAACTTAAAGGTTCTCTTTAGCTCTGATGGCTAATGGCTTGTGGTCAACCTGTCTGTTCACCTAACAGGTTGCGATGGTGCTAAAATGTCCAGACTCTTTCGATAAAAGGCAGGAAATTTCCTACACAAGAGCTCTCTATATACAACAAATTGAATATTTTACTTCTAGTTAATATGAATAAAAAGAAATATAATATAAAAATACTATTATGAATCTTTACAATTACTATTCAAGTGATCAAGCTTTACAATTCTCACATGTGGCCCAGACTCCTATTTTCATACTGACAAATAAAACTAATAAGCACCATTTTCAGCCAAATTTAGTCTACAATATCAGGGTGTGCAATAGATGCAGTGGCACATTAGATTTAAACAAATACAGTTGATTATAAGTAAATAGCTCAGTATTTAGTTTAACATTTTACTATATTGTAATAAAAAAATGTAACATAAACTCACTGTTGTATAAAGTAATGCTAGTACGTAAAAATCATAACATAAACCCACTGTCATATTAGTGTCATGTAACTCATTGTTGTATGCAGTAAAATTAAATTTTACACCAGCTTTGCAGGTGTGCATTGCAGTCACCAGTAAACCTTTTTAAAATCGCAGGTCTTTTATAACCGGGGTGTACATTAGAGTCGATGGCACATTAGATTTGAGTAGATACAGGTAAATTTCCTCTTCTCCTTTCTGTCTCTCTTGCTTTGCTCACACACCCATAAAGCAATTCCATACTGACACTTCCTGCCAAATTCCTTCCTTTACTGGGAGACTGCACCATTTACCTGCAGGGCAGATCAGAAGGAGTTACCTGATGACAGGCTGCCTCTCATTACAACTTTAATGTTGGGAGAAGCATCAGGCTGTAACTGCTAAGATGCAAAAGGGCAAAGGGAATGCTTTTTGCAGGCGAGGTGCCACCTTGTAACCTTAGTGGCTGAATCACTTACCTGCACTTTGACCTTCTCAGGTTCGCTCCTTCCTGAACTAAGGACCCTCATCGAAGAGGCAAAGAAAATGAAGTGGCCCTTCGTGCCAGAAAGGTGGCAATACAAACAAGCCATAGACCTGAAGACAAAACAAACCTGCACGATCTGATTACTACAAGGCTGCAGGAGTTACTGGTATGAAATGCAACACACCTGCCCCTTGTGTTGGCAGCACTTAACCCTTGAATGTACACTGACCTAACATATGGTAGTCTTCCCCTTTCCACAGGTGAACTCCATTTCCCCTTATGTTTCTACCTGATGAGTTTCCACTTCTCATTCAATTTACATCAGCAAACCAAATTCTCATTATTGTCAACAGAGTTTGGATTAACTATTTGATTTTCAAACCTTGGAAGCTGCTTTGTACCCAATCAGACCCTTGGTCCATCTCTCTCAGTATCACGTACGTTGATTGGGAGCAGCTTCTGGGTTTTCATACTGGGGTCTTTTCCAAACTTACTTGACTGGAGGATGGTGAACTGCCCCTGGGCGGGGTGAACTGTCCCTGTGCGTCACCCAGTGCGAAGTCTCAGACAGGCACAGTGCATCTTTGTACCATCTTTTTTCACAGTGCCATTCTGGCCAGCTCCAAGATAGAGCAGAAGCTTCTGGCTGCTGCTCCACCTCAGAGCCGGCCAGAAGGGGGGGGGGGCTGACGCCCAGGGTCAGCCAGAGGAGTGTCAAATTCCTCTGGCACATCACTCCCCTGGTGACATGACTGATATTGGGGGTTAATTTGTCTTCATACAAAGCATGTGCTTTACTACTTATATATCCCTTCCTTCTTTTGTCTGATGATTGCACTATGCACCTGTTCCAGAATGTTGCATGCTTTTTGCATGGTAGGCCCATCTATGAGGCCAACTGAAGCAGGCACCTCAGGTAACAGTTGGTGGGGCACCTTCCTATCCACCTGTTGTCTCCACTGTTCCTTCTTCTCCTTCCACTCTCTGATTTGGAAAACAAAGAGGAGGAGTGAAAGAGGGCATGAGAAATGCAAGAGAGGACACCAGGATGCACGTCTCTTGTTGTCTTGTGTGCTCCCTGAGTCATTAGGTGGGCCTTTATGAGGGAAAGGAACCTGGATTACATGGCTCTTTGGCCTTATCTGGCAGGGCTCTGATGTTCTTATGAAGGTTCTGAGCTAGAACATTGGAGAGTGGAAGAAGCAGAAGTTGACACTAGTTGATCACTAGTTAATGACATGTCACAGGTTTTGGGGGCTTTTGTAATCCTTACATAAATGTCCAGCACAACAGTGCTTCCACCAGTTAAATGAGCAAGGAAACTGACCCCTTGAGGAGCTTCCTATGTGCTATGACTTCATACAAATAAAAACATAAGATTCACGAAACTGGACCAGAGCAAAAGTCCATTAAATCTGTCTGCCAGACTTTAAGGCAGGAGCAGCCAAAGGGTCCTGTAAAGCTAATCATATGAACCGAATGGAGATAATTGTCACCTATTTGTTTTTAAACCACTAATTTTGAAGGTGGCGGTTCTACTTTTAGCTATAAATGGCCTAAACCTATCCTGGGCTGACATGCTAGATGAGGATAACCAACACTGCATTCACTGCATCCATTTGCACCACAAATGATTTCATCATAGATTCATAGCACATATTATCTCGTCAGTCATTATTCATTTGTTTCTCTTCCATTTTAATTTTTCCCAATAAACTGGATGAAGGTTATCAGGATTGATGGGGAAAAATAAAATAGCTACTGATGTTGTACTGCTTGTGGCACTGTAAATGTGTCTATGCTGTTTACTGTCTTTATGACAATGCAAAGCCCATTTAGGATTGGGCCCATATTGTATCCCGTGCATAGAGTAGGTTTTGCATTGTCTTAGCCCATGCCCCAGACAAAAGCAAACGAAAATCTGCCAATCAACTGCTAGATTAAGAATTCTGTGCAAACATGGGTATCATGTGTGGTTCATGTGGTCAGCCTTGTCAGCTTTAACGGTGCCAATCATCTCTTTGAGGAGGCTGAATACAGCCCCACCTTCTTCCACCCCCTTCTCATCAAACAGATGATTAACACAGTCAGACCTGGCAACACTGACTAAGCAAGGAGGCTAAGCAGTGCTGGTTAAGCTGCCCCTGATTATCTCATACATCTTCATATTCAAAATGTCTCAGGAAGAACAAAATTTCTGCAATGATTTTCCAACAAAACATTTTGCATTTGATACAATTGCACAATTTGATGTACATTAGATTTTTTTTATTATTATTTTGGGTGAGTGTCTGTGGTCAAATACTTTTTGGCAACTAAGATGCAAACAAGAGATCTTTAGGCTGGAACCTTTATACCCTCTGATGATGTTCTTTGCACAGTGCTGATTCAAAGAAATTCTATGCCCATCTGGCAGCCACTTTTAATTGTCTATTTTTAAACTTTATATGTCCTATCTCTCGTTAACAACCGGTTCTATAGAGTAGGTGCAAACCTGTTGGAGACCACCACTGTCTTTGCATACACAGAACTTGTTGTTTATCTCACCCTACAACTGAAATAAATGGGGAAAAACATGTTTCTTCAAGGAATTGCTGTAGTAGAGACACTTTATTTGGAGACAAATTGGGCATGGAAGTGAAGGATCTGTGCTTCTTCATGGGGTAAGTTAAGGGGTGGCACAGAATAGATGGCCACTTTCTATCTGGCCCAACTATAATCTTTTTTCAGTGTTTAGAATGGTTTGACTCAATAGGGGCACCATGCATGCCCTTGAAAAAGTGAGAGGATTTTTAAAACAAAATCCACTGCGGAGGGGAGTTTTATTTTGCTTCTGAATTTGTTTTGGTTTGAGTTTTTTATTTTTTTCTTCCTCTTTCCCCTTTTTTCTTTCTTTTCTGGTGTGTGTGGCCTCAGACTGAAATTTATGGTGGAAGCTGACCCTTTTTACAATGCCCACAAAGCGTTCAGACTGGAAAGCATTTGTCTGTTCTCTCCCAGGATAAACACCTGCAGTAAACTCCCCGAGAAACCTGGATAAATGGGAGATTAATGTGGCCATAATACTGGAGCCATGTTTGCAAGCATTATCCCCTCACCCCAGGTAGATGAGCCTTTTCTGAGATGATACCAATTATTTATTGCCGAAACATCTGTTGATAACTGCAGCTGCCCCACCGAAACAAAGAATATCATGGGGTCACAGTCTATAGGGCCCTACAATCTTTATCTCATGCTAGTTTGAGACTATTCACCAATGTGCCCCAAAGTCCATGGGTTACCATCATCTTCAATGTTTCATCATGCCATAAAAATACTTTCTAAATACTGTGCTCCCTTTCCCCACGAGCTTTGAAGTATTATTTCATCCTCTGTGGTAATTTATATTCCAGCGCTTTTGTACTGTGAGAAAAAAGGAGATACATTTTTTTGTTTTCCTTTTAATTGTAGATATACTGACATTTTGACCTATATTATTAGTATTAGTCAAGGAAATTTTTTTCTTCCCATTGCTCTCTTTCCTTCTATTCTCTACCCCATTTTTTTAAAAAAATACCATTTTTTAGGCATAGTTCAAGTTTCTTTGGCTCTTTCACTAAAAGTTGTGGGGGAATTAAGCTGAAAAGAAAAGTTTGCTGTTTGGCAAAAGAGGATAAAATTCTGAACTTTCTCTTTTCATATGAGTGGGAGGGGGAAGGAATGATTTTAATTCCCACTGAAAGAGAAATAAGTCTTTGTTGATATTGTTTGACAAAACCTTTTAACACATTTTGGCTGAGTTTATTCTACAGTGGCAAGTTTCGAATAAGCCCTCCAATGGAACGAGCCCCTGTTTGTAAAGTGCATTGGGATCCTTGAATGAAGTGTTTATTATTCTGAAGATCAGACTTTGTGGTTCTTTTTTCACAGTGTGTAGCATTTTATTTCTCGAGTAGCTTCACTGATCTCAGAGTGTCTGTATGAGAGCACTTGGGTCTCACTCTGAAAGTTTGACTTAGCCTCGCATTGTTCCATGCGCTGCTTTGTCTATAGGCCACTGCTCTGTTGGGTATGCAAAACAAGCAACGCTGCTGCTTACATCACCCTATTAAACCGTTCGCCTCTGCGCTGGCTGCAGGATCCTATTGTAGAAAACAAGCAGAAAAGAAAAAGTTCTTATAAAAAGAACTGGAGGGGGACGGATTATGTATCTGCAGAGTTTATTAGGAAAATCAGTAATGCCACATCAATGCATCTTGAAACACTTTCCCCATTGGTACTTTGTACAATCTTGACATTTGCAAGGAGGAAACTATTTACTGTTCTACTGTACTTTAAACACATTATGATCAATTTATTTTTTCCTGCAGCCCAATTTTATCCAAGTCCCATCCAAACAGAAAGGGCATTCCGCTTGGTGTAGGCTGCTGCCAAAGCATGGTAATGTTCTCTGCAGCAGATTAGGAAAGACCAGACTAGCAGAGCAATGAAGATCTGCCTGAGCATGTAACCCCAGTGCAGGGGGCAAAACAGGCTGGAGGGAGTTTGAGAAAGAGACTGAACAGTTGTTTGGTGGTGGCAGTGGCACCCACCAAATCCTGCCCCCTTTCTAGGCCTAACCACCCTGCATGGATCAACACTTTTTGCCAACAATTTTGCTCTCACAGATTTGAGATAACCCATTGTAGCCGCTGGAGCTTATCCCAAAGCAAGAGGACAAATATCCCCTTACCTTGAGGAGACCTCTGGCAGCCAAAAATCCTGTGGGATGCAAAGGAGCATGGACAAAATGCAAGAAGCCCTACAGAAAGTGAAACTAAATGCACAATCCAGAGTAACTACAAGAGCTCTTAAGAGCCATTTACGTCAACATAGTTACAGCACCACCTAGTGGAAACCTATGGGAAATTCATAAAGCAATCCAGAGTAAATTTTTCTTATGTCAACATAAGAGATCCTGCAGTTACTCTGGATTGTGCAGTAAGCCGTATTGTGCCTTTACTCATGAGCAGGCAAACAATCCTTAGTCTGTTGGAAAGGGGAGATTGAGAGGAATCCAATGCCCCCATGACCATATATAGGGTTGCCATAATTATATTCCACAAAATTGGGACTGGAACCTCTGTCATACTTGCCAGTATGTGAATACAATCCCCCAAAATCGGAACTGTCCCTATTTTGGGGGGGACGGACATATGGCAACCTAGCCATATAGAATGGCAGACAGAGTGTCTTTACCTTGTCTCTGCATAGAAGAGGGAATTTAGGCAAGTTTAACTCAACATAGAAGGGTTTTAAAAGCAGCACATGCCAAAATTCTCTCTTCTGTATTGCTTAAAGGTAGAGGGACTCTGTTGTCCATTCTATATGATCACTCTGAATGCCCCCAGAATGGTTCTGATCCAATGAAGGTAGCTCTCACAACTCAGAAGGAAGTCTCTGATAACTGCACTCAGCCCTCTGGAAAGCAAAATTGACCTACCCAGCCACTTTCTTGTGAGTAAGCAAACATTCCTTAGCTCGTGTTCAGGTCAGGCATAGAGAAATGCAAGAGCTACCAGAATGGTCCCAATACAGTGAAAGTGAAGCTCAACAAGTGCTACAGAAGGCAGCCTCACCCACTTCCAAAAAAGAATAAATAAAATAGAAGCTTAGACTGTAAGACCCATTCAGCATAGTGGGACTTACTTCTGAGTAGACATGGTTAGGATTATACTCATAATTGATAAGGTGATGTGTAGGTGTCAAAAAAAGTGTGGGCCCTGGGTGCCGAATGGACCTAGCTGCACCACAACATTCTGATGTGCTCTCCTGAATCTGGCATTCTGAGGAAGCCTATATCTAAAATAAGGAGATTGCACATATCCAGTATGGCTTGTAACCTGCTATTGACTTTTCTTTCAGAAATTTGGCATCTAGGCCAGGTACCATCATCATCATATCATGTGGCAAGGAGTTCCACAGACTAATTACCCGCTGGGCAAAGAAATATTTTCTTTTGTTTATCCTAACTCTCCCAAAACTCAATTTTAGTGGTGTACTAAAAAAAATTCCTAAAATTCCTGGCTCTGGTCTTAGCTTTTCCAACAGGAAAGGGAAGAGCAAAACAGTTGGAAATACTGGCTCTTGCTTTAGTTTACCCTTTCCTACTTGGAAATGCCAGGCTATTAAAGGAATAGGCAGAGCTGGCCCTCCACGAGGCCACTGGAAGCCATCACATTAGATGGCTTCCTGTGTCCTTCTTTCGTCACTGCTCTTCCTTCTCCTTCTATTCTCTGAACTGGAAAAGGAAGAGGGCTGCCGAGAAGAAGAGGTAATGTCAAAAGGAGGAAAGTGCTGGACCAAGCTCTGGAGCCTAGCAGCAGAGGCTGGTACCTCCTCAAGGGTGGCATTTGGTCTGCTGCCTCAGGCATCAGGGGGTCGTGGCGCAGTGGTGGGCTTCAGGGGGTTCTCACAGGTTCTATAGAACCCTTTGCTCATGAAGCACTGGTTCTGAGAACCGGTTACTAATCAGACATAGAACCTGTTGTTAATTTAGATTATTAGGACATAGAACCTGTTGTTAATTCATTTGAATCCCACCACTGGTCCTGGGAGATGGAAGCAGCTCTTTAACTGAGGGCAGGAAGGAGTTGTGGTATATTAATTATTTCATTTTCTCTGTAAACAGCTTGATGAACTTTTTGTTGAAGAGAGGTATTTAAATACAGTTTAAATTTATTATTTTAATTGCTACTGGCTAGGCCCAAGGTGACCACGTGTTCTCCTTTTCCAGTACATGTCCTAGATTTTAGGCTTGTATCCTGGAAAATTTTTTTAATGTCCTCCTTTTCCTTGTAAGTGGGCAGCAAATAGCCTTCTTTCATTAATAAATTAGGAGCACATTCCTAACCATGTCTACTCAAAAACAAGCCCCATTGTGTTCAATGGGTCTTACTCCCAGGAAAATGTCTTTAGGATTGCAATCCAACCTTAATAAATTAGAATAATAATTTTCAGTTTAATAATAAATAATATAATGTTTAAATTAACCACAATTAAAGCAGTATATATTAGTGTTTTGAGCTTTTTATTTTGTCATATCCTACATTTTTCTTGGGTGTCCTATATTTTGGGAAGATCTTGTCTTCTTTTTTTGGGTATGGCATATGGTCATCCTAGCTAGGCCTATTGTCTTCCCATGTTAAGAGGATGAGCAGTTTCCATTGAGATTGAAAAGGTTCTCTACTTCTTCCCAAATGAAGCCCCCAAAGATGAAAAACAAAGCAGTACAAATCCTTTTTCTCTGGGAGGCCAAGGAAATGGGAAGACTGAGGTAACCCTTCAAGCCCCTCCAGCTTTCTCTGCTTGTTGAGATGGTTAAGTCCTCTGTGACCTGTTGTGGTGTGTAGCAGTTTGGGAGGAAGGCCACATCATCTGACACTGTCTGGGGGAAGAGCTCATTTTTAATTTGAATAAATTTACATAGCTTTACATCAATGAATATATTAGACATAGAACTAATACTGTATGAATAAATGAATTTTGTTTAGCTTATTTATAATACACATGAGAACTTAAAAAGAACCACATGAGAACTGTATGCCCCACACCTCTTGCACAGTGAAAACATACAGACCAAACCAGACCAAGCACGCAATCCAGAGTAACTATGGGGAGTCCTTGCTCTGACATAAGAACAATTTACTCTGGGTTGCAATATGAATTTCCCATAGGTTTTCATTAGGTGGTGCCGTAACTACGTCGACAGAAATGTCTCTTACGTGCTCCCGTAGTTACTCTGGATTGTAGGGTTAGTCAAAACACATGGAAATATGTGTTATTATGAGGCAATGGGGCGTGTTAAAATACCCGCAGGCCAGCCTGGGGTTCAGCAGTTTCCAATGGGCCAGAGACTCACTGGAGATTGGAGGCGCCCTGTGGGCTCAATTAGGGGTCCCCAAAGCCTCCATGCCTTGGCCACGTAAATGGCCTCCATACAAGGATTTACCCACCCCTGTTCTAAAACTGGGAGATTGGATTGAGCAGAGAGGAAAGAGCCACATGACTGAGAGCTGTAGAGCTGAGATATCTTGTATACTGAATTAAAATAAATCAATATACTGTATATTATATTAAAATAAATCAATATTTCCATCAGTATATTCAAATTGCATATTTTATTCAGTTGATTTATTTGTATATTGATTGTATCTTGATTTAAAATAACTGTATATTGTATTAAAATAACCAGAAAAATCTGTACCTCTGCTTTTAATAGATGGACATGGAAATGTCATTTGATTCATGTTTCTGCATTCTGCACCATGTTTTTCTCTTATGCGTATGCAGATGTTTCTTTTATATTTGAAGGCTGTAAAACACACACAGACACAAACAGTGACTCGAGTCCATGTGAAGATCTCTCTGCTCTAGCAGATGCTCAATCACCTGCCTCCTCATTCCCCTGCCCCCAACTGAGCATTGCTGCTGTTTACACTGACAGTACGAACCATCTGTTTGGCAGGTGTGCATGAAGTTTCAGTTCATTGTGAAGCAGTGCAGAAGCATCCCAAGTAATTGTACCACATGTAACATCGTTATACATTAACATTCCACTAAGGTGATCCACCATGGTGCAGCTGTGTCATAAACTAACCATCAAGAAAGTAACCTAAGAGCCAAACTTCACCCTTTCCCTGCTTTTTAAGCACATTTAAAAGTAAGGTTGCAATCCTAACCTCCGCTTAGGCCAGCCTAAGCGCTGGCATAAGTCCTGTGCTGACCTAAGACATTTCTGCGCCACTCCTGAGGGAGGGTTACGCCAGTGCACAAACATGCGCTTACCTCCCTACATCACCTCAGGAATGGGAAGACCGTTGAGTTGTGCCTGCCTAGATTAGGATTCCAGTCCTATCCACACTTTCCTGGGAGTAAGCCCCATGGTGTTAATATAATTAGACTTCCTTCTGAGTAGAGATGCATAAGATTGGGCAATAAGTGAAAAAAATTCACCATGGGAGTGGTAAGATTGATAAATTGTGCTCCCTAGGTTAGGATTGCACTCTTAGTCACTTAGGCTGCACTCCTAACCACACTTTCCTGGGAGTAAGTACTATTTAACACAATGGGACTTACTTTTGAATAGACATGCTGAGGATTGCTGTCTCTCTCTCTCACTCACTCACTCACTCACGTGTTCACACATGCACTCACACAAAACATACTGCTAATTTCACACCCCATCTCTCTGTGGCATCACCTTCTGTTATGGAAGTGAGAATCTTCCAGAGAAATTGTTTTCCATATTACACAGAACCAAAGAAGCATCTCATTCCTGCTTCTGAATAGGAAGCCTCAGAGGGCCAGTGTTCTATGTTACCACATAAGCATGTTGGACCATGAGTGGAGAGCGTGAGGTTTAAATACATTGGCACCAATTACTGTCTCTCGAGGCTCACTTTTAAGCACTCAATTGGTCCCATGCAACTTGTGCTGGCCAATGTTGTTGAAACACGCCATAAATCATGTCTGCAACACCCAGTGAGTAGGGGAGGCCGAAAGAGTGAGTTGAGCTGGCCTCCCAGCACCTGGAGGCTACTAAGTTGCGCTGGCTGATTTTGGCCAAATATAGAGATCTGTGGGGTGGAGTGGGAGCTTGTGCCAGATCCAATCCCCTTCCCCAGGGAGTGCAGAACAGCTCTAAATCTGCACCACCCATTTTGGTGATGCAGATCCAAGTAGACCCATTGTGGCTGTGCTGCATTATGCAGAGTAGGGGGGATAGGCCTGTCTTCCAATGCAAATTCAGGTTACATTGCCCTTCTTAAAAGATTGTTGATAGGAGAAAAGGGAGGTTGATGTCTACCACTCTGAGTTTCTTGGAAAAAATGTGATCCATAATCCCAAATGCTCAAAAGTATGTAAATACTGTATTTGTTAGCCCTGCTATAACTGTTATTAGTTCAGTGCTTGTCAATACTGTGTTAGTTTTTTGCCAGATGGTTCCAGTAAAAAAGTGTTTCTATCTTTCTTGGAAGCAGCTGCAATTGTCAACAAAAATGCAAGGTGTCCTAGCATTGAACCTAAAGCATTGAACCCAACCGTCAAGGTGTAATACCAGGAAGAGCTAGATCACTAATATGAGAAACCATGAAAACAGCACACCCGTCCATTCAAAGCTTCTAAGCAAAGACCCTTCAGTTGAGGCTGTTTTGCATACCCCCCTTACACATCCCCCATCCTATAATTGGTGTATAGAAATCTCCTGCAAATCTAATTCTATCTCCACCTGACTCTGCTTCCCAGGCATGAAGTTCCCTTTGTGTACCTAAACTCAATTACATGTACGTATTTGACACTGTGGAAACAGATGTTCAGACAGAATACGCATTTTTTTGTCCTCCTCTTTCTACACACAGATACCCAATGTCCCAAAGGTTATTTCCAGATGAGAAGTCTTCTTTTAAAGTCCTTTGCATTTTTCTTAGGACTGACCCTTTTGCCTTTTGTCTCTGTAATTGTGTTTCATGATTCTGATATATAAGTGAGCATCTTCCTTCCTGGATAGTGAGCTGGGGTTGCCTGGGTTCTCACACATCTATTCAGTGTGGAATTATTGTTTATGTTGTTAGGCATCTTAAATATTTTTATTTAAAACAAGATATTTTATAGATCTCATATTCTAGCCTTATTTCATATATCTCATATTCTGTCTGTCCAATCTATATCAGAAATGTTTAAACATTTGACTTTAGGGCGCCTCAACTTTCTTCAGGAGGGAATTTCAGTAAGTGCAGCTTCTCATCTCACAGATCACAAGCTGCACCTGCTGAAATTCCCTCATTTACACACTTGTTAAAGGTCCAGGAGCCCTAAAGTTGAATGTTTGTACACCACTAATCTATATTATATAGATAACTTAAACTATAATATCATCATCAGTAGTATCACAGCCTACACACATGCACGCACACATAAACACAGACATAGAAACACCACACACACTCCTTGGACTTGTACCAGCCATTTTGCCAACAGATATCCCAAAAAAGGGTAGCTTAGGTGGCAAAGAGGATAAAATTTAGTGTACCCTCATGCCTTCAAGATACACCCCTCCCCATCCCTTCTTATCACTGATTCTCCCTAAAATTCCAGCGCAATTTCTGATTTCTTGATTCTTCATACCTTTGCACAACTACACTTACAGAAGAGGATGAGACTGTTATTTCAGTGGTTTTCAAAGTTGTGTTCAGGACCATGTTGGGGGAAATAACTTTATTTCAGGGTGTCACAAAAAGCTGGGTGCCACCATCTTTTAAACTAAAAGCATGTTTTTACTGCTTTTAGTGTTTTTTTAGCTTCTGTGTTTTAATTGTTTTTAATTGTATGTTTCTATTTAATGTTTTACCGTCAAATCCAGAGTAACTACGTGAGCACATAAGAGACATTATGTGCACCCATAGTTACTGCACCACCTAGTGAAAACCTATGGGAAATTCATATTGCAATTCAGAGTAAATGGTTCTTACACCAGAGTAAGGACTTCCCGTAGTTACTCTGGATTTTGCCCCTCATTATGTTTTATTGTAAGCTGCTTTGAGTCGGGCGAATGGCCCAAGAAAAGCAGGATATAAATTTTTTAAATAAATAAATTTTGGAATATCATCTTGGAATGGGGCACTCGGGTTACAATTCATACTTTCCTGATAGTAAGTCTCACAGAACACAATGGGGCTTACTTCTAAGTAGACATGGTGTTCTGACATCACAATGATGTCACTTTCTGTTTGGTGTCACTTCCAGCAATGACATCACTTCTAAATTGATGACGTTACTTCCAAGGGGGACCCTGGGCTGTTTTTCAGAAGGGGGGATCCTGAGTTGAAAGCCAGGTTCTGACATGCAGCCTCTTTAGGCACAGAATCTGCTATCTTACTGGCCTTGAGTTAACACTGCCCCAGTCAGTGGCATAGCTAGAGGGGGTGCAAAGCAATAAGTGTTGCAGGAAGCATCACTGCAATGTGTTTGTCTTTCCTTCAGAGCCATTCCAAATAGGGGGAGCAAAACAGAGGTGAATGTAAACTGTGGTGATAATCCCTGCAAGGCTTAGGCTGTAATCCTAACCTAGGCTGGCAGAACCTATTAGTCTTCCCGTTCCTGTGGTGATGTAGGGAAGCCAGCACATGTCTGTGCACTGGCCTAACCCTCCCCCAGGAGTTGGCACAGAAGTATCTTACAGCATTTTTGTGACATCTCAGCTCAGCAGAGGACTTATGCCAGGGCTTGGGCCAACCTAACTGCTGGTTAGGATTGCAGCCTTAGTGCTTTCCACCCCCTCTAGCTAAGCCATTGTTTGACAGAATCTGAGACATAGAAAACTGCTTTTCTCGAAATATGTGCGTAATTATACCCCTTTATACTTCAGATTTCAGTACAAATATAATCTGTTTCTGGGTAGTGGATTAAGCAAGGTCTATATCACAACTGCATGTGTGAAGTCAGCCCCACATATTGGAACTGCTGAGAGTCTGAAACAACCCGCCAATCTCATTCCACTTTCATGTCATAGGTGTTGTTGAAGGAGGAAGGGTTTGTGTCATGTTTTGCGTTAAGACAGCCAGATTTTTCTTTGCAAAGGCATGGCGGCTACTTGGCAGCAAACTAAAGATTTCGGTATTAGAAGTTGTCAGTGTGCTATTAAGAGGGGGGGAAATGGGGTTATAATGGCAACAATTGACACCAAGCTAAATTTATCGGTGTGTGACACAGCATGCTGCCAGGGAAAGAGAAAAATAGATGATATTCTCACCGTCTTGACTTTCCTCCATTTTGTGGCCATTCGGTTTTGGAGAGGGACACAAGAGGTTTCGGCATTGAGCTGGGAGCTAAATTATGCAGCTGCCAGGCCCTCCAGAATAGGATACTTGGTTTAGATTTTCCACAATGCTATTGAAGTGCTTATTTTCCTCCTGAAGAGACACAAACAGATGCAAACTTCTGTAAACACTTTAGAAATGAATTCAGTGAGTTTGGCCTCTCAGCGGTGCTCAATAGCTGACAGAAAAATGTCTAATTAGTGCAAGTGGAAATAATAGGGCCACTTGGATTCCTTCCATCCTCCTCCAAGTCTACTTTTCCTAGGAACTCAAAGGCTCTTTTGTTTGGTAGGTCACCCTCTCTCATGCTTTTGTGTTTGAGTCTCTTAAAGGAAGAAGCGGCAGTAGCAGAGGGAAAAATGCATTAGGCAATAGCTTGGTGCATATAGGGAGGGTCTGCGAACACTGAGAAGGATTTGTATTTGGTAGTGTCAGTTTACAGGTGCTTAAAGACAGGGATTCCTCCATTGTCGAGAGGCACATGTGCGCAGAGAACAGGAATCCCTTTCAAGTGCCATCCCTTCCAAAAAGAACCCTCCGACAAACAAAAAAGAGCCAGCTTTTGAAGCATGAGTAAACCAAAGGATGCCGTGTTTGCAATTGATACCCTGATCTTTGGGGACAGGCCGATTTTGTCAATTCCTAACCAATTTGTACGGCTGCTTAAATTTCTTCAAGAGGCATACTGAGCCAAATGGTTTGGAACAAGCGAGCGTTCCAACAGGCTAACACTGGTACTATTTGTGTTGGTGAACTAGAAAGTTTTCACATGTTTTAGTCCATCCATGTGATTTTTTTTCTTTACGTGGATGAAATCTGATCTGTAACTCAGTGATCGGTTATGTGATTTGTATGTAGAATTTTTATGTCCTACATTTTTCCGCATAAAAGACTTTGGGTAAATAGTAGGATCAATAAGTGATGCAATTTCCAAACAGCTTTGTGAACTTTTTGTTGAAAAGCAGTATAGAAATAGTGTTTGACTGATTGATTGATTGATTGATTGATTGATTGATTGATTGATTGATTGATTGATTGATTGATTGATTGAAGCTTCCAGGTACACCCAGTGCAGACAGTATTGGGCCAGATATGCTGTTGATCTGAATAAATACACAGCGGCTCCTAATACAATACTGTACATCATTATCACCAAACTCTCTCATTAGCTGCCAAGTAACACAACAACAACCACAAAACACTGCCATGTTAATGCAGTGTATTAAATAAATATCTTAGGTGCATTTTGTGTGTGGTCCAACACCTGCTTATTCAAGGTGGATGACAAGCAATTAATGGCCAGAAGTTCAATTTCGTATCTGATTGGCTTATCTTGCAGCCAAAGAAACTTCCAGTTCCTTTGGACAATAGCTAAAGTGTGTAAGGTAGGCTTCCCTAGGGACTTTCCAGACAGGTGCCAAGCCCAAACCCTCAATTCATGTTCTGGTTGACCAGAAGACAAAATACAAATCCACTCCACATCGCAATATCAGTTGCGTGCCCCAGGCTTTTATGTCGGTCGTCAGCTATAAGAGAATGGCTATAGCTCAGTTGTAGAGCTATGCTTTGTGTTTTGAAGATCCCATGATCAGTCTTTGGCATCTTATGGCAGAGACCCCCAGAATAGAAAGCACTAAGATATATGAACTCACAGCTTGCTTGAGACAGTATATGGTCACTTGATACACTATTTGTCTATATGTTCCAAGCTAGTTATTATAGAATCAAGGACCGACTCAGAAATGTTTAGAAGCTTCAGTTTCTTTTCCAAATTTTTAAAAAATCTCACAACAATCTCATGAGTAAAATCCAGTGCATCATCCTAAAGTGATCTCATGGTTTCAGCACTGTTGGGAATAGGATCCCAAAAGACAGCTTCTTGCCGATGATACAAAGGGCACAATCCAGAGTAACTACGGGGAGTCCTTGCTCCAGTGTAAGAACAATTTACTCAGGATTGCAATATTAATTTCCCCTAGGTTTTCCCTAGGTGGTGCAGTAACTACGGGTGCATGTAATGTCTCTTACATGCTCCCACAGTTACTCTGGATTTTAGAGAAACTGTTGCTGGTTTAAAGGCCAATCTGTACACTGTTTGAAAAAATAGATGCAGAACTACAAATCAAGCAGGGTGTACGAGTGCCATGTGTGTACATGCAAATGCAGGTCCTGTTTTGTAAATGGAAACAAACAAAAGAAAATCAGCTTCCATCTATAAACAGGTTGGTGATATATGCTCCTGTGTGTGTGTGTGTGTGTGTGTGTGTGTGTGTGTGTGTGTGTGTGTGTGTGTGTGTGTAGGTTTAGCAGGCTGTAGTGGTGCAAGTGGTTAAGACACTGCCACCCAGGGGAGCTCCTGGTGGTGGTACAAGTGGTTAAGACACTGCCACCAGGGGTGACCTCCTGTCCTTAGCCCAACTCCTGCCAACCTAGCAGTTCAAAAGCATGCAAATGCAAGTAGATAAATAGGTACCACTTCAGTGAGATGGTAACAGCATTCCGTGCGCATGCAAGCTACATGTCGGACAATGCTGGCTCTTTGTCTCTAGAAATGGGAATGAGCAGTGTAACCTGCAAGGGCACCTTTACCCTTGTATATTCTCTTTGAGGTATATATACCAATGATTGCAGTGGTAAATACATCAGTATGCGAAGGGAGATACATAGTTGTATACATGTATGATTAGTAAACCTAGTTTTATTTAATTGGGTGACAACACTAATGGTTTTTGTTAAAATGAACAGTTTTTATATGAAATGAACATTTTTTGTACCATCCCAAGCAATTTGTTTGCCAGTATATAAAATGTTAGGGATTGGGTGAGGAACCTTCTTTTTAAAGTGCCATGTACACAGATGGAGTTTTAGAGAAACAATTCTGGATTCATATGTCATGACCTCTAGGAATTTTTGTATACTCAGGAAGATTCTGTATTTTCAGAGTATGCCTGCTGGCCTTGCTTCTCTCCTAACAGCAAGTTCCTTCATGAGCTCTGCTGATTTTTCATGACAGTGAAAGGGATCAGCCACTGAGGGGGTTCCAGGGGAGTTAATGCCACTTAAAAACCCATTAAAGACCACCTGCAAAGAGAAAACATTGAATTGTGGACCTAGTTTGCTGCCTTATGATGTACAAAGGAGTGTTTGATCTGGTAGTCTTACTGTTACATTGATGCAACTTGTTGGTGTTGAGAGCTTGAGTGACACTAGTGAAGTCTGCATCAGCAGGGAATTAGAAGGAAACAGTGATGACCATCTCACCTCCCATTTAAATTGGACCTGTTCTAAATATTGATCACATTTGAAAACAGAATACTGACTTGCTTGTCAGGAAAACCTATAAACTGGTACATTCACTTTGCTATTTCTTATTACCACTCAAATTATTAAAGATACATACAAATACGTTTATATGGACCAGTCGGACACAGAGGATCATGTTGGTTTAGAACTGGGGAGAGTCAGTTTCAAATTGTCTCTTAGCCATAAAGCTCACTAAGGCTGGAATCCTAATCTCCAGTTTGGCTGGCCTGAGCCCCAGAATGTGTCCTGTGCTGATCTGGCGGTGTCATAAAAGTGTCGTAAGACACTGCTGCTACACTCCTAGGCCAGTACACAGACATGCGCCAGCCTCCCCACACCACCGCAGGAAGATATGGCAGGTGAATTATGTTGGCCTAAATTGGTTAGAATTGTGCCCTCAGTGGTTAATGTCTCTTACAATACAGGGTTGTTATGAAAATGCATGGGACCTGTGCCGGGGCTTAGGCCAGCCTAGGTTAGGATTGCACCCTTAGAGCACAATTCTAACCATGTCTACTCAAAAGTAAGTCTATTGTGTTGAGTGGGTCTTACTCCCAGGAAAGTGTGTTTGACTCTATTGTATATGACTCTTTGTCATATGTGGGCATGTCAGACCATCATCCAGCTAGGGAATGACAAGCATCTTCAGATAGCTTGTTTTGCCTAAAGCATGAGAACACCACCAGTCAGCCAGGGGAATGAGAAACAGAAGATGTTACATGGCAGGTGCCATCAGGTCTCTTTGACCCAAAAAGTTTGTCAACATCAGAAAAAAATTAATAAAAAATAAACAATAACACTGTGAGGCACATTGTTAGAAATCTAATAGCAGAATACATGAAAGGTCAGGTCACTGATCACTAGAGTTTTGAAGATACATGTGTAAAGTTGGAGCCAGGTCCAAAAAAATGGTACCCTCAAGGGGATAAATCAAACACCAGGAAGAATTTATTGTCTTGTCTATAAAGTATGCCTAACATTTAACATCCACATATGCTTTGCCTCATTTTAACTATGGCTGCAATCCTAAAGACACTGTCCTGGGTGTAAGACCCATTGAGCACAAAAGGGGCTTACTTTTGTGTAGACATGGTTAGGATTGTGATCTATGTCTCTAACAGCACAATCATAACCATGTCTACTCAAAAGTAAGCCCCATTGTGTTTCAGTGGGTCTTAGGAAAGTGTCTTTAGGATTGCAGCCAAACTTTGCTACTTGCTCCATTCTCTCAATGAGGAACATGGATGGTCCCCTGGTAACAGTTATGAAACTATGGTATTTGGGGAACTATTTGGGAAACGGTTAGGAAGGGCTGATGGTTCACTGCTGTTCTTGGTGTTCTTTTCAGGTTTATTTAAAAGCCTCCATTTCTGCCAGAGACTGTGCGACAGCAGCTGCTATTGTGTTCCTGATTGACCGGTTCATATATTGGGTTGATGGCTCCAACCAGCTCCTCCAGATTGCCAAAAGGCTGCATAAGCTTCAACCCACAACGCCAATAGCTCCTCAGCTGATGATTCGGCAAGCTCGTGTCTCTGTAAATTCAGGTAATGTAATCCTCATCACAGGCCACCTCTCCCCTCCTCCCCAATTTTCTCAGCTCAGTTCCTATTAAGAGCTACTTGACTTTCAAGAGGATACTTTGTCCTGTTCTGGAGATGACATTCTTATGATCCTGGGGCCATCTTTTTAAACTGACCACCCTGCCCCTGCCCTCCCCATTGCCCTTCCCCCCACCTCTTTCTTGCCTGCACAAAGTGCCCGGCATAAAAGGATTGCAAAGGAAAAAGCAGGAGAGAAAATTGTGAAAGGGTGTGGAAAATACTAATTGGTGCTTTTGTCTCCGAACAAATCTGCCCTGCTGTTTCAAGCAGGGGTATGTGAATTGCTGTACTTCTGAAGCAACAGCCTCAAAAAACATAGATTACAGTCCCAATTTTTCCATGCTCCGTCCTAGCCCCATTTAAGCAAACAAAAAACTGACCACAGCCCCAAACAATGCAACTGACAAACTTACTCATGTGCAGTTAGGCTGTTTTTTTCCTTTTTGTTACTGCACAAAAACCTGTGGATTCTAGCAGTTTGGGTTTCAGAGTATTTTTGCCAAAAAAATCTAACTTAACTAATCTTAAATATAGCATGGTTTTTTGTGACTTGCACAAGCTACAATCTCAGGCATTATAAATAACTCTAAAAGTGTTATAAACTCCAGGACAGCTCTGGTCATCTGGATTGTTATGTGGAAAATTTGTACTGCATTTCAGAACAGAAAAGAGAGTAAAGAGAATGAGGCTAAGTTGACAAAAGCTGTAGCCTTGATGAAGGTATCACTGAGTGTTGTTAGAGAGTGTTCTTGTTAGGATCAGTGGATCCTAAGTCCTTCTAGGGTTTTGGGAGCATGATAAGCATTTGCTGGAGTAGGCAGGGGGAAGACCCTAACTGTATTATTGTTATTGTGGGCTGTGGGTGGCGCAAGCGGTTAAGACGCTGTGCCTGTTAACCAGCAGGCCAGGGTTCAAGACCCAGGTCGGCCCCATAGGACAGGGTGAGCTCCTGTCCTTAGCCCAGCTCTACGACGCCAGCTGGATCCAATCGTATTGGCTCTGCCTTTCCATTGGACTAATTCAGTGGTGTGGAGAGGGGGGATTTGCTGCTTGGGTAACAGCCTATCCTCCATAACAATCCAACCCAGGCTTTCATGCTTCGCATGCAGTGTATGCAGCACCGAGCACGATACCATAGTCTTTCAAGACTGACGGAGGCCTGCTTTTTGGTGCTGAAATGTTTCTTTCTCTCCTATTTTCAGGTAAACTATTGAAGGCTGAATATATCCTTAGCAGTCTTATCAATGACAATGGAGCAACAGGTATATATACAGTACATTAAAATTTCTACAGTTCTCTAAGTTAGAATTATGTCTTATTTAAACTCCCAAACAGAGCAGTTTCCAGCCTTTCAAAGGTCTGGGGCAGACAATCCCATTGCCCTTGAACTTTGAAAGGGGTAGATTGAAGGGTCACCCTCTTTCTGCCCTCACATTTTTATTTTGAGGGGAAATGCTATTGGACAATTAGTATGCGCCATATCCTTCGCTGCTTTGAAGGTGAATCTGACACAATTCAGAGTTATGTCCCCTTAACCCAGAACCATCATATATCTTCTATTTCCTTTTTTTTTAGCTTTGTGTCTGAAAAAAGTCCTCATTGTCCTTTTCCTTGTGAGCAGTCAGTATTATACTTCTTATTATATACTTCTTATTATAATTAATTATAATTATAATATTAGATTAATTAATTATACTTCTTATAATTAATAAATTATATAAGTAATATACTGAGTAAATTAACCACATGAAAGCAACATATTTGAGAGTTTTTAGCTTTATTTTGTCATATCCTACATTTTTCTTGGGTGTCCTACATTTTGGGAGGACCTTGTTCTCTATTGTGGTTATGACATATGGTCAACCTGCTTTACCCACAGTGAGGCTACTTGGATTTACACCAGCAAAATCGCTAGTGGGACCAGGAGGGCCAGTTCCAACCATGGGTCTGCCTTTTCCCAGCCCAAGAACATACCCCAGTCTTCCAAAACTCACTGCTTGGCACAAACCCATCTCTAATAAGACGGGATTAAGTTTTACATGCTTTACTGCATGTTTGTAACATCCAGAAGCCTGCACTGCTTAACTGCAAGTCTGGAAAGTGGTCCGATACCTATTCCATGCCAGTTAAACTCAGCAACTTTTGACCTTGTCTTTATGACTTTCCATCTCTCCTAAACACTGATCTACATTAAGCTTTCTTCACTCGGTATTTCAGGTGTGTGGAAGTACACTGAAGAAAGTGACAGGATCCTTGTTCAGTCTGTATGTATTCAGATCAGAGGACAGATTCTTCAAAAGCTGGGTAGGATTTCTTTTTGGTTTCATACAGTAATTTCATGTTCTGTGAGTTTCTAAGATTTCGTAGCTTATTTTCACATGTTCAGGGAACCATGATGTTTAGCCATTGATTCATGATCCATTAAGAGCCTCTACCCAAGTGCTGTGCATTTTAAAAAAGGAAACCTGGACATCAGCAGTGACATAAGGTGCAATCCTAACTTGGGCCGACACAACTCATTGGTCTTGCCATTCCTATGGTGATGTTTGGAAGCAAATACATGTCTGTGCACTGGCCTAACCCTCCCCCAGGTGTGGCGCACAAGTGTCTTATGGCACTTTTGGGACACTCCCAGGTCAGCCTAGCACTTGTGCTGGGGCTTAGGCAGGCCTAACTAGAAGTTAGGATTGCAGCCAATGTCTTGTGCAACTGACAGTTCAGTATTCAGTTCCGTTCAGTATTCAATTCAGTTCAGTATGGCTTGTGCAGGATTTGTTCTTGGTGGATTACTCTGGTCACATAGGATGCTTTATCCCCTAGCATTTATTTAATTTTCTTAGTGCAGCACATTTAACCATTGAACCACTGCAGTCCCTTTTAATGAGGTCATATATAGTATCAAATGGGCTGTGGATGGCGCAAGTGGTTAAGGCGCTGTGCCTGTTAACCAGCAGGCCAGGGTTCAAGACCCGGGTCAGCCCCACAAGACAGGGTGAGCTCCTGTCCTTAGCCCAGCTCTGTGACGCCAGCTGGATCCAATCGTATTGGCTCTGCCTTTCTATTGGACTAATTCAGTGGTGCAGAGAGGAGGGATTTGCTGCTTGGGTAACAGCCTATCCTCCATAACAATCCAGCCCAGGCTTTCGTGCTTCGCATGCAGCGTATGCAGCGCAGAGCACGATACCATAGTCTCTCAAGACTGATGGCCTGCTTTTTTATAGTATCATGAATTTTCATGAGTATTCTGAACACAGTATTATGTTAACATTATAGCAGAATTGACAATTATCCAGACTCTAACTGGAGAATTATACACCAGCCTAAATTTGCCTTGAAAGCGAAGAAAAACTAATATTTCCTATATCTAAGCTGGAAAAATCATAATCCTAAAATTTCCCCTTCAGATCAATCAGACTGGATGTGTGTTTAAGAAATCTGTGTTTATGACTGGATGTGTGTTTATTTTTCCTTCCAAATAACCAGATAAAACCATTTTTCTTCTGCTTCAGGAATGTGGTACAAAGCAGCAGAGCTAATCTGGGCCTCAATTGTGGGTTATTTTACACTACCACAGCCAGACAAAAAGGTGATGCTTCCACTTTGAAAATGAATATCCTCCCTCTGAATGAATAGGTTGCACCAACCTAAAGAATTTATTTTGTACACTATTTCTCAGATTTATCTCTCCCCATAACCAGATTTACTCCCAATGAAGTGTGCAACTTGTTACATATGCTTTCAATAGAGGGCTTGAGATAATCTGTGCTCCTTTTTCACAAGCAGATTTATTTGCAAGGAAAGAAGGTACTGTCTAATAGTCCAATCCTATAGTAAAATAGTTCTCAAACTGGTGGGTCATGGCTCAACAGCCTGGAACTTTTGTACTTTTTGTACTTTTGAATTTTTTTCCTTCTAAGCGGCGAGAAGCAGGGGAAGGCAGAGAAGCAATCCTAAAGATACTGCCGTTGCAGGGAGAGAAGGGAGGGTTGCTTACTAGGTGGCATTAACAACCTCCAGGCGGTATTAACAACCCCCACAGGGCTCCCCAAACACAGGGCTTCCAGTTTTTTTATTATGAAACCTCCCTACCCAGTGATGAGATTCAAAGAGATTAACAACCAGTTCTATACCCATCTGGCAGCCACTTTTAAATGGCTGTTTTTAAACTTTATATGTCCTATCTCTCATTAACAACCGGTTCTATAGAGTAGGTGCAAACCTGTTGGAGACCACCACTGTCCCTACCCAACCCTATCCTGGCAGTGGTATCATCCTGGGGATCGCATCATTGCTGTAGTTCCACCCCCAGAAAGACTCAAGTGGCTCCCTCCTCCCATGAGAACCATTGCTACAGTATACAGGTACAGGCTGCCAGCCATAGCTCTTTGCAACACTTTCAAAGACACTTTTGATGTTACAAAACAGCCATCAAGTGTATGAGGAGCACTCTATCAGCAGATATTTTAGGAGTACTCTTGCATGACCCAGCAGTGCTCACTCTCCATCATTGGACCTGTCTGTGGCTGACTGAGCAGATACTCTTTCAGAGAGGGGTGGAGGAAGAATTGGATTGGAAGGGGATCTGGAAGTGATGGCAGTGGCACATGTTGGATCCTATCCTCCTTTTTTGCAGTCTCCCCATTCTCATACTGTACCACTGGCACAGGTCTAAGGAGACCTATTGCAGACTTATGGAGTGGTAAGGAGATTTGTATTACCTTTCTCATCCTAAGCCTCCTGACTCCACCCCTTTGGATTCGGTACACTCCTTTCTGGTGTTGTGCACCAGATTGTGTTTCTGCTTTTGCTCTTGATACATTTAGAGTAACCTAAAGTATAAATAATGGGGAAAAATACGATTATTTTTTATAATAATAAAAATCTCTCTTTGCAGGGGATTGCTACATCATTGGGTATTTTGGCTGACATCTTTGTATCTATGAGTGAAAATGATTACAACAGTTTTAAAAACAACTCTCAGATTAAACTGGTAACTATTCTTACATTAGAGGTACTTAGAAGAACTTGAATGAGGGAACGGGCTGGGGAAGAGGAAGGATCAGACCCAAGAAGGGAGTCCTATCGGAGGCTGATGTTTAAGTTGTGAGATAGCTGTTGTATGAGTACCAAGAGTGGGCTTCCTAGATTTAAGCCTCCCAATGGATAGATAAGGAAGATCAGTGTGCACAGGTAGAAGTGGGTTGTTCATAATTTTATTTTAATTTTCACTATGGGCGCAATCCAGAGTAACTACAGGGAGTCCTTGTTCCAATTTAAGAACAATTTACTCTGGATTGCAATATGAATTTCCCATAGGTTTTCACTAGGAGGTGCCGTAACTATGTCAATGTAAATGTCTCTTACGTGCTCCCATAGTTACTCTGGATTGTAGAGTAAGCCATCTTGCCTTCATAGAGCTGGTGATGCTATGCGGCTCAAAATGGGGAGCAAACAAGTAGGTGTAGTTTTTACACCTCTGCTTATAATCCTTGTGGTTTCATGTAGTCTGACATAAATCTTACTATTAAGCCACACAGGGGCACAGTTTTCCCAAGGCAATTATTCCTGTGGGATACAGCTGATGCCCAGTTGGTGCTACTGCATCACTTCAAATAGAGTTAAACAAGATTGGGCTGTCAATTACTCAATCATTATAGCAAACATTTACAAATGAAGCTGATTTTAAAAATATCATTTAAAAGCAATGTTGATTAGCCTTTAAAGATTGGTTATGTGATCATGATGGGTCAGATTAATTAAAGCAGACTTTTAAAAAAATCCTGCTGTTTTGCAAAAAAAAGCCTGCCTAACTGTTACCTTCTTGCTGTTTCAACAGAATTTCCTTGAAGAGTTTGACCACCGATTACTATCAGCTGCTGAAGCCTGCAAGTTAGCAGCAGGTTTAAGTCAATTTACACCACTGTTTGTGCTCACGGCCATGGTGCGTACCATATTCACTGTCCTAACCATGTCTACTCAAAAGTAAGCCCCATTGTGTTCAATGGGTCTTACTCCCAGCAAAGTGGCTTTAGGATGGCTGCCTCAATGTTCTCGCCAAGCTAAAAAATTTTTATGGCTAACTACTGTCCCTGTGTGCTGCCAAGTGCATAGAAAATGTCAGTGTACAGTTTCAGATACAAGAAGATGCTGTTTTCTATAACTAGCACACAAATGCTACATATAGTGGTACCTCACTTAACAAGTGTCTCGCTTAACAAGACTGAATTTCACATTTTCACAACAAGACTTTCACAACAAGACTTTCACAACAAGACTGAACAACACAGCATTTCACACAAGCAAAAATTTCCAAGAAATCTTGCTTACATAACAAGTTCCGCTTCACTTAACAAGCAAGCATGCTATGGGCATGCATTCTATGCAGCCCTAATGCTCCACATGGAGGCTCTTTAAAAGGGCTGCCGGCCAGCACTGCTGCCTCTAACTGCCCCCAACTTGGGGGAAATTGCCTGGGGATGCCAGAGGCAGCTGCCCCTAACTGCCCCCATGTGTCCCCACCGACCACCTTGAACCTACAGCAGCAGCCAGGAAAGCCTCCCAGGAAAGTGTCTTTGGTTGCAGTCTCCAAACTATGTCTACCCAGAAGTAAGCGCCATTGTGTTAAATGGGGCTTACTCCCAGGAAAGTGTCTTTAGGATTGCAGCCTAAGTAGACTTCATAGGATCATGCACATGAATGCATGTTTTGAATTCAATTATAGTGTTTTGTTATCATTTTTACATCCAGTTAATATTTTTATATGAATATTTTGGGGTTATGGAACCAATCATCTGAGTTTCCATTATTTCCTATGGAAACATTTGCTTCACTTAAAGAGCATTTCACTTAAAGAGCATGCCTCCAGAATGAATTAAGATCTTTATGTGAGGCACTACTGTATATCTTTACATAGCAATATGTCCTATTGACACCAGTGGAACTTGTTCTGGTGTAAGGGAACTTAGGACTCAACCCAAGGCTGCTTATGATATTTATGTTTTGTTACATGTAAGATGAATTCATGGAAATGCATTTGGTATACCAAGAGACTTTGTATTCTAGGCAGCACACTCCTCACTTGCACTGGATCAGGCAGGATGACATAGGTACACTTATGGCACTTTTACAACACCCCCAGGTCAGCGCAAGGGACTTGCGTCAGCCTATAGGATGCTCAGGATTGAACCTTGAGGCTATACATTTTACAACATAGAGTTTTCTATTGCGATTGTTCCTTCCTATCACCTTCCCATCCTGCCCAAAACCAGAGAAATCAGTCCTCTCAGAAATCAGTCTTTCAGAAGTAACTTCCTTGCAAGTTACTTCCTTCCTTCCATGAAAAAGTCTAACATGAATGATATACCCATATTTACTCAATTATAATTCTCAGCTTTTCCAGCCAAAAATATAGCACAATCCTAACCATGTCTACTCAAAAGTAAGTTCCATTGGGTAGTATAAACCCATTATTGTATAAAGTAATGCACTTAAGTAAAAATTATAACATCAACCCACTGTCATATTATTATTATCATATTACTCATTGTTTAATGTAGTAAAATTAAATTTTGCACCTACTTTGCAGCTGCACATTACAACTGCCAATAAACTTTTATCTCAACCCTTTTTCAATCAGGGTGCTCATTAGATTTGATGGCGCATTAGATTCAAGTAAATACGGGTAATTACTGAATATCTCATTATAAGCATGAAATTGAAATGTGTTCCATCAGTGTGTAATAAAGATGTCCAACAGCCCAGTCGTACCATTTCCCTGCCATAATAGGCTACACTGCATGCTATGGTGTTGGTTATACAAGGATACTTAGGAGAGGTAGGAGGAAATATATACCCTTACCTCCCAAATATATTCTCTTATCTCCTGATCACCAATGGATGTCCACAGACCTACACTAGTCCTTTGGCATAAGTCTGAGGAGAGAAGTGGGATATTTAGTGAGTAAAGAAACAGACAAGAAATTATGTCACAGGTTGCATGTGTCAGGACCCTCAACCGTAACCCATTCTGCCCATCCCATCAATTTATTACACTCCCCTGCAGAGCCAGATGCAGACTGTTGGTGCCATATCAAGACACTGGATCCAAAATTGTTGTTCTTTGACATCATAAAGCCTTTGCAGTGTTGTAGTTAGTGTTATGACAACATAATCAGCCCTGTAAGATCTGGGTCACGGGTCAAGCGTACATGAGCAAACCTAAAAATTAATTATTTAAAATCACTGAAAAAAATCAGTTTTCCGACAGAGTGAATTACATTGTCATTCTACAAAGTGTCTGAACTTTGCACATCAATCTTAAATACCTTATTAATTTGAGCTGTATGTGTTTTGCAGAATATCCGTGGAATGTGTTTGCTATCTTATAGCCTCTCCTCTGCATGTCCTTCAGAAAAACGAAAGTTCCACTTGTCTGAAGCCAAGGAGTCTTTTGAAATTGGTCTTCTTAGTAAGAGGGATCAAGAACCAGCAACCAGCAAACAGGAACTCCACAGTTTTGTCAAAGCTGCTTTTTGTCTTACAAAAGTTCACCAGTGGCTCTATGGGGAGAGTGAAAGTCTGAATGGCATGAACCAAATATGCCAGGAGGCCTTGGAAAAGTTATATGTTTATAGTCATTCCAGCCAGGCTGGAAAGCAAGACAAAGATCTCCTTGCCCAGGAGATTATGGCCCTGATCATGTCTGCTAAGGAGCAATTGCAGGTCCAAAGTTTCCCCAATTCAGATGCCAGGTGTTATGTTCCAGGTAGCTTCAAAGTGGGTATCGAAAAGCAAATGGTGAGTGGTGAATCAAACTTCAAGGAAGTCCTCAAAATGCATTCCCAACATCATGCAGCAGTCTGTGAAGTTTTTGAAAGTGCTTGCAGGAGCCATGCGGTGAAACAAGAGGAAGGCCAAACAGGCACCTGTATAACGGCTCTGAAAACTGAAACCAGGAATATGGACACAATGTGGATTACTGAAGAAACATCATACAATGAAAAAGACACTGCACAGATCTCAGTTTCACAAAAGGCAGGAAAAGGTCATGAAAGTCTTAAGGGCAAAGTCTGAAAGAAAATATCCCGTGTCCCTGCAGTGGATACCTCCCTTGATGAAGAGACAGAGAGCGAACCTTCAGAAAGGGGTCAAAGAAATGGTGATGCCATATCAAGCAGATCTCAAAGCAAGAGTGAAATGTTGAGTTCATTGAGATCTTGGAGCAAGTTGTCCAAGTCAAGTTCCCTTCCTAGCTGGGAAGAGGTTGACTGGAATGAAGACGAACTACCCCAGGAAAATGAACAGAAAACAAAAATCTCTGCAAATAATGTGCAAGGCCTCTTTGCAGCCCACACTGAAGATGAGAAAGTAGAGAAAGTGCCCAAGCAAGAAAGTGGAGAAAGTGCCCAAGATCAAAATCTCTGTTTAGTGGCTTCCAAAATTCATAATCTCTCTTTGCAAGAGCCTCAGAAGACCAGAATAGGTCTTACTACACATTGTTGTCAGAACAATATAGCTATGACAAATAGAAGGACAGGATCATACCCAAATTTCAGAGGGGAGCAATTGGAAGGAACAGAATGTGAAGATGAGTTTGTGAAACAGTTGCTCAAGGGACTCACTTACTCTGGGTGTAGGAACAGTAAAACTTTGAGAGATGGAATGAATCTGTCTTGTGAACAAGATCCATCTGGAATGATTAAACCCTCTTCAAATTCCAGAACCAAGGACAGCAACAAGTATTCCAATCCCTTGCCTAGCCATAAGCAAAGCGAGTTTGGAAAAGGGAGTAGTGAAGATCCCAAAAACTGCAACCATGTTACAGAACCTGTATCTAAAAATCATTGGCTGCTAGTTGACCCAAATGGAGAAACTGTAGATACTACTGAAGATACATCTATGAGTCCACACCTCCCTGAAAATAGTAAGGCCCCTACTTCCATAAACAATATGCTACAACCAGAATGTAGCTCTTATGTACAGAATTGGATCAATGAAACAGTAGCTGTGGTGGCTTCAGGGGGCACTTCTGAAATGCCTGAAACTGACCTTCAAGCAGACACTGAAGATGAATGGCTTGCTTATGGTAGCAGAAGAAAGTCAATGGATAACAATACTGAAGTCGGTATGATCAGGAATCAACAAGATCACAGGCCTGAGATCACATATTCTACATCAGGAAGAAACAAGCCATTAGCAAATCAATCCAGTGACTGTGCTACAACTGAAGAAGATGAGGGTGATAAGCCAAGGAATATTTTTAGCTGTAGTCAGAGCTCAAGCTCTTCTCTGAAATCGTGGTACAGACCCCACAGCTTTTCAAGTAGTTTCTCTGAACTGGGGAGCCCATTTTTGAACTCCAGTGGGAGCTCTTTCATATTTATGAGTAGATCCAAAGAACAAGCCCTACAAGCTCGTGTTCTGAGTGATGATGACTATGAGAGACTTTTGGCAGGTGTCACACATAGCTGGCTAATGGAGCAACTGAAGACTACAGGGCTCTTTAAGCCAAACCAGCTCCAAAGAGCACACTGTAAGTAAATTGTTCTAATATGTGCCTTTATACACACACACACACACACACACACACACACACACACACAGTAGTGAAAACATACCTTCATTGAGTGAGTAAAATTCCCCTGTATGCCTCCCCCCACTGCACATCCCCCCACTGCACATGTATAGATCAGTCCCCAGTTTGACCATCACACTGCAACTTGGTTCCTTGTCCTCTAATACCAGATAGCCTTGTGTATTCTTTGCTGTTGGCCTCCTTCTTTAAAACTCTTTTTCCTTCCCATCCCTTCATTTGTTGTGATGCTTTATTAAAAAACTTATTGCCAATAGTAAAACAGGTAAATGGCTAGGATAGAATCCTTTGCTAGTTTTTTTGTTTGTTTGTTTTGTTTTAAAATGAATTTTAAACATGGAAGACCATCAGAACTGAAGTCTCACTGTCAGCCTCGCAACTGACAGAACTGATGTATCCCCCCCTCAGGAGAGAGATTTTAGGATGCCATCAAAGAGCAGAAAATAGTTGGTTACATCATGGCATCGTCTGCACATGCAATGTTCATTTTTTGACTCATCAGACTTCTGATAGCAGCTCCATGCTGCAGTAATGAATTCCACTTCTTGCTCAGACAAAATCCCACAGCCCCATTACTTTCCTTGGGAAAGTTCCTAGCAAGAAAATATAGTAAGTAATTCTGTCCCTTTCTTCCTTGGTTACTGGTTTGGAACTACCTTGCTGAAGAAATTGTCAGTTCATTGATCTTTTTTTCCAGCTGCTCTTCTTTTGAAATTTTCAAAGAAGTCTGGACTTTGGACCGCTCAGGAAACAGCTGTATATATTGGAAACTACTTGAATGTGGCTAAAAAAGGCAAACAAAGAAATGCTTTTTGGATACACTTCCTGCACCAAGAAGAGACTCTGGGAAGGTACTGCTCAAACTAGTGTGAACTTATGATCTACCCAGTGGCATAGCTACTGTCAGTCTTTGAGGGAGCCTCACCACAGCATCCAAGAGATCCCTCCCTTCAGATCTATTCCAAGTTGGGGAACAAAATGAAGCTGCCTACCTTTTCTCCCTTACTACTTTCCCTGCCACCAGTTTTGCGGTAATCAAAGGCATTCCACTGTGTGGCCAGTGGCTGCTGGCAACATTTTTTGTCTTACCCAAAAAGTCCCAGAAATTACGATTCATCATGATATCACATACCGGTCACTCCAAGGGGAAAATTCCAAATGGTTAGGATTCGGAAAATACACAGATCCAGTAGATACACGCTATTTGTTATGTATTCTCTATATTGCATAGGTATGTCGGCAAAGAGTATAAAAGTGAGAAGGGGCTTATTCACCATTTCTGTGATGTGGAGCGGCAAATGACTGCCCAGTACTATGTGACAGAATTCAACAAAAGGCTATATGAGCAAAAAATCCCAACACAAATCTTCTACATCCCATCAGTGATACTCTTGGTAAGTAACAACAACAACAACAAAAGGCCACAGGAGGCATTAAATTTCTGGATCTAACCATTGGTTCTAGGTAAGTTGTAAACTGATTAGAACTTTCAGAATTAGAACTGTCAGTTAGAGTTGGCAGTTAGAATTGTTTGTCAGATGGAGCTCAGAAGTGGGTCAGAGCAGAGGTCAGCTGTGAAGCTCTGAGATACTGATAAGCTCTGAGGTGTTGTAGACTGTTGGACTTGATTTTACGTGTATGACCCGGATTGTCTTGAATTACTCTGATTTGTAAATACAGTTAATACAAAACTACTCTACTGTGTCCGTCTTCATCCTTGCACCATGTAATCAGTCACAGACAGGGTGACCAGATGCCAAACCCAAAATTCCTGAACCCCAAGGCCAAAATTCCTACCCCTCAAGACAAAATTCCTACCCCCCAAGCCAAAATTCCTACCTGCTTAAGAAAATTGCCAAAAAGTATTTTTTTTTGTTTTTATATTTTTATATTTATATTTTATATTTTGTTTTTATATTTTTATATTTATATTTTATATTTTGGCCTTTTGATAACTTTTGATAACTTTTGCTTTGATATCAAACTTTTGATAACTTTTGCTTTGAATTCTGCTCTTCAATACAAATCCAACGACATATGTCATGATGGGGTAATGTGCACCATAACCAAGTTAAAAAATTAAGCCAAAATGTAGGACAATGAAGCCGAAATGTAGGACACCGGGACAGAGGCTAAAAATCCGGACGAATTCGGGTTTTTACGGTCATATGATCACTCTGGATAGGACATCAGTTTACATCATGACAAGGGGTATGAACAGGCACAAAATGGGAAACTATCGGTAATACTGCCTTCAGCAGCTCCATAAGCATTTCATCCACAATGAAAATGAATGAAATTTCATCCACAATCAAATTAGAGCATAATCTTAATAGAGCACCTGGTTACAACAAGTTGCTTGCGCTGGCCTGGGAGGGTCACAGACATGCTGTATAGCATGAGCCATCCTGGCTCAGCATGCTTGGGGTTAGGGGTGAGGGGAGGGTGGGAAGGAGGCATTTCAAGGTAGCGGGAGGGCAGCTGGCAGATGGACCAATTTGCAGGCAGCTGGAGAGAGGGGAGTAGGACCAGAAACTGAAGTTGTGTCAGAACATGACGCTGTTCCTGGGCAGCATGGCATAGTTCCGGATGTGCACCAACTCTTTAGTCGACACAGTTCCAAGTATCATTCAGGCTTCAGCAGTGTTCCCCAAGATAAGAAGAAGTGTTTCCCCTTGCCCAAGAATGAGCCCTTGCAGCCAGTGGTGGGATTCAAATAAATTAACAACAGGTTCTATGTCCTAATAACCTAAATTAACAACAGGTTCTATCTCCCATTAGTAACCTTCTCAGAACCAGGCGCTCATTAACAAAGGGTTCTATAGAACCTGTGAGAACCCCCTGAAAACCATCACTGCTTGCAGCCCAAAGATCATGCCGGATATTGGGCTGCACAAGTTAGGATTGCACTGTTAATTGATTTTGGCTGCTATCTTAACCCCCTGTTAGGCCAGCCTAAGCCCCAGCATAAGTTTTGTGTTGACTTGGGATGTCACAAAAGTGTGACAAGGCACTTCTGCGCCACTCCTGGAAGATGGTTAGGCCAATCCACAGACATGTGCTTCCCTCCTTGTATCACCACAGGAATGGGAAGACAGATGAGTTGTGTCAACCTAGTGAAGGATTACACCCTCAGCCACTTGGTGAACGACTATTTAAAAGCAATATATTAATAGTCTTAATAATAATTTTCTCTTGTTCCTCAGGTGCTAGAAGGCAAGACTATACAAGGATGCATGAGTGTGGAGCCTTATATTCTGGGAGAGTTTGTGAAGTTATCCAATAACACCAAAGTAGTAAAATCAGAGTATAAAGCCACAGAATATGGACTTGCTTATGGACATTTCTGCTATGAATTTTCCCAAGGCACAGATGTAGTGGTTGATTTGCAAGGTTTGTACTACAAGTTGTAGAATGGTAAAATGTTCTTTCTTTATAGGACTTTCTAGATTGTTGTCTAGTCTTTAGCCTGGCAATGTCATGATTTAGACTGAAACTGCTTTTGGCGACTTTGGAATTTACTTGTCAAATTCTTGTATAACAAAAAGCATTTGCCAATAACATCTCAGATTTAAAGCGTGCTCATCATAGTCAAACTTTGATTTAAATCTAAGATGCTGTGATACTTTAAATGTATCACCTTCATTCAGAATCTCCTATTTGTATACAGAAACTAGTTTCTGCAGGTGATACTTGATGCAGAAAAGCCTACTGCATAGGGAAGCAAAGGATGCATCCAGTAGTGCATATGCTTATAAGCCCCCAGGCTGCAATCCTAACCACACTTTCCTGGGAGTAAGTCCTGTTGAACACAGTGAGACTTCTGAGTAGACATGCTTAGAATTGCACTGATAGTTGATGGAGTATGCACTGGTATATACAAAGGCAGCATACCTGCAGTCTTTCCCTTCTGCAGTTCTCTGATATTCTTTCAAAAGCCAAGCGCTCTGATATTTTTCACAAGTATCATGGACATATTAATCTCATTCCAATAAGGCAGTGGTCTGAGGGTGACCATATAGAATGGAGGACACAGTGTTTTTACCTTTAAGCATTGCATTAAGCATTGCATTGCATTTGGGCAGGTTCTGCTTTTTAAACCCTTCTATGTTGAGCTACACCTGCCTAAATTCCCTCTTTTATGCAAAGCTTAAAGGCAGAGGCACCCTGTCCTCCATTCTATATGGTCATCTTGAGTGGTCCTCAGTGTTGTGAGGACCACAGCCTGGGGTGGATGCGTTGTGCATTAGTGCAGCTGAGTCACGCTTGTGCATTCTGCCGTGGCTGCGAGGTGAGCTGCAAAGTCCAGCAACTGGGCCACATGTGCCTCTGGTCCATAGCCCAATCCCGGTGCAGCCTGGTGGCCAAGGTGCTGCAGACCAGGGGTTGAGGACCCATCCAATAAGATGCTACATATATAGGCATGGAAAAGCACATTCCTATGTGAATGAACTTATGCTGGTCTGTGATCATAATAAAGAAAATAATGGGAAGCCCAATCTTTGTGCCTGAATGAGGAGTGTGGCTAACCTGCCCTGTATTCAGCATGAGGTTGGGGCTGAAAGCAGCTCAGCCCAGGGCAAGAGGAATTGCTTCCCCCTACCCCAAGTAAAGCTGCAGCAGCCTCAAAGGGGCTACTTGAATTCTAGGGGTAGCACAGATCTGAGCAGCCTGAAGGACATGCATACATACTGTACATCTGTGTTGGACTGGGGCCTGTTGGCATTTCTGCAGCAAGCAATCTGGTTTCACCCAATCTTGCAACAAAAGTATTTGTTAGTCTAATAATGCATCCTAATAATTTGCGATAACATAACAGGCACTATATTATCTGTACTGCAAACTTTTTAATTCCAATGCTATTTCTATTATGTTAAATGGAATATTTCTTTGCATTTGATAAGAGATTTGGGGTGCAATCCAGAGTAACTACAGGGAGTTCTTGCTCTGCTGTAAGAAAAAATTTACTGTGGATTGCAATATGAATTTCCCATGGGTTTTCACTAGGTGATGCCATAACTACGGGTGCACATAATGTCTCTTACGTGCTCCCATAGTTACTCTGGATTGTAGGGTTAGTATGTTTGTATGTTGTTTTTTAAAACAAAACTCCAATTTCCTTTTTTCCCCTTGTATTTTCCAGGTTGGGTGACTGGTAATGGAAAAGGCATCATTTACCTTACTGACCCCCAGATCCATTCTCTTTCCCAGGAAGACATGTCTTGCATAACAAACTTTGGGAAAAAAGGGATCTGCTATTTCTTCAATGATCAGCATGTAGAATGCAATGAAATCTGCCACCGGCTCTCCTTGATAAGACCTTCCATAGAGAACCTAAACTGACTTTGGATAAAGCAACATGGCTTTTCCCAAGAGAAACTTCTGTTTTTATGGCTGCAATCCTAATCTCCAGTTAGTCTGGTGTAAGCCCTGGTTCAAGTCTTGTGCTGAACTGGGGGTGTCACAAAAGTATCATAAGGCCCTTCTGCCCCACTCCTGGAAGAGTTAGGCCACTGCACAGACATAGGCCGACCTCTCCACACCATCACAGGAAGATATGTCGCTTGAGTTAGGCCAGCCTAAACTGGTTAGGATTGAGCCCTAAGTTTCCTGAATCTACATGAAATTCAGCCAAACTATATTAGAAATGTTCTAATGTTTAAAATATTCATATTCTTAGAAATTCTAACTTTCTCAATTTTTTTATTGTGGGACATGTGCTATTTTGCCAGGAGAAGAATCCAAATACTGTTGTTTTTTTATAAGAGGGGGGGAAAGATATTTAATAATTTTTGTGGTAATTCAGTCATTAAAGGCTCTGTCTTAATGAGAGTACTGTACTCTTAATGTGAGTAGGTGAGCAACAACCAAACCAGATGTCTGTAGTAAGCAATTTGAATGGGGATCTTTCTTTCTTTCTTAAAGTGCAATACACACTCTGTATTATGTTATCTAATGTCCATTCGTGTTACACAGGCCACATTACAACTGAATGCTACTTCCAGACCCATTAAAATTATTAGTCTTTATTGACACAAGACATATGACTAGCAACTTTTGCTTACAGATCAATCTATTTAGGATCAATACAAGATGCACACAAATTCGGAGATGATTGAATAGTATTCCTCTTTAAAATATATGCATTTTGTACAAGCAAAATTATACATACAATGGCGCCTCACGTAACAGAATTAATTCGTTCTGGAGGCAGTTTCTTTACGTGAAACTTTCTTTACGTGAAGCAGATTTTCCCATAGGAAATAATGGAAACTCAGATGATTGGTTCCATAACCCCCAAAATATTCATATAAAAATATTAACTGGATGTAAAAATTATGACAAAACACTGGAATTGTATTCAAAACATGCATTCGATGTGCATGATCTTATGAAGTATACTTAGGCTGCAATCCTAAAGACACTTTCCTGGGAGTAAGACCCATTTAACACAATGGGGCTTTCTTCTGGATAGACATGGTTAGGAGGCTGCAATCAAAGACACCTTCAAAGTGTCTCCCCACTTTCTCCTCCTCTCCATCCTGAGCCTCTCTCTCCCCTGCTCCCTTCTGGCTAACCCTAACTTGCTTCCCTCTTCTCCACTGCTCTTCTCTCCCTCTGCCCAGCGGACACCCAGCCACAGGAGGAACAGCACGGAAGTGTTGCTTTCACTATGGGCAGGTGCGATGGCAGCCCTGACACTTTTTAAACAGGCTGCCAGCCAGCGCGTCTGCCCCAACTGCCAACAAATGTTTTCTTTATGTGAAGCACTCTCTTTACATGAAGCAGAATCCTGGAGAAATTTTTGTTTGTTACGTTAAACATACTTTACGTGAGGCGTTCTTTACGTGAGGCGCCACTGTATTTGGTTCATTTTATAAAAACTTAGGCTATAATCTAGTGAGGTCCTCTAGATTAAGGCTGCAATCCTAAACACTCTTTCTTGGGAGTAAGACCCACTGAACACAATGGGGGTTACTTTTGAGTAGGCATGGTTAGGATTGTGCTCTGTGTCCGAGATCTTGAACATACCGAATAGGATTTTTTAAAATTTCACATACCTTTGATCATAAATTCCAGCCCAGTCTTAACCAGTGCCTGCACAGCACAGCTGAGCAGCACACACTGTATCCTGGGCAGGATAGTAGCAGGTGGGAGATCTCTTTTGACATTTGTACCCTTACGCAGGGTAAAACTCAGGCTGCCTTATAGGACTTCTTAGATCTGTACTAGTTAACACTCTGGCACACCTACCTGCTCCATTTGCTGTGAATCCAGATCTGGTACTGGCCTGACAGTGCTGGCCCTGCAGCCCACTCATTGGGTGAATTGGGCTGGTTGGTAGCTATCTAAGAGCCTCGAAGACTTGCTACACCCTCTTGCCCTGACTTCATTGAAAATCCCTTCAGATCAGCACTGGTGCTTGCCAGAATTACCTTTTTTATTGTTTGTGAAAAGTATGCAGTTAGCCTTGTCTCTGACATTTTCAGCACAATCCTATGTATATTTCCCCAGAAGTAAGTTCCAAGGTGATCAGAGGGGCTTACTCTAAGGAACATATTCACAGGATGTGTGTGGGAGTTCTGCCTCTATCCCATTCTACCGGAAAGCTTTCTTTAACCTTAAAACTTGTGATGTCATCAAACGGATTTAAAATTTCTCTGGTTTGTAGTGGATGCTGGAAGAGAGAATGTGTTTTGAAACATATTTCTGCTGGAGTGTGTTGGTCAGTTACAAAGATACTGCTTATTTTGAAAGTAAAGTGGAATTTTTTTAGCTAGCAGGCCAAATATGTTGTCATACTGTTGTTTTATTTTATTTTGTTGCCAGTGAGTTCCCTCCACCATCATCTCAACCTATCTGTTTCCACAGCGCTATTCTTCCATTCTGAGAAGTAGCTATACAGCGACATCAATCCCTTTGACCATTGCCATTGCATGTGCAGCTATTCTTGCTTGTGCTTACAGCCATATGATATATTCAGGCCCCTCCTGGTCTGACACACGTCCCCTTTGAAAGTTTTGTGGAATGTGTGCTGTCCACAGGCATCAACAGTGCTTGCCCTGGGTAAAAGCAGCTGTCGCTTTTTTCTGATGAAGCAATCTTTTGTGTTATCGGATCAAAGCCTGTAATTCATGGATGTGACCTCCTTGGACTTTTGTCAGCTACCACCTGGAGAATTGGAAAGCAGCAAAAATGGAATTATGCCATTTCATTTCCCAAACGTTCACAGGGGAATATCCTGATGTCAGTGACTGCAATGCTATTCCTTCTCCAGAGTTCAGTCTAAGAGACATTCCCTTACATAAGCCCCATTGCAATGAATGGGAACTTTACTATGTGCTCTCAAGTAGTTTGGATTTATATCAGCAAGCCTGGTATGGAGAACTTCCGAATAGATACTAAAAGTAACCTTGCAGCTTTCCCAGAGTAAACAATGATGGGATCTCTGCTATAGACTAGACATCTGTTTTATACCACCCTGTCATTTAGATTTCTTTTGAGTAGGTCTAAAGACCCTTTTCACATGACCCTGGATGCCTGCCAAATTGTGAGTTGACAATTTGCAGGCTATAGTTATGCAGAGAAGAGAATATGCTTCACCATGTACCTAAACTCTTTATAAGAAAACACCTTTTTTATCATATTACTGCAAAATATTTAGGTGGTGTAAAATATTTAGGTGTAAAATATTTAAGAGTAAATCAACAATAATCTTGTAATAACAATGTACCATAAATCTTGAATAATAATGTAAATCTTGATTTACATTAGAAGAAAATAATATCTGCAGTTCAGATCTAGTAGTCCCACAAATACTTTTGCAGTTGAACAGACTGACCATAGTACAATGTGCTTAGGCTGGTGATCTGTCAATGTAAGTCCCAAACTGATGGCATGAAAACCACAAGGCTATGGTGCTCTTCAGACTATCAGCACCCATGGCCAGAGGCCTGCGTTTGCTATCACAGCTCACAGATGCCACACAGAGCATGTATGTTGGTGGCGGGGATAGTTCAGGGGAGAATTGAAAGTGGTTTGGGGCAGGCAGTGGGTCAGGCAGGGACAGTTCTGTGGCAGGAAAGGATATGGACAACAGCCACACAAACAGAGGTCCTATCACACTTTCTTCATCCCAAACTGCCCCGAGTCTCCTTGGACACAAAATCTAAATAGTTTGTCAAGTGTCCTGTATCAAGTAAAAGATTTTACTTACCTCCACTACCATAACTTAAGAAATAGGACAAGGCCCCCAAAATGTAGGACTTCCAAGAGAAAAGTAAGGCATGACAAAATGAAAACTAAAAATACGCATATATATTGCTTTCACATGTTTAATTTAAACACTATATATTGCTTATTATTAAATTGAAAACGTTACATATAATTTATTAATTACAAGACTGCTACATGCTGCCCATGTACAAGGAAAAGGGGGACACTGAAGTTTTTCCCCTGGACACAAGGCTAAAATCCATGACATGTCCTGGAAAAAGAGGACATATGGTCACCATGGGCTAGTAGCAGTGGTGGGCTCCAGCAGGTTCGGACCTACTCTATAGAACCGGTTGTTAACAAGAGATAGGACATATAAAGTTTAAAAATAGCCATGGGCAGACAACCGGTTGTTAATTTCTTAGAAGCCCATCACTGGCTAGTAGGTTATAGGATTCAGCATATAAAGTATAGGAGGAGCATGTTTATCTGCTGGGGTTCTTTTCCCATACACTCCCATGAATACTGAAACTCACACCTGAGCTCTGACGGTGAATGGAGCCTTGTTCTGGTCACCTTCAGAGCTATTCTGAGGACCATAGAGGCTGTGCATTGCCTTTAAAGGCCTTGCCTTGAGCGATAGATAGCTAGACAGACAGACTGACTGACTGACTGATTATTTTGGGAATCTGATTCTTACTGAAACACAGCTAATCAGTAATATTTCATAAAAGGACAGCCCCCTCCTACAAAATTAGGCTTAACAAATCCATTGGCTTTTGTTTCTGAAACTTGCGGGGAGCTCAAATTTTGTATGGCTGCTTCTTCTTTAGGCTGCTATTGTTTCTTTTTCCCCTGCATGATGTTTGTGCTGCATTGTTGGGGTATACAAATGTTCCATCACAGTCCAGAGACAGAGCAGAAATTAGATGTAAAGAGTGGGAAACTGGAGAGAGAAGAAGAGAAGGGGAAAAATTAAATCTCTTTTATGGTGCATAAACCTTCAGGGTTAGGGAGCTTTGCAGCTGCAGAGGAAGAAAAATGCATTCAGAAAATATAATGCTAGTGTGAATAATCCTTTTTGAGACTCTTGCTTGCAGCTTGCTCCAGCTTTGTCAGGTGAACTTGAACGGGGCCATCAGCTTTGCTTTGGCTCCCGTTGCAGTGTCTATCACCCCAGGGCATTCAGCATCTTGACTGTTTTAAAAAGAGAGCAAACAATCCATCAATGAACCCAGAGTCACTTTCTCATAGAAAAGTAAAATCGGCATGTGACGGTACACTCCGCTCAAGGGGATCACCGATTAAAATGATACATGACAACTCACGTGCTCCTGGGAAGATTATGTCAGTTATCTTGTTCCACAGCCAAGAAGGCTGGATGCCTGTCAGCACTCGCTGGATTTAACCGAGTCCCAAAAATTGTTGGTGATGCTGTAAACTTTATCTCCAGGATAAAGATACTTGGGTTTCAGGAATCAGTGCTGCTAAAAGAGCATATTTCTGTCTTGCTGGCTTGTGTGTGGTTGGTTTTTCCATACATGTGTCAGACTCAGGACAACTCTACACTTAATGTAAGAAATAGGTTTGTTGTAGCACAAACCCAAATCATCCATATCAATCCATATCAAACCCATATCAAATCAATTAAATTCCTGTGCAGCAACACAGGCTATGCTGCATCCTGAAAGACAATTTTGGCTCCTGGAAGTTTCCTCTGGTAAGGGGACTTTCATCCTTGGGAAAGCACAAGCAGCCACTATGGATCAACTCCAACTTTCACCAGCAATATCACATGCCTGGGTTGATCTGTAAAGCGATCAGGCCCAGGAAGTGGCTTACAAGCCAGCAATGCCAATATAGTCCTCATCCCTTTCTTCCTGCCCTGGACTTACCTGGTCCAGTGGGGGAAGCTGCCACAAAAGCAGCTACTTATCTAGCTACTTATGAAAACACCAAGTGGGCAGAATGAAGTTCCCTTTCCATTTCCTTCTCTTCTCTGAAGTAGTTACCTTTGGATATGTATCACCTTATGTTAGAGCTCATTGCATCACCTCAATGCATCACCTCATTGCATCACCTCACCTCAAATGCCATTTTAGGTTGCATTAAGAGGACTGTAGCTTCCAAGTCACGAGAAGTTCTAGTTCCTCTTTATTCAGCATTGGTGAGACCTCACCTTGAGTACTATGTTCAGTTCTGGGCACCTCACTTTAAGAAAGATGCAGCCAAACTGGAGCAAGTCCAGAGGAGAGCGACAAGAATGATCAGTGGGATGGAAGGGAAGCCCTACGAGGAAAGGTTGGGGGAACTTGGGATGTTCAGCCTGGAGAAGAGGAGGCTGGGGGGAGACATGATTGCCCTCTTCAGATACCTGAAGGGCTGTCATATGGAGGAAGGGGCCAATTTGTTCATAGCTGCTTCTGAAAGCAGAACTAGAACCTATGGGTACAAACTGCAAGAAAGGAGATTCCGGCTGGAAATCCGGAAAAAATTCCTGACGGTGAGGGCGGTTCGGCAGTGGAACAGATTGCCAAGGGAGGTGGTGGACTCTCCCTCACTGGGGATCTTCAAGCAGAGGCTGGATGAGCACCTGTTGGAGATGCTCTAGGGGGAATTCCTGCTGCAGGCAGGGGGTTGGACTAGATGACCTACTAGGTCCCTTCCAACTCTATGATTCTATGATTCTATGATGGATCTCCCTTACCAGATCCAACAGAATAAATTACAATATCATACGCACAGCCTAAATGCAGTAATATCACTTGAGTTGCTATAACCTCCACTAGGTTATAGTGGAGATTTATTTATTTAGTAGTGGAATAAATAAATAAGTACTACTTATTATTTATTAAGTAGTGGAATAAATAAATCCACTAGATTTATTTATTTAGTAGTGGAATTTACCCATCATTTTAAGAGTAAAATTTCAATAATATTGTGGGCCATAGGCATGGCTGAGCATCAGTGGGCACTGCTAGGCACCGGGCACTGGGTGGTGAGCACCAGACAGTGGGTAGTGGGCACCAAAGGGCACTGGGAACTGATGGGCAGTGATGGGAATTGGGCACCAGAGTGTACCAGGAGGCAGTGGCAGGCAGCATTGAGTGCCCCTACTGGGCACCAGTGGGATGCCTAATAGCCACTACTGGGCAGCAGGCACAGGCCATCACCAGGCACTAGGACCTTGCCAGGCACCAGGCAGCACCAGGAACAGGGCATCCCTGCCAAGCACCAGGCACAGGACATTAGGTGCCAGACACCACTGGGTACCACCAGACATTGTGCATTCCTACCAGGCACCGGCACCACTGTTTAGTAGCGGCAGCAGGCAATCGTCACTACCTTCCACTACCTAGCATCCATACCGTGCAGTGGGCATCACCAGGCACCAGACCTCACAGAAGAAATACACTCCCTAATTTCATGCTTCTAGATCTAGGGGTTGGGGCTGGGCGTTGATGAGTCAGCAATTCTTCAAAGTAAAGTACAGTGGCGCCTCACGTAACAGAATTAATTTGTTCCGGAGGCAGTTTCTTTACGTGAAACTTTCTTTACGTGAAGCGGATTTTCCCATAGGAAATAATGGAAACGCAGATGATTGGGTCCATAACCCCCAAAATATTCATATAAAAATAATAACTGGATGTAAAAATGATGACAAAACACTGGAATTGAATTCAAAACATGCATTCAATGTCCATGATCTTATAAAGTATACTTAGGCTGCAGTCTAAAGACACTTTCCTGGGAGTAAGACCCATTTAACACAATGGGGCTTACTTCTGCGTAGACATGGTGAAGAGGCTGCAATCCAAGACACCTTCAAAGTGTCTCCCCACTTTCTCCTCTCCATCCTGAGCCTCTCTCTCCCTTGCTCCCTTCTGGCTAGCCCTAAATTGCTTCCCTCTTCTCCACTGCTCCTCTCTCCCTCTGCCCAGCGGACACCCGGCCACAGGAGGAACAGCGCAGAAGTGTTGCTTTCGCAATGGGCAGGTGCACTAGGCAGCCCTGATGCTTTTTAAATAGGCTGCTGGCCAGCGTGTCTGCCCAAATTGCAAACAAATGTTTTCTTTACATGAAGCACTTTCTTTACATGAAGCAGAATCCTGGAGAAATTTTGATTTGTTACATGAAACATACTTTACGTGAGGCATTCTTTACGTGAGGCGCCACTGTATATCAACAAGTATGTTGTGCTCCTTTTTACCTCCTTAGCAGTTAAATTTCTAAAAATTGGTTCTCAGTGGGAAGTAAGAAAGACCCTCCCCAAATTTCATGCTTCTGGGTTCTGCAGTTTTGAGTGATGAGTCAGTCAGTCAGTCAATTATATATATATATACAACAACAACAACAAGGTTGTCTAACAAATTCACCATAAAAAAATCAATGGCCAATTTGATGGCACTCACACAACTGAATAAAGTTATAGTATTAGCTCTGAGGCATGGAAGTGAGAGATGATTTATAGTAATATCTCATTGTTTCCCTGCTGTATTATAAGAACCACTGGCTTTCAGAACAACCCGTCTCATTGGTCTGTTTTCAATTAATAAAAATCTACTATTTATTACATGATGTAATTGTGTTTTCCTTTTCTGGTTGTTTATACATTTTGGTAGAATACAGATATTTTTAAATGGTTTGTTTCATTGCATTCTTCATTAAATTACACATTGAATGATATGCAACATGATGGTATTATTCAAAATTATCAAGTTTTCACAAACCTGGCATCCATACTTTGCACACACCCCATAACAAAGGCACTCTGTGCATAACCTCCACCCTCTGTATTGTGCCTCTTTCTTAGCCCACCTCCCTCCATTCTTCTTAATTCACCAGGAGGGCAGACAAATTGGAGGAATTTGGATGACAGAGAGGCATGACCTGTAATTGGCTATTACTTTAAATGTTGAATAAGGTGTTAATGTGTATCAGCGGATTTCACAATAACTTAAATTTTAAATTAACATTGAATTTATTTAGAAATGTATAATGTATTGCACAAGATTTCAGAAATCCTAATTGATTTTTTTAAATTATAATCTAAGCCAGGGCTAGATTTTGTATCCAAAGTCACAGAACATGCTCATTTACAGTCCACTTTTATATGTAAAATAAATCGTATCAGTTCTGTGCAAGTACAGACTGGACAAAATCCACCCAATGTCAGCATTTGCATCACTGATTTAACTGGAAACTCTAAGCAGATGCTATCCTTCAGTTGCCATGTGTTTATCTATATTCACCAATTTTAATTTAATTTAATTTAAAAAATTGAAATATGAAATGTGAATAAAATATGAAATGTGAATAAAATTAAATGTGAATAAAATGCAAAACCCTTGCTGAATGTGACCTGCTATTCAAAATTGCATGCCCAAAGGATCCACAGGACAAGTTGGAGTTATGCCTTTCATCTTGGTAGAAATACCCGACAAAAACACCAACTTGGATCAAATATTCAGGTTCATTTCAGACCCGTGTCAATGCCTTGCCGGTCTCACTTATCCTCTGAATTAAGCACCACTTCATTTTTCACCTAAATAGCAAGTGTATTAAAAATTGCAGCAGTGCTGCTTCTTGGCAAGCATGAATCCAGGATAACAATTACGGTAAAAGGAAAACTGTTAATTATTCATTTAGGGGAAAAAAGCTCGGAGGAGGGTGGCAGGGTGACCTGCATTCCCTCTTGGATTGCGCATTGCCTGGGTGCAATCAGTTATGATGATGAAATCATCTCTGGTACATCTGCAAGGCAGGCACTGAATGAACAATGTGGTGCTGGTGCCGTTGTCCACTCTTGTAGAAGCACCACTAGACAGGGAGGAGACAGTCGAACCAGTGGAGTGAAGTGGAAGGTAGTTGTTCAGTGTTCTGCACAATTGCTCAGTAGGAAGTAAACCTGCCCTTGTCTTCCAAGATTCTGACCACTGAGCAGCAACACAAGGCACTTCAAACATTATGCATGCTACTTGAAACATTAGGCTATTGCTATTTGTTTGAATATTACGTTTACTGAATTAAAATACATAATTAACATCTTTTAATAAGCACTTTGAATATATTATTAAACTGGGGCTGCAATCCTGCACACATATTCCTGGACGTAAGCCTCATTGCTATGGAACTTACTTCTGAGTAGACATGCATAGGATTGTGCTGTATATTTTCTCATTAATTTATAATTCATTTACACATACAGGTATCATGAACTTTCTGATGGTTTGTTTTCTGACGATCCACACTTTCAACACTTTTCAATTATACCCAGAACTCATTCAGTCAGTGCATGTTCTGCTCTTTCAACCTTTCTCTGATGTTCTAAAGGCCAAAATTGCTTTCCCTCATTTTGTAGTATCAGTGGAGGCTCTTCTAATGTTCTTATGTTCCACTTTGGTGGGAAGATAACAGCATTCCATGCATGACCATGGAGATGTCTTTGGACAGCACTGGCTCTTCAGCCTTGTATCGGGGATGAGCACCACCTTCTAGAGTGACTAGTAGTGCAACCTGTGGAGAACACTTTTACCATTACATAATTGTAAAGATTGAAAAAGATTTTACCTTTTATATTAATTATGATGTTAAAAGGGATGATTTTTAGGAGGAATGTTTTAACGTTTTGTTTAATCTGTATTTTAACTGTATTTTAATTGTGTTTTAATCTGTATTTATTATTATCTAGTTTTAATGGTGTTGTTAGCTGCCTTGGCTTCTCTTTTATTAGGGAAGAAAGGCCAGATATAAACAAAATAAATAATAGCAATAAATAAAAGACGCTCAACCAACATATTCCGCAAGCCACTCATTACATGTGAAAGAGCTGCATGTGGCTCATGAGCCAGAGTTTGGCCACCCCTGGCATATGAGATTCTCTGATAAAGTTTATTTGGTTCTGTTGGTCTTGTCCTAATGTACATATTATGCACAGTGGTGTAGCAATGGGGGGTACAGGGTGTGCAGTTGCACGGGGCTACAAGCTTGGGGGGCTACAAGGTGAGCTTGTCACTAACAACAAAAACTGATGACTCTGAGATTCAATGCAATGTAATTTGGATAATGTATGGAACTAATAAGGTGTTAATATGAATCAGCTCTAAGTATATATATATATCATATACAGTACATATATCATAATACAGTTGCCTATACTTACCCGGTAGACAGACACTTATAAGTTTGTGGGGCAGGGGGGTCAACAAAATAATCTTCAACTCCAGATAGCCAATAGGTGCTACTAGCAGGGCAAATGTGTGGAGAACTGCTGAGGAGGTGGGAGATTTTTCCCCAATAATTCTTTTTAAAAATACCCATGGATGACATCACTTCCAGCTGTGACATCACTTCCAGGGCAACATGATGAGCTTTGCACTGGGCTACATGATCATTAGCTATGCCACAGATTATGCCATTGCTTAAAGAGCATAAAAGCATTTGTTGCAAAGTGTTAAAAACCTGTGCCAAGGGGCTGATTATGATTCCCTCCCACGCAACCCCAGTTGCTGTTTAACTTTAAATACAAATCAGGATCAAACTACAGGGTGATTAAAAAGTAACTCCCTTATTGTAACTCCCTATATTGTAATTAATAAGCACAGTAGTACCTCTCATAACAAGCGCCTCACATAACAAGTGTTTCGCTTAACAAGCAATTCCATATCAAGGAATTCTGCTTCACATAACAAGTTCCGCTTCACTTAACAAGCAAGCGCGCTATGAGCATGCGTGCTATGCAGCCCTGACGCTCCATGCAGAGGCTCTTTAAAAGGGCTGCTGGCCAGCACTGCTGCCTCTAACTGCCCCCAACTTGGGGGCAGTTGCCTGGAGGTGCCAGAGGCCAGAGGCAGCTGCCCCTAACTGCCCCCCTACCTCCAGCAGCAGCCCAGGTAAGCCTCCCTGGAACGTGTCTTTGATTGCAGCGTCCTAACCATGTCTACCCAGCAGTAAGCCCCATTGTGTTAAATGGGGCTTACTCCCAGGAAAGTGCTTTAGGATTGCAGCCTAAGTAGAATTTATAGGATCATGCACATTGAATGCATGTTTTGAATTCTATTCCAGTGTTTTGGCATCATTTTTACATACAGTTAATATTTTTATATAAATATTTTGGGTGTTGTGGAACCAATCATCTTGCGTTTCCATTATTTCCTATGGGAAAATCCACTTCACTTAAAGAGCATTTCACTTAAAGAGCATGCCTCTGGAACGAATTAAGCTCTTTATGTGAGGCACCACTGTATTTTAAAATAGGGAGTTACTTTTCAATCACCCTGTATATATTTAGCATAACACATAGTTTGGCCCTTTCTTGACATCACAGGCCATGATATCTGAGCTTCCTGGATGTTTCTGTCATGCAACTAGTTGCTGAACTTAAATGAATTTTTGATCTGATTCCTCAGGGTTTAATATTCTATGGGTGCAATCCAGAGTAACTACGGGGAGTCCTTGCTCTGGAGTAAGAACAATTTACTCTGGATTGCAATATGAATTTCCCATATGTTTTCACTAGGTGGTGCAGTAACTTACGGGTGCACGTAATGCCTCTTATGTGCTCCCGTAGTTACTCTGGATTGCAGCCTTAACTCACAACAAGCAATGTATATTGGACCAGATTCATTCTCTATTCCTTTTTTTATCAACTGATACCACTTTATTATTGCTCAAGTCTTAATCCGTTTTTCCCATCTGCACCAATGCGCAAGTTCTTCTCATTTGGTCAACAGCACCAGTTGCTATGTGTGGATTTTGTCCTCAAAAACTGATGCTCTGGAAGCTGGTGGTGGGTAAGAGATGCTGTTCCCCCATCATGTTAATCGGGGTTGATTTGTAAACGGCGTCTTCCCCCACCCCCCTTTGCTTGACTCAATGGCACAGATGCTGCTTTGTGCTGTCTGAGACCAGGCAGCTATTAACAGCAAATCCAGCAAGGGAAATTAATGAAGGGGGATACTAATAAAAGACAGCTCAGGATAGCTAGACCAACTTGCTCCAAGCAGTAATTAACTTTAAATAAATGCATGGAGGTAAATATTCCAACAGCAATGGTCCACACTCTTCACTTTTTTAATAAAGGCAGGAGAGAAAGAGGAAAAAACACGCCCTGATCCCAAGAAGCCATAAGATGATCAATTGTCCATTGCAATAAGAATGATTCTCAGCTAGCCAATGTGATTTCCCTCTCATTTTAAATCCCTGGCACAAAAAAGTGGAACAACTCTCAAGAGGCTAGAAGACAAATGATCCAAGCGATGTCCTTTGAGTAATTGAAATCATTCCAAAAGAATAACTAAAAATCCCCTTTAGCTGACCATTTATGACAGTAGTCCTTGTTACAAACCCATTGACTTTTTATTTCTGGAGAACTTTTAAAATGTACTACCTTTGCATCCCAATAAGGGCACAAATTCTTCAGAAAGTTTTCTTACGCAGCTCATGCCAATGTAGCTTGTGCAGGAAACATTTCCTAAGAGTCATTTGTCTGTAGCAAAAGATCAGGAGCTGCATTTGAAAAAGTATTCAAGGTCAGCTTTCTTTTAAACACATTTGTACACCTTTATTCTTCTAGATAATAGGGCTGTGGGTGGCACAAGCAGTTAAGACACTGTGCCTGTTAACCAGCAGGCCAGGGTTCGAGACCCGGGTCGGCCCCACAAGACAGGGTGAGCGTCTGTCCTTAGCCCAGCTCTGCGACGCAGCGGGATCAAATCGTATTGGCTCTGCCTTTCCATTGGACTAATTCAGTGGTGTGGAGAGGGGGGATTTGCTGCTTGGGTAACATCCTATCCTCCATAACATCTAACCCAGGCTTTTGTGCTTCGCATGCAGTGTATGCAGCGCCAAGCATGATACCATAGTCTTTCAAGACTGACGGAGGCCTGCTTCTTCTAGATACTTTTCATGTTAGCTACCTATAGTGAATAGAAGCTGGATCCTATACATGTCAATGACTGCTTTTCCCTATTGACGCATATTGTGGCATGAATCATCCTGTACTCATAAGATTGGCATCAGAAATCCTGCTCTTGCAATAGGTTCGCAAATGCAAGAGAGGACTTGTTAAGTGGAAGTGGCAAAACTGGGCCCTCTCTTCTGAGATTTGTCTGGCTCCATCTTTGATCTTTTTTGATTATTTTAAAGATGCCCTTACTTCAAGCTTTTATTTATGATACATATGTGTGGCAGGTTTAGTTTTTACAGGCAGTATGGTGTTATAAACTCCTGCTTTATTTAACTGTGGATTTTTTTATTTTGTTGCTGGCACTCATATTTCAGTGTGATGGTATTATTTGTGATATTCGGAGTACATTTTTTAATGTCAGAAGTTATTTTGCCTGTTTTGGCAGAAAAGGGGAATACATGGATAAGCAAGTATTTAGAAGTGTTGTGGCTAAGAGGTTGAGCCATGCCGTACTTTGACAGATTATTCAGAGATGAGTGAAATTATGTGTGGAGTGATTTGAACATTGAGAATGTGCTATGAAAATGTTAAGTCTCAGTGTTCTCTTTGTGTTGCATTCAGATTAGGGTAGCCATAATTCTCTTCCACAAAATCAGGACAGGACCCTCTGTCCCATTTGCTAGTATGTGAACACAATCCCCCAAAATCAGGATTATTCCTGTTTTTTGGGACATATGGCTACCCTAATCCAGATGCAGAAAAAGACTTTATACAAGAATTGATTGGATATGATAAAAGAATGACATGAGCAACTGGAATAAACGTTTTCCCTCATCATTTGTGTGCAAGCAGAAATGAACTTGCAAGAGAACAGCAGCCTCCAAGATCTGTCTTATATTTTATAAGATCAAGAAGGGCCATGATAGTTTGGATAGGAATTAAATTATGACCTTTAATTAGCCAGAATAAAGCCAGAATAAAGTGCTAAATCTTGAAGTCTTCTTTGACATTCCTTCATTTTTAGTTACACTTGGTCCATAATGTGAGTGCTTCACATCACTATTTGTGTTGTTGGAATTTTAAATAACATATGAGACCTGGGCAAAATTCATGTCTTATATCTTTTCATTGGAAAAGCTATATCAAATAAATCCTTCAGCCATTGGGGTTTGTGCACTCTGCTTTTTCCTTCAAATACTTACCAGTCCACTTCCTGCTTGTGAGTTATATAGAAATATTACAGGTCTGAGATAAGGAATAAAGTTTGCTTTACTCTGAAGTATTGGAAAGTGTGCCCTTATAAGAGAACATGTATAATTTGGGTGCATCAGCCAATCAAAAGAGAGGATCAAGATCCCAACAATATCATTCATACCTACGAAAATAAGATTAGAGGACACAGTTCTTTTCTGCTGTCCAACTGCCTGATTGTGTTGTTGAGTTGCAGCTGCCCTGAGCTTCTTGCCTCAAAGTCAAAATATTCCCCATCAAACCTTATAGACTTGCCTGGAAAACACAGGCTTATCCTCCATTTAACCGCCAGGCTTGCTTCTGGCTCTGTTTTATTTCTTCACGCTGAGTTTATCTGATTACTCCAGTTGAGTGAAACAGAAGGCCTGTGACACCCTCAAATGACACTTCGGTCTCATGCGCTGCAGCAAAGCGTCCACAGTTTTCATGAAGAGGCAGAAATAAGCTTCAGAGGAACACTGGGATGTCTTCAATGCAGCTGATGTTATACAAATTTCTGTCATGCCAAACAAATGAAGAGTGGCTGTTGATACATGGAAAGCATTGGCTGCGCAATCAATGCGTCCCTTTTGTGGAGGATTTACCCTAAGTCTTATATACCATGTTTCAGCTGCAGCACCAAAAGTATAAAATGACACAAATCTTTCTGTTTAACAGTCATTCCCTCTTCCCAGTGAATCCTCAATGACATTATTCGGTGAAGGGGTACCTGGAAGGCTAGGGTAATAGTATCTGCCAGAAATTTCTTAACATTTCACTAAACTACATTTATCAGAATTGATAGATATCTATAGATATGGCCACAGATTATCAAACATCAATGCCTAGGTCAAGATCCAATTTCACACATCTTTTAGTATGTTTAGGTCAGAGCTTTTGAGCTAATTTAAATGTGAAAGTCATTAAATAATGGCCCTGCTGTGGTCTATTTCCAAAATATGAGTCAGATTACACATTGTGCTACTATAAGGATGGTGCCTATAGTGAGGTTTATAGATGGCCATAATGTGCATAATGATCAGTATTCATTGAGTATACAGGCATCCCAACTTTCTGACTGTTTGTTTTCTGATAGTTCCACTCTTTCAACAATTATACCCAGTACTCATTTATTCAACAAATGCTTCACTCTTTCAACCTCTCTATGCTGGTCTGAAGGCTAAAATTGCCTACTCTGATGTTTTGCATGTGACATGGTGATAAAACTGTTTTGGGCATTTCTTTATGACTTCCTTCAGTAAATAACCACCAGTCTAATACATAAGACATTAATTACCTATACGTGACTTTGTTCATTTTACTATAGTTTGTTATTTATTTTGGATGTGTGTTCATAAATATATATTTAGGCATTTATGTGTTACTTAGATTTTATTTAAGTGATATTTACTAAATTTATTGGTGGCAAATTTGCATTTGCAAGTTGAAAAAGACTGGGTTCCACTTTTCAATGGTTTTCACTTGTGGACGGTGCTGCAGTCCTTATCCCGTCCAATAAGTGGGGATGCCTGTATTTGATCATCTTGTAAGAAACTGTTCAACTCCATCAGCATTCATAGCCTCAGCAGAAAAGAAGGTTAAGTGTTGTCGGCCTGGTTGTCTCATCCTTCCTGGTGTACCAATAGGATGCTGGTCTTGACCATATGTCCACCTCTCTTGGCAGGCTACCTGTCAGAAGCCCAAAGAAGGAGACAGAAGGTTGACCACCACTGTACACCACCACTGAACTCTGAGGGCTGATTGGGTTACTGTTGCTCAGCCAGCAACCCTGTTATATCCCCAAATCCTAGGTTAAAGGGAATCTATACATCTGAGGAAGGCTCCCTTTCACAACAACCCTCTCTGGATGTGGAGGAGTTTACACTGCATAAAAATTCTTCCTCCTGAATAGGACTCTGAAATGGGATGCCTTATGTTGCCTTGGGATCATTGTCAGATTTTGTTTGGTCTCATTGATACTTCTGTTCTTGAAGCCCCAGTGGCAATTATTTGTACACATTTTTGTTTATTTAATTTGTAAAAATTATATTATTGATTTATATCTATCTACATGAAAGACTTGTGTGCGTGGCGTCCCCATGTTCCATGTCAGTCTTAGGCAGAGAAGGCTGAGGGTTCTATTCCCATTTCAACTGCCATTTTTAAGAAGAGGGTAGGGAGCCAAAAATGAAATGTAATAACTCAATTATCATCTGTCTGTCTGTCTGTCTGTCTATCAAATCAAGACAGACAGACAGACAGACAGACAGATAGATAGATAGATAGATAGATAGATAGATAGATAGATAGATAGATAGATAGATAGATAGATGCATTTTATCAAAAATTATGGCCAAAAACCAAAATACCTGTCTTATGTATCAAAAGATAAGGAGCCCTATGGAAACTGAAACTGAGACTTATTGCACATTTACTTGTGAGTAGGCAAGCTTAGGCACATTTACTTGTGAGTAGGCAGGAGGTCTGGTCTAGAGGGTAGAGCCTCTGTTTGCCTGAAGATAAGAGCTGAAGGTTGCCGGATCGAAATAACCAGAAGTCAAATCCTAAGCAAGACCTTGAAAAGCGGCTGCTGTAGCTGAGATTTGCCATCTGCTTTTCAGTGGGAGGGAAGGAGCTTTCTCAGCTGCCCTTCGTGAGAACTGAAGGAGAACTTGGTCAGCCAGCATTTCAGACATCGGGGCCAGTGTTGTAACCAGACTGTGAATGTAACATCTTGAATGTAGTGTCTCTTGAAAGATAGAGACAATCTGTGTTTGTAAAAATCCCTTTGGGGATTTAGAATTTGCCAGCCTATGTAAACCGCTTTGATTAAAGACTGAGGAGCAATCCAAAATGTCCAGAAAAGCGGTATATAAATACGTTGTTGTTGTTGTTGTTGTTGTTGTTGTTGTTGCTGTTGTTATCTTAGTCCATTCAAAATGGTATGCAGAATGAAACCAATGAAATGAGAATGGTCCCAGTCAAATGATTAATGCATTGAGTCCTATGGAAAATAATATTAAGCCTCACATTTGTATTTACTCATGAGTAAGCAAATTGTCTTGGCTTGCAGTCAGGTCAGGCAAAAAAGACTGAAAGGCTACCAGAATGGTCCAAATAAAAATGATGGAAATCGTGTTTCTTTCGGAATAATACCATCATTTTATATACTTTTTGATGTGTAATTTACAAAGGAATGCAGTGGAAAATACCTGAGTGAATTACATATCTTCATTCTACAAAAAGTTACAGCCAAAAAAACAAGAAAACAAAACTATAACTTATATGTAACAAAAACGTATTTGCTGGCTTATAAGATGCACTTTTTTTACTCCCCAAAGGGGGGGGAATGTCTGTGCATCTTTTAGAGTGATAGGGCCAATCCTGGTGCACAGTAACCCGTCATGTTATATGTTGTTGGATTCGTATTAAAGAGCAGAATCCAATGCAAAAATCAATTTTGAGATATCTCCTTTCTATCAAAAGTTATGGCCAAAAAACCGAAAAACAAAAATAAAAAGAACAAAAAATACATTTTTTGGCAAATTTTTTACGTGGGTAGGAATTTTGGCCCTGGGGTTCAGGAATTTTGGGTTTGGCATCTGGTCACCCTGCCACAGTTGCAATCCTAAGCAGCCTTCCCTGGCTTGTAGACTTGCTCCAAGGTAGATATGCACAAGACTTGGTCCCTACTTCTGCATGCCTCTGCATCCCTCCCTGGGTTGGAGATTTGCTCCAAGTAGATATGCACAAGACCTGGTCCCTGCCGCTTCATGCCTGTGCATCCCTCACTCTTTCCTATCTATCTAGATCCCCTCACTTTTCCCTACCTACCTGGATCCCCTCACCCCCTAAAGAACCCCCCCCTACCCAACATACCTGCCTTCCTGGACCATTTGCAATGAGATTTGTGCAAAATGTTGGTGTCTGATCATTTGCAATGAGATTTGTGCAAAAGTCACAAATCACTGACACTAGAGATGATGAGTTTTTGGGGTTACCAGAAAATTAAAAGAGTGGTTGAAGCTTAAAGCCTTTCCTCATTTGTTAATGACAGTGATAATGGTTCTTAATACCACTGTTGACTTTACATGGTTGAAATATTATTCTGCTATATTTTATTAAATATATTAGTACACCATTTGGTTCAGAGTATTTTTTTTTTCTTGTTTTGCTCCTCTAAATTTTGGTGCGTCTTATGGTCCGGTGCGTGTAATAAGCCGGTAAATACAGTAGTTTTTTCTTAATTCAAAATGGACCAATTATACTAATTGTTCAAAGAGCCAATGAGATATTATTATGAACATAGCATGGAACCAATTAGCTGATGCTCTAGAGCAGGGGTCTCCAAACTTTCAAGTTCATGGCTCCTGGACCTTTAACAGTTGTGTCCGAGGAGGGAATTTCAGCAGGTGCTGCTTGTGATCTGTAAGATGAAAAGCTGCACCTGCTGAAATTTCCTCCTCTGTACACTCGTTAAAGTTCCTGGAGCCCTGAAACTCAGGCTTCCCAGAAAGCCAGAATCCACCAGACTTGTCCAGTCTTTGGCTATTGGACCAGACTGTCCAGCCCAATAGCCAAATGTCCAGTCTTCTCGGGGTGGGTCAGGGTGGAAGGTGCTTGCGGGCACTGGGGGGCAGATAGAGGCAGCCGCGGCTTGGCACGAGTGACTTTTGCCAGCCGCAGCCGCCATTTTAAAAACGAGATGCATGCATGCGCAGCCTATCAGTTATAATAGAAGGCTTCCGAAGAAGCACTTCTTGGGTGGGCGGAGCATTATGCCTGGGACCTCCGCACACAACTCCGCTTAAAGGCCAGTGAAAGTGAGAGGCCTTTAAGTGGAGGCATGTGCCGAGGTCCCAGGAGGGATGCTCCACCCTCGCAAGAAGCACTTCGTCAGAAACTTTCTATTAGAACGGTTAGGCTGCACGTGCATGTGCAGTCTTCTCGTTTTTAAAATGGCTGTCCACAGGGATGTCCTCACCTGAACTTAACTGACCTGAGCTGGACCCCAGACCCAGACAAGGTAAGCCCCCTCAGACAGTCCCATAGAAGCAGTTTTCTAGTTTTTAAAATGGCTGCCCACAGCAATGTCCGAACCTGAGGTGACCCAACCCTCCCTGGACCCCGGCCAAGGTAAGCCCCCCCCCGTCCCGTGTCTACTCAGAAGTAAGCCCCTTAAGTCAATGGAGCTTACTCCTGAGTCGGGGATGATTTTTTTAAAAATGTAGGCATGTTTAAATGATTTAAACACATCCTACACTTTGTCCTCCATTTTTAAAAAGTCTGGATTTTTAGTTGAAATCCAGACTTTTGGGTGACTTTGTCCTACATTTTGGTTTTATGTTCTGGTCACCGTGCCTGAAACTGAAAGTTTGGAGACCCCTGCTCTGGAGGGAAGTCATGAGCATTAACTTAACTCCAGAGCCCACATCAAAGAGATGGGGAGACCAAGGCTCCTGGCTGCACTTTAAGCCCAGAGCTATCCTTTGTGTAGACCTGTTTCCCTGCTAACTGGCCAAGAGGCACTCTTTCAAGTGGATGGACCCCTTTTATTTAGCAGGGGAAGAGTAACTTGCCCTTCTATCTATCTATCTAGCTAGCTAGCTAGCTGTCTGTCTGTCTGTCTGTCTACAGTATTTATATACCACTTTTCAATTAAAATGTTCACAAGCAGTTTATAAAGAAAATGAAAAATAGCTAATTAATAGCTAATGGATCCCTGTCCCAAAAAGGCTCACAATCTAAATACAAAAAAGAACACCTGCAGAAGCCACTAGAACAGACATTGTATTGCATTTTTGGGAAAATTTTAGACTGTGATCCCTATATTTTCTCTGTAAACCACTTTGAACTTTTCATTGAAAAGCTGTATATAAATACTGTTGATTGACTGATTGGGTCTGCAATCCTAAATTCCGTTTAGGCCAGCATAATCCCTGCCATAATCCTGTGCTGATCTGGGGGTGTCACAAAAGTGCAGTAAGGAGTGGAACAAGTGTCTTACAGCACTTTTGTGACAGCCTGAGGACAGCACAAAACTTATGCAGGACTCACACCAGCCTAACTTGAGTTGGGTTTGCAGCCTCAAACTGTTTTTTCCCTCCATTTTCATTCTTACAAAAGCCAGGAATGACCACATCCAGGGCATCGTTTTGAGCTTCACACCAAACTACAAAACCACTGGTTCCAGCAAAGCAGCCATATAACTTCATAATTACACATACAGTAATTAGAACATAAAAACTATTCCCAACCAATTTAAATAAGTCAAATTCACACTTGGAGTACTTACTGCCAATTCTGGGGTTTTAAAAAAATATTTGTTACTAAAAACTCTGGTACAAAATTGTTTTGTTTGTTTGTTCATTTTTCAATCTGCCAAGTGAGTGAAAGCTGCCATGAATAGAGAAATGGTCTTCCCCATTTTTTTCTGCAGTGTTGTTGTGTATTTCTTTCCAAGGGTGCACAACCTAAACGGGCCGGGTTTCCATTTTGCTGATGCTCTGCTGTCTGGCTTCTTCCATTTCAGTGAGTAGCGTGCTCAGTGTCAGAAGACAAAGGAGAAACAGCTGATCGACAACTAGAGTAATCCATGCAGCTCCAGGCTTTGTTGCGAGACATTTCCCTAAAGGAGGCGGGGAAAATATCTTTGTTTAAGATTACACAGCCAAATTATGGTTGTGTGTCAGGAACACTCTTTCTAATTATGGTGATATTCTGGGAGATGTATGCATTACTCCAAAGAAAGCAAAGGCAGACCCTTGGGGTTAGGCCTTTGTCACTCTGGCACCGGGTTTGGCTTCTCTGCGCTATTCTTATGCCAAGGAGGGCAATAAAACCCCACGAGAGATGTAGAACTGCCAGTTGAGCTTTGACAGCCCAAGAAGCTTTTTATACCAAAAGGACAACACACAAAGGGATCATAAACATGTTTTCAAAGCCGATGACTTCTTTGTCAGGAAAAATTAGGCTTTTTATGGCAAAGAGCTGCTATGAAAACAAACAAGCATTTTTTGGAATAGCCAGTTGTCCCTTTATATTCTCGTTCACACATCTGACTCTGACGTCACCAACATTCTTGCAGGATGCCCACAAAACTTCCATTTCTGTAAAACGCTACCAGCACTTTCACCCATCATGTTGAAGAACACATCTGAGCCTATCTCATGCTATTTGAGACATATGTTATGATGAGCACAATCCTAACCATGTCTACTCAGATGTAAACCCCATTGTGTCCAATGGGTCTTACACCCAAGAAAGTGTCTTTAGGATTGCAGCCGATGTCATTAACATAGGATAGCAGGCAGAAGAAACATTTGCTAACCAAATGTATATTCTAACAGTCATGAAACAAAACGTATTTTGGTTTTGCAATAGAAAGCCTCGCCAAATTCCTACCCTGAAATTCCTACCCGATTAAAAAAATGTATGACACATTTTTGGACACAAATGTATGTTCAAAAAATGTAGGACAAATGTTGGGCATGTTAGTAAAGCAAAAATACTCATATTGGTCCCCATACTTAACTTCAACACTTTAAAAATTGAAAACTTTTTAACATGGATGTTTCTGATCCTGACATGTAAGACAATCTGAAAGTAGTTTGCAACAACACAAGCCATGCCAGTGACTTCAGACATACACACACAAGGACACTCTCATATATACACAGGGACGACACACTTATACACACACACACACAAGGACACACTCAAACACACACACAAGTACAAACACACACATGCTCATCTTTAGGTGGCCAGAGAGGAGAAGAAGCGTTGTGGGCACCAGCCGCTGAGGCTGCAGAAGCGGCATGGCTTGGCCGGAGAGGGGGCAGAAGCAGTGCAGTGGCCACAGGAGACTGGTGCCAGCTGCTGAGGCCCCAGAGAAGCAATCAGGCTGCCTGGCTAGGAAGGTAGGAGAGAAGGCGCAGGACGCTGTACACACAACTCTTAAAGTGGCTATTGGGGCCAGGCCCAAATCCCAGAGAGGCTTTCTCGACTTCCCGGAGGAAGCTCTCCCTTCTATACTAATAAAAGGCTAATTCTGTCTGTCCGTCTGTCAGGTCTCCCTCTAGCTCCACCCACAAATGATCCTCATAGACATATTATACCTTTTTGGAATTGGGATCAGTGATGGGCCAAGCCTGGCCCAACATCCAGTTCGCCGGAAGTCGGCGGGCCAGGCCGGGGTCAGGGGGTGGGGCTGTGGTCAGGGGCGAGGCTGGGGGCGGGTCAGGGGCTGGGCCGGGGAGAGCACACCACCCACCCCCAGCGTGCTGCGGGTGCTGGTGGGTGGGGCAAAGGGCGGAGCGAGGGGTGGGCCCCAACCTCGGTGCACTGCGCATGCGTGAACCCCAGTGCATGCACAGTACGTCTCCTCCAGCTGGAGGAGATGCGCTGTGCTTGCGCCAACCTCGGCACATGCGTAGTGCATCTCCTCCAGCTGGGGAAGACGCACTGCGATTGCGCTGACCTTGACGCGTGCGCAGTGCATCTCCTCCAGCTGGGGAAGATGCACTGCACTTGCGCTGACCTCAACGCATGCGCAGTGCGTCTTCTTCAGCTGGAGGAGACACACTGCACGCTCCCCGAGGTCAGGGCGCACGCAGTGCATCTCCTCCCCAGCGTGCCAAACCGGTACGTCAGCTTTTCTGGCCTCCCTGTTGCTACCGGATCGGTAGCGGGGGGGGGGCCAAGGGAACAAGCGGTTCGGGCGATCTGGCCCGAACCAGCTTGGGCCCACCACTGATTGGGATTATTCCAGATTAACTCCCACACACAAACCAACTCCACACTCCACATCTACACACCCACACACACACACAACACAACTCCACACATGTCCTCTCGCTCTACCCACATTTGCTCTATAGAGACATATTATAACACCCAGCATTGGGATTTGTGGCCGGATGAGGAGGGAACAGATAAAAATTCAAATTTGAAAATAAATGACAAAAGCTATAGTGAGGTTTTCAAGTTCCATGGACTGAATTGAGGAATTCAAAGTTATTTCTTCAAAATTGTTGTTTTCTAAGCGGGATCAGAGGTACTGTTAGTTTTGGGCTGAAGGCCCAAAATGCCCTCCACATTAGCACTTAAAAGTGCTGCACAGAGTGTGGCTCTTAAGCTAGTAGAACTATAATCCTATACATTATATAGTATGATAGATTTTTACGATGATTTTGCATCTCTCCTGGCTGGCTTCTATGGCTCACAGTTTGGGAACCTTGGGATATACTATCACCTCATTCCTACCCCATTAGGGTTGTGTGTAAGTAATGACTGGGGAATCAGTAAAATAGTTTCAGCAGTGTTACAGACATTCCCCACATTGGATGGGTTAGTGAAAACCATTGAAAAGTGGAACTCATTCTTTTTCAGCTTGCAAATGCAAAACAACCCCCCGCCCCGCAAAAAGGCATAAATATCACTTGCAAAAACCTAAACAACACATATTTATTAACATAGAACCAAAATACATAACAAATTACAGTAAAATGAACAAAGGCATGTGTGGGCAATGAATATCTCATGTATTTGAATGAAGGTTACGAAGTGTATTTACTGAAGAAAGTCATTAAGAAATGCCAAAAATAGTTGACCACCGTGTCACATCCAAATCAACATCAGGGAAGACAATTTTAGGGCACAATCCTAACAAACTTAGGATGCCTAACTCAAAAGGCATATCCTTCTGTGGTAATGTGGAAATGTTGGCTTATGCCGATGCTCTGGCCTAACCCCACCATAAGTGGGGTTGATTTAGGGCCACAAGATAAAAATCTTCTTAAAATCAAATTCTTGTGACCAAAACAGGTTACATGTTATCTTAGGGCTCAGTCCAGAGTAACTATGGGGAGTCCTTGCTCCGGTGTAAGAACAATTTACTCTGGATTGCAATATGAATTTCCCCATAGGTTTTCACTAGGTGCTGCAGTAACTATGGGTGCACATAATGTCTCTTACGTGCTCCTGTAGTTACTCAGGATTGTAGGGTCCGTGAGTTTAATGATTGTAGTTCATATACCGAATTTACTCAAATATAATGTGCATCAAATCCAATGCACACCCCATACTTATAGTCAAAATGCTGTATTTACTCAGTTCTAATTAACATCAAATCTAATGCACACCCTGGTTTTGGAGACTGAATTTGGTGACTGAATTTGGTGAAAAATTGTGACCATTATATTTGAGTAAATACAGAATTTTCTACAACACCTTATATCAGAATTGATTGGATTGCCTTTGCAGTTTAATGCTGATTTTCATCGTGTATGTTCCATTGCCACTGCTTCGGACAAGAATCTGTCTCCTACACAAACACACACACAGAGAGAGAGAGAGAGAGAGAGAGAAAGGGTCATGTCAAAGTAAATCCTATTGATTTCATGGGGTTTAAATGTGCTTAATGGTAGTGGATTTAGATCCCAAACCTTTAATTAGTGTGTTCATTCATGAACTGATCTATCTTGGCATCCTGCAGGATATGTAGACACTTACTTTAGATCCCTTTTAAGCACCTGGTTCAGGGACTGTATCTAAAGAGGACAATCATATCAGTCTAGCTAGCTCTTAGCTAAACAGAGAGCATCCCCACCTCCCTTTAGCAATCCCAGAGTTTAATCATTAAAAGGGATAGTATCTTGTTTTGTTTTTTTTAAACTCATTGTAAAGCTGATCCTGACACCCAGCACCACACACTGTCATGGTAGTGAAAGATTGGCTCTAGTTTTGTCCCTTCTGCCCAATGACAAGATTTGGGGGTCTCAGCTTCAGATTTCTGCCTACATCAAAGCAGTGATTATGCAAATGCACACTTTTAAAACGGTGGGGGGAGAGAGAGAGAATTATTTATCACACAATAAACCCCCTGCCTGGGTGGGAAACAATATATTCGGCCATAGAGTACTTCTAGCCCAAGGCTGAAAAAGCGGGGGGGGGGGCGGGGGAGGTTACTGGGCTAACCTAATTTCACTAATTCTCTTTTCACACATCTTTCTTCCTTCTTTTTTGTTTCTCTCTTGCACAGAGCATTAAAAACCTGGTTTCATGCTTCTGGCATCCAGTCTGGGGGATATAGATTCAATAGCCCCACATTGGACTGAATTGATGGGGTAGCTGAAAGATTGGCTGTGATCTCTCTCTCTCTCTCTCTCTCTGGAATTATTTCCCATTTCCCTATATTTCCCATGCAAATACCCAAAGATTTTATGTCCTCACAACAACTCTATGAGGTAGGTGAGGCTAAGCGAGTGACAACCTCAAGGTCTATTCATCCACTGATCCATCCATCCATCCCTTTTTTCCTTCTCTATCCATCCTTCCATCACTCCTTTCATCCCTTCCATCTCTATTCATCCCTTCCATCCCTCCATATCTATCTATCTATCTATCTATCTATCTATCTATCTATCTATCTATCTATCCTACATTTCCCATGCCAATGCAAATGAGCAAGACGGCTTACAAATCTTAAATTCTTTTATACTCACAACAACCCTATAAGGTAGGTGAGGCTAAGAGGGAGTGACAAGATTACTCAGCAAACTTCATGGCTGAGGGAAGATTTGAACCTGGGTCTGCCAGGTCTCAGTCCAATTCCCTAACCATCCTGATTCTCATCTCTAGTTGTTTCCAGGTATCATATTGCATTATAAGGCAAACACACGTTGGTAAGCAATAGGTGTAAGAGAAAAAAGAGGAAGGGTACAGAGGAAGTGCAACAGGATCCAGAGAAATAATTCAGACTGGTTACAAAAATCTTGTACCAGCCCAAGCCGTGTTGCTGATCAAACCATCAATCAGCACCCATTGCCCTTTTATATCACACCTAAAATTCCTTCTTTCGGATCTTGTCCTAACCAAAAAGGCAGAAAGGTTTGAGGAAAAAGTAGTATGGTTTCGTTCAGTTTCATTTTCCTTCCTCTACAGGCCATCCTTGGGAGGACACTGGGTGACAAATCTGGATTTTGCCAGATTTGTCCTCTTTTTTAGCCTTCTGTCCAGGTGTCGCCCAAAAGGGCTTCACTGTCCTCAGTTTTCACTGTCCTTCATTTTAGAACTTTGCAATGGTGTGCAGTACCCCATCATGTCATATGTCATTGGATTTGTATTGAAGAGCAGAATCCAAAACAAAAATCGGTTTTGAAATATCTCCTTCCCATCAAACATTATGGCCAAAAATCTAAAACTAAAAAATATGCATTGAGTTCTATGGAAAAGTGAAAGTATGGGAAAGAGAAAGTGCCCAACATTGCAAAGGTGGGGAAAAAAGTGGGAAAGTATGGGAAAGTGAAAGTGCCCAATATTGCAGCTTTACTCATGAATAGGCAAACATGCCACTGACTGCCAGAAAGGATAGGCTGAGAGGAATCCAAACCTTGTCCTCCTTTTTAGGGTCAGGCATCTGGTCACCCTGGACTGCTACACATCAATAGTTCACTAGCATAAGCATCTGCTTCAAGGTAGGGCGAGCCCTGTGTACATTGTGAAGGCTGCCACATGTGAGGGTCCAGTTCTGATTATTATAAGCTTTCCTTCAAGTTTACATGAAGAAAGGAACTTGTTCAAATCATGGAGCTGCCCTGGGTAGTCTCTCTCATCCTGGAGTAGCTTTGTTGAACTGCCCTACAAATGGTATGGAGAATTTTAGAAAGTGTGTGGAAGAAGATGCAGACATTACATGCACCCGTAATTACTGCACCACCTAGTGAAAACCTATGGGAAATTCATATTGCAGACCAGAGCAAATTGTTCTCACATTGGAACAAGGACTCCATGAAGTTACTCTGGATTGCACCCTATGATAAACAAAACTCAGCCAACAGTCCAGTCCTTTCCCCCATTGTGCTATATTATAAACCATGCCAACTGCATGCAATTTGCAGGGACTTGTTATGCTTATCTTTCTGTAGGTCTTCTTGGCCACCTTTGAGTCTCCTTGGATGGTTGGGCCTGTGCCTTTTATTATGGTTAATGTATCAGGAATGTTACAAAATGCTCATAGGATTGGGACATAAGAGATGGTCCATCTCCTAGAGGTTTTTTCTTAATAGATAAAGCATGAGAGTGCTTCTGAGTGGTGGTGTCTGTTTTATGGAATGCCCAACTAAATACAGGACCCCCATGCTTGACACCTTCAGGCAACAGGCTAAATACTTGCTTTTTAAAGAAATCTAGGCTTGGCTTTCAAGAAATCTAGGCTTGACTTTTTATTGCCTATATGGGTATCTTGCCACTTTTTCTGGATGGTAGTATAAAGGTATAGAATAAATTGCTGGATGTGATTATGACTGCACTTTCATTTTTAATTTTTTAATTTTATCAAAATTGTTGTTAGTTACTTTGGTTTACATGCTTATTTTAAAAATGAAATCGAATCCTGTTTCAGAAGTATATCATTTTACTATTTGAACTTTTTAAAATTAAAACATCTGGTGTTATTTAATGTCTAACATTATGCAGTATCCAAAGAATCACAAATAAACAACAAAAACTAGAGATTGGAAAATGAGAAAAGAAATTAGAATATACTGAAAATTAGTTGATGTTTGTAAGTGCACCAATGTGAGTGACATGAATCCACTGTGTCATCTGCACATACCTTTGCGCAAGGATGCCAATGTGAAAACACATAAGAGAGGCTTGAAATCCCAATTCATTGCTATGCTTGTACAGGAAAAGAACAGGAATGTGGCCTGGCTGATGGTTAACATTTAACTCAATAAACAAGGAGCTGAAGTTGTTTCTGTACAGGTTGTTGTCATGCAGTAGTCATAAAAGAACTGAAAGGGTCTCCAGCCACCGTCCAAGCACCCAATCTTAAATATTCACGCTTCATTTTTAAAAAATGTTTTTAGACCTTTAACTCGGTGTTTCTCAACCTGTGTGTCACAACCAACCAGGTGGGTTGTGAGCCAATTTCAGGTTTGCTCCCATTCATTTCAATGTGTATTTTAAATAGATTGGAGATGATGCCAACATGGCATGTGACTGCATTTGGGGGAAATGTTACAGATTTGTACTTTTAACAAGCTATTATATATACACCTTTAACAATAGCTTATTCCCAGGTAAATGTGGATAGAATTGTGACCTTTGAGGTGTTGGGGAAATATTTTAATAGATCAGCAACTGCTTGGGAAAATTAGGTGGATCCTTTATAATTGATTTTATCTATATATATAAAAGAGAAAAGTCACTGACTGACTCACTGACTGACTCACTCATCACCGCCCTGCCAAAACCGCTGGGCCTAGAAGCGTGAAATTTGGGGTGGGTGTTCCTTCCATGAGGGAGGGGTGCACTAAGAACCGGTTTTCAGAAATTCCAACCAGAAGGGGGTGAAAAGGGGCGCAACGCGTTTTCCTCCCTATACTTTGCATTGAGAATTGCTGACTCATCAACATTCCGCCCCAACTGCTGTGCCTGAAGCATGGAATTCTGGGAGTTCCTTCTGTCACCTGAACTCCCACCAAGAACCATGTGGGGAAATTTAACCCTTCAGGGGCTGAAAAGGGGGCAACATGTTTTTGTCCTATACTTAACATGGGAGACTGACCAACATCCAGCCAATTTGGTCCTCGGTGCCCGGTGCACTGGGGGGGGGGGTGTTCAGAGGAATAGGTTGCACTGGCGAGGATTCTGCATATGGAGAAAGTTGCGCGTGGGGAAGGTTTAGCACCGGGGGAAGTTGCGCATGGGGAAAGTTGCGCAAGGGGAACATCTCGCATGGGGGGAAGTTGCACATGGGAGAAGTTGTGCATTGGGAAAGTTGCGCATTGGGGAAGTTGCGCATGGGGAAAGTTGTGCAAGAGGGAACATTTCGCATGGGGGGAAGTTGCACATGGGAGAAGTTGCGCATGGGGAAAGTTGCACATGGGGAAGTTGCGCATGTGGAAAGTTGCGCATAGGGGAACGTTTCGCATGGGGGGAAGTTGTGCATGGGAGATGTTGCTCATGGGGGCAAAGTTGCACATGGGGAAGTTGCGCATGGGGGAAGTTGCACTGAAGGGAAGTTGCGCATAGGAGGAAAAGTTGCGCATAGGAGGATGTTGCACATGGGAGGAAGTTGTGCATGTGGGGATGATGCACATGGGGGAAGTGGGGCATAGGAGGAAGTTGCGCATAGGAGGAAGTTGCACATGGGAGGAAGTTGCGCTTGGGATGATGATGCGCATGGGGAGAAGTTGCGCATGGGAGGAAGTTGCGCAGTGGGGGAAGTTGCACATTGGGGGAAGTTGCGCATGGGGGAAGTTGCGCTTGGGGGAAATTGCGCATGGGGGTGATGTGCATGGGGGATGATGCGCATGGGGAAAGGTGCGCATGGGGAAAGGTGCGCATGGGGAAAGGTGCACATGGGGAAGTTGCACAGTGGGAAGTTGTGCATGGGAGTTGATGCACATGAGGAACTGATGCAGATGGGTGATGTTGCATACGAGCAGTTCAGGCACATGGGGGATGATGCGCACAGGGGGACTGATCCACACGGGGGGATGATGCGCATGGGGGAAGTTGCGCCTGGGGGGAACTTGTGCCTGGGGGGAACTTGCGCATGGGGGGAAGTTGCGCATGGGGTGTTGATGTGCCATGGGGGGGATGGCATATGGGGGAATGTTACTCCCGCAACGCGGGTACGCTTTTCACTAAATTAATAAATTAAAATTAATAAATTAATAAAAGAGTTAATAAAATTAATAAATTAATAAAAAATTAATAAAAATAAATTAATAAAATTATTTGATTTTATTTGATTTTGCAAAAAAATACTTACACTTACTGTAAACTTTTAATTTATCTAATTAATGTATTTTATTTGATTTTTCCTTATGGTGGTGTTAACTTCCCTGTTTGGTGATGTCACTTCTGGCCATGACATCACTTCTGAATTAATGACATCACTGGAGTCTTGACAGATCGTCATTCTAAAGTGTGGATCGCAGTGCTAAGAAGTGAGAAGAACCACTGTTTTAACAGATCATGGGGTGGTAGAGAAGTATATGTCGGCATTCCTCTGCCCCAGGTCCTTCTTGAATAAGAAGTACCCCCAGATCTGCATCATCACTTTCTGGTTCCCAAGAGAGCTCTATGAGGAGGGCTCTATGATGTTCTTCTCTTGCTGGCTGGTGTGCTGGACAGAGGCTTGTGCAGAAAAACAACCGTACGTGCAATCCGAGCCACTTTTGCAGCTCCTGGATGAGGACAAGGGAACTCCCAGGTAAGGGAGCAAGCATTGCCTTACTTTGAGATGAGGTTTCTGTGACTGCCCCCCAATCCCAAATACAAGATGCAGTACATGCCCCAGCTATGCCAGTGCTAGTAAGTTGGTTAGGATTGTACCCTGTGCAAGAGTTTGGCTGTCTAGAGTGGGTAAAGGAGGCCCTTCTCCCTCAACAGACTTTATGTGCTGGGACAAGCCTCCCTTGATCTGTCTTCTTCAGAAAGTTGAGCAGGAATAAACCTGCTAGAAGGAAAGAAAGCCACAGAATTACTGTCTTTTTTTGGCCAGGCCATTCAGTGCCTCTTTTCATTTGAAGAGTCCTCCTATTCTGGTCCAGGAGTATAAATGTGCTGGTTGATACATAGTGGATGAAAACTCCAGTTCAGATGTCCCGTGTTACCCACCATGGTTCCGTTCCATAACCTTCTGTGAATAAAAAAAATTCACGTATAAAGAAAATAATGGAAAAATAGGTTTAATGACCCATTTGCAGGTTTCTTACTCTTCTGTTGAGCCTAATTGAATAAGGTAGTGCTTCAATATCTGCAGGGTTTTGATTCTGGAACTGAAAAATTGAATGATTACCTATCTACAATAGTAATAAATACTGTTTCTTAAACTATGATTTACAGTGGCCATTTGTGTTGAGTCAAATCCGTGTATAAAAAAATCTGTGTATAACATTGCTGGACCTGTATACGACCTGTATATATATACATTGAGAAACAGGAGTCATAGGTTCATTTTGGCTCAGCCTGTGCTTTGCATCTATCCCATGTAAACCACATCTATCCATGCCTAGAGATTTGGAAGCATGTGCTTTCGCCTCCTAAAACTTCACAATGTTTGTTTATGGGATTTGTGCCTCCCCTTTTCCGTGCCAGTTCAGATGCCCAAGGCAGCTTACAAAGCTTAGGTTCCTCCCCTCCTACTGTCTGCACAACAGCCCTGGGAGGGAGGTGAGGCTGAGAATGACCCCAAAGTCACCCAAAGAAGCTTCATGGCCAAGGAGGGATTTGAATCTGGATCTTCCGGACCTCAGTACAACTTCCTAGCCACAATGTTATCCTGGCTCTCCAGTTCCAGTTTTTCCAGTCCCCATAAGCGACTTGTCTGCTAAGCCTAGTTTACATATGTGTACAGGTATATGCATATACACAAGCCACCAATTAATACTGATTTTTCCCCAGTCTGTTTTTGTCCAACTTTCTTCTATGGTTATTGTGCTATGTATGGGATTGAGTTTTATGATTACCTGAAAATAGTCTTGTGATTACTTGAAAATTACATGTACTTCTCTGTAAAGTGTGAATCTTGCTTGCTGCTTCTTGTTCTGGAAGTACAGGGTTCCCAGTACAGAAAGTCTGAAGATTTTGAGGATCCTTTGTCCCTCTGCTTCAACAGCAAAATGGTAAAACCACTGCCATATCAACTTTAGGGCTTATGGGGCTGTGAATAGGATCTGCTAAATGTTGTTCACTTTCACTGAATGGAGCTATATTGATTATGCTTAGAATTTGTGTCTCAATAATCTTCCAGTGCTAGAGATGAGCTAAAAATCCAGATGATCTATACTGGCAAGCACAGGAGAACCAGGCTCCAAAAAGGGCTTATTTTTCATCTTATTTTGAAAGCAATTTAATGTCTTTGAAATAAAATAGTAGAAGTTTTTTGTCAAGTTTTTTTTAAAAGCATGACCCTTTACCTTATATTCTGCCCTAGCCAGCCAAATTCAATTTGGGTAATTAACCCAAGTCAATTCATTTTGAAGTTCCCTACTAGTAGTCCCTTTTCTATTTTGTGCCCAAAAATGGGTTGAACCACTGAAAAAGTGTGGGTGCAAGCCTAACCAACTTTCCAACACTGGCATAGCTGTGGCAGTGGGGCATGTGCTGCATCGTGCAGTTGTGGGGAGACAGTCACTGAGGCCTCCTCAGGGTAAGGCCATGGGTGAAGTTGCATTGCTGTTACCTAGATGCTGGAACATTGGTTAGGATTGCACCCTATGTTAACATACCCTACAATCCAGAGTAACTACAGGAGCACATAAGAGACTTTACGTGCACCCGTAGTTACTGCACCAACTAGTGAAAACCTATGGGAAATTCACATTGCAATCCAGAGCAAATTGTTCTTACACCAGAGCAAGGACTCCCCGTAGTTACTCTGGATTGCGCCCGTCTGCAGTCCTAAACTCAAAGCACTGGCATATGTCCTGTTCTGACTTTGGGGTGTCACCAAACTGCCATAAGACACTTCTGCGTCTCTCCTGGTGCAGGGTTAGGCCAGTGCACAGACATGCCTTCCTATGTCACCACAGGAACAGGAAGACCGATGAGTTGTGCCAGCCTGTGATTCCAATCCTGTTCACACTTTCCTGGGAATAAGCCCCATGGCATTAGCTCCATGGAGCCCCATGACTTCCTTCCAAGTAGACATACATGGGACTGGGCTATAAGTGAAAATAAACATAGTGCAATCTTGGAGATGTTTGTCTGGTAAATGCGGGGGTGTCCAAACCTTTTGGCAGGAAGAACACTGTGTTGGGGAGGGATGTTTGAAAAATTATTTATATTTCAAATTTGAATAAATTTACAAATAACAATGTATTAGAGACAGGTTTGGAGAATTACAAGGCTTACTTGTGAGCCAGATGGAGGAGTCTTGCCGGGTGGCCTCATTTAGGGTTAGAGTTTGGACACTCCTCATCTAGAGCAGGAGTGAGACTAATTTAGAAATTAGTCTCAGCCCAATACTCAGACCGAATACTCAGCCCCATTAAGTAAAGGAATAAAGGAATTGAGAAGCACAAGCCAATCTTATGAAAATTAGATCTTTTATTTATATATTTTTGTTTTAATTTCCAGAAAAATCCCTTTGTTCTGCAGCTGTAAATACATACTAGAATAAACTCTGTAAAATATACAAAAAAATACATATTCTTTTTTCCCCGTGAAATCTTTTTCTTCCCTTTGTAATAAATAGAGGTAAACATGTGTGGGGCTGATTGCTAGAAAATGCTCTATGTCTGCTGAGGTTTTCACAGTCTGCTGATGTTATTAATAGGGTGAAAGAATGGAGGACTTTCCTGTCCCCTGGAAGGTCAAGATAAATAATGCATGAGGCAGTCATACTTTCGTGGCTTAGCCCCCAACCCAAAGACCACTACCCCCTTTTTTCCTCCTCTATCTACCCCCTTGATAAAGAGTTCAGCCTTAATTTCCACACTTGCATTCAACTGTGACAAGGCCTACTAATTATACCATTTCTAACCTGATCCTCTCTAACAAACAGGCAGACAAACAAACAGGTGGGCAGACAAACAGACCCAACTTAGGGGTATTTTTTCCTCCTCTTTCTGACCCCCCAATAAATCACTGGAAACAAATGGCAAAATGGGTCTGAGGGGTTGGAAAAAGAGGTGCTTGTGTATGTGTGCTAGATCAAGATAAGACAAAAGACATTGTGCCAGCCTGGCCAATGTGGGAAAGTGCAGGAAGGAAAGTTTGGCTCAACGGGTGTCATTCCCAGCGCCTTCAGGCAGGTACTGGGAAGCCAGGAGATGCTGGTGCGGATCAGGTGTGGGGCACAGACCCCAGAGTCATCCATATCCCTTGGAGAAGTTCAGGGAGGGGATGCAGGACACCTCGTCCAGCTGTAGGATGTCCCAGATTGGTACATGTCATCACCCCCCCCCCCCACCCAGTGTAGGGTTGTCATATGTCTGGTAAAACATGGACAATCCTGATTTTGGGGGATTGTGTTCACATACTGGTAAATGGGACAGAGGGTCTGTCCTGATTTTGTGGAAGAGAATTATGGCAACCCCACCCCAATGGCATAGCTGGAGGGGGGCGTAGCTAGAGGGGGGCTGAAGAGTCCAGGTGGGGAGAACAAAACTGAAGGGACAAGGCACCCTCCAAGTCCGACTGCTCCAGCCCCTCTAGGTGGGATTCCCTCCAAACTGAGTGCTCAGACCCCTCCAAGCTGAGTTCTCAGACCCCCTCTAGCTATGCCACTGGGTAGGACTCCCTCCAAATTGAGTGCTCAGACCACTACACCACTGGGTGCGACTCCCTCCAAACTGAGTGCTCAGACCCCCTCTAGCTACGCCACTGGGTGCGACTCACTCCAAACTGAGTGCTCAGACCCGCTCTAGCTATGCCACTGGGTGGGACACCCTCCAGTCTGAGTGCTCAGACCCCCACTAGCTATGCCACTGGGTGGGACACTCTCCAGTCTGAGTGCTCAGACCCCCTCTAGCTATGCCACTGGGTGGGACACCCTTCAGTCTGAGTGCTCAGACCCCCTCTAGCTATGCCACTGGGTGGGACACCCTCCAGTCTGAGTGCTCAGAGCCCCTCCAGCTACTCCACCCGACGTGGGGGTCACAGCATCTCCCTGGAGAGGAGGTATCGGGGCTTCTCCTGCTGCTTCTGCTGCCGCTGCCAGAAGTCCAGTTCTGAGACGGAGCTGCCGTCGGGGCTGGAGGGGGAGAGGGAGCAGCTGTAGGCGGAGGAGGGCGTGGGGCTGGCTGAGCAGCTCCAGGAGGAGGAGGAGGCTGATGCCGGGGAAGGGCTCCCCAGGACGCCGTCGGGGAAGGCGCGGTGGTCGGCCAGGCGGAGGGTCTCTGTGAGCGCCCAGATGTAGTTGTGGGCGAAGCGGAGGGTCTCTATCTTGGTGAGCTTGGCGTCGTCGGGGAAAGTGGGCAGCACCTCCCGGAGGGCGTCGAGGGCAGCGTTGAGGTTGTGCATGCGGTTCCTCTCCCGGTTGTTGGCCTTCAAGCGACGGCTCTTCCTCAGCCTTTGACTCGTCTCTGCCGTCCGGGCGCACCTGGAGCCGCTGCTTCTCCCCCTAGACGTGCGTCTCTTGCAGGGATCGGGACCTCTCAGGGCCAGCGGGGGCAGCTCCAGCTCCGACGGGGCGTCCCCGCCTCGCTCACACTCCGGCTCCGACGGGGAAAGCAGGCGCGGAGACTCTTCTTCCTCCTCGTCCTCCCCGTCGGAGCAGGAGGAGCCCGTGGAAGGACCCAGCAGCAGATCCTCCTCCGACTTCAGCCCCAGGCTCTCAGGCTGCACCAGCATCCTGCAAAGAGAGGGGACATGTGGTCACTGACAGCTTCCTCTTTTCCAGGACGCCTCCTCTTTCCAGTCTTCTGTCCCGGAGGACAGGATGGTTCTTTTCCAGGACATGTCCTCTTTTTTAGCTTTACGTCCTGGACCCTTTTGTCCAGGATGTGTCCCTTTTTTTAGGAAAACAGGGTGCCCATGTGTCCCTTTTTAGGACACGTCCTCTTTTTTAGTCATGTGTCCTCTTTTTCCAGGACATGCCCACTTTTTTAGCCTTGTGTCCCAGAAAACAGAGTGTCCATATGTCCTCTTTTTCCAGGACACATCCTTTTTAAAGCCTTGTGTCCTGGAAAACAGGGTGACCCTATGTCCTCTTTTTTCCAGGACATGCCCTCTTTTTTGGCCTTGTGTCCTGGAAAACAGGGTGACCCTATGTCCTCTTTTTTCCAGGACATGCCCTCTTTTTTGGCCGTGTGTCCTGGAAAACAAGGTGACAATTCCCACCCCCACATGTCCCCTTGTTTGCCTTGTGTCCCAGAAAACAGGGTGTCCATATATCCTCTTTTTTCCAGGACACATCCTTTTTTCAGCCTTGTGTCCTAGAAAACGGGGTGATCCTATGTCCTCTTTTTTCCAGGACATAAATAGCCTTGTTACTTGTCCTATTTAAAATACCTTCATTGTCCTCCTTTTCCTTGTGACCAGGCAGCGTGTAGCCTTCTTGGAATTCATGATTTTTATGTTATGGCTTTAATTTAATAATGAGCACAATCCTAACCATGTCTACTCAAAAATAAGTCTCATGGTCTTCAATGGGTCTTACTCCCGGGAAACTGTTGTTAGGATTGCAGCCAGTAATTTAGAGCACAATCCTAACCAGGTCTGCTCAGAAATAAGCTCCATTGTGTCAGCCCAATCCTATGCACGTCTGCTCAAAAGGAAGTCCCATTAAAGTCAATGAGGCTTACTTACTCCTGCGCTCCTCGGTTTAACCTCTGCTTTGCCACTCTACTGGCAAAACCGACGGTGCGGGTTAACATCAAGGCACGTCTTCCAGACTAAAAGTGGCACAGCTTGAGGGGGGGGGGGGTAAGTGGGGCTGCCCACCTCCCTTAGGGGTCCTGGTCATGCTGGAGGTTTTAGGGGTCTGGCTGTAAGACTATCCGGTCCCCAACTCTAGGATGCCCACTTTGCGCACAATCCCCGACAGTGCGCACAAAAGTTTTGGACTTTTTGCTGGGAGTGCCTGGCACTGGTGGAGTAGCCAGAGGGGGGCGAGGCAGTCCCAGCATGGCTTTAGAGGGGGCGTCCACCCATCCCTAGATCAGTGACTCCCTATGGACTGTCTGTAGCCCCCCCTACGGCACGTAGGATGTAGGATGCTGAGTAGTGCCGAGGACTTACTTGACTCTCTGGAAGTGCCTCCCCGACGTCTCTTGGCTCTATCTTGTCTCCCCTCCTCTGGGCTGGCTCCAGAGGGAGGAGGTTAGAAGGGGCGGCTGTCTGACGATCTGGCTGGACTGGGGGGGACCAAGCCCGGCTGGCACGCGTCCCCCACCCCGCAATGAAAGCAGAGCTGCAGCCTGTGCGTCTGGCACACGACTGGCCCTAAAACCCCTTATATAGCCGTCGGGGGGACAATCAAAGCTGCCCCCAAACCCCCTCCCCAGGTGGAGGCTCTCTTTCCAAGGCATTGTCACCACTCATCCCTTGAGGGGGCTCCTCCACCCCGCACCCCACAGCTTGTCAAGCCCACCCCCCTTTGTCCGCCCCCTCTAAAGTGTGCCCAGCTCCAGGGTCTGATTGGTGCCTTGCGCTCGGCTGGAGCGTGCCGCTAATTTATTAATGAATGGGGGTCGCAGCTGCCCAATCCGAGGGTCCAGCCAGCCACGCGCCCTCCAACCTGCTCCCTTTCAGGAGCTCATTAAGCCCCAGGGCTTGGGGGGCAGGATGGGACTCAGGAGGCTCTGTCCAGGGGGAACCAGATGGACTCCTTGCCCAGGACATGTCCTGGATTTCAGCCTTGGGTCCCGGAAGAAAAGTCCTCCTGATCCTCCTTTTTCTTGTAAGCAGGTAGCAGGCAGGATTCTCTGTAATTAATAAATTTCTAAATTAAATTATATTTTATAATATAATAAATAATAAAGACCCATTAGCTATTAATTTTTTCATTTTTTATAAACTGCTTTGTGAGCTTTTTAGTTGAAATATCTAAACACTGTAGATAGATAGATAGATAGATAGATAGATAGATAGATAGATAGATAGATAGATAGTCTCCAAACCTTTAACTCCAGGGAATTTAAAGGAGGGAATTTCAGCAAGTGCAGCTTCTCATCTCACAGATCACAAGCTGAAATTCATTCTTCTGGAAAGAATTTAAAAGTCCAGGAACCCTGTAATTAAAAGTTTGGAGACCCCTGATATAGATTATCAGTGCAATCCTAAGTATGTCTACTCAAAAGTAAAATCCCATTTTGTTCAATAGTAGCTAAAACCAGGTTAGGGAGTGTGGTTAGGACTGCAGCCTATATGTAATAGTTTGAAATTTACTAATGCAATATAGTGTTAAATTAACCACATGAAAGCAATTTACTGTATTTACTTGCATCTATTGTGCCGTCGATTCTAATGCGCACCCTATACTTATAACCAAAGCATTATACTCAAATCTAATTAACCTAATGCACAACCTGATTTTGGAGACTGAATTTGGCTGAAAACATGAGCGTTATATTCGAGTAAATAATATACTATACACTTAGAAACACACACTTTCCTGGCAGTAAGACCCATTGAACACAATGGGACTTTCTTTTAAATAGAGATGATTAGGATTGTTCTCACAAACTCGTGTGTGTGTGTGTGTGTGTGTGTGTGTGTGAGAGAGAGAGAGAGAGAGAGAGAGAGTGCAATCCTAAACACAATTTCCTGAGATTAAGTCCCATAGAACAGAATGGGATTTACTTCTGAGTAGACATGCTTAGGATTGCACCGTGTATGTTTATGTGTGTGTACAGGACTTTTTTCTGGGGATAGTCACCAGTACTAAGTAGAGGCACCTTTTTCCACCCGCCCTCTCCCCAGCAGGTAATTAATAATTAATCATATGGAGATGATCAGATCAATACTGCCACCTTTTCCCCCAAAAAGCACTGTGTGTGTGTGTTCCAAAAGCATGCTTCTAATTCAAGACCCTTGTAATCCAAAGCAGATTTTCCCATAGGAGATCATGGAAACTCAGAATATTGGTTCAGCAGTCCAAAAATATTATTAAAAATATTTACTGTATATAAAAATGATTACAAAACACTGTAATGAAGAAAATACTGTCCAGTACTGTACTGTACTGTGCCATTTGGTCTTTCCATTTGGATGATACCAACCTGGATATCTCTGCCCTATGACATGATCTGGACTATGACATGGTCAGGTGGACTTGGATGCTCACTTAACTGGCTTATGCCAAATCCAAGCAGTGAAGCCAAGTGATGAAGTAGACAAGGAATGCAAAACAGCCTGTTTGCCTGACCAAGAGGCCCTTTAACAATGTTGTTGCTTTCAGAGAAAGCCTGTGACTGAACTTTAGAGAGGCTTTTCCCTTACTCGAGGGGTGGGGGAAGGTGGAAAGTAGCAGTATGATAATCAGGATTGTGCCCCTGCAAGGTAATGGAGAGGTAATTTGCCATCTCCCCAGGGTTCATACCAGGCTGTGTCAGAGTCTTGAGCAGAGATGTCCAAAGATTTTGGCAGGAGGGCCACATCATCTGTACTGTGTCAGAGCTGGAAAAATTATTTACTTTTCAAATTTGAATAAATTCACATGAATTGACATAAATCAACATATAAGAATGTATTAGAGACAGATCCTGAAGATTATAAGGCCTGCATGTGGGCCAATAAGACATAAATCAACATATAAGAATGCATTAGAGACAGATCCTGAAGATTATAAGGCTTGCTGTGGGCCGCACTGAGAGTTGCTACAGGTTGCATCTGGTCCGTGGACCAGGGTTTGGACATCCCCTAGTCTAGGGGATCTCAGAAGCCCTGAGGAACTCTGCAGTTGGATTTGCAGAGCTCCCCATGGCTGGAAATATGTAAAATTTCTGGCACAATTCAAGGAGATGGCTTGATTTTTGCTTGAAAATGGATTGAAAAGCAGCCCATGGAACACTCTTACCTTCCCACCAAGGTGGTACCTATTTATCTATTTGCATTTGCAGGCTTTCGAACTGCTAGGTTGGCAGGAGCTGGGCTAAGGATGGGAGATCACCCCATCTTGCAGTACTCGGGTCTCAAACTGCTAATCTGCTGATCTTTGGATGGGCAGGCACAGCACCTTTAACCATAAGCCAAATGCAGCCCTAAGAAAAATGTAGGACATAATAAAATAAAAGCTAAAAACACTTTATTGCTTTCATGTAGTTAATTTGAAACACTGTACTCCTTATTATTAAACTATTACATATAAAGGTGTCCCTCCCATTTTCAGAACCTCACATGGATAAAAAAATCAATGTATAAAAAAACCAATAAGAAAAATATAGATTTAATGAGCTAATTGAATAAGGTAGTACCTTAATAACTGCAGGGGTTTGATTCTGGGACTGAAAAAAGGGAACAACTGCTTGCATAACTATCTCTCTACAACAGTAGAAAAGCAGTTTTTTAAAACTCTGATTTGCTCCATGTATAAACATCTACATCTACAGTATTTATATACCGCTTTTCAACTGAAAAGTTCACAAAGCGGTTTACAAGAAAATGAAAAAATTAATAGCTAATTAATAGCTAATGGGAAAAGGGCTCACAATCTAAAGTGCAAAAAGAACACCAGCAGAAGCCACTAGAACAGATATTGCTGGGGTTGTAAAATCTGTGTATAACAAGGTTGGACCTATATTTTATTAATTCCAAGAAGGTTACATGCTGCTTGCTCACAAGGAAAAGGAGAACAATGATTTTTTTCCATGACACAAGGCTAAAAAGAGGACATGTCCTTGGAAAAGAGGACATATGGTCACCCTTCCTAGAGACAGATTAGGCATCCTGTTTTTCCTCAGGATCTGGAGGCAAAGGGAAAGGAGCTGTCCAGAGCCTTCTCTGCTCCTTTCTGAACAAGCCCTCCTTCTCTGGGTGAATCCATCAGGTCTCCTGGAGACAGGGCTGAGTGCCAGGGAAGCCGGCAAGAGAGCAGAACTTCATTTGAGCCACAACCATCAGTTCTGTGTCTTGATTATTTATGATCCCTCCATCTGTTTTCTTTATTTGTTTGGTCTTCCCAGTCCTCCATGAAAACTCCAGTATCTAGAAAATGGTTGTTTTTCACTTCCGATTCTAGACCTGAAATAGAGCATCCATTTCATTTAATGAATAAACCCATGATAAACCAATATGCATAACAGGACTTTCGGTGCACATGTTTTCAATCAATCAATCAATCCTTCCTTCCTTCATAGTAGATACATCTGAGTATATATGCATAGAACTCTACTGTCAGGGCCTTTAGGAGAGTGCATCATCACAGTGCACTAACAGGAAAGAAATCCTCTCCTTCCCTATGTGGTCCCCTCACCCCCCCCCCCAAAAAAGAAAACCTGACAGAAGCCTAGAGTCTTGCACATAAGTAACTTGCACATATGTAAACCAGTATTGGCTTCATAAAAAGTCACAGGGTATCAGTATGCTGTTTGTCATCCATTTGGAAAGGTGGCACTTTGAAAGTGAAGTAAAGTGGTGTAACTAGAGGTGGTGCAAGGTGCTAAAGGATAGCCCACCCTCCCTTGCTCAGAAGGACTGCATGTTTTGCCCCCCCTCTAGCTATTCCACTGCTCACACGTCCCACTTGTCTAGCTATGCCACTGGTTCAATACTAAGTGCAGTGCACACCCTCTAGTTACACCACTGGCTTGAACTCAGCAAACACTGCATCTCCTCTAGCTACGCCACTGGTTGGGGTGCACCCAATCTAGCTAAGCCACTGGCTTGCACTCAGCAAACACTGTGCACCCCTTTAGCTACACCACTGGTTCAAAACTGAGTGCTGCACACCCCTTAGCTACTACTGGTTCAAGTAGCTGATTAAGCCTAGCTTGGGTTGCATCAACCAGCACATGTGGCTTCATTTTAGACAGCTGCCGAGGAGAGGGCAGTTCATCCTGCAGGTCAAAGAGGAACCCTCCCATCCAACAAGCCATGCCAGTCCAGGCCCTGCCTCCCCCCACCCCAGACCACCATCTCTGGTATCATGACCCAGAGGTCAATAAGCTGCCAGGCAAGTGTGCCAGGCTGGTGCCAGGGCAAAGGTGCACAGAGAACTTGGTGTGCAATTGTGCTTAGGAGAGCTGGGCTGCAATGCTCTGGTGGAGCCTTATGTGGGGGGCAGAGGCTCACTTTGTCCAGGCATTTGGGGGGAGAGGAGCTATGTCTTATTTTAGGGTCGTCTCCTCCTCCTTCCCCCTGAGGACAAACAGCCCTGGCTAAAGTTTGTGACCACCCCCTCCGGGTGCCTCCATTCAAGAGGCACTTGTGTGGTCTGAGAGGGCGGCCCTGGGAAGTCATGCTGGATGGTTATGGAAAGGAAGAGGAGGAGGAGGGAGGGTCACCCACCCTCCTCATACTGACCCCCTCTCAGGGCCATCACTGTCCTGCCAGGGTCAAACTGTTCAACCACAGCCCCTTTGGCCTGCCTCAAGCCTCCTTTTGGAGGACAACAAAAGGCCTGGATCAAGAAATGGGCACACAAATGATTTAAGGGCCAGGGCAGTGTGCTGGGGAGGCCTTTGGAGAAGTCCTTTGTCAGGCCTAAGAAGCTTGAACTCCAGGGCGACCCCAAAGCCCTCAAAGTTTAGGGGAAGAGTGTCGGCAGGCGGGCAGACACAGACCCAAACCATACTCCAGGGTGCACATGTGCCCTGTTTTCCAGGCAGAAATGCATCTTGCAGCTCCTGAGTTATACCATCTCAGGGGCAGGTATAGAAATGAGTAGACCCATAGGGGTCAATGACAAGGCAGAGTAAGAATGGCAGTGTTGACAAAAAAATCTCTTGAGTTCTCGGCCAGCCTAGCTGCAACCCCTGCTTCGCAACATAAGGATATGGCACAACCTCAGCAGCCCACTGACCAGGGGATATAGCAGGCCACTTCAACAAGCCCCTTGAATCAACTGTAAACTGTATTGCCATCTCCTGCTGCAGCTGTTACTAGTTATCAGGGACTCCTAAGGCAGGCACCACAGCTGTTCCTTGTTCAGTGTGATCTGAGGTGGGTCTCCTTGGGAGCAAGTCCTTCCCAGCTGCCACTGACTTGGTACCTACTGAACATGCCCAAGCTTGCTGATTCTCTGGATCCAGCATAACTTTTTTCTATGGATTCAGAATAGCTGGGTTAGCCCAGCTAGGGCACTGCTCACTGCCCTATCTCTATCCAGAGTAACTACGGGGAGTCCTTGCTCTGGTGTAAGAACAATTTGCTCTGGATTGCAATATGAATTTCCCATAGGTTTTCACTAGGTGGTGCTATAAGTACGGGTGCACGTAATGTCTCTTACGTGCTCCTGTAGTAACTCTGGATTGTAGGGTTAGTGTGTGTTCTTAAAAACTATTACAGCAGTAGTTCTTGTTCCTCTGCCTGATGCATTTGTCAATCCTAATTGCTTTAGGACTCACACCAACACCTGAGAAATAAGGGCGGGTGGGGAATCCACATTGCTATACATGCATCAGAAAGGACTTCACTTTGGATTGAGTTATGAGTTTGGATTGAGAATGTTAACAGTTCAATTCTAGCAATAACAAAATAATTTGGCCCAATATTGGAATAATTTGGTGTAGCTCGCTTTAAAAAAATCCAAGGGTTCTATCAATGCACAGAAAGTTATTTGCTTTCCCCTGAAAGTTTCACTTGATAAGCCTTTGGCCATCATTTGATTTCAGCTCCTTTCTCAAGTTTCATCATATATTTTCATCTAGAGTTTGGCATTTTAGAACTATTAAAAGCTTTTTAAGGACACAGAGAAAATGAGAAATGTCCTCACTAATAGAGCTCCAGGGGGCACTGCAATTAAAGTTTTCTTAGCAGAGAAGGAGCTCGACAGATGGGTGCTCTTTTTTTGGACATGCCTATACGTATACTTGTGTAGCTTGAAGGCATCTCTTGCATGCAACTATCCACCCTCCCCATTTGGTGGTGCACTGATTGTTTGCTTCCCAATTTTCATGGCAGGTGCAGGCCTTCACAGCATCATTTTTAGACTCCAACCCTCCCTCCTTCTCAAGGCAGCAGGCTCTCTTCTCACCAGGAGCCATAAGCCACCCCCTTCTTTTCCCAGAAATTTAGGATTGCATGACCACAGTGCAGTTTTTCTTTTTTTCCCTTCGTCTATAGATGTGGCCAAAAGAACAGCCGATTGTGAGAAGAGAGGCAGCAGAAGCCCCTAAGAAACAAGCCTGCAAAAAGGGACATTGGGCTGGCAGGCGAAGGTGCGAGCGAGAGAGCACTAATCGCTGAACCAGGAGACAAATACGATTACCAGCTCCGAGCCTTGAGTCAGAAAGTCTCATAGACTTTAAGATGTTAATCCCCACACTAATCCTTCCTTTGGCGTGTAGGAATAGTGCAGCCACAAGAGTTGTTTTGTTATTTATATTGGCGTTTAATAAAACTCAGGCAGTGGTGAATGGGCTGCCCACTCTCCAATGGTAATTAATTCCCTATTTCAGTGACCCAATTGTGCTGGGATAGAGCAGCAGGACAGTCCCACTGCCCCAACCCGCCTTTGTGCAGCTTACACGGCTCTCGTGCTTCAACAGCTATGGAAACCCATTCTTTTGATGTCATTCAAGGAGTTTTCCTTGGGCATCTTCTAAACTTCAAGGACTCTTTTCTTTTTCCAAATGCATGAAAAGCAGGCCTGGCTTGACCACCTCTGTAGAATTTAATGATTTGTTGAAAAGGGCCTTTGGGGAAGAAGCGGCAGGGAAAGGATAAGATATAGACAAGCACACATCTCTAGAGAGAGAAAATTTGAGGGGTGCTTATCAAAATAACTTCTATGCTGCACTTGGACCAGAAACTGTACCGAAAAGGAACCAATGGGAGGAAATCCACAATTTTGTACCATTGCCCCATATTTTGTTCTTCACATCAAAGGTAGGATACAGTGAAAGTAAATAGATGCAAGAAAGAAAATTAAAAATGGAACAGGATTGTTCATGGATTATAGTGTAATCATAAATCAAGATAAGTCCCAGTAATTTCATAAAATATTAATGTGCACAAGAATATTTTGAATACAACCATTTTAACAATCCATCTTTTGGTTCTAGGAACTTCAGAATCTACATAACATGGGCAAAAAACCCAAAGAAAAGGATGTGAATCAACAGGCAGTGGTACACTGCATTCAGCAACAGAAGGTAGGCCCAGTAAAATAACTGCACACAGAGTGTGCAAATTGAACCCAAGATCATGCAGTACCTTCTGCAACACTGTCCCGGTACAAGTAGCCCTTCTATGTCTTTATACACACTTCCAAAAAGAAAAAAAGAAAAAAATCCCTTAGCAAGTCACAGAAACAATTCAGAATTCAACTAAGAAAATACAGAGTGAACCATATGGCCAGGGTAGCTCGAGTTGGCTGCATTTTCTCTCAGACAAAGAAGGGATTGAGAGTTGAAGGAAAGGAGAAAAAAAACCAACTTTCCGGCTGATGAAGCTGTTGTCTGGAGGCAATGATCCCAAATCTCAAGGCTTTATTCCAAGCTCCGACTGAGACGTGATATGTCATATGATTAGCATCTTTCATATTTACAAGAGAAGTATAGGCTGCCAGCCTTTAGAGAAAGGCGAGAGAAAGAAGGGGCATATGCTGAAATGGATTTAGCATTTGAAAGAGAGAAAAGAGATCGGATAAATACACTTAAACGAGGATTTAGTTTTACTCCTGTTGAGTTCTAATGGATTGTTGATTGAGATTTTAGGGAGCTGGAACAAGGGTGTCACAAGCAATTTAAAAGACACTATTCACCCTTCAACAATTTCTTCTTCTTCCACACTTTGCTTATTAGTGTCTTTAGTGACAGCTTGAGCTAAAAAGAAAGCTTTTTTAAAAAACAACCAAAATATGATAGGAAAGATTACCTTCCCTCTAATAATGTAGATAGTCTGAGAAATATCATTTTGTTTTCAGTGCCTATTGGTACCAGACTTGCATCACATCTGAATAATTATCTTAAATTCATGTGAGATTATGCAAATTTTCTTTCATTGCTTAAAAAAATTAGATGACCCTTCTTAGTTCTATCTGGGCTTATGTATTGGCAGCAGAGAATACACTGGCACCACCTAATGGACAATCTCTAATTTGTCAGAAGCTATCCCATTTATAATTAGGATATTTACATTTTTAAATATAAACAAAACTTTTAGTGCTAAGAAGTTATAGAAAAATATATTGCCAGTACAATATACACTGTACAATAATTGGGAAGGCAGAGGCAGATTATAAAAAAAATCAAAAGAAACTGTGATACTATCCAAAGAAAAAAATGTAAAACAATTAGTAGGTTTCCATGCTGCAGGATTCTTATACAAGTAGTGAACTCTGCAGTTCTGGGATGAGAAGTTAGCACTTGAAAGAAGGGGAGGCATAAAAGGGGTATGGATTATACTGAAACTAAGGTTTAATTTTACTCATAATAATCAATTTAGGGCACAATCCTAAGCATATCTACTCAGAAGTAAGTCCCATTATCTTCCATGGTAATTACTCCCAGGAAAATGGTAATTACTCTCAGGAAAGTGTTTAGGATTGCAGCCTAAGATGAAAACAGATGCAATATAGATGCAAGCTGTAGAACAGCTTGTTTGTAGAAGTCTGTTTCTCTAGGCAGCTGTGGAAGAACTGGGGAAGCATTATATGTAAAGCTTTTTGGAAACTTACAGGGATGTTGTGAAAAAACCATTATCATTTTGATGACTATCTGTACTGATCCCACAAATTCCTTAAGATGATGGTTAATTTGTTCTATGGGTGTGGAAAACGCAAAAGAAAATAAAAGAGTTTTAACAATAACCTCATTATTTCATTTAATTGTTTATTTAATTTTTTCATTTAATTAAAAAGTATTTCCAAATAAGTTAGTTTTTGTTTATAGCCACAATTTCAAACATGACAGCATTTTTGTACAGTCTGTAAATGACAGTAATAAAGCACATATACATTTAATCAACAGAGAAGGATAATGAAGAATATAAAGCAAGGAATTGCACCTTCCGTTCAATATTTTACATTGCTTTATGGCTTATCTTGAGAAGGCTGGGATAGAGCGAACATAAATCTAAATAAGTGGCAAAAAATAATCAAAAGTTGCACAACTGTTTTATATACTGTGCAAGAATTTTCTGTTCTTAACTGAAAATATACATTTTCAATACAGTTTTGATTGAGCATCACTGTTTCTGTCAACAATCTATGTCCAAGATTAAGGTAGAAATGATATGGATGCAAAGAAACAAAAAGGCAATTGAACTACAGAATTTTGAATTTGAATATAGAATACAGTGATATTAAATAGTCTAATTAAAATTTTCCTTTTATGGATTTATGTCTTCTTCCTTTCCAAGTTAAGAATATCATTCAGTTTTTTCTCATATTGGTCAACATGCTGTAATCCATTTTTTCTTCCTAGAAGTAACAGAACAGTACAAATGATATCTTATTCAGTCTTAATTTTTAATCTATTCTTTACATAGATTCAAAGTATCATACCCTGGTTTTGCCCAACACAGGGAGGGTTTGCATTTACAGTATACCTGTTTCTGGTAGATTGACTCAGTTGAGGCCCAGTTGCTGCACGAGGCAGCCTAATTCTTCCACTGCAGCCTCCCTTCCTTGCTGGGCATGGGCAAGGTGCATCAAAATGGAATACAGCCTCCTTCCTTTGCACCTGTACTGTTTCAAACAAACAGGAAGGGCAGTGCATACTGGGAGGAGGAGGTGGCAGTGGAGCACCAGTTAAGGAATCTCTGCTCTACATTGCAGTCCCTATCCTTGCCCATACCTGGCTGTTTTTCTAAAAGGTAGCCAGCAGATTCTCTTCCTTTGCTTTCTACACCAATGTTGCGAAGTGTATTCACCAAGTAAATCAGTTTGCCATTCCCTCAACTTGAAGTTTGACCTAAGCCTTTCAGTTGGTGTCACAGGCGGGCAGGCCCTGGTTGAACCCATCTCATGGAAAATCTGTTTTGAAATGGGTTTCTGATAATTAGCTGATGATATGGTATAGAAATATTGCCAGGTGTGTGTGCACAAGTGTGCACACAATTCCTGAGGTGTTATCCTTCCCAAAAAAAGATTTTTCCCCTTCCCCAATATATTTATTTTATTTATATCCTGCCTTTCCTCTCCTACAAGAGGGAGCCCAAGGTGCTCCCTTGCAAACAGGATAAAACACCATTAAAATTGAATTATAAATATAGATTAAAACATAATTAAGAAACAATTACAATACAATTAAATTTTAAAAGCTCAGAACAATTAAAACAGACTAAAAACATAGTTAAAAACAGTAAAAATAAAAAGATAAAAACAATAAAACTGCCCCCCCAACCTATCCCCCATTTAAAATACTTTTTTAAAATATACTGTTTTTCTGCTGTGGGAAAGCAGAAGGATAAACAGCAGATGGAAAGAAGGGAACAGAGATTTTTAGTAAGGAATCAGTGTAGTGAGAACAGAACAGAAAATTATCCTCCTGAAGCACTACAATCCCAATCTTATCGTTTGTGGGAAATTATATTAATCATGCATTTTTCAGTATGATGTTTAATTTGGCTCTAAGAAATCATGCACAATAACAACAGACTTGAGGGACTATGGTTGGCTGCATAGCCTGCCCTTCCACAATGTTTTTTGGCAAGATTGTGGGACCTTTCCTCCTAAATTGTACAGGATTATTCAAGCCTGTTTTGTTCAACCAAATAAGGGAGACAACAATGATATTCTCAGGGAAAAGAATATTTGTGAGCATCTCACCTTACCGAAAGGGTCCATATTGTTGGTATAAACCAAAACATATTTACTTGGAAGCAGGTCCCTTTGAAGTAGAAGTAGGACTTACTTCTGAGTACATATGTTTAAAATCAGTGGAACACTTACAATATTCAGGATAGAAGATATCAATTTATACAACAGAAAGATGATTTCTTTTTAAAAGCTTTTAAAAATATTCAGACTTACAAAATAAGATAAACTGAGAATATTTTAAAACAGCAATTACATGGTGCCAAAAAACCAATAACTTTAAGTATAGTATTCTGTTTTACCTGCACAGTGCTGAATGACTTTTTCCCATAGCTGGTTCTTTTTTAGACAGTTCAGATTTCCCACAATTAATAAATGCCTTTTCCCTCTGCTTAGTGCTACATTCACCCTCCTTTCTGAATCTATGAAGCCAACTTGTCTTGTCCTTACACAAGACAACACAATGATTTCTTTTTCAGCTCCTTGGAAAGCATCAACAGTAGACACTTGCACAGCTTTACAATGTATCTGAGAAGTATCTGAGTGTATTGCACCAAGCAATGTACAAATCTATGGATAAACAGATCAAGACAATTATTTACTACCATTTTGAAAATTGTTAGATTAAATGAAGTTCTTGGCACTTAGCATATTCCAGTAAGCAATCTACATATTCCATTAAAAATCTTCTGAATTTGCTCATAAGAGACAGACTATAAACACATTGACATCAGATCAACAGATTTTTTGGGCCAACTACACATTACTTGGACTTTCCTACCTTTTGGAAAAACATAAATCAGACACTAAGAGAAACCATCAGCATACTGTTCGACAAAAAAAAAACTGCTGTTTGCAACAGAAGAAGGGTAATTCAGTCCAGTACTTTGCAATAACTTTTGGTCATAAAGTATTTTATGTGTGCAATATTAGTTTCCCAGGATGTAATCCAGTTAGGTTGTAATCCCCAGTTAGGCCAGCATAAGCCCCAGCAAAAGTCCTGTGCTGGCTTTTTTGTTCTAATAGGAAAAATTTTCTCACTGGAAAAATGTGAAACATAAATTTAATACCATACTAAAATATGTTAAAAGGTATCCCCCTGCAGGTTATACTACTACTCATGACCAAATATAAGGTGCAGTGCTTATCCCCATTTCTAAGCTGAAGAGCCAGCGCTGTCTGGAGATGCTTCCGTGGTCATGTGGCCAGCATGACTAAACACCAGAGTGCATGGAACGTTGTTATCTTTCCCCCATGGAGGTACCTTTTATCTACTTGCATCTCCATGCTTTCGAACTATTAGGTTGACAGGAGATAGGCAAGGGATGGGAGCTAACCCTGTCTTGTAACACCTGGTACTCAAACCTTGGCCTGCTGGTTGTCAGGCATGGCATCTTAACTGCTGAGCCAGTACAGCCTTAATATGTTATTGTCATGTACCTTGTTCATCTGTGATTTATATAGGGCTATTACTCCAATCATGGATCCACCAATTCCACTGGCAATTAGAGACTCAATTAGCTTGACAATGAAAACAGATTCTGCCATATTGTGGAAGCTATTGTCTCTTTCCACCTGATGGACAAAACGGATTTCAAATTATAGTATAGGAAAGCCAATGAGAAGTTTCACAGTTTATGTCAAGGATACAAAGGGACAAATACAGGACAGAAAAAGTTTTTTGTTTTTTAAAAATTAACCAGGTATTGAGGTAACTGGCAAACATCATTTACTATGAATGCTAGATAACAAAGGTTTCACCAGAACTACAACCTTCTCCCAGTCAAGAGTCCCTCTGTGAGGCCATTCTGTCCTCCTTCCTGACAGCCTTCTAAGAAAAGCCTTATACAAGCACCATATTAGCTACAAGTTCTTGGAATGAGGTACTAAAAACATTACACAAACTCTCTGTGGAACTGCAGAATTAAGGATGCATAAGGGCAACCTCAAAATGCCAGATACAGGGGAGAGCACCTGGATGCAGGTGTTTTATGTGCTTCCTGAGGCATCTGGTAGGCAGCTGGGAGATACAGGAAGCTGGACTAGATGGGTCTTTGGCATGATCCAGCAGAGGCTCTTCTTTTGTTCTTATGTTCATAAAGCCCAGCATTTATTCTATATTCTTGGGTTTATAGTTCGCTCCTTCCCTAAATTCAACAATGTTTATAAAATGGCTATCTTGACAGTTTAAAAATTAATAAAGTGCGTACCTGCTCTATGCCATTAACATTATAGAAACATAGTGTTGGTAACCAATCCACAAGAGGTTTTCGATCCATTTCAGAAATGCCATTCAACAAATTTCCCTCATAAAACAGGTCATTGGTTATGGCAGAGATAGCAGGGTGGCATCGATACTGTGTTCTAAGCAATATTGGCTCATGGCCCTAGAATTGGCAAGGAGAAAATAAAGTAGAGAAAATGATTGCTGGAAGACACATACTTCATTGTAAAATTTGTTGGGCCATGTGTGACACATCAGCTTAGTATATCGTTTTAATTCTTTTTCATAACAATAGTCCAAAAAAAGTAGAACTAAGGGAATGCATGGAAAGAAAGAGGCAAGCAACTCATGCAGGAAAAGCAAAAATTTGAATGCCACTAGCAGAACTTTTTAAGCCCTTCAATACCAATTCTCAAATACTTTTACTTTGCTCAAAGTGAATACAATAATTTTACAAAAGTGCTTCTCCCCACCAACTAAAAAATGAGTGGACACAACCTACACATGATGCAAATGAGTAAGAGTCAGGAAAAAAAATAGATTGCTCTTGTAAAATCAGACAGTAGAAAAATAGAGAGATAGCAGTCAGAAGAAAAGATAGCAGACAGAAGACTAGATAGCAGACAGATAGCAGATAGCAGAAGACTAGATAGCTGATAGCAAAATAGAGTTGCGGCCATTTTGATGATAACAATGTTATATGTCAAAACTCTCTAGGAAAAAAATCTTACCAAAATAAGAAGCTCTAAAATAAAAAGCAATAATGTCTCACGCCCACCCAGCACTAATATTGAAGATAGGGAACTGGAGCATACACAGTGTCTCATCCAAACAAATATGCTGGCATTCTTGATCAAACTAATACACTGTCAATATATGGTACTCCTCTTTGACTGGATAGTTCTCAAGCATAATTTATCTTCCTACTGAAGCACATTCAGAAAATTGTTGGGGTTCATGTGCTGGAATCAATGTGCTAGAACGTTAGGATTCATGAATTAAATATTCACACTTATTTTCTTTTCTGAATTTTCAGCTTGACAGAACTCTAGTATACTGCCTGAAAGAGACCCTGAAAATCCATATAACTGTGGCTGCAATACTATTCACTTACCTGGGAGTATGGCACACTGACTATAGTGGGGCTTACTTCCAAATAGACATGCATAAAATTGGGCTTTGAATAATTTGGATATCACATTAGTTACTATATTTCCTAGGAATCATTAAAAAATTGCTGTGGAGGCAAACAATAGTTCTTGTGAAATTTCAATTTGGGGGGAGCAGGATTAATAAGAAATAAAACAGTCTCTTTTTATTTCTAAAAAAGAGAAAAGAATTGTAGGAAGAAACCAAGATATTCTTCTATATTTCTCTGTTCTAGAATCAATTCTGGAATACACACCTTCAAGCTAAATAGTAGTACGTACCATCAAACAGAGTCGGTCAAAAAGGGTTTGCTCTAAACCATTACCATGGGCACTTTCAGACCCTTGAATGGTGGGTGGTAGCTGCTTGGGGTCTCCAACCAGAATCAGCTTTTCACAATTGAACCTACAAATGTAAAACATGGTGGATCACCTTGAAGATTATACTCATCTGTACTGTAACAGACTGTTTTTTGGTCATAGAAACCCACAAAATATCATTATCAATGCTGGCTCTTATGGAAAAAATTGCACTGATTTAAGACTTTCTCCTCTCCCCCAATTCTTGGCAAGTTCCAGTCAAACATAAATACTTCTAAGTATTAATAATTTCAAGAGAAGAGAGTTAAGCATGTTTCAGCACATCTGTGACACAGAACATGTAGGAAGACTGGCAGAGGGAGTTGTGCTGGTCTCTGTGCACTGCATTGGACCATGCAGCCTGGTGGCACTGAAAAATCCAGGGAAGGGAGAAGACGGGCATAAGTCAGTTCTCATGGGCAGGAAGACAAGAGGCAGGGTGGTATCAAACAGTTATGCTGAATCCAAGGCCTGTTCTCTAGGTGGTGCAGAGGAGCCTCAGGCTGCTAGGCTCTGCACCACATCCTGAGATGCAATAGATCCAAGCAGACCCACTGAGATCTGCAAGTTTCCTGTTGCCTGTGGTAGTGCAGTAGCAGCCCCAAACAGGTGCTGAATACAGCGCAAGTCAACTATTGCACCTGTTCAAGCGCAAGTTAGGTCTGCACTGTAAATCACTTTGACATTCCATTTGCCATATCTTTCCCACTTGTGTATGTTTACAAGTTGGACATGTTGCTCTCTCACCATGAAGTTAAAAGTCAACATTTATGAGAGGGATTTAAAAAACAGGCTATACCTTGCAATAGGAAGGAAGGATGCAGGTTCTGTCATTTGACTGCATTCATCTAGGACTACTATATTAAATTTAAGATTTTTCATGCAGGGGAATGGGCAGGCAGCACAAGTAGCTCCTACTACTCTCACCTGTAAGGGGTAAAATAGAGATTCTGAGCTCTGTACAAAAACATACTTTGTTCAGACACTGATAACATACAAAAGCCTACTAAGGAATAGCAGCTGTTATTCTATGACAGCATGAGAAAGCAGCAGCGCAGAGAACTGGGTGATTCAGTATTTATTTTCTCATTACAACAGCTATGCAGTAAAAATGTTGGAAGGGAGTATATCTAATACATTAGCTTTGAGTATAGGTCCCACATGTGGGAAAACAGAAATGCCACCAAACATGCCATTTGATATCCTGGTTCAAAGCCTGCTGGGACATGGGCCAAAAACGGCATAGAGTAGCCACATATGTACAAAGCAAAGTGGTACAGGAATGGAACAGTTAGTGCTTTTCAGGGAGAATAGGGATTTTGGCAAACGCTGGACCTGGCCTAGGAGCCAAAGTCTGGGGAGCCCTACTCTGTCAGTTTCTACTCTGAAACAGATAGAGCAAAACAACACTACAACTGAACAGCTGAAATAGACATAGCAAAACTACACTACAACATGAACATATCAGCTTTTTTATTTTTCCTCACTGCTTTTAAAGCCCTGCCAACTATTTGTGTCTCAAGTATTATTTTGTGCAGGTTCTTTTATTGTAATTATTATAGTTTATTCTACTACCAATCCATAAGAATCCTACTGATTTGCCTGGCTTCTAAATTATATACAAGTGACACATTCTATTTAATTGGTTTGTAACATTACCTGTTGGAGTCTAGCTTTGTTAGAGCCCAGCTTATGGAGTTGAATAGTCTTCCTTACATGGACTTTTTCTACAGGGGTTAAATCTCCCTTCAACAGGGCAAACAGTTCTTTCAGTTGCTCATTTTCAGGTCCTGTTCCAGCATGTAAACTTTAAAAGATAATTGTGAAATGACAGGGTGCAAAACAGGTTATTTCTATTGAAAGTTCCTTCTGTTGTTTTTTTTTTTGTTCAGTGACAAAGCACTGAAACCCAGAAGTTTCTCCAAGAAATCAGCATAGCGCACTAGGGCAGCATCTAGACCAAAGATTCTTAATTCATATTCCTTGAGTATATAGGAACCAAATGACGGGAATGTGGGACTTGATTGCTGAACAATTTTTTTAAAAATTGTGGATTGGTTATTATCACAATCAATACAAACTGAAGCATTAAATTCTTAGCTATCCATACATAAAGGAAAACTACTGATAACTTTTGAATTCATACTAATATTAGGACAGGTGGTGATTACTGATTATTTTGACAATCTGGTGAACACATTATGGTAACATATTGGGTAACCCACTAGGGTCTAACAGTTATCTAGCATTGGGGGGGGGGGTCTAGTCGTTATCCTCTGCTAACCATCAGATAACTGTAAAGTGCTACATTTGCTAAAGATTTTAGGAATGTTACCTGTGGGGAAGAACTGGCTTGGCAATTTTTCTAATGCTTCCCACTCTAACAAATTCTTCAAATCCAAGATCTAATAGGCTGTAAAAATGCAACAAGACATGAACTGAAATTAAAACATTATTTTGATTGCCTTTCTCCATTATCTATTTTTAACCAATAAAGGTAAAGGTACCATTACAAACTCTCAAATTCCAGCTGCAGTGGGGTCATCAAACATGCTATGAGGCTCTGTGAAACTCTCTAGGAGTTTTCTCTGATCCAAATTCCCATCCACCAATCACTTCAACAAGAGAGAAAAAAAGAATATGGGAAGGGACTCAACTTTTCCTTCCAAACTTTTGTGGCTTCCCACTTTACTTCCTTTAGATTTTCACAATTCTCTTCAAACCACTTTAGATGCCAGAAACTGTGGATCAGTAACTCATTTATAGTTCCCTTTAGTCTTAGTTGTTTTTGCTTTAAAACTTTCTACAATCCATTTAGGTCACATAGACTGCAATTCTGATCTCCAGTTAGGTCGGCCTAAGACACCGGCACAAGTCCCATGCTGACCTGGGAGTGTCACAAAAGTGCCACAAGACACTTCTGCGAGACTTGTGGGGGAGGGTGAGGCCAGTGCACAGACACTTTTACCCATGAAAGATCACTGTTAAAAGTGCAGAAAGTGCTCCCAAGATTTCCTACAATGCTTAGGTTAAACCTTTAAAAAAAATATACATTGCATTAAGCTAATTTATAGGAAAAAAAGAAAAGGAATATAAATCAATAAATCAAACATACTATTCACTGTAACAGAGGAAAACATGAAACATTTTCTACATGGAGCCACATATACATTTTAGAAGTAACTTACCATAACAGTACTCTGTCCACAGCAACATTAGTGGATGAGGAAAGGAGTACTTTCCATGGCACAGAATTTTTGCCATTGGTTGCTTCAATAGTTTCAAAGATCTGCACGAGGAACAAGATAACAACTGCCAGCAAATAACTTTTTCCAGATCCAAACACACCTATGTTTGAGTGGGAGGGAAAAATATTGTTATTCAATATTAACAAAGCTAGATAAATGCATTGTGCACTGGATTTTTAAATGCTTCTTATATCTTGCCATTATGCTTATGTCACCAATGGGTGATGCAAAAAAGAGAGTCCACATAAGCCAATATAGAAACACTATTGTGATGCCCCATGCTTTGCTATTGGAACAAAGGAAGAAGCAGAGCAATGCTTCTGGCCCTTGCTAACTCCAAGGAACATGCTAACTCCAATGCTTCTGGCCCTTACTAACTCCTTGCTAACTGGCCCTTGCTAACTCCTGGAACAACGGGATAAGTAGTTCAAGGACTGGGGATAGGACAAGTTCTCAGGAGAATGTGCTTTCACTGATAACACCTCCAAGGCTTGATGAGACATTAATTTTAGATAAGTAAAACTCTATATATATATATGAAGCTGAAAAGTCACTGACTCATCAACGCCCAGCCAAAACTGCAGGGCCTAGAAGCATGAAATTTGGGGAGGGTGTTCCTTCTGTGACAGAGGCACCCACTAAGAAACAGTTTTGGAAATTCCAACTGGAAGGGTGCAAAAAGGAGTGCAACTCATTTTCTGCCTATACTTAACATTGAAGACTGATCAGCACCCAACCACAAATTGTGCACCTGCCCTAAAGGGTGCCCATGGTTTTGGAGGGATGGTGCATGGGGTGAGGGTCTGAGTGTGGCGCAATGGGGGATTACGGCACAATGGGGGGATCACATACAGGGGGTGTGGCACAGTGGGGGATCACTTACGGGAGGTTTTTTACCCCTGCAATGCGGGTATATTTCTCTCGTTTCATATAAAAATATTTACCATGTATTATTGTTATAGGAAGTGACTGCAATTTCTCTTTTTCTGCATCAGTTTCTCCAGATGTCATCATGATACCTATCTGAATCAGTGCCATGGCCTGATCCTTATTCAACCGAAAGGTATCAATCATTTTGTTTGCCAGAATTATCATCATCTCTGGATTCAGCAGCCCACCATTTACTGTGTTCATGCTTAAGGCTGGTGGTTTAAATTTTCGTTTCTTGGCTCTGTTATTAGAAGATGCATCTTTAAAAGGCCTAAAGAAAGAACAAAAAAAAAATTAAAGTTCATTTTGAGACATGCTGCTATAACACTGTTATGTCAGAGGATTCTATTTAATACAGTGTAGATTTTTTGTAATTAGGAAACTTATGGGTGAAAACAATTTACAGTAGAATTCCAATAATTCAGCATTGTTCAGTCCTAGATCATGCCAGAATATAGGGAAGTACATATCTTAATGAAGTTATGCTTCTTCCTAGCATCTTTACAATTTCCAATTTCAACATTACATGCTTCTTTTTTATGCTTCTCTTATCACCGGCACCATTGTTCACCTTTGATGCCCTCACAACACACCAATGGCCAAAAATATTCAACACACAATCTATATATATAAAAGAGAAAAGTAACTCGGGGCACAATCCAGAGCAAGTTCAGCCCTAACTTCTCTCTCCTAACTATTCTGTATCCAGAGCAGAATGTTATGCTGCATCTAGAGAGTCAGGAAGCCTGGGCTGCCCTAACTGCTCCATAGCATGCTAAGTAATTGACACATGGGGAGGATTTGCTCCTGAGGAGACACCCCTCAGATCACACTGAACAAGGATCAGCTGTGGTGCCTACAGTGGTGACACGACTCTGCGCATCACCTGGTGCGGAAGTCTGTGCGTCACACCCCTGGGATGTGTGCACCCCCCTACCTGGACTGTGCAGTCACCTGCATAGGCATTTTTGCCTGCACAGGCATTTTCTGCCGTTTGGCTTCAGAGGAGACTGTGCAGGCGTCAGAGTTGGTGCCCGTGCAGTACTCTTTCTGCAGCCATTCCGCTGCCAATCCACCTCCTGAGTGATGCCGAATGCCCGTGCAGAGGTACGGACTTCCTCCGCTCTAAGGAAGTCTCTTCTGAAGCTGTTCGGCATGCTCAGTGCGTTTCTGTGCAGTGCACCTCAGCTGGCCATTTGGGCCAGCTCCACGGACAAGTGGCAGCTTCTGGCTGCTGCTCTGCCTTGGAGTAGGCCTGAATGGGCATGCTGATGCCTGGGGCCTGCCAAAGGACAGTCAAACTCCTCTGGCGCATCACTCCATACGAAGTGCATCACCCAATGCAGCCCACACCAGCTGCACCAATCTGGTGACGCCACTGGGTGCCTGCCTTATAAGGAGTCCCTGATGAGATGCTATTACATTCTACAGTGAATACAAGGGGCTTCTTGGAGTGGCCTGCTGTATCCTGAGGTTTGTGGGCAGCCGTAGTTGTTCCATATCCTGAGGTTGAGAGACAGGGGTTGCAGCCACTGGCCAAGAACTCAGACTTTTGGTCAACACTGCCATTATTACTCGGGCCTTATCATGGACTCCTATGGGTCTACTCATTACTATACCTGCTCCTGAGGTGGTATATCTCTGAGGAACTGGAAGAGGCATTTCTGCCTTGGAAACAGGCTCTGGATACAGAGTAACTGCTCTGCCCTAGGCAATGCTAAAGATGCCCTCAACATGCCTCTCCTGAACTGCCTAGGGCAGAGCAGCTAGGGCAGAGAAGGTCCACCTCTCTTAGGGCACACTATGTTGCCTTGCTCTGCCCCAAGCCTTTTCCAAAGTAACTGAGGTGGAGCATTTTGCTGGGCCCAACTGCTGGGCCCAGAAGCATGGAATTCTGGGAGGGAGTTCCTTCTGTCACCTGAACACCCACCAAGAACCCATGTGGAGAAATTTAACCCTTAAGGGGCTGAAAAGGGGTCAACGTGTTTTTATCCTATACTTAACATGGAAAACCAACATCCAGCCAATTTGGTGCTTGGTGCCTGATGCACTGGGGGGGACATTGTTCGGAGGAAGAGGTTGCGCATGGGGGGGGATGCGCCGTGGGGACGGCATATGGGGAAATGTTACTCCTGCAATGTGGGTATGCTTTTCGCTAGTACCAAATAAATTTGCAACAGCTGAAAAAAACATGAACACTGACAATTATCCCACATAGCCAAATGCAGACTGATCCAATCCTAAGCAACTCTGTGGCTATCACTGCTATCTTACATGATGTGTTTTAGAAAAACTCAGCCCAATCCTAAGCTCTTAGCACTGGTTCTCTGCTGGTACTGAGTGTTGGAAACATCCCATAAGACATGTCTGCAACCATTAGCACCCACACCAGTGCTGAAGCAGGTCCACTGGTAGGTTAGAATTCATGCATTTGCATTTATGTTAATATGTCACAAAAAGAGAATTACAACTGTTATCACCAATGTTTTAGACTATTGAATCTCATGATTACAGCAATACCATTTTCTTTTTTCCTCCCTAAATTAGTTTGAGGAAATTCACCTGTTCTAGCTTAAATTTTCCATGTATTTTTTCAGGAACATTTTACAGGTAATTGCTCTTGATGAAATAGTAGGAGATTATAGTGAAGTTGTCACCTTTGTTTGCAAAGTTAGATTTTTGAACATTCCCCAAAGATTTCAATATTCAGGAGTCATTTTATAAAAATTTAGAACATGAGGCATCTATCCTTTTTTAAAACCATGTTTTAGTTATCAGTAAACTGTAAGAATAATTATAAAGCTACATACTTTGTAAGCAGATACTGCATTATAGGTAAAGTGGCTGAATTGAAGTTATCTTCTATATTTCTCAAAGATGTGAGTTCAGTGCTAGCGTTACAAATTAGCAAAGCGTGAACAATCACTACAGGGAAAAAGTCACAAAGAACAGGAGTTAATTAAATGAACTTGGCTTACAAAAATGAACAAGAAAGAGTCTTTGGCACCTGCAAAACTAATTTACTGTGACTTAAATTTTTATTTCATGCCAGTACATTTACAGGAGTAGGATTGTGGCAGTAAACACTACACATATAGCTCTAAAAAATTTGTCTTTATTAAAATGTAATGGAATTGTTTTTCTAGAGAATAATATCTAATATCATATTTGGCTATCTCTTTCATGCCCCTTATTTATTCCAGCTGGTTATTAATTTCATCAGGAGGGCCTTCAGAAAATGACAAGATTATTATCCTTGTTCTTTTAAAGGACAACAAATTGATAACTTAGCAATACATGGGAATTTCATCTGCATTTTGCAATATATGTGCTTAAAACAGGAAAAAATACCCGCGAGAAACTTACTATTTGAACGCCAGTTTGAGGGGCTGTAGCCTTTGAGTGGTACCAACTCTATTTCATTGCTAGAGGACGGTCCAAAGAAAACACTGCAGGCAATGAAAGTGTCCATGGGTTCAAAAATTAAAGTCTTGGAAACAACCCAAAGGTCATCTGTCAACAAAGTAAATAGGTTTGCCTAAGTTGAATCAAACTGTAGTAACTGAATCAAATCTAGAACACTAAATTTGATAAAAATTCATCTCCTATCACCCCAGACTTTAAAGAGGAAACATGTGATCATCTTCTATATTAACCGAGTTGTGTGTGTGTTTTGGGGGGGGGGAGGGGCACCAGAAGTGGAATAGCGGATTACCTATAAGGTTTTAAATATTATCTCTCTACCTTAATTCATCTCAGTAATGAAAAGTTGTATACAACACAAGATCAGGATGAGAACTGCAGTGGAATGAAAAAGCATGAACTATAAATCAGGAACATGCACCACTGGGAGCCTTTTCCAAACAATCTTATTTTTGATATATCTTACCCAGTTTCATTTATGAAACTAACCTTTGTTGAACATATATGAGTGCTCCTTTTGCTTCAGCTTGAGATATAATTTGGTTTTACCATCATAATCAAAGTTGATATTTTCGTTATTAAATTTCTTCAGTTTACCACTTTTTTTTCTTTCTATATCAAAGGCCTTTCTGGGAAAAATACAAAATGCATCAGAAGTAAGATCCTACATTTTTACCGCTTCTTCATTTAACCCAAACACTCAGTTTATAAAGGGATCAAAACAACAGGGTTAAGTGAACCCTAGTCTCACACTGCCCTCTTTGCTACTGCAGTATCAAATAAATATAAATTACACATAGAGCACTTATAATAATCCTTTAGAAGCACAATTTCCAGGGGCAGGGTGACTCAATCTTGAGCTTCCAGGCACCCACTGAAGCAACTACAACAAAATACAGTAGCTACTGTATCTGGTGGATGCTAGGAAGTTGCCATATGCCTCCACAATAGATTTGCCATAATTCTCTTCCACAAAACTGGGACAGGACCCTCTGTTCAATTTGCCAATATGTGAATGCCATCCCTGAAAACCAGGATTGTCAAAATTTCCTGGAACATATGGCAAGTATTCCACAAGCTTCATCATGGAGCTTTTCAAGTCTGTACCAGCTATTTTGCCTTTGTCTTTCCCCACCCTGCCCCAGCTCCCCAGGGGCCATAGTGTTGCCCAGCAATTTCACTTATCCCAGAGGTGATGTGTCCTTTGTGTAAGCTGTTGGTGCTGGTACCATCCCAGCATCAGCACTCCCCATTCATCGGCACCACCCTGGCACCAATGCCAGGGCTCAGTGGCAGTGCTAAACAAGTTTATTCCTGGACCCTAAAACAGTCAAACTTGTTTTGCCAGTAGCTTCATTTCCACTCATACAGTTCTATCACAATACAGTATCTAACATACCTAACCAGAAGCTGACTTTCTTCATAGAGGGAAATGTTTTGAGATCTGAGGTAAGTTCCAACACTCTTCATATCATGAAATACAACACTAGGTCCACTTTCTATTTCCACTGCATTTATTTCATCTAACCACTTGAAAAAGTCACACCGATCAGCTTTAGGAGCATCACAGGCATAGAAAAGACGTCCCTGAAACAAAATGGACAATAGACAAAATATAATCCCAAATCCATTTACATGGATTAACACTTCTATGTATTTATTTATTTTATTTATATCCCACCTTTCTTCCCTAACAAAAGGGAGCTCAAGGCGGCTCTCTTTAACACCTAACACTTACATAACACTTTAATTCTGTACAGCAGTTACACTATTTGGAACTATAATGGTTATGCAAGAAACTCTGTGAAAGTAAATTCAGTATTTGAGCAATGTATGATAAAGACTACTATTTGCTACATAAATTGGATTGTTTTATAGGTAAATTCAACAATTTAATGTTCAGTTTTTACAAAAATATCTACGCACTTGGGTGGCACCAAGTGGTTAAGACACTGTGCCTGTTAATCACAGGTCCCCTCAAGACAGGGTGAGCTCCTGTCCTTAGCTTAGCTTTGCGACACAGCTGGAACCAATCATATCGGCTCTGCTGTTCCATTGGACTATTTCAGTGGCGTGGAGAGGGGGGATTTGATGCTTGGGTAAAAGTCTATCCTCCATATTAATCTACCCAGGCCTTTGTGCTTCACATGAAGCATCAAGCTGCATATCATAGTCTTTCAAGGCTGATGGATGCCAAGTTTTATGCACTTGCAAAACAGTCTTCAGCTACAAATCCATTAAAATCATGGTCAAAGATAATTGGGTAAACATCAGAAGAAAGCAGGCATCCATCAGTCTTGAGAGATTGTGGTATTGTGCTTGGCGCTGCATATGCTGCACGCAAAGCATGAAGGCCTAGGTTAGTTTGATATGGAGGATAGGCTGTTACCCAAGCAGCAAATCCCCCCTCTCCATGCCACTGAAATAGTTCAATAGAAAGACAGAGCCAATACATTTGGTTCCAGCTCCATCACAGAGCTGGGCTAAGGATAAGAGCTCACCCTGTCTTGTGGGGACCAACCCGAGTCTCAAACCCTGGCCTGCTGGTTAACAAGTACAGTGTCTTAACCACTTGTGCCACCCACAGCCCATGGGTAAATATCAGAATTTTACTAGAAAAGCCTCCAATTGCTTAATTAAATATCAAGACAAAGGTACCTTATTCCGGCCTTCTTTTTTAACCGTAAGAAGTTTGGTAGCAATTTTGTGGTTGCAGAGTGGTGCAAAATTCTCTTTAGCGTGTCCGGCCCCTTCATTCATTGATGTATAGAAGGATATATCCACCTTTCTAAGAGCATTGTGTAGTTTTTGTGATAACTCAAACAGCAATATGTTTAAGTGTTCTTAAGCCAAAAATGAGAAGACAGGAATTATTTTTAAAAGAAAGCAATAATCTTATAGATATAACTATACGTGCCAATTATACATGCTAAATGTATATATTATACATGCCAATGTTTACACATGTCAGTTATAGAACTAATGGTTAAACCTACTCAATGGGGATTACACTATCACCATTTAAGGCTTCAAAAGGTAACAAGCTATAGCTGGAGAAGTAAAAAGACTTTAAAAATCTTTACCAATATCCCCTCACCATTAGATAATAAGTCATTGTGTAATACAAAAATTGTTGTAAACATAAGTGGATTCTAGACTAAATCATAAAATAGTTCATTATTATGGGCTGTGGGTGGTGCAAGCAGTTAAGATGCTGTGCCTGTTAACCAGCAGACCAGGGTTCGAGACCCGGGTCGGCCCCACAAGACAGGGTGAGCTCCTGTCCTTAGCCCAGCTCTGTTACGCCAGCTGGATCCAATCATATTGGCTCTGCCTTTCCATTGGACTAATTCAGTGGCATGGAGGGGGGGATTTGCTGCTTGGGTAACAGCCTATCCTCCATAACAATCTAACCCAGGCTTTCGTGCTTTGCATACAGCATATGCAGTGCCAAGCACGATACCATAGTCTTTCAAGACTGACGGCCTGCTTTTTTTCATTATAAAACATACAATTACTTGCAATCTTGGGCAAAGGAATGTGGCTGAATATCTTGGAATTATTAATTATAATCTTTGCATTAAATGATGCAACTAAATCGAGACAAATCCCATAGTTTGATAAACTTTGGAGAGCTGGTATCTTTAAGAATATTGTTCTTCTCTTGCTTGTCCTTCATATTATGGTTCATATCTCAAAAATTGTCGACTGGTAGCTTGACCTATTGGGTCATTGGCTGTGATGCCTCACTAGGGCTAAAATCCTGTACACCTATACAATGTACAAGATCTTAGCCCTAATGGGGCATTACAGCCACTGATGCAAACACTGCAGCTTTTCCATGAGTATTCCACAACACCCCTAGCTGGTTTCTTCAATTCCCCAGGATGCCACAAATCACAGTTTGAGAACCACCACATTATACCATGCAAGCTATTTGTATTTTACTTTACATATTTGCATAAAGGAGGACATTTCATATTCAGACATTCATAACTGAATAGGAAACGCTTTTTTATTTTACCAAAAAACAACTACAAGTAAAAAGGCTTTGATTTTGATTACACTTATAGCAATGGGGGTGAAAAATTTAATAAGTGCTGCTGCTTTGATCAAAGTTCAATCCCCCACATCCACAAATTGATATAGCTGTTGTCAAGTAAAAATGAAATGTTGAAATGCATGAAATCTCCATAATGTTCACCTGGGGGCTTTGACTAGTTTTTCCGAGATGAGATAGTTTGGTCTTTAGGGGTAGAACGTGCTTGTTAGCTGCAATATGGTAACAGTATGCTCATGATGCCTTATAGACTTTCTGACTGCAGTTAAGAATATTACTGCAGGGAATGCTTGCTCATATCCCATCAGTTTAAGATGTTCCCCAAAACAACCACCAGTGATTTCACTACATTTAATGTTTAAATGAAAAGGAGCTAGCCATACCTACTAGAGCAGCAGTGAACACTTGTTTATATTGAGCAGGAGACTGAAAAACTACAGGGATGTATATCTGCCTTTTAGGAACATTAGCACAGTTTACTGTTTCAGCAGTTGGAAAGAACAAGTCAGAGATAGTCTGAAAAAAGAAAACAGAAACATACATGCAAAGTCTTGTTATCTTCTAAAATGCTGGCTCTGCTCACAGAATACACTTCTGCTTGATGGCAAAGGATTAAACCATACTTCTGAAGCCCCTGCATACCACCTCACTCCTTTCTAGAAGATTCCCCATTCATCAGGAAAGGCTTTTCACTGGTTATGGAGTGCTGCTGTGGAGAAGAGGTGGTATACATTTTCTTGTATGACTTTCCTTCCACTTATCCACTGACTTTAAATATGTAATTTTACAACAACAAAAAAACACCCCTCACTGGTATAAATAAAATATTTATCTCTTTCATTGCCAAAGAGTTGAAGGGTCAAACAAGTTCTAAAATACAACATCATGTTTGAATTTCTTTTACATAATGTATCATATGAAACTACAAATCCAGTTTAAAAAGCATCACTTGTTATTTTTAAAAGTGTGTTAAGAAGATAATGTTGTCAGAACTACAAAGAATCAATGCATGCAGTGTTTAGATGGAACACTCTCCTGGAATACGGAATATTCACAATTTTTTGTGAAACTACTTTGCCAGGATCTACTTGCAAGACCTTTGTGAACAATTGCATACCTTGGCATGTCTGGTTGTATTGTGGCAGTTCAGCTGACCTAACACCTTTGGAGCTTCCGCTGTAGAAAAAATCTGGTTTAAGTGCAGAGAAAGTTTCTTTTCTTCTGAAACAGAATCTTGGCTGCTAAAGTTACGTTGCTGTTTACAAAGCATGCTCTTTATCATCTGCAGATGCACAAAGTCTGGAGGGCTTTCATTGATGGCATCACTTTGACTCCCCATTGCCACTGTGTCTTCAAGTGGCATTCCCAAGACACACTCTGCTTGGAAATCATCAGTCATGGCTATTTCACTACTGTTTTGAGTTCTCAAATCACACCGAGATCTGTTATGGTATTTCTGCCACTTGCTTTGTCTCTTTTGTTCGGACACATTAGGGAATGCAGACTGGGTAAGCACTACTTGTCTTTCTTCCGTGCACTTTTTATGGACAGGTATTTCATAGTCTCTATCCTCAGGGCCTAACACATTTGACTTGTCGTGAAAGTTCACTGTTGGGAAGCCAAAGGTTTGCTGCTCTTGCTCACAGACCTTTATACTGGAATTAACTTGTGAGTCAGGAAATTCTTCATCTACAGGTACAGTCACAACTGGAGTTTGTGTTCTAACAGAGGACAGGAACACAGGCATCTCCTCCTCAGGGGAGCTAGATTCCTCCATTTCTGAAATGTAAACAATTTTAGAAAGCTGTGGGATATCCTTAGACAAGAGTGCAGGACAAAAACAACTACAGTGGCGCCTCACGTAAAGTATGTTTCACGTAACAAACAAAAATTTCTCTAGGATTCTACTTCACGTAATAAACTATGTTTCACATAAAGAACACATTCGTTGACAGTTGGGGCAGACATGCTGGCTGGCAGCCTGTTTAAAAAACATCAGGGCTGCCTAGCGCACCTGCCCATAGTGAAAGCAACACTTCCATGCTGTTCCTCCTGTGGCCCAGTGTCCACTGGGCAGAGGGAGAGAAGAGGAGTGGAGGGAAGAGAAGAGGGAAGCAGCTCAGGGCTAGCCAGAAGGGAGCAGGGGAGAGAGGCTCAGGATGGAGAGAAGGAGAAAGTGGGGAGACACTTTGAAGGTGTCTTGGATTGCAGCCTGCTAACCATGTCTATCCAGAAGTAAGCCCCATTGTGTTAAATTGGTCTTACTCCCAGGAAAGTGTCTTTAGGACTGCAGCCTAAGTAGACTTCATAAGACCATGCACATTGAATGCATGTTTTGAATTCAATCCCAGTGTTCTGTCATCATTTTTACATCCAGTTAATATTTTTATATGAATATTTTTGGGATTGTGGAACCAATTGTCTGAGTTTCCATTATTTCCTATGGAAAAATCCGCTTCACATAAAGAACGTTTCACGTAACAAACATGCCTCCAGAATGAATTAAATTTGTTACGTGAAGCATCACTGTATATTGTGTAGTTCTGGATGTACATCTGGATTTTTTCTCTCTAAATTTCCTCATGTATCCTTCCTAGAATCTTAACTATTGGTGGCAATAACTTGGTGTTTATATTTCTTATACAAAGATTTAAGCCAAAAAGTTTAATAGCAAATTAGCTGAAAGAATGCCTTCCTGTTTATAGATAATACAGTGTACTCTATATGCTTTTCTAACTGGGGCTGCTATGTGTGTTCTTTAATCTTGCTTTACTGTTTGTGCACAGCTTTTGGTGGTGTTTTATCTTTTCTTAGTCATGGAATACACAGGCACTGAAAGCTGCTTTTCTGCAAATATCATAAATAACTACTGTACAACTCTCTATCAAATGTTACATGAAAAAAATTAACATATACAAGTAGAGCTGTATATCCACAGATTTTATATCATGAATCTGATTCAATGCAAGTCCCCCAGACTTGATCCATTTGAACCCTCAGAAGGTGAACATATCACAGCTCCAGTCATGTTTGGAGGCTTTAAAAAGGAGCCTGGAACCACAAATTTCAGTATTCATGAAGGGGGAATTAGAGAATGAGTTCCTAGTGAATACCAGGGCCCACCCTGTATTCTTCATAAGGTCCCTAATACATTAGCTAGTGGGGGGCAAAGCCTCATACAACTCAGGTCAAGAAAAAGCACATTAAAATTTAATGTTTAAAATATTACATTTACAATCAAAATAGGACCTCAATGCTCAGAATGTACTTGCTAACTATAACACTATCAAGAGAAGATGGGGGAAAGAGAGCATAGGTCTTAAATATCCAACAGGTGGAGCCCCAGTTAGGACGGCACAAGTCCCAGCCAAATCCCATAAAGTCCCATACACTTTTGCACAACTTCTGGGGGCGATGGTAAGGCCAGTGCTGGCTTCCCCACACTACCACAGAAATGGGAGTCAGCGAGTTGTGCTGACTTAAATACTAATTCTACTGGCCCAAGCATTATTTAGAGCACTTAATAAAAACATCCTTACTGAAAAAGATTTTTGTGTTGCCCAGAGAATCTGGAAGAATTGTGGACGAGAATGTCTGTTCTTCCCAACCTGTTGTTCCTTTCCTTGAGGAAAAACTTAGGGGAAAAGGACTGTCAGAAGTCTGCAAAGGAATCCATTGTGCTGATGGCATCTACAAACAAATAATTTGTAAAGCTTAAAAATCCAGCAAAGATTAATATACCAGTACTTCTGTTATCCAAACTACAAACAAATACAGTATTTTACAAATGTAAACTCACTGGGATTCTCTGCTAACATTCTCAAGTTTGTGCCCAAAAAACTGGACCTACATTGCAAGGAAGTGAGAATGATATGGCATCACAAACATGTTCACTGAAGGCATTTTATGTAAAGGATGGGTAAACTCAGATTTATAAACATGTTTTCACACAATATTTTAAGAAACTGGTTACAACAACGTTGTCTCTGAACATCTGACATAGGGCAAAATCCATAGCAGTTACGGGTCCATGCAGTTACATCACCCTCTAGTGTTAATTTATGGAAAGTCATCTTAACTGCTCCGGAGCAAAGGGCTTAATTTCACTTTAGGATATAGTTTTAGATGCAAGGCATAGACAAACCAAAATCCTTATATGTTATTTCATGTAATGTTTTAACATATTTAGCTGAATATAGTGAGACTGGGAAATGATTTCACACACAAATGCTCATGATAATATCCATGGATTAAAGAACACTATCGAAGAAAGCCTTTCAGCCTACCTTAATAAAACCGGGAAGAATGGTGCTGCTTGGTTCTTGATCTGAGGAAAAATGAGCATCCTTTCTAACTCTTTCAAATTGTACTATATCAGCTTGTGGATCCCATCTCGGATGTAAAAAGGATTCTCTCACCATTATCTCACTAGCTGCTGATCCTTTGACTTGGTACCCTTGAAATTCAACTGCCTATATAACATTTAAATTAAAAGATATTGTAATGAAATTGATTTAAAAAGATAAATCATCTCAAGAAAATAAACATCACAATTTCTTTTAAAAAATAGTCACACTAGACTTAACATGGCTAATATGACACCCTTTTAAGCACAACAAATCAGGAGTAAGCAAACATAAGTCATTCCTCGGGAGCAAATTCCAGTTAAGGGTACAGAGGCTTCCCAAACCCTACAATCCAGAGTTACTACGGGAGCACATAAGAGACATTTACATCAACGTAGTTATGGCACCACCTAGTGAAAACCTATGGGAAATTCATATTGCAATCCAGAGTAAATTGTTCTTACATCAGAGCAAGGACTCCCCATAGTTACTCTGGATTGCGCCCTTAGTCTAGATTAGAAGCTGATGCCAACTTCAGTTTTATATCCAGATTAAATGGAAGATGAATTGCTTAAAATTTAAGAGGGAGACTTGCTCCAGGAAAGAGGGTTACCATGGTAAATAATTGCTTTTGTATAAATCAAAAATGATTTATACAAGTGATTCCTGAAACGAAACCTGCAGATGCTAAGGTTCAACCTTGAGTTGAAACAGTAAGTTATTTTTATATGCAAATTCACATTTGCACATTACCCTTTACTACTTTATTTAATATACAAATTCACATTTTGTCCCAAATGTAGGGGACAAAACTTAAAATTTCGAGCATCAAAATTCCAAAATGTGTTGAGTAGAAGTGTTTCACCGTTTACACACACACATTTTGCCAATCCATTCACAGTCACAATGAACAAAGCTACAGGAAGATGGATGCTCATGGGATGGAAGGGTTAAAAGCATTCATATTTCATAAAGACTGATGAATTTTCAGAGTGTATCCAAGAATACTTATTATTTTAAAAATATTCTTCAGGAAAAGGTGACATGGCAACTTAATGACTATCAGGAAGCACTTCTTGGCCAGAATTTAGAATTTACAGGTGTGCCCAGATAGCCGAGAATATAAAAGGTTACCCATGTTATATCACAAACATCTTTTGAAAACCCTACAGTTTCAAGACTACTTTGCCATGTGGCATAAGCAGGTGTGGTATAACAAACTCTTCGGAACATGGGAGTAGTTTCAGCTTTTTGGATTGTAGTCCTTACTTCTGTTAATCAACATTCTGTATTTATACCTTTGGTTCACTGTCACCCACTCCAAAGGGATGTTGATCATGTACCTCTTTTGTTATAGCTGCAGTAGGCTTCTCTATATCACTGTATGAGGAAGAATGCTAGAAAAAATTATAAACAAGTCAAGAGAGTCATTGTGCAAGTGGCATATATTAACTTGCAGTAATAATTACAAAGTTGGAGGAGCTGTCCGAAGAGTCACTTGATAGTAATACTGTACACAAGTCTTTGGATCAAGTCATCTGATCTCTCATTTATGAGAAATCAGACATCATTTATAGAAGTTAATGTTAACTAAGTGAAAGAAATATGAGATATAAGCTGGTAGCTTCTAGTTCACATTTCAAATTTAAGACACAACCACAATGAGAGACCTTAGACAAGTTACTACAGTTCCAAAATCTACACGCAGATAATATTGGTGCCATTTACATGGCCTTTATAAAGAATACCAAGATCATGAATTTGAAGAGTTCTGAACTTACTGTTTCTAATGAGCAAAATTAGTAACAGCTTTGATACAAAAATCTCACTACACCAGAAGATACTTCTCCTCATAGAGTGCGATTGTGTGTGTTGCTAACCTTGAGGCTGATATCTACATCCCTTCTATGCTGCCCAAAATAAGCAGTGTTTTGACGATCTGGAGGGAATTTTAAGGGGCATGTGAAGCTTTAAAGTTAGGCTACAATCCAGAGTAACTACGGGACCTTTTATTTACACCAACACAGTTATGGTGCCACCTAGAAGAAACCTATGGGAAATGCACAGAGCAATCCAGAGTAAATGCCTCTTAACGTCTTCCTGTAGTTACTCTGGATTGTAGTGTTAGTTTGGTGAAGGAAATCAGTGAAACAATCCACCTCTCAAACTGGAGTAACCATTAGTAAATTATGAATACAATGTACTTTAAACTTACCATTTCAAGAGGTGAACAAAGTATCTGCTCATATTCAGTATAAGGTGCTTCAAAAAAGGCTTGCCTAGCTACAAAAGACAAAAAAGCATAGTCGGCTTCACTGGTTAGCCTATTTTAATAAGAAAAATATATAGCATCTTGCATTCATGTGACTAATCATCCTTTTTAAAGTGAATACTTCTCATTTAAAATGTGGTACTAAATATTTAATTGTTTTCCATATTCACAGTTGTAGAACATTTCTTTCAGAGTACAATAGTTAACTTTCTTGATAATGGAGCCACCTTCGGTTTCTGAAATGCACATGCAAATTGTAATATGCTCTCTCTTGGTCTTGCCAACCATGGACACATTCAATTAGCTAAAATCAATGCCATATACTTTGCTCTTAAGGGAAGGGCTCTGCTCTTTGCCAAATAGCAACTGCTCTTGAAGCATGAGTTTTTTAAAAGAATTTTTCATTTAGCATGCGGCAGATGGTCAGTGGAGAAGAGGAAAGAGATCCTCAGTTCAACATTTCAACACATTTGGAAGGGTCACCTAAAAGAGGTACATGAATACAGTCATACACTTGACCATTTTAGACCATTTATGCAAGTATAACACATTAAATATCATAGTTGAATGTATTGCTTTGGATAATACCTGGTATCAGGACAAAATTGAAGAGGAACAAGGAGATATTTCCCCCCACCCAACATCTGAGAGAAGACTGGATGATGTGAACCTTAACTCTAATAAATGTGTTCTTGGAAGCGTTTATTGGAAGAGTTTGTATCCAATTTGTATTTAATTTTAAGCCTTTTTGAAGAGATGGAAGAAAAGTGATTTACAACAGAAACTGAAAATGAGCACTTAACATCCTGGTGCTTTATGGCCTTTTAGGAGGATAGGTTTTATAATGATAATATTTCACATTTCAAATTGTGTTTTAAAGCAATGTTTCTCAAACTGTGTATCAGGACCTACCTGTCTGTCATGTTCTGATTATTGGTGGGTTGTGAAACTGACAAGCTGATGACTGACAAGGAAAATGCTTTGAACCCTATGGAAAGTGAAACTGAGCCGTGTTTATCATGAATTGGTGAATGTGACTTAGTTCTTATCAAGGCCAGGCACAGGGAACCACAAAACCACCACAATGGTCTTGACTTAATGAATGTGAAGCTCAACAAATGCACTAAAAAGACTTTCTATCATAGGGCAAAATCCAGAGTAACTATGGAGAGTCCTTGCTCTAGTGTAAGAACAACTTACTCTGGATTCCAATATGAATTTCCCATAAGTTTTCACTATGTGGTGCAGTAACTGCAGGTGCATGTAAAGTCTCTTATGTGCTCCCGTAGTTACTCTGGATTTGGGGGGTAGTAAAAAAAGATTAAAACAGAGGCACGAACAGCTGATAAAGTTAAAAACTTTTTTTAGCCTCATAAAGCTAAGAGAGTCCTGATAGAATGTCATTTTAAAAAGTGGGTCCCTGTGCCAAAAGGTTTGGTAACTACTGTTTCAGAGCATTCCCAGAACTTCACATACACTGTGTAAGTAATCCATATACAGTAACAATCTGTACTGTATTAGGTTCACAATATTATCTTCAAATTGAGGATGTGGGAAGAGAAGCACTGTTAAGAGATACCAACTGCCTAAAACCACCCACTAAATCCATAACTGAGATGAAATTTGAACTAGGAATTTGCTGTTCACATTCTCTGGCACAATCAGTCCTTCTTTTCACCCTCTAAAACCACCCTTCTTTCCAGCAGCAAAGTGCAGCAAAAACTTTAAAAAGTCCTGCAAGGACTTGAGCAAGCCAAGTTAAGTATCAACTACACATTCTTACATCAATGACAACCCATTTGGTTGTTAAACACAAGTTAATTCATAGTTATTTCTTCTAGAGGCATAAGTCTTGATCACCATTTTGTATATTTTGAATCAATTTGTTACAATCCAAGGAAGTATGTTATCCAGTGTTAATTAGAAGTCTCAGGTTAGCTGAAGCCAATAAAAACTACAATACAGGATATCAGAAGCCTAATTTTAACAAAACAATTTACCGTGGAGTGATCCACATATCACTGCAAGACAAGCAAGAAGTCTCTGTTTAATCTCTCCCATTATGCTTTTTGAAACTGTATTAAATAGTATGACTATATAGGGGACATTTGACCAAAGAAGGAATATTTAATTCTTTTTTAGATGAAAGTATAGCAGGTTCATCTGTAAAGGAATCCAGCGCTTTTGTCTATCATAGATTTCCATTACAATGCCTTCTGTGCTTACAGTTTAAATTATTACAAAACCAGGGAAATTGTTTAAAAAGAAGTGCTTCCCTTATTTTAAATCACAACTACAGAATTAGCTATATAGCATAATTTTTAATTTACTCAGTTTACAAATACTATTGATTGTACAGTTCAACATTTTTCTAAACACAGATATCTTGGTATTCAATCAATGTAAACAGGGGCCCATCAACAGGGTGTTTGGGGCCAAATATAGCTGCAGCATTTCAGACTCCCTAAACATATTTATAAGAGTATAAAGGGGGCTTGCTTTTAGGAAACAATTTCTTCTTCAAGCTGTATGTTCCACAGTATATTTTAATCATAGGATAGCATTATATCTATACTAAGGCCAACAAAAATCACTCTAACCAGTATTTGAAATCATGGTTTTAAATAAATTTGCAAATGCTATTTACAAAAGGAGTAAAATTATGTAGTGATTAGAGTGATTACAGACATAATGATACACCATAGAAGGAAAAAGGGAATTTATACATGGGAAGAAGCATGAGAGGGAGGAAGCAAGTCCACATCATATTCCTATGCTAAAATCTGACATAAGTCCCATTCTTTTCAGTAGGTCTTACTCATGAGAAAACATGATTAGAATTTCAGACCTAATTTCCTAACCACAGTTGAGTAACTTGGAATATTAGATTTGCACCAGGTCCAAGGACTGTATAGGCATGTTCTAAGACAATTTACATTTTGTTAAAATATTACCAAATTTCAAAAGAAAATGTGCTAGAAGATGAAAGACAATATAGTATGTAAATGCAAAATTGAAGCACCACCCAAATTGAATGAGTGGAAAGCAATGTACTGATTGCATTAAGTTTTAGTTCTAACTCCTAGAAATTATTGCAAACAGCTATGTACGTCAATTTTGATTGAGTTCTTACAAAGTACATGGTACATTTCTTCTGAATCATGAAAAAGCTTTCCTTTCATCGCAATTTGGCAAAAAGCAAACTAGGGCAATAAACAAACAAAATAGGTAGATAATATTTCAGTATAAGTTGCAATATAAAAATAGAAGCTAATAACCTTCAGATTCTCCACTTGACACATTTTTCGTCATAAATTTCTCTCTCTGGAACAAGACATCTGTACCTTCCTCAATCACCTGTAGGCTTTCCAAAGCTGTACTATGTTCTGTAAGTGATCTTAACAAACTGAAGCTATTTATCAAATTAGGAGGGTTTGAAGAATCAACAGTTGAAGACTTCAAACAAATAAAGTCAGTTTCTTCAGTAGATTTGTAATTGGAATCCAAGACAACTACCGTATTTTCCAATTTGTTGTCACTGATTTCAGATTCCTCTGAAGAAGTTTCATCCTTTAACAAATGATCAACGGGCCTGAAATCCAGATTATAACTTTTCTCTAAAGCAGCATTATGGCAATCAGAAATATACTCAAGAAAGCTATCACAACTGTTATTTTCAGTGAAAGATAGCAAAGAACTAGCTAGATTCATGTTATCACAAATACCTGTGGAACAATGCTGAGAATTATCTCCTCCAACTTCCTCCTCATTTTTGGTGTATGTATTTGAGTTAGAAGGAACATATGAATCCAAATTTTGTTTTCCAGCCTGAATAGTTTGAGTACAGTGCCCATTACTATCCAGTAATAAGTCTCTACTACTGCAATCAAGACTGCTGTGCACAGCTATATGATTAATGTTAGTTGCTGTTATATTTTCAAAAACTGCAGATTCTGGATGTCTTGACTCATTTAGTAATTGAAAAATTACACCATTTTCCTCAATTTTGTTTGGATTCTCAGAGACTTCATCACAGAACTGCACCGGCTGAGATCCCAAAACACAGTTTACACTTGTGTCTTGTGAAAAGGCTGACAGAGTATTATCTTTCCCCTCACATGATTCAAGTTCATAGTTCTTTTGAACAACAGTCTTAAGTTGCATCTCCATTTTCTCTTCCCAGCACCTTGAACCTTGTGAAAGTGTGTTATTTGTTTGAAGCTCTCCATCCTCTGTTTCGCTCAAGTCCACTGTATCTACCAGATTGAAGTTAACATCTGGAAAGTCCTTATTTAGGTCACCAATATGTTTATTTACAGCGTGATCCAAGACAGGTTCAGAATGTTTCATTGAATAAGGTTCACTTTGTGATTGATGGCAAAAACCTTTTGAAGTATCAGTCACTGCACACGTACTGGATTCAGAGAGATCACTGGCAAATATTTTTGTTTTATTTATACAGTTTGAATAATGAGCAACATTAGAAGATGACACTGCAATATCATCTTCTTTGTTCATGCCAGATTCAGCTGGTACAAAGTTACGTTTTTTGGCACAACTTTCGCTAATCAGAGAAATACTGTTTTCTAAGGAGGCAGGCAGTTGAGGCATTCCTTTATGGTCTTCACAGCTCTGGTTCCTATTAACATTGCCATCCTCCTTGAAGTCTTTTTTAACTGGCTGCAGAACACCAGCATTCTCAGCCTCATGACGTGCATCATCTGGATCAGGTGGTTCCTCTGCAACACACAATGGCAAGTATGCATCCCATCGACTTTTAGTTTGCACAGGTTTTTCTGAAGAGTGCAGTGTCTCTACGCTTTTACTGGTTGCTTCATTAGAGTTGCTTGTGGCTTCCAAAAAGGGTGATACAGTTTGTTTGAACAAAATATCTGTGCTGCTTGGTAGTTCAGATAAAGGCACATCTTCTGGTTGACATCCTAATTTCAATGGTAGATTTTTAAATGAAATAGTAGTTCCACTTAGTGAGGTTTCTGACTCTTTTTGGTCTTTGCTCAGCAGTGCTGTTCTAAACTTCAGAAGTGCTATAATTTGTGCTTTACTCCTGATATTCTGTGAAACTGTCCCATCACTGCTTGTGTACTTGGCCATTCCATTATCCAGTTGAGATTGTGTCTTCCTATACTCAGTATCTGTATTAAGAATACCATTGTTTCTACCAGGTATTTTAGGATAATCAACACAGGGTGAGAAAGCCACTGAGTCAGGAGAACCAGGGTCTCTCTCATTAGTAACAGCATCTTTGTTAATATTTGGTAGTAAGTTACTCTCTTCCCTTTTATTGTAGGGAACAGAAAATAATGGAGACGAATCATAAAACTGAGAAGGAAAAGATGACTGAGGTATCTTGTGTGAAGACACTGCCACAGTCTCTTCCATTGTTATTTTCTTTTCTACCTGGCGTGGTCCTTGGAAACCCTAGGAGGTAAACCCAAATTAAAATTAAGGCAAATTTTCATATTAAGAAGCAAAATTCAGAATGACACTGCTTGCTTTCTTTGCAGGACAGTCACTCTTTCTGTTATGAGCAGTTAACTTGTGTGAATTCAACAACCTATGGTTGGTAAGCCAAAAAACAAAACACAAAAATCCCCCTCACAAAAAAACACAGTTTAAAAAGCAAAGTCAATTCCTCTTACTAACAGCATGTTTGAGAGATTAGAGAATGAAGCTATTGCTCCCTGTTCTGACTTGCCTATCGTATCTTCTTCTTCTATATATATAAAAGAGAAAAGTCACTGACTGACTGACTGACTCACTCACTGATCACCGCCCTGCCAAAACCGCGGGGCCTAGAAGCGTGAAATTTGGGGTGGGTGTTCCTTCCGTGACCGAAGGGTGCACTAAGAACCGGTTTTCGGAAATTCCAACCGGAAGGGGGTGAAAAGGGGCGCAACGCGTTTTTCTCCCTATACTTTGCATTGAGAATTGCTGACTCATCAACATTCCGCCCCAACTACTGGGCCTAGAAGCATGGAATTCTGGGAGGGATCCTTCTGTCACCTGAACAGATGGGTTCCCCAAGAACCCATCTGGAGAAATTTAACTCTTCAGGGGCTGAAAAGGGGTCAACGTGTTTTTGTCCTATACTTAACATGGGAGACTGAATAACATCCAGCCAATTTGGTGCGCAGTGCCTGGTGCACTGGGGGAACATTGTTAGGAGGAATAGGTTGCACTGTGGAGGACGCTGCGCGTGGAGGGTTGGAGCGCATGAGGGGTTGGTGCGCATGGGGGAAGTTGCTCATGGGGTTGATGTGCAGGGGGTTGATGCGCAAGGGGGATGGCATATGGAGGAATTTTACTCCCACAACGCGGGTACGCTTTTCGCTAGTTTTAAATAAACAGTAACTATTTTTTCTGATGCAATGGATTTTCAGAATAATTTTGAGTGCTGTTGATTCTCCTTATCCAAAGATTCAGAAACAGCGGATTTAACTCAGTGTGGGTGTTAAAGGCATCAAGAGACCTTCCAGATACAACTGGAAGTACATTCCAGTTACATTCAGGAGGACTTCTGAGGTGCGAGGAGGCCATATGCAATTTTGGGAACCACTGTACTAAACTACTGTAAATCTTATTTCAATACAAAATCTTGAAGATTACATTCAAGAAACTTGAAGATTACCTTCCAGATTCAGCACATAAAGCTAGAATTGCATATACAATTGGGTGTCATTACCTGCAGGGGGTCCATTTCAGGACCTCAAATGATACTGAAAACAATGGATATTGAAATAAGAAGGTGAAGCCTCAAAGGAACTCTAGATGTAACTGGTCCTTCCAGTGCTTCAGAAACCTCCTGGAGGCTTCTAAGAGGCACTTCCAGATTTCTGGCAAACTGGGAAGAGCCTCTCTGAAGTCCCCAGAAGGCCATCTGAGGCACAGGGAAGGCACATATCACCTATATAATCACAAAGCATCAATACTATTACACGTGGATGTGTAACAACAGGTAAAAGAGAAAAATGAATGACATACAGAGAATTTCCTCTTCAGGCCCATGGGAAAGCGTAGTGATGAGACAGGGGGTTTCAAACTGTTTCTTGTTGAAGTGGATATGGTACTGTTCTTTGGCTGATCATTACATGCAGTTTTAGAAGTATTTTCATCTTCAACGGTGATTAAATACCGCTCACTTTCCAAGTCATCTCCAGGTTTTATCTAGACAGATCACATGGGAGTACGATTAAATGACCTAAAACAATATACTGCATAACAATACTGCTTTCATAGATTCCATTATTTTTGCAAAACCTACCAAAAATTCAACTGCATAAACATGCTCAAACTAAACTAGTTATGCAACTATTCATTTCCAGCACATATGTCAAAATATTTTCTGTATTTCTTTCTGCACTGTATTTCCAATGATAATAAATAACAATCACTTTTAGTTTAAATTTCTTGGATGAGAATCTGAGATCAGTAGTAGTAATTAAATATATTCCTATCTTATCTGTTACAAAAAAAAGTTACACAGTCAGCTTGTCTCAGGCTAAAATTCTATTCACATTTACATTAAACTAAAGATCACCAAGATAATAGAATTTTTCCGTAAACAGGCACAGGCTTGCTTTGTCAGTTCAATTTGCAATGGAAGCGCAAATGAACAAAACTGTAGTCCAACTGTGTCACAGTGTTAAGAAATATCAGTTGGAGTCAGACTGCACATGGGATCATCCTTTCAAAGATGCACAGAAAAGATCCAACCAGGCTTATTTCCCTTCTTCAATAGTGGCCTCAGCTACCAGGTTTTTGACAAAGTTTGTAGGAGCACAAGGTAACTAAGAGTATCCCATGCCCAAATCCATTCTAGTTTATAAGTCTTTTTTTAATACACCTATTTCATGTTCCCAAATTCCCAAACTGCCCCAAGGAAGTAGTTGAAATAGTATTGTTCTTCCGTTATGAAAGCTGGGCCTCAGAAGGCAACTTTTCTCATTTCTGTGAACTACCATAAGATGCTTTAAAAGTCACTACTATGAGCACAATCTACTGAGTAGACAGTAACCCTGTCTACTCAGAAGTAAGCTCCATTGTGTTCAGTGGGTCTTACTCCCAGGAAAGTGTCTTTAGGATTGCAGCCTATAACAATTTATTCTTGGAGACTTGAGTCAGCTTCAAGTGAAGATATTATTGTAAGAATTTGCTCCTGACTCCTTCAAGAGTATTCTTTTAGTGGAATTTGTGGACACCTATTAAGAAGTAAATCAAACTAACATTCTAACCATATCTACTCAAAAATAAACCCCACTGCAGCCATAGGCTGCAATCTTAAAGACACTTTCCTGGGAGTAAGACCCATTGAACACAATGGTGTTTACTTTTGAGTAGACTTGGTTAGGACTGTGCTCTTTCAACAGTATTTACAACCAGTATAGGCTATCAGATTCAATCTAATCTCATAAGGAAAATTACTCATACTTTTATTTATTAACTAAATTTATATCCCACCTTATCTCCCTGAAGGGTACCCAGTGTACTTCTGCACATTTAGGATTTTCTATTATATAATTTGATTGAAACCAAAAAGAACAACACATAACTTGAGATGAAATCATGCATAATTTGAGATATTGTATGGAGGGATGTTCTACATAAGTCAGTAGAATTTTAAAAAAAAACCAATCTCAAAGCTATGATTAAAATACAGAAAGGAAAAATGTACCGTACCTGAAACTTCACAAAAATACTATCCAAAACCTGTCCTTTATCATCAAATAAAGTTGCCTATAATAGAGTAAAAGAGACATTTGAGCAATGAGCAAATAGCAGGACCCAGAGATACTAGCCAGTTTGCTGAGATGTACTGAACTTTTCAATTTTACCTTATTTCCTCCAACAGTAGATTTCAAAACTCCATCTTGCCACACTTTGGATTTTTTAGTCTTTTGATGAGTATATAAGACCTATTCACGTAAATATAAAGACACACAGTTAAGTGACAATCTATCACAGCCATATGAACGTATTTAAAATAGTGTGAAAACAAACATATAATTAAAATATTCAAGACTCACAGCAAACTCTTGGCAAGCCATCACTTTCATGAAACAAGACCGGTTATCTTGCTCTTCAGTGTTTCACAATTCCTGAAAACAAGAAGAATTTAAGTATACAAAATATTTTGTTCACATCAACTGAACCTAAAGGCTGGAATTTAAAGACATACAAGAAATGGATTTTTTTCTTAGCTTGCTGTGTACAAGGTACTTACCAGAACAGCTCTTTGAATTTCCTGTAATTCATGAGTTTAATGATTAGGTGTAAGAGTCCTTTATCACAACATCATCATCAGATTTTAGAAAAGAAAGATACCGTACTTTAGGGATTTTCCCCTTTTCTATGTTTTCAGTTACATATAACCACCACAAGATGTCTCACACACCAAGATTTTCTGTTTTAATAAAGGTTGAAAATAATAGGACTATTCTGCAAACCACAGGTGTCCCCAGTTTCTGCCACTCCACACACCTAGAAGTCTGTTTTTCATCAGGGAGACTCACTGATTCATCAGTTTGTTTTTTTTTAAAAAGATGTCATTTGCCACATATGCCTTGGTTTTAGTATAATTTGGTGTACATTTTGGCTATTTTTAAAATAAATTTGTGTTCTGTAGGCATAGGCATTTATGTCTTTTTGGTGGCCATTTGCAAGCTGAAAAAGACTGGATTCCACTTTTCTTTTTGGTTCAGTGCTCTGGTCCCTACCCCACCCAATAAGTGGGGGAATGCCTGTATTTAACTCCAAAATCTGAAAATTCACAGTTATAATCATATACATTTCTTAATACATATGTATAGATGGTTGTATTGGTCTATTATTGGAAGAAAACCCCAAAAAAGTTACTTCAAAACAGCAAAGTTGTACTGAAATAAAGCTTTCAAATAAGAAAAGATTTGATGAAGAATAATTCTTCATTAGACTACATGGCAAACAAAGGGGAGAACTCCACATGCTTGCAAAATGCAGGAGCTGAGCTCTTTGCAGGACAATAAGCAGCTACAGCAGGCCTTCGTCAGTCTTGACCTATGGTATCGTGCTCGGCGCTGCATACAAAGCACGAAAGCCTGGGTTAGATTGTTATGGAGGATAGGCTGTTACCCAAGCAGCAAATCCCCCCTCTCCACGCCACTGAATTAGTCCAATGGAAAGGCAGAGCCAATACGATTGGATCCAGCTGACGTTGAAGAGCTGGGCTAAGGACAGGAGCTCACCCTGTCTTGTGGGGGCGACCCAGGTCTCGAACCCTGGCCTGCTGGTTAACAGGCACAATGTCTTAACCGCTTGTGCAACCCACAGCCACCCGCAGCTACAGTATTTCTGAATACAACTCAGACCTTGACAATTTGCTGGGATGTGCAACCGCCTGGTTTTAGAATTGGGCACCAAGCCTGATTCAGTGAAGCTTTTCTAATGTTTTTTAATGGCCTGAATCAATTTTTCAGATAGTCCTAGTGTTTTTAGGACCAGCACCCATTTTTTAAACGACACACTATAAGGATGCAGTAAGGTTTATCAGACTTAAAAAAAATTAGAAAGAAATACAGTTGTACCTTGGTTTACAAGTATAATTTGTTTCAGAAGCATGCTTATATCCAAAATGCTTGTAAATCAAAGTAAATTTCCCATAAGAAATAATGGAATCTCAGATTCCCAAAAATATTCATATAAAAATGATTACAATACTGTAAAATTAAATAAATAAAATGCAAAATATATAAAGAAAAATAAAACAAATTAACCTGCACAAAGGCTGCAATCCTAAAGACACTGTCCTGGGAGTAAGCCTTTAGTCTCAGTCTTGTATGCTGCAATCCTAAGAACAGTTTCCTAGGAGTAAGCCCCATTATACTCAATGAAACTTACTGCTAAGTAGACATGAAAAGGATTTCTGTTAGGCTGCAATCTTAAAGACACTTTCCTGAAAATAAGACCCATTAAAAAGAATGGGGCTCACTTTTGAGTAAACATGATTAGGATTGTGCTCATAGTCTCTCATATGCACACTGCAGCACTCCCTGTGGCATCACTCATAGTGTGGCCAGTTGTTGACTTGTGTGTGTGTGTGTGTTTGTCATCACTTGTGTGGCCAGGAAGCTGCACTCATTTGGGCAGCTGGTTGCTAGCAATGTGTGTAAACATGCACACGCACACACGTATGCACTCTCCGAGGCATCACTTATGTGACTAGTTATTGCTCTGTGTTTGTCCACACACATGCCTGTGAACACTGCAGCACTTCCTGTGGTGTCCCTCACTTGTGTGGCTTATTGCTGCTATGTGCGTACTCCCTGCAGCGTCACTCACTGTGTGGTGAGTTGTTGACCCCTCTCTCTCTGTATGTGTGTCACTCACTTATGGGGCCAGTTATTACTGTTTGGACATTTGTGTGTGTGTGCATATCTCACTCACTTGTTGCCCTGTGTGTGTTTGTGTGTGCTTCACTCACTGTGTGACCAGCTGGTGCCCTGTGTTTGTGTGTCTGTTTGTGTGCATATCTCACTCACTAGTGTGGCCAGCTGTTGTCCTCTGCTTGTGTGTGTGTGTATTTATGTGCATCTGTCTGTGTGCATATCTCACTCACTTGTGTGGCCAGTTGTTGCCCTGTGTGTGTATTTGTGTAAGGTGTTGTCTAGCAAGAGGAGCTCCTACCTGCAGTGTGAAGCGGGAAGCCCTCTCCTTCCTGCAGAGGCAACACCTGAGACTGCCTGAGGAGAAACATGGAGCCCAACCAACCCCTCCACAGTCCTTAACTTCCAGGCTCCTTTCCAGAGGGCCGCTCCAGACTCAGCCAGGCAGGCTCCCCTTTCAAGGCTTCCCGCTCACCCAGCAGGCGCTCCAGAGAGGCAGGCCCAGCGCCTCAGAGGGACGTCACGTCTGGTTTCTGTTGGACGCCCTGAGTGGCTGGGTCTGCCTCACTCGCCAAAGGACAGTCAGCAGAGCCCTCTTCCACTGAAGGGGACTTACTCTGAGGAGACCTATGTGTACTCGTGCCTGTACTTACACTTGGGTAGACCTCTGAGTACATGCTGGTGGGACTTACACCTGAGTAGACCTATGATGGGAGTTGCACCTGAGTAGACCTCTGAGTACATGCTGGTGGGACTTACACCTGAGTGGACCTATGATGGGAGTTGCACCTGAGTAGACCTCTGAGTACTTGCTGGTGGGACTTACACCTGAGTAGACCTATGATGGGAGTTGCACCTGAGTAGACCTCTGAGTACTTGCTGGTGGGACTTACACCCGAGTGGACCTATGATGGGAGTTGCACCTGAGTAGACCTCTGAGTACTTGCTGGTGGGACTTACACCTGAGTAGACCTATGATGGAAGTTGCACCTGAGTAGACAGACAGTACATATCACACTATACTGTATGTACGTCAAAACTACTATCCTGGATGAAACCCAGAATATCCAGGAATACATCACTGAGATGGCACCCAAAGATGAGCTGATGAGAGAATGTCTCCAGCAACAACAGCAACAGCAAATACAGAAGGAAGATCAAACTGAGGAAGTGTCCTGGCAAGATAAGACCCTGCACGGGATGTACCATCACCAGATAACCGAAGTCACTGATATTGGGAAATCCTATCAGTGGCTGGAAAGAGCTGGCTTCAAAGACAGCACTGCAGCCCTCATCATGGCAGCACAAGAACAGGCACTAAGTACCAGATCCATAGAAGTGGGGATTTACCACACAAGAGAAGACCCAAAGTGCAGGCCGTGCAGAGAAACACCAGAAACAATCCAACACATCGTGGCAGGGTGTAAGATGCAGGCAGGAACAGCATACATTGAACGGCACAACCAAGTAGCTGACATCGTGTATAGGAACATCTGCTCAGCCTATGGACTAACCCCTCTCAAGACCAGATGGGAGACCCCTCTGAAGGTTGTGGAGAATGACAGGGCTAAGGTCCTGTGGGACTTCCATATCCAGACAGACAAGAAGGTATTGACTAACCAGCCGGACATTGTGGTGGTAGATAAGGCCCAGAAGACAGCCCTGGTGATAGATGTAGCGATACCAAACGACAGCAACATCAGGAAAAAAGAGCATGAAAAAGTGGAAAAGTATCAGGGTTTGAAGGAGGAATTAGAAAGACTGTGGCAAGTGAAGGTGAATGTGATCCCAATAGTGATTGGAGCACTAGGGGCTGTGACATCCAAGCTGGAAGAATGGCTCCAACAGATTCCAGGAGGGAGAGCAGAACACTCGATCCAGAAAAGCGCATTGCTAGGAATAGCTAAGATACTGCACAGAAACCCTCAAACTCCCAGGCCTCTGGTAGAGGACCCGAGATTGAGGATAACATACATACAACACCCATGGAGGGTGAGAAAACAAGTATATATATATATATATATGTTATATATATACATAGATACACACAGTATATCCATATACAGTAAATATTTTTGTACTGTCAAACAAATCGTCTGAGTTTCCATTATTTCCTATGAGAAAATCCGCTTTGTATTACAAGTGATTTGGATTACAAGCATGTTTCTGGAGTGACTTAAGCTCCTTAGCCCAGCCAGTGGTGCCTTGATTAAGCCGAAGGCACCACAGTACTAACTAACCCACCTCATCCCTGGCACCACCACATGTTTTTAGCTTTTATGTTCTCATATCCTCCATTTTTCTAGGCTGTCTTACATTTCAGGAGGGCCTTGTCCTCTTCCACCTGGGTTATTCTATACAGCTCCTCATTGAGGACCAGTACATTGAGAAGCCCAAGTCCTGAACCTAAGTCTGATCACGTGACTTTCATGTGGCCTCACAGTCCCCCATAGAGCTTCATTAGTGTATATCAGGTTTTCACTTGCATCCCGGAAGTTCACACTCATCGGTCTCTACACCTTTTTTTACCTCTATGAGCATTAGCGAGCGGGGGAGGAAAAGCGCATGCGTATAAGCAATTTTTGCCTTAATTTCAGAAGTCTCGCGAGAATTGAGCATCACGCGACAAGTGAAAGGGGGGGCGTGGTCACTTCAAGGGGCGGAGTTTCGTGGCGTCGGTCCTTCTGTGATTAAAGGTTGGTAGGAGGCGGGAATGAGGCAAGCAGAGGCTGAGGGAATGAAAAGGTTAACAAGGGGCTTCCCTGTGGCGCGCGCTCCTAACGGGGGAGGGGGAGTAGCCGCTTTGAGGTCTGCGCATGCGCGCTGCGCTTTGGTCTCGCGCGGCGCAACAGCGACCGTTGGAACGTCCGTTGCGACCGCTTGCGAGCGGCGGTTGGAGGTGGGCGTGACTGAGGAGGGCTTCGCCTGCCTGCCTGCCTGCGCTGCTGGAGGGCGTGCTGTGTGAGCGCTGCTGCTCCTCACAGGTAGCCATGGAGCCAACCCAGGAACCCGAGGCGAGTGACTGCCTTCCTCCCTCCATCCTAGCCGTGCCTACCTCACAGGGTTGTTGTGATGCCAACCTTGAGGCACAGAGTGAGACTTACTTGCGAGTAAGCCCATTGACTCTGATGGGTTTACCTCTGAGCGTAGAGGCACAGGATTGGGCCCCGAGGCTGCGTTCCTAGTAGCACTCCTTACTTGGGAGTAAGCCTATTGACTCTAATGGGCTTACAGCTGATCATTGAGCCAAGAATGGGCCCCGAAGCCAGGTTCCTAGCTGTACATACTTGGGAGTAAACCCATTGACTCTAATGGGGTTATGTCTGAGCGTAGAGGGAAAGGATTGGATCCTGGGGCTGCATTCCTAGCAGCACTTACTTGGGAGTAAGTCTGTTGACTCCAATGGGCTCATGTCTGAGTGTAGAGACATAGGATTGGGCCCTCAGGCTGCATTCCTTGACACACTTACTTGGGTGTAAGCCTATTGATGCTAATGGGCTTACGTCTGAGCATAGGAGTCCAGGATTGGGCCTTCAGGCTGCTTTCCTAGCCACAGTTACTTGGGTGTAAGCCTATTGACACTAATGGGTTTACGTCTGAGCATAGGGGTTCAGGATTGGGCCTTCAGGCTGCTTTCCTAGCCACACTTACTTGGGTATAAGCTTATTGACGCTAATGGGCTTACGTCTGAGCATAGGGGTTCAGGATTTGGCCCTGAGGCTGCTTTCCTAGCTACATTTACCTCAGAATAATTTCTGTTTGATTTATTTCTGAGTGGTCATGCTTAGGATTGGAACTCTGGGGTTGCAATATTAGCCTCGCGTACCTGAGAGTAAGTCCTACAAACTATAATATACTTGTCTTTGAAGAGACATGCATAGTTTCAGGCTCTGAGATTGCAATCCTATCCACATTTACCTAGAACTAAGGCTGCAACCCTAAAGAAACTTTCCTGGGAGTTAGATCCATTGAACACAGTGGGGCTTACTTTTGAGTAGACATGGTTAGACTTGTATTCTAAGCCCCACTGACAATTCATCTGAGGATAGGGCTGTCCTATTTTAAGCATGTTTACTCAGAAGTGAACCCTACTGTGTTCAGTAGGGCACCTGTTTTCTAGGTAGCTGGATACTTTTGTGTCCTGTTTCCTTAATGCAGCAGTTCTCTTCCTGCTGCAACATTCTTACCAGGGAGTAAGCCCCCCTCAACTCAGTGGGATATGTTTTGAAGTAGACATGGATAACACTGTCCCTCATTATTTAATTGGAGTTAATTTCGTAAATCAGTGGTTTGTAAATGACATCACTCCTTCTCCTGGAACCTGGGATTCATGGTAAGGAATCCAACATTTTGGCCCCAGGAATGGCAATCTTTTGGCACCCACTGGAAGTGGTGTTATTAAGCTAGAATTGATGTCATGGCCAAAATGACATCATCAAACAACAAAATTTTTAATTGCTTTTGTTATATTTCTATGTTACATGTTGTTAGATGCATAGAGTCCCATTTGGTGTGGGAGAAAGGTGGGATGCAAATACAGTGGTACCTCGTGTAACAACTGCCTCGCGTAACAACTGATCCACGTAACAAACAAAAAATCTAGGATTCCGCTTCACATAACAAACTGTGCTTCACTTAACAAGCACACTTGTTGGCAGTTAGAGCAGATGTGCTGGCCGGCAGCCCTTTTAAAAAGTGTCAGGGCTGCCTAGAGTGCCTGCCCATAGTGAAAGTAACACTTCCATGCTGTTCCTCCTGTGGCCGGGCATCCACTGGGCAGAGGGAGAGAAGAGCAGTGGAGAAGAGGGAAGCAGCTCAGGGCTAGCCAGAAGGGAGCAGGGGAGAGAGAGGCTCAGGATGAAGAGAAGGAGAAAGTGGGGAAACACTTTGAAAGTGTCTTGGATTGCAGCCTCTTAACCATGTCTACCCAGAAGTAAGCCCCATTGTGTTAAATGGGTCCTACTCCCAGGAAAGTGTCTTTAGGATTGCAGCCTAAATAGACTTCATAGGATCATGCACATTGAATGCATGTTTTGACTTCAATTCCAGTGTTTTGTCATCATTTTTACATCCAGTTAATATTTTTATATGAATTTTTTTGTGTTGTGGAATTAATCGTCTGAGTTTCCATTATTTCCTATGGGAAAATCCGCTTCATGTAAAGAACATTTCATATAACAACCATGCCTCCAGAACCAATTAAATTTGTTACATGAGGCACCGCTATACTATAAATATGTTTAACATCCCCAAATAACAATGTCAAATTAAGTAAATTTGAAAAGATTAATTATTTTAAGAAGAACCGTCCTAACGCTCCCAAACAGTAGCTGATCTACTGTTGTGTTTTATTTCCGGGATTCTAGCCATTGAAAAAAATTGATTTTTACAGTCTAACATTTTGCTGCTTCCTTTTGGTGGCATTGTCAAAAGGCCAAAAAAAATCATTAAACCCACAAAGATGCACACAGAAAAGCAGAGAGTTTCTGCTTGGAACTAAAAGGCAGTTAAGCAGTTAAGGAACAGTTTGTAACTGTCAGTTGGGTGACACGGCTGCCATACTGCTGTTCTTAAAGAAGCAAAGAGATTTAAAGTGAAGACTCCTCCTCTTGTGTATTATCAGTTCTTTCCTGTAGAATTTGATGCACATTCTTTGGAGCAGTGGGTACCAACAGCCATTGACTGATGTTGTCCTGATGTTTATAAATTTCAGTTGATTATAAATTTCAATTACTTCCAAATGCAGTCATGTATAATGCTTGCATCAATCTAATATAATAAAAATCAAGCAGGCCTCCGTCAGTCTTGAAAGACTATGGTATCATGTTCGGCGCTGCATATGTTGCATGCAAAGCATAAAAGCCTGGGTTGGAGTTTTATGGAGGATAGACTGTTACCCAAGCAGCAAATCCCCCCTCTCCACGCCACTGGATTAGTCCAATGGAAAGGCAGAGCCAATATGATTGGATCCAGCTGGTGTCACAGGGCTGGGCTAAGGACAGGAGCTCATCCTGTCTTGTGGGGCCGACCCGGGTCTTGAACCCTGGCCTGCTGGTTAACAGGCACAGTGTCTTAACCACTTGCGCCACCCGCAGCCCACACCCACAATAAATTTTTTATTTATTTAAAAATAAAACAGACATTGAAATTAATGGAGACCCACTTGAAATTTTCTTGTGACCCACCTAGTAGATCATGATAGAAGAAAGCTAGATAAAAACTGCTGAAAGATGATCTAGAACAGCTGTTTCTGAAGTATAGACATCTTCAAAGAAGGTGGTGCAGAAGAGGAAGTGTCTGCTTTTCATGCATCTTTTTTTTCCTCCACTTCCTAAGTTCAGGGCTGAGGCTAGGTGCTGAAAGCAGCAGCAGGTGCTGGGTTGAGGTCCTTGATTTAGTGTGATGCATTGGCTAAGCCTTCACTTTCCAATCCAGTTAGCCTAAGAATATTTAGCACCACACACACATGCTTAAATGCTTGCCAGTTGCTTCACAAGTATGAACATAATATTGAATAAGTTTTTGCATGCAGTATTGCTATATAATATTATTGCATGCTCCTAGAATTAAACATAATAAAAAATGTTCTGTTAACTTTCAGATGACGGAGATGGATACTGAAAGAAACAAAGCCATGGAAAAAGAAACAACTGAACAAAAAAAAGCACGAGACAGAAAGAAAAGGTCTAGAGTTAAACAGGTGCTTGCAGATATAGCAAAGCAAGTGGACTTCTGGTTTGGTGATGTCAATCTTCACAAAGACCGTTTTCTTCGAGAACAAATAGAAAAAACTAGAGATGGATGTGAGTTAATCCTTTACTGTATTAATAATCAAACATGCTAGTGTTGTAATGCAGTACTTGGGGGAAAGATTTGATTGTGCATTTCTAGCTGTTTGGAACCTAAATGTTTCATTTTATATTATGGCTATGGATACAGGCTTCAAATATAGGCTTCAAATATAACTGCTAAATTTTTATGGACACAGTGATATATTTACCATTGCAAAATGGTACAATATTCCCTTGTGCGATACATGTTCCCTTTAACCTTTAAGGATCAAGTATATTTATGAGAATAGGTTTCTTGAAAAAGTATTTCTATCTTGGCTGGGTTAAAGAGACATGGGGCACAATCCTAACCATGTCTACTTAAAAGTAAGTCCCATTATGTTCAATGGTTCTTACTCCCAGGAAAGTGCCTTTAGGATTGCAGCCATGGTGACTGTGGAGAGAAGGCCACTTAAAATAGCAAAAACAACCTTTAATTTTGAAATATTTTGTTTTGTTTTAGATGTTGATATTTCACTTCTAGTTTCCTTTAACAAGATGAAAAAATTAACCACTGACAGAAAATTAATAGCACGAGCAGTTAAAGGTTCAGCCATTGTAGAGGTGAGTTCAGAACTTGTATTTCTTTTCAAAACGTGTAATTTTTTTCTGTAAATCTTCACAAGAAAATTTGTTGAAGAAAGGTTTAATTTATTTATTAATTGAACCTGATTTATTCTGTGTCTTATAGGTGGACTTAGAAGGAACTAAAATCAGAAGACGGAAACCATTGGGTGAGAAACCTAAAGATGTGGATCGTCGTACAGTGTATGTGGTAAGAGCCTTCTAATAAATTTTCACATAATCCTAGAGTTGGAAGGGACCAAGTAAGTCAACTAGTCCAACCCCCTACCTGCAGCAGGAAATCCTCCTAGAGCATCCCCGACAGGTGCTCGTCGAGCCACCACCTCCATTGGCAATCTGTTCCACTGCCGAACCGCCCGAACCATCAGGAATTTTTTCTGGATAGCTAACCGGAATCTCCTTTCTTGCAGTTTGTACCCGTTGGTTCTAGTTCTGCTTTCAGAAGCAGCTATGAATAAATGAGTCCCTTCCTCCATATGACAGCCCTTCAGGTATCTGAAGAGGGCAATCATGTCTCCTCTCAGCCTCCTCTTCTCCAGGCTAAACATCCCAAGTTCCCCCAACCTTTCCTCGTAGGGCTTCCCTTCCATCCCACTGATCATTCTTGTCGCTCTCCTCTGGACTTGCTCCAGTTTGGCTGCATCTTTCTTAAAGTGAGGTGCCCAGAACTGAACACAGTACTCAAGGTGAGGTCTAACCAATGCAGAATAAAGAGGAACTATGACTTCTCACGACTTGGAAGCTACAGTCCTCTTAATGCAGCCTAAAATGGCATTTGCCTTCTTAGGCTGCATTATGTGGACTGTAGCTTTCAAGTCCTTGCTCCAGTGTAAGAACAACTTACTCCGGATTCCAATATGAATTCCCCATAGGTTTTCACTAGGTGGTGCAGTAACGACGGGCTGAAAAGGGGTCAATGTGTTTCTGTCCTATACTTAACATGGCAAATTGACCAGCATCCAGCCAATTCGGTGCTTGGTGCCAGGTGCACTGGGGGGATGTTGTTAGGAGGAAGAGCTTGCACTGGCGAGGAAGTTGCGCATGCAGGGAAAGTTGCGCATGCAGGGAAAGTTGCGCATGCAGGGAAAGTTGCGCATGGGGAACTGATGCACATGGGTGGATGTTGCACATGGAGGACTGATGCGCATGAGGGCAAGTTGCGCATGTGGGAAAGTTGCGCATGGAGGAAAGTTGCACAGGGGGAGTTGTGCATGCAGGGATTATGTGCATGGGGGAAGTTGCGCATGGGGTTGATGCGCATGGGGAAAAGTTGTGCATGGGGGATGATGCGCATGGGGGTTGATGCACCTGCGGGAAGTTGCGCATGGGGATATGCGCAGGGGGGGATATGCTCATGGGTGGATGGGGGCATTTTGTGCATGGGTGTTTATGCGCCGTGGGGGGATGGCGTATGGGGAAATTTTATTCCCGCAACGCAGGTACTAGTGAAAAAACTTTTCACTAGTTTTTTAATATAATATATACAAAACAATAAAAGTATAATACTAAACAAATAAAATAAAATACAAAATATAATGAAAAATAAAATTAACCTGCACAGACCTAACCATGTCTACTCAGAAGAAAGTCCAATTGGATTCAATGGATCCTACTTCCAGGAAAGTGTGTTTAGGAATGCAGCCTTAGGGCACCATCCAGAAGTGCACTTGGGCAACCCCATCTATCACTGGGTTGACCCAATTGCAAAATGGGTCACCCTAGTTATGCTGAAAAAGGCATAACAGGTGGACCTGGGATGCCCTAGCTAGGAGAGGCATATTGAGGGCATATCTGCCTAGGGCAGAGCAGTTACTCTGTTTCCAGGGCAGAAATTCCCTCTTCCAGCTCCTCAGAGTTATACCACCTCAGGAGCAGGAATAGAAGTAAATAGACCCATAGGAGTCCATGATAAGGCAGAGTAGGAATGGCAGTGTTGACCAAAAATATGAGATCTTGGCCAGCCTAGCTGCAACCCCTGCCTCTCAACCTCAGGATATGGCACAACTATGGCAGCCCACTAACCTGGGGATGCAGCAGGCCACTCCAAGAAGCACCTTGTATTCACTGTAGACTGTACCGGCATCTCATCAGGAATTTCCTTATAAGGCAGGTACCACAACTGTTCCTTGTTCAATATGGTCTGAGGGGAGGTGTGGTGCCCGGCAGCCCACGCCTGAAGAAGGCCTGGCAGAAGATTTAATGTGGCTTGACTTCTCTTATGAAGGAGACCCTGAATGCCATTGCGGAGTAGCCACCAGATATTCAGCACCACGCACCCCACTTCAGGAAAGAGAGAAGAGCGATGCATTAATGTGATGCATTAATATCATATGTTTTGGTTTATCCAGGATGCATTAACTGCACATTGCAAAATACTAGAAATTCTAGTACTGGAAGCCCCTATTATCCACAAGGGTATCGTTCCACAACGTCTTGTGGATTAAAAAAATAAGTGGAAAAATAGATTGAATAACTCATTTCAGATTTCTTGGTACTCTATTGCTTCAAATGGTTTAAGACAGTGGCTCAATATCTGCAGAGGTCTGATTCTTGGATTCCCAACTGATACCAAAAGTGTGTCCCTTTTTCAGTTTTTTCAACCCTGAGATGCCCAGGTTTTTTCACTATCACCTGTGTCCGTTTGGATTAAGTTTCCGAATACTGTAGTTTGGCACATATAATGAATAAATGTTGCTTCAAGTTTCATTATAACTTTGTTTTTTTATTAGGAAGTGTTGTGGAACAAAGAATTTTGATTTATTACACCTTGCAAAACATTGATTAACCGTATATCTGACATAAAGTTTATCGGTGATAGTTTATAGTTTGCATAGTTCATCACATGTACACAATCGCCACAGAACACTTTTTGATGCTCTTGACAGATTGCGTATCACATCACATGTACTACACATTTACCACAGAACATTATTTGATGTTTTAGGCAGATATATCTGTTGCATGCACCAAATACTTTCGTACCTCTCCTGTCTTTATTTAAAGGGCATTGGAAGCATTGTCCTCTCTTTTTCTCAGCCCTTCTCTTGAGCAAGGGCAGCTGCAGGCACACACACTCCAGGATGGGAAGGTTCTCCAGACAATCCAATAAGCGCTTTGCCAAGGACTGTGAGGAAATTCTTCCTTTTGTGCACTTTACCTGCATTCCACCCTGGTTCGAGTGTCATCCAGATCACGAAAGCATTCAAAGCACTGACATCAATCATGTTATAAAACACACACATAGGCCAAATGTAGCCAACCCTTCCTTATTGGACCACTTACATATTGTGTCAATCAAAGGTTTCCTGAAAAACAACATAAATGTGGACTCAATAGTGTCTACTTTGTTTCTGGCAAAGCGGCTGAGACCAGCCTTCTCTTGTATGACATTCACTTGGCTTGCTCTGCCTTGTGGATGTTTGACAGGCAGAGAATACAATTTCTCTTATCTTTTGAATGGAAGACAGTTCCACTCCCTGATGAAAATGGCAAAACACTTTGGGCTGCAGGTTCCACTGCTGGTTCTGAGACTGCGGAAGCTTCAGAATCAGAAATCTGTTCCTCTGGGTCCGGATCTCATTCACTGTCACTGTCTGAAGGAACATGATCAGATGACAGGTCCTCTGATGACTCCTCATTCACAATCATTTGGACTGCATTCGAAGCAGTGTAGCAACTTCTGGACATCACTTGCAGTTGTGAAAGCTGGATAGGCAAGATAAAGAAATAATTCTAAGGTTCCTGGCAAAAACGTATTGAAGACATTTTCCAGAAAGTTAGACATTCTTACTTTACATTACTGTGTAATGTGCATTACTTACTTTGTAACGTGTAGTCCTGGAATGCAGAAAGACAGCGGAAAACTAGGAGCACAAGAGAACAGGTGGAGCTGTTGGCCTAGCAAGGGGTTGCCAGAATATTATATAGCAAAATAAGAAAGCACATGAGACAGTTGATAATTGTTTATGAAGACAAACATTTATGATGCCTATTGATGCTTTCTGCACAATAATGGGAGGGAGGAAATATTCAGGGCTGCTAAATTGCAGGTGAAATTGTGTTCTTCCTTTCACAAACATCTCTCCTTTTATATTCTGTTTTACAAAGATACTGATAGAATGGAGCTATAAAGAAATATATTTTTGTAGGAAGGAAATATAGAGATGAGGCTTGCTAAAGTACTTTAGCACAACAATGGGAGGAAATATCCAAGGCTGCTAGATAAAAACCACAAATTGCAGGTTATATTATGTTTTTCCTTTTACAAAGATGAGGCTTGATAAAGGAATTTAGCAAGTGGTTCTAACAAATTTCAAAGGGATTGCAAAGCTACAACATTTGTTCTTTGAATGATGAGAAAAGTTGTTCTTTGTTCCTACTGCTGCTAAACAGTGCAGAGCAGCAGGTGGTCCCCACTGAGCCCCCTACATTGAACCTTGCAACCCCTGGATACAGAGCTACAGATGTAATTTCATTGTAATTCTACTGTTGGAAGATTTGTCCAGCAGGTTATGTGGTATTATTTGATTTTACAGGAAAAATGTAAATTTAGAACATTCATGATTTTGGATTCATAACTGTCTAGGTATAAGAAAAAAAGTCACAAGGTCTTGTCAAATAATAAGCGTAACTTCCATTAAAAACACAAGAAAAACCTACCAATTTTGGAAAATTTTTCCAGATGGGTATTCTTTAAAAAATAGCTTTTATTACTGTTGAAGACAGGCAGATTGCAATTAAAAATAGAGAAAAATCAGAAATGTTGTGGACAGGCAGATAATAATTACCGGTAGAAATGCAAAGGATTCTCTGCCTTTGCCTGCCTCACCTGAGAAATGGATGGTAGTTTGCATGACTACAAATGTAAGAAACGCAGTTTTTCAACATTTTAACACCTTTATAAAATGTAATTTTAAAGGGATACATTTTTCTTCTCCAGGGATACATATGTTCCTTCTCATTTACTGTGGACATTTGTATTTAAGTTCTCTTTATCCACTAGGGTTCCGTTCCACACATAAAAAAGACCTAATTCCAGATTTCTTGTTTCGTTAATGTTACTAATTGAATATTTCAATATCTGCTGGGGTTTGATTATAGGACTGAATGATGGAATGATTGCCTGCATGACTGCCTCTCAAAAACAGTAGAAAAGCAGTTTTTTAACACTATGATTTGGAGTGGCCATTTGTGTTCAGTCAAGTCTGTGTATAAAAAAATCAATGTATAACAAAATTGAACCTCTATAAAATATCAGTGTATAACAAGAGTGGAACTGTATCTTGTCTTTCTTATGAATATATTAGCAAAAAGTGTAACCACGATGCAGGAGTAAAATTCCCCCATATGCCATCCCCCCATGGCGCATTAATCCCCGACTCACATCAACCCCCCATGCACAAAACCCCCATGTGCAACATACCCTGTGTTCATCCCCCATACGCATCAAACACCCATGTGCATCAAACACCCATGCACAGCATCCTTCCCAGTGCAACCTCTTCCTCCGAATAACATCCCCCAAGTGCATCAGGCACCGAGCACCAAATTGGTTGGATGTTGGTCAGTCTTCCATGTTAAGTATGGGACAAAAACACATTGCACCCCTTTTCAGCCCCTTAAGGGTAAAACTCCACATCGGTTTTTGGTGAGTGTTCATGTGGCAGAAGGAACACCCTCCCCGAATTTCATGCTGCTAGGTCCCAGGGTTGGGACAGAACATCCCTTTTCCTAGTCAGGGATTCTTCAATGCAAAGTATAGGGAGGAAAATGCATTGCACCCCTTTTCACCCCTTTCTGGTTGGAATTTCCAAAAACCGGTTCTTAGTGCACGCTTTGGTCATGGAAGGAACATCTACCCCAAATTTCACGCTTCTAGGCCCAGTCGTTTTGGCAGGGTGTTGATGAGTCAGTCAATGACTTTTCTCTTTTATTTATATATACATATATACATATAGTCCCGTGTTGCAGGACTAACATTTCCCATATGCCATCCCCCCATAGCACATCAACACCCCATGCATATCACTCCCCATGTGCAACTTTCCCCCATGCGCAGCTTCCCCCATGCGCAACTTTCCCCCTGCACAACATCCCCCATGCACATCAACAACCCATGAGCATCAGTCCCCCATGCACATCAGTCCCCCATGTGCAACTTCCTCCATGTTCAACATCCCCATGCGCATCAGTCCCCCATGCGCGACAGTCCTCCATTCGCAACTTCCCCCATGTGCAGCATCTCCCATGCGTAGCATCCTCCCCAGTGTAACCCCTCCCTCTGAACAATATCCCCCCCAGTGCACTAGGGACCAAGCACCAAATTGGCTGGAGGTTGGTCAGTCTTCCATGTTATGTATAGGACAGAAACACATTGCACCCCTTTTCAGCCCCTTAAGGGTTAAATTTCTCCACATGGGTTCTTGGTGGGTGTTCAGGTGACAGAAAGAACTCCCTCCCAGAATTCCATGCTTCTAGGCCCAGCAGTTGGGGCAGAATGTTGCTGAGTCAGCAATTCTTCAATGCAAAGTATAGGGAGGAAAACGCATTGCGCCCCTTTTCACCCCCTTCCGGTTGGAATTTCCTAAAACTGGTTCTTAGTGCACCCCTCTGTCACAGAAGGAAACACCCACCCCAAATTTCACGCTTCTAGGCCCAGCGGTTTTGGCAGAGCGGTGATGAGTCAGTCTGTGATTCAGTGACTTTTCTATATATATTGATATTCAGAAGATGTTGAATAATGGGAATTAACTTTATGTACTTACTGTTTCTTCTGTTGCTTTTGTTTTAGGAGTTACTTCCTAAAAATGTAGATCATAGTTGGATTGAACGGGTATTTGGAAAATGTGGCAATGTAGTTTATATCAGCATCCCTCGTTACAAGGCTACCAGAGACCCAAAGGGATTTGCATTTGTTGAATTTGAAACAATAGAGCAAGCAGAAAAGGCAATTGAAGTAAGTCATTGACATCTTAAAAGGACTGGTTCTTTGCATTTTTGCTGACCATCATGTCTATACAGTTTTGCCTTGTTGAAACAAGTGGTTAAGACACTGTGCCTGTTAACCAGAAGGCCAGGTTCAAGACCTGGGTCCCCACAAGATAGGGTGAGCTCCTGTTCTTAGCTCAGCTCTCTAATGCAGCTGGAACCAATTGTATTGGCTCTGCCGTTCCATTGGACTATTTCAGTGGCGTGGAGAGGGGGGATTTGCTGCTTGGGTAACAGCCTATCCCCCATATTAATCTACCCAGGCCTTCATGCTTCGCATACAGCTCAAGCACGATACCATAGTCTTTCGAGACTGATGGATGCCAATACTAATTATTGCATTAATTATATTATTATATTATAATAATATATTATTATAATAACTTGTTTTACAAGTAATGTGAGCACCAGGTTTTGATGGATTTTCCCTTCCCTTGCACCTCTAACTTCCTTATCTAGCCTCCAATCCGCAGGATATGTTTTTGGAACCACATAAATTTGCTGCTATGGGTGCAAGGGGCATGAAAGATTTGTTGCATTTGACTGTTGGTTATTATTTATTAGCAAACAATTCTTTTCTTTTTAAATAATATCTAATTATGTTTATTTTAAATTCTCTGACATTGCATTTTTAGTTTTTGAATAACCCACCAGAAGATGCACCAAGAAAACCTGGGATATTTCCCAAAACAGTCAAAAACAAGGTTATTCCTAGACTGCGTTCAAGTAGTTCCAGCAAAAATGGTAAGTACAAGTTCACAGCTTTATTTTTGCGCATTGAGTTTGGAGAGCACTGATTTTTTTAATCAAAGATATTTGTTTTAGTTTGGTGCCAGGAAGTAGTAATTTCATTCTAGATCTTGACTTTGAGTGTTGTTTTTTTCTATAAATAAAGGTAAGGTTACTCACCATGAAGATGTTATAAAGGTGGGGGGTGGGCACAGAGATACCGATATTCACCACAAAAGTGCCGGTACTCAGTGCTGGTGAGTACCCTCTCAGAAAGACCCATGGGAATGCCTCAATTGCATATACAAAATTGAAAGGTCGCTCAGTCATTCACTCAGTCACTCATCAATGCCCAGCCAAAACCACCAGACCTACAAGAGTGAAATAAGAATCAATTTTGGGAAATTCCAGCCGGAAGGGGTTGTGTGAAAAGGGGTTCAACACGTTTTTGAATGTGTATACTTTACATTAAAGAATCACTGACTGATCAAGACCCAATCCTGTGGATCTTGTGGTACCTCGTGGTACCTGATGCCCAGTGGGGATGTTCTATGTCTGCTGCCCAATGCACAGTGATGCCACGTGGCACCCCATGGTGCCCAGTAAGGATGCCTAATGCCTGTTGCCCTTTGTGCAATGGTGCCCAATAATATCCAATGTCCTGTGCTCAGTAGTGGTGCCTGATGCCCACTGCTGTGGTGGTGCCTGATGCTAAATGCTGCACGTTAAGGATACCTGCTGCCCGGTGGTGCCCACTGGATCCCATTGCCTACTTCCTGGTGGTGTCTGCTGTCCAATGATGTCTGCTTCCCACTAGGAATGCCTGGTACCCACTTCACAGTATGCCCAATGGTTCCCAGTGGGCATGCCTAGTTCCTGCTGCAGTCTGCCACTGCCCAGTGGTACACAAGGCCTGCTTGTGTTCAGCTGTGCTCAGAGCCTACAAATATTCTTGGAATTTTACTCCCTCAGCGGCAAATTCAGTCTGCTAATTTATAACTTTGAAAGAAGTAATTATTGCTGTTGAATAGCATACGTGCTTTTCCTGTATTAGTTGCATGAAAATGTGTAAACAAAAGGCAAATTGGTATCTTGGTATCTATGTCTTCTGTCTACCAGCTTTTTTGTTTTCTTGCCATTTTTTAGAAAGCATGTTTTCTTGTTTCTCTGTCTACCGTTCTGGGCTCTTTGAAGGACGAATAAGACAAAAATGTAATAAAATAAATAAAACTCACTTTGGAATACAAAGGGTTAATGGGAAAACCTCCTATAAATCTCTACAGGAGAAAAGAAAAAGAAAAAAAGGAAAAAATCAAAAACAAAGAAGGAGAACAGCCAGCAATCAACGGAGACAAAATCAAACATAGACATTCCTGTAGGACCCACAGGCAAGCCAAAGAGATATAGGACAAGATCGGTAAGTGAAATGGAGTCCTTAGAAGCCCAAAGGCAATCTTCAAAGAAAGAGATAAAGAACCTGGATAGAACTGAAGCCTTAGGAGAGATCAAACCTGGAAAGAGAAAGCGAAGCCACTCTGTGGATGGAGATGAGTCAATTGTGAAGGTGAAAAAAACTTCTGAGAATGATAACATTCATTCTGCAAAAGAAGAATCTACCGGTGGACCTGAAGATTCAAAAGGTACGAATTTCAGTTTAACTGAGGCTGCAATCCTAGCCACATTTTTCTGGGAGTAAGTACCACTGAACACAATAGGACTTAATTCTGAGTAGATCTTCACAGGATTGTACTCTATGATAATTAGCAGTTACCTTAATTCAATTATCTTAACTTAAGATTAGTTAGAACCCAGTCTTGAGGGTTGTGGCAGCAGCCAGTTATCAAAAGTGCTGGAAGGTACACATGTGAGTCCCACCACCAGAGCTAGCCCAGCACCAAGAGGCACTGCACTAACAACAGGCAAGCACCGGTACTCCTCTGCTTGGTAATCGCTGCAGACCATGGAGCAGTGGAGGGCTGAGAGGGGAAGTAGGTGTTCTGAGGAGCAAAGCTGGTGTAGAAATGAGTAGCCCTGTTGTGGCACTGATGGCTTAGGTGGTGGAAGAGGATGAACTTCCCTTCCTCAGAGTTAGCACAGGCAGGCCTGAGTGCCTACACAGGATACAACAGCAGCCATTTGTTGTCCTGTCCCCATAGGCAGCCCAGGATTGGGCTGTTCGTTATCTTAAGTTTCTGTTCCAGATTAACTGAGATGTTGGAAGTTTCTAGAAGTGAGAAAGAACTTTGGTTTGGTGTTAACAATTTGAGTTATATCACAATTCTAACCCCTGATTAGGCCAGCACAAATCCCATGCTACCCTCCGGGTGTCACAAAAGTGCACTTCCTCACCACTCCTGTGGAGGGGGAGAGTACTAGGCCAATGCACAGATATGTGCCGGCCTCCTCACACCACCACAGGAATGGGGAGATTGGTGAATTGTGTTGGTCTAAATTTGTTAGGGTTGCAGATCTGAATAATTATATTCACATTAGGGAGAAGATAAGTAGAACATTGCTCCTAGTGGTAAAATAATAGATAGAAATCCAAGATTTACTGAGGTGACATTATTGCTTATGCATAATATGTTTTACTAGAAGTGCTTTTGTTTTAACAGATACAAAATAAGCCAAGGAGCATGCAGGAAAATCTCAGTATTTCTATCGCTGCTCTTTCAGTTTAACATATAAATTAGTTTAACATAGGTGATTGAAGAACTATTAAAAAATTGACTTAAGCTGAATCCTTTGAAACATATATATGATTATACTATGCAAATCTTTTTTTAATAAGGATAAACTTTACTATAAATTGCCTTGTCTTTGGTAGCTTACAACATATAGTTAATCTGTATCTGCCCACACACCTTAATGGCAACCTGTACGTTGCATGTGTATACCCACGGACACCAATGCATTTTAAAAGCAAAATATAAAGCCAGTATCAAAAGAGCATTGAAGAAAACATATGATGACATGCTGCCACTTTCTGTATTTCTATAGCCAAGCAGAGAATATGTTGCCTACTGAACATGTAATCCCTATGCTTAAATTATTGGCATTATAAATAACGTATTGGGCAGTTTATGTAGGTGGGCTCATTCTTGTATCTGATAGACATGCCACATCACATCACCATGAATCAAGAGCTGCTTTCATTGCCAGAAAGTCTCTTTATAAGCAAGCATTTAAACTGTTTTGCTAAAATCTGCAGTCTATGAGAAGGAAAAAAAATCACAATAAGCAATTACAATAGGGATTGTATAGAATAGAAAAGAACATTGTTATTATAGACCTCTGGTTTGCTAACAGGCTGTGGGTGGTGCATGCGGTAAAGACGCTGTGCCTGTTAACCAGAAGGCCAGGGTTCGATTCCCGGGTCGGCCCCACAAGACAAGGTGAGCTCCTGTCCTTAGCCCAGCTCGGCGACACCAGCTGGATACAATCGTATTGGCTCTGCCTTTCCATTGGATTAATTCAGTGGCATGGAGAGATGTTACAGCCTTGGGTAACAGCCTATCCTCCATAAAAAATCCAACCCAGGCTTTCGTGCTTCGCATGCAGCGTATGCAGCGCTGAGCATGATACCATAGTCTTTCAAGACTGACGGAGGCCTGCTTAATGGTTTGCTAAAATGTGGTAGCATTTATAATGAAGTATCTTTCAGGATAATTGAGTAATCTTACATTCCTAGAGTGAATCTTCATCTCCAAATAATACAATAACATGAGAAGTATGCAAGTGTGTTTACATATTCTGCATAGATATGTTGAAAAATAGAAATTTTAGTGTTTCGGAAAGATTTTTTAAAATCATGAATTTTTAATTTTAAGATTTATTTATTTAAAAAAAATTGAATTAAGATTTTTTTAATTAAATGGTTTTAAAAAATTTTACATTTATTTTTTAAAATAAATTAACTTTATTTCTATCATGGTTTTGTTTTGCTTTTTCACTTAGAACTTTCCACTGAAGAAGAGAGAGAAATTGGGGGTCTGAAAGATACATCTCTTTCAAAGTCTAAAAGAAAACATAAAAAGAAACACAAAGAGAAAAACAAAATAGAAGAAGTAATTCCTTTGAGAGTCATTTCAAAGTATGTTAAAGTATATATTGGAAAGTGTGCTTTATAAGATTATACTTTATAAATACTTTATATTTTATTCTACTTTATATTCTATTTCTATATACGTAATATGCATTTGTGTAGTCCTTCACAAATCTCCCCCATGTGTGGCAAGGTTTGTACAACAGATTAGGCCATTGCTTGTGAAAGCAGAAACTTTTACTACTTCAAATTCATATTCTATCTGAAAGGAAATTTTTTTAATGACCTTCTTCACCTCCTTTTTGATCTATATGTTATATTGCATAACATAAAATGAAAAATTGTGATTAATGTAGAAATTAATTATTTGGCATGTTTTTATTCAGTAACCTTGGGTATTTGTCTGTTAAATCAAAGCATTTTCTTGTATGGGTTTTATCTGTAAAACATAAATGAACATCATTCTCTTGTTAGGCTGGCCAAAGTCCCAGTATAAGTCCTGTGCTGGTCTGGGAATTTTACAAAAGTGCTGTAAGACACTTCTGACCCACTCCTTGGGTAGGGTTAGACCATATTCTTGCCTCCCTCCATCACTATGGGACTAGGAAAACTGATGAGTTGTGCCAGCCTAGGTTAGGATTGCACCCCAGATGTTTCTAAAGTAACTGCATTATAGTTCGATACAACAGGAATTAACAGTTTGAAGTAACTTTCAGTCTGAATCTACTTTCAAGGTAAAGGAAAAAACATTGTCTTCCTTTGAGGCCTCAGTGTCTGCCCTCTACTCAACTACAGGATGCAGAACAGCTATGCCAGTACTGGAAAGTTGGTTAGGATCACATCCATAGTTTTATAGTTAGCCTTATTTTTCATTAGTCTTGTGTGTGTGTGTGTGTGTGTGTAGGAGATAGGAAAGTATTTGGGTAACTGCAACATTAAAGCTGCTGTTTCCATCCTAGTTAGAAGTTAGTTATGCTGAATAACTGGTTATGCAGAGAAAGTAAATTTTACTGTTTTTAAATAAGGTACTTTATAATAGTTTTGATCTTAAGGTGCAAGAATGCATCCATGGATATAAGAGATTATCAGCACAATCCAGAGTAACTACGGGAGCTCTTACATCGATGTAACAAAACTTTACTCTGGATTGCTCTGTGAACTTTCCATAGGTTTCCACTAGGTGGCGCCGTAACTAAGTTGATGTGAATGTCTTTTATGTCAACATAAGAGCCCCTGTAGTTACTCTGGATTTTGCTGTATGTTAGCTAACAGTGCTCTAAATATTATTTTTATACTTTAGTATTTTTTCAAAGTTTGTGGTCTTCTTGTGTAAAAACATGTAAAAAACATGTAAAAACTTACCAATAGGTAAGTTCTTATTAAAGAAAAAAAGAAAAAAATCACAAGAGGTTGCTCTTCTGGTTGTGGTACTGTGCGTGTATAACACTCATTGAGTACAGTAACTGGGACTTGCATAAGAATTAATGCTCCCTCCAAATGCTTTCTGTTCTGGAAAGGTTTTCTATTTTTCTGAAGCATAGATAGGAAAAGATTGAATATGGGCAAAATCCATAGCAGTTACAGGTCCTCGCAGTTACGTCACCTTCTAGTGTTATCTTATGGAAAGTCACCTTAACTGCTCTGGAGCAAAGGGCTTAATTTGACTTTAGGATATGGGCCTATAAGTTATTCCTGGATCCTTTGCTGTGGTTGTATATGCTTTTATTTCTATTAAGTCAAAAGTAAAAGTCTCAGGCCTTATCCAGCTAATTAATTCTATTTATTTTCATTCCTCTGGTGACAATAAAAATTTATTAAAAAGTTATGTTTCCACTTGAAATCAATGAGATGTTTGAAGTTTCTAAGGGCAAAATCCAGAGTAACTACAGGGAGTCCTTGCTCCAGTGTAAGAACAACTTACTCTGGATTCCAATATGAATTTCCCAATAGGTTTTCACTAAGTGGTGCAGTAACTTCTGAAGCACAAAAAGGCTGCAATCCTAAAGACACTTTCCTGGGAGTAAGGCCTACTGAACACAATGGGGCTTACTTTTGAGTAGACATGATTAGGATTGGGCTCAAAGTCTCTTACGTGCTCTCATAGTTACTCTGGATTTGGGGGTAATGCTTATCTCATTTACTAAACCATTTATTTTATTTCTAGTTTTATTAAGCTATATGTAGTTTTTTCCCCAAAAAATTACAATTGTGTAATTGGAAACAGAATTTTGAATGTTGAAGAAATACTAAGGTTTCAAGCAAATTAAGTGATAATTCATACATTTTATTCATTCCCAATATGTCTATAAATAAATTTCATAAGAATAATGATCACATCTGTACACATTGCATGACTTTGCTAATTTTGATTATTTCATAGTCCAGAAAATAATTTTCTGTAAGGCTTGTAATCTATCACCATTGCTAAAGTGCAATTCCAAATTTATACAACAGAGTTGCACATTAGCAACAGTAAAGGATTCCAGCAAAAGCACTCCTTGGCTGATGACTTCTTTTTTCTCATCAACTTTTCTTAAACTTATCTGAAATAGGAAGAAAAAGAAAAAAATATGTATTTCTATCCTGTAAATGAGCACGTAAAACAAGACTAACTTCTAAAACAAAGACTAACTTTCAAAACGTTGATCAAATTCTTTCATATTAGAGAAGTCCATTTCAGATTGATGTTGAATGATAGGGCTCAAATTCTGAACATAATGAGATAATTATTAACACTGAACATAATGAGACTTGTGACCTATAAATGATGATTTTTGCTGTGGATACCACTTTGTGAACTACATTTAGTTGAAAAGCAATATATAAATATTTATTATAATCCCATTAAAATTATTATGCACTTAATGCACTTAGCAGTTTTCTAAAACTTTTTAGATTCAAAAGTCCCAAAATTGATTAAAAGAATCTGTCATCACTAAAACATTAAAGCACAGAATCAAAACAAATACTTCCACATTAAAGTAATGAGTGATCTATTGATATGAGGTAAGAACTCCTCCCTGTGTAAAAGATATTAGATATTACTTTACAATATAAGATATTACTTTAACATTAGTTTTTTAAGAATTCATATGTCATAGTATCAAGGACTTGTACTAGAATAAGACATACAGGCTGCAATCCTACCCACATTTCCCTAGGAGTAATTGACTATAATGGGAGTTATTTCTGAGTATACCTGTGTAGGATTGGGCTCCCATTTATAAAAACAGTATATAACATCTGAGATAATTTACAGTTTTCAAAAGAACTGCACAAGTAGTTGATATCAACCAATTGATTTTCAAATTTGACCTATTGAGGAAGCAAATATTTCCAGAGGCATGTAAATTTACTAATTCTTTTTCTGCCAATGATCATATGCTGTACAACTTACTCGCTGCTTAATGAAGCGTCAGTTGAAAATAAGTAGGTATGCTTGAAAATTATTTCCATTGAAATTTAAATGCATGTTTAGGATTTTAATAGTTTTAAGAAACTTGCTGAATCATGCGAGTACCTTACACATGTAGACGATTCTCAGTGTTAAAGTCTAAGTGGCTTTGTAAAGTTGCCACACTTCCCTTTTTTGCTGCAATCAATTATTTCTAGAGAAGCAAAGAGCTAAACTAAAATAGGATTTCTAGAGAACTTGTTTTACTAGCCTAAATTCATAGATATTCCAATCGAGCCAAATTTTTGACAGTGATTATTTCCATTGTCTTGCAACTGAAAAATTTTAAAAAAAATTGTTACAAACAAAATTCTTGGGAATGAGGTTTAAGTTTTGATTCACCCCTACTAAAATATTGAAGCACTTACTTTTTGTATGTACAGAAAGCATCTCCATGTTAAAATAGAAAGGATTCACAAAATGCAGCCCTTTTAAGTATCTGATGCTGGTAGTATTCATCAGATCTAGAAAAGAAAAAGAACAGGCATTCTATTATATTTCCATGGCTGTACTTTCTCTTCCTTTTCAGACTTCTATAAAAACTGGTGCCTCAGACTTGTTTTTATACCATTCTCTCCTAAAGAGTAACATTGACTTTTTTATCTCACAGAATCATTGGGTCAACCTTTTGTTATTCAGTGTCTTAATTCTGAGAACCTCTACTTTGCAAAAACATCACCATGAATGTAAATATAATTTATTTCCAAGAGGTGAAAATATTTTTTTTGCATTTGAACAGTAAGGAATGTTCCTCTAGACTACTTTCTGATTACAGTTTTTCAGGCTTCTTTTTTTAAAAATATGGTTGGGGTGATCCTCTTGCATGGTAAAAAGGTGGGTTTTTTTCTTTATGCAATCTCTGTAGACAATTGCAAAAGTCAATATAAGCAATTGAAGGTAAAAGAAGGGGACAGCAGAAGACAAGACGGTTAGGTAGTGTTACTTGAGCAACGATATGAATTAGGACAAACTTCAGAAGTTAGTGAAAGATTGGGGGGGCCTGGTGTGCTGTGGTCAATGGGGTCACAAAGAGTTGAACACAACACTGAGCAACAATACAATATCTGTAATTCACTAATATGTTTAAGTAATCCGTGTGAATAGCTCCTGAGTAGCCTCTTGTTTAAGGATATAAGAAGTGTATTCCTAGATAAGTCCAACATTTGCCTAAGTTAAGCATTCTTCTGTATACCCTGGCTTATAGTAATTGTGCTTAAATGGAATATGTATTTCAGTTTTTGCTTGCTTAATACATTTTCTAGAAACCATTAATTTATTAGTCCATTCTGTTGTATATGTATTTTGAGTTATTCTCTCAGATCTTATTTAACCCATGTAAAAGGCAATTTCTAAAATAAGATAACCTGAGGACCCAGGTGTAGCAGAATACAGTGACCTGAATCCAAAAAGGCCCATCCAGGAACAGAAAGCTCTTCACAAAGGCTGCAATCCTAAAGGCACTTTCCTGGGAGTAAAACTCATTGAATACAAAGGGGCTTACTTCTGAGTAGTCATGGTTAGGATTGTGCTCATAGTGTCTTTCCTATTCTGCTATGTTAAATCCCATGCAGTTCTAGGGAGTATTTGAACCAGTGGCACAGATGCTGCAGTGAGGGAAAGTGATGGGAGATCATGACAAAAGCAGAATTCTGTCTTGTGATTTTGGACCTACACTTGTTTAAAACCACTTTTGGTAAATCAATAAGCTATACTTTTCTCTTTATGCAGATTCATTTTTTTCTGTTATTTTCACTTGGATTTTTGGTTTAGTGTTGATATTAGATATTAACACTTTTCAATTCTTTTTTCTGCAGAAACCAATGGTTGCATCTGAAACAAGAATATTTGTCCCTTCAGAAAGCTAGTATGGCGTCTTTGAAAAAAACAATAGCCAATATGAAAACCGTTGAGAAAATGGAAATACCAAACCAGCGAGAGACAACAGCAGTTGACAAAATAAAAACTGAAAATGTTGAGGAAATGGAAATACGAAATCAGCCAACAACAAAAGCAGTGGATGAAATAAAAACTGAAAATGAAGAAATGGAAATACCAAATCAGCCAGCAGCAAGAAATGATCAATGTAAATATTATAGTGAGGTTCTTTATTCTTTATGACTAAGTGAAAGAACAAACAAATGAAGGCTGCAATCCTATACTTTCCTTGGAGTAAGCCCCATTCAACCTAATAAGACTTTCTTCTTAGTAGATATGCTTAGGATTGCACCCTAAGTTAGAACACGTGAATAAAATTTGAACATCCAAAACTTTTAAAGGAACATGAGACAAGCAGCATTCTTGAAAGTGTGCTAAATTTCCCATAGTGGGCTGGCAGAAATCCTGTGCTGGCCTGTTGGTGTCACAAAAGTGCCATAAGGCACTTCTGGGGGGGGGGGGGTTTAGGCCAGTGTACAAGCATGCTCTGGTCTTCCCACACCACCACAGGAACAGGGAGATGAGTGCGTTGTGCTGACCTAAATTAGGATTGCACGCCGACTAATAGCTCCATAGCTTTACATATATTGTTGTACTCCAGATATATTCTTTTAAACGGAATAATGAAGAAGCATTATACTTCCATGATGGCACTAAAAAAGCATTAGGGCACAAAGCTTTTCATTCTGCAATGCAGTCCACCTCCTGTTTTTCTGGTAGTCATCTTAGACCCTTACACCAGGCTGCCACTTCTCCACCCATCAACCCAGCAGACACTTTTGCTCCAGTTTCCAGGCCAAAGCAGCTGGCTGACATGAAGTTCTGAGAAAACAGAATGGGGTGAGAGGGTGCTCCTTGAACAGAAAGCTTTTCCTTTCAGAAACAGAAACACTCTTCCCTTTCTGAGTGTCTTGGGGTTGCCAATGTTACCGAGAGTGTGACCAAGTGGGCCATTTTGTCAGTGTGGGCTCTCAACCGGTGCAGCTGTTTAACAGGCTTGACTTAATTAGGTGACCTGGAAAACCTACATTTTAGGTATTAAAGGAATGTAATGATTTTATTTCACCAGAATTAAGTTATGTAATTGTCCCACTAAGAGCACAATCCCAACCATGTCTACTCTAAAGTAAGCCCCATTGTAGTCAATGGGTCTTACTCCCAGGAAAGTGTCTTTAGGATTGCAGCCCAAAGCTGCAATCCATTCCTCCACTTATGCCGTCCTACGCCCTGGCATAAGTCCTGTGCTGACCTGAGGGTGTTACAAAAGTGCCATTAGGCACAACTGCACCACTCTTGGGGCAATGTTAGGCCAGTACACAGACATGTGCTTGCTTCCCTGCATCACAAGGGGAACAAGCCTAACCAGTGAGTTAGGCTGGCCAAGGTTAGAATTGTACCTTTAATATTGCATATGTGACTTGAACAGGGCATCTCAAAAAAACTTTCACATACATTTGTAGTATCAATTTTGTTATGCTATAATTCACTTATACTTTTAATTCTTATAAGTATAAACTTATAATTCAAACACATGATTCATATGGTGTATAAAAGCTCCAAATTACCCAGTTAAATCATTAATTGATGAGTTAATGAATTTAATTAAGTGCTCAAAATGTACCTACAAACCACTGAGGGTGTTTAGTAAGGGCTTCAAGGACATCCATTTACATATGCTAGGATGACTCCGTATATCTCTTAGTTGCTTCCCTTAAGTGTTTGAGTGTTGAAGGTTTTCTACAATAACGTATGTGTGAATTAGAGCTCATTAAAATGTGTGTATAGTTTCTTAGTCACCCTTTGTGAGTTAGCTACATACATAGTTTTTTTTCCTCCAAGTTCATATATTTGTCATGCCAAAATATTTTAGAAGTATTACCTGTGAAGGAACACTCGTGTAAGGTTATTAATACATTTTTTTTACAGAAGATGGCTATAAAGTTCAATTTCAAAGGTGACTCAATACTCGTAGTAATTTGTTGTATACAGCAGGCTCTTTCCAAATTATTACTTTTTAGTTGCATTTATAAGCATGTCTACTCAGAAGTAAGTCTCATTCTGTTAAAGATGTTAAGGTGCAAGAATTAAAGATGCTTTGTCTATTTATTCATTTATAATGACAAATTACAATTTGCTAGGAATCCTTTTTGAGGTCCTGCAGCTGGTAAGTGTAGATTATTTATGCCCAGAGTGCAGATTATTATGCCTTGTTCTATGGGCAACTTGTAGAACACTTTTTTCCCAGGTGGAAACCTTCACAGCTTACCAAAATGTGATATCATAAACAGACCATGCAATCATAGGTGTGCCAACTAAGAAGTCTCACTGAATTCAATGGAGTTTTCTCCCAGGAAAGTATATATATGATTATAGCATAAAAATCCTGGAATTTTTGTTTGTTTGTTTCCTTATTAAGATCAACTGTGTTTACAAGTTTTGAACCTGCATGTTTTTCACATACCACATTGAGCTCTGTCTTTCTGCATCTGGTAGTAAACTATATTCCATGCTATTAAGAGAATCACATTGGTTTATGGTTATCCCCAATGTAACAAATATTTATGCAAGTATTCCTTAAATAATTTTAATCATCCTAAACTGTTGCACATGAAGTTTGATTAACATTCTCTTTTTCTAATGAACAGCTCTTGCTGATAGTTCAGCGCCTGCTGAGAAGGCTCACAAAAAGGGGCCCCAGTTTGAAAGTGGAATAATTGTGAAGATAATTAGTACAGAACCTTTTCCAAATAGGAAGCACATCAAGGTAATGTTGGTAATATCCGAGGTCAGATGTTAGCCTTTTCCAGGAAACTTGTATGTAGAATACCCATTCACAAAGACCATTCTGTTAACTACTTGATGTGTGAACTCCTAGTACTTGTTGATAGGTGAAAACAAAAGGATTAAAATGTTGGTGCTGCCTGTGCATAATGCAAACACATATGCTTGATATTTTTTTTACCCAAAGACTTGATTATGCAGATCATATTTGATAAATTACTGTAATCAAATTATAAATTCACATTGTAATAAAACATCATTTTCTGCACTTCTCATTTTTGTAAAATAATCCAAAGAAATCTAAAATCTGCCAAAAATTAAATAATAATGGACTGGATTTGGAGATGCATGGGTAATTACTGTGGCTTCATATGCTATAACTATACAACCTATATCACTTACCTGGTATACTTTTAAAGGGATTATAATTTATAATCATTTATAAAAATGTGTCCTTGGCATAAAACACACAAATCCCTTGCTGCACGTCTCCTCCTAGGAAGGAAAAATGAAATCTGCAATAAGAACATTTAAGAACACCTCCACTTTTTAACAGATACAATAATGCCTTTTTGTTTCTTCTTTATTACAGGATGTATTGGCTACAATAGCTGATGTGGCTTATGTTGACCTGCTGGAAGGAGATACAGAATGTCATGTGCGACTTAAAACATCTAAAGATGCACAGACAATATTAGAGTCACAAAAAGAACTACAGACTAAAAACATTTGGAAATTTGAGATCCTTTCAGGTAAGATTTATTGCTGATGTTGTTAGATAAGTCTATGGTTGGTATGTGTTGCATAGGTGCGTATTGCATCTCTGTATCTTTCTAAATTGGGACTTTTCATGTCCTGAAAAGTATCCCAAAAGTTTTCCCATTTTAGCTAGTGCCATATGTGCTCATAAAATAATGCTTTTATAACTTTTTCCCTATCTAAGATATTCTTTGTTTAGTAAGGATAAAGGTGTTCTCTGCACGTTTCTCTGCTAGTTATTACTGACTCTAACCCCCAAATCTAGAGTAACTACAGAGCACGTAAGAGACTTTATGTGGACCCGTAGTTACTGCACCACCTAGTGAAAACCTATGGGAAATTCATACTGGAATCCGGAGTAAGTTGTTCTTGCACCGGAGCAAGGACATGGAAGCTACAGTCCACTTAATGCAGCCTAAGAAGGCAAATGCCATTTTAGGCTGCATTAAGAGGACTGTAGCTTCCAAGTCGCGAGAAGTTCTAGTTCCTCTTTATTCAGCATTGGTCAGACCTCACCTTGAGTACTGTGTTCAGTTCTGGGCACCTCACTTTAAGAAATATGCAGCCAAACTGGAGCAAGTCCAGAGGAGAGCGACAAGAATGATCAGTGGGATGGAAGGGAAGCCTTACGAGGAAAGGTTGGGGGAACTTGGGATGTTCAGCCTGGAGAAGAGGAGGCTGAGGGGAGACATGATTGCCCTCTTCAGATACCTGAAGGGCTGTCATATGGAGGAAGGGGCTCATTTATTCATAGCTGCTTCTGAAAGCAGAACTAGACAGTTTGAGCGCTTCGGCAGTGGAACAGATTGCAAAAGAGGTGGTGGACTCTCCCTCACTGGGGATCTTCAAGCAGAGGCTTGACGAGCACCTGTTGAAGATGCTCTAGGAGGGTTTCCTGCTGCAGGCAGGGGGTTGGACTAGATGACCTACTAGGTCCCTTCCAACTCTAGGATTCTATGACTCCCTGTAGTTACTCTGTAGTTACTCTGGATTTTGCCCTAAGTCTGTTGCTCTAAGTCTCAGAGCCAGTGTAATCTGAACATGTCTCCATGGTCATGTGGCCAGCATGACTAAATACCAGAGGCACACAGAACACTGTTACCTTACCTGTGGGTAGATACCAAAGTGGTACCTATTTATCTGCTTGCATTTGTATGCTTTCAAAGTGCTAGGTTAGCATAAGCTGGGCAAGTAACATGAGCTCACTCCATCTTGCTATAATCAGGTTGAACTGCCAACTTCCAGGCCTTCACAGTTAATAAGCACAGCATCTTTAACACAGAGCCACCACAATCCTGCATTTATCATGTGTTGACCTGGGTTTAAAAAACTCACCTAGGAAGTATAGTTGTCCGTCAGATCACTGATGTCATTGCATAGGAATTTTCAGCTTTGGGAAATACACACAAAATTATCTTTCTGCTGGCCTTAGCATCTTTTGAATAAGAGAAGGAAAGCAAACATAAATTTTTTCTCTTATGAAATATTATTGTATTTCAAACCGATACAAAGGGCCTAATGTCTTTTGTCCCATTGTTTCTTATGGACAGTGAAAGGGGGTGCAGTTTTCACAATTCCTGGGCCTGAAGATATGGTCCACTTGTGAGATCCTGCCTTTAACTTCAACATAGATGCACCAATATAGATGCAAAGCAAGTTAGAAAAGCAGGGGAGGGAGAATCAAACAGAAATGGAAAATACAAGAGTTTTAATGTTTGCATAATAAAATTTTTTCCTTGCATTCAAGTTCTCCCATTTAAGAATAATTGCGTGATGATGGTTGTAGTTGCAGGAATGGTATAGCACTGACATAATCTAATGGGCAAAAGTGAGTAAGTATTTTACAATTCATATCTAGTGGTTAATTGTCTACATGTGTTTGTATTAAGGTGATAATGAACAACGATACTGGCAAAAGATTTTGGTGGACCGACAGGTAAAACTTAATCGGCCTCGGGAAAAGAAGAAAGGTAGAAATAAGGTAAGCTAAACTCAAGGAGGGTAAATTTCATTGTCTTGAATCTTTAATAAACAAACATTTAAAGCACATTTCCAGCAATTATGGCAGTAGGAAAAATTTGGCAGATTTTAGTGTGTCAGCAAAAAGATCTCAAGATTTATTGTGATCCAAAAATTTAATGAAGAAACTTAAAATTATAACACAATCCTATACATGTCTACTGAGAAACACATTATTAAAGTGGACAGATTAGCAGATCATATTAGTTGTGGTCATTAACGTGGAAGGGGGGAGACGCTGAAACTCAAATACTTTGGCCACATCATGAAAAGAGATAACTCTTTAGAAAAGACCTTGAAGCTGGGACAAATTGACAACAAGAGAAGGACTGCAGATGATGAAGAGGTTAGATAGTGAACATGAATTTGGACTATCTTTGGATGTTAATGGAAGATAGAAGGGTCTGGCATGCTGTGGGTCAAGAAGAGTCGGGCATGACTTAAAGACTGAACAAAAACACAGAGAAAACTTATGGTTGATCTGAACTTATGTAACTTGCTGTGTCCAGAATAATCTTCATATATATTCTTATGTTTCTTTAGCATTTTCCCATCTAGATGGATTTTTAAATTAGACAGTTTCTTGGTTTCATGACTTGCTCATTAAATCCATAGAATGATTTAAATCCATAGCCATATGTTATCTTGAATTCAAAATCTCCCAAATCCCCAAGGAATTAACTCTTGTTCCTCATTTTTAAAACACGAAAAACTGCAGTCTAAGAAAGGAATAATGTTTGGTATGCATGAGAATTATGAAATTTTCAGGATATTTTTTGACTTAAAATTTGAATGAATTTGCATTTGAGAGGTGATGTTGGTACATTTCATATGGATTTTCAAAGTAATTAATGATCTCATAAAACCCCAAGGTGTGAATCTTGCTGATGGTGTCTCTTTCTTATTTTTCTGAATACATGCAGCTAACATCCAAAGAGATTGGAATTTCATTGGCACTTTTATTGTGATGTGAATTCATCTAAGTGCTTTAGGCATAGAATCACTACAGTGATAATGTTTGTAAAAGTCATGTAAATGATTTTCTATCTGCATTTATTAAGAAAGAAGGATTTCTCAGTTCTCAGGTAGAACTGTGCTGACAAAGAACTGGACCTTTTTTTTCTGCTGCTGCAATCAATAATAGTAGAGATACATTGTGCCTGATTTTAATTACTCCCTGAATTCAACAGTAGTGGAAAAAAACACTGTAGAGCTCCTACCAGGTCAATTGGAAACTAGAGGTGCAACTTTTTTCTGGCTAAATAACAAATGGAAACCCCAGTTATAGTAGTGTTTAGCTGCATCTGCAATCCAATATAATTTCTATAAATTTAACTCTACAGAATTGACTTTATCTGTCCCAAATATGCACATCCTACTACAGCATATTGTAATATGTCCTACTTTAGGGTGTTTTATTAAAATACCAAATGTAGGTAAGCACTTACATTGAACAAAAATCAATCCCTAGGTTGTTTGCTATTGATCCATTCTATTATCTATTATCTTGAATGGTTTTCCCTGAACTTGATGGATACCAGTTTAAATTTTCAAGTCTTTTGCTAGTTAGGTTGGCACAAGTCCCATGCTGACTTTGGGGTGCCATTAGGCACTTTTATGCCAACCCCGGAGGGTTAGTCCAATACACAAACATGTGCTGGCTTCGATTGGTTAGGATTGTGCCCCAAGTCAGTGAAAGGGCAACAGCTGTAATCACAGTTGGATATTGAACTCCCATTTCTTCAGATGAGAGCATAGATTGCCATGTATTTTCCCTATAGAATTCATCAACTTAATTTGGGAACAGAAATTAATTTCTTACTGTATCAGAATGAGAGATTAACAACATTCTGGAACCTCATTTAGTTTTTCCCTTCCAGGAGAGATTGAGCTAGTATCAATTAGTAAGAACATAATAAAAGGCTTGCAGGATCCAAGAGCCTGTCTAGTCCATCTTCCTGTTATCTCTCAATAAGCCTACCAATCTTGAATTAAGACAAGATATTTTTATACTGTTGCCACTCCCTTGTATCTGGCAATGAGCAATTTTACAGAAAGTTTAGTTTTATATATCATAATTTGAAATTATGATCTTATAAAATGATGATCCGGTGGAGAAGGGAAGATGTCCAAAAGAAACTTTTAACTCCCTGATCTTGCTGGACTTGAATGCTTTAGTTGCAAAGGGTGGTCAAATAATGTTCATCTTTAGATAACTGATAAATTGAAATAATAAAATGTAATTACAAGGTTTTTAAAACTATTTTTCCTCTTCTTCCACAGTTAATTCTAAAAGCTGAAAAATTGAAACTGATCAAGACACAGGAAATGAGCAAACACACATGGTTCTCTGAAGATGAATGAACACTTTTTTAATGAATTGCTCAGAATCCAGATTTAATTCAGAGACAGAAGTTCTGCTTAGGCCTGTTTTGGAATAATTTATTGAACAATCTTTCATGTGTCTGTCACAATGTATTTTTAACATTGTTTTCTAATGAACAATGTTATGAGCTAAACACATTTGTAAAAATCCACTGTTTTCTTCAACTAGTGAGGTGGGGAGAATTTTAAAATATGTTCTATAAAACTCCTTAAGCATTGAACTTCCTTTTTAATGGGAGTTATGGGCACTCTCCCTCTTTTTTAAGCCTCATGTTTTGCAATTTTCCAATGAAAGATATTGCAGTACTCAGGGAGAATTGAAAGCTATGAAAGGAGACCTCACTTTACAACAAAAACATAACTTGGATGATTTACAGGGCTATACTTGTGAACTATTAAGTGGAAGAATAAGAAACATTGATAAACCTATCCTAAGTTTAGTCATGACTAAGCTGTACAGTATAGTGCAGGGCCACTACACTACTGCCCGTGGACCTGATCCATCACACAAAGACGTCTCTCTAGCACAGGAGTGCAATGGCAAAGCTTTACCATTCTGCTCTACCACTTCACATCATTGTACCCCATTTTTGTAGAATACACACCAGATAGCTGCTTCCTTACCAAACACCCCACTCCCACCCCAGAAATAGGTTTGCAGAGCTTTCTGGTCTGATAGGCAGCAGAAGCAGCTGCACCAGTACAAGTTTCTACAAAGATTGGGCATGACAACCTAAGGCAGCAGGACTGAATGGTAAGGTGTTGCCACCAAAGGCTTTTCTTGGTGCGTTGTGGGCTTTAGTTTATAGGTCCTGGGTATAGCCCGTATTATAAAAAATATTACTTTCAAAATGACAGAAAAGGCATTTTCACATTGATCATATGCTCTAGTGGAAACAGTTAATCTATGGAAAACAAACAGGTCAGAATGTCAGGACTGGTGGGTGGGCTGTCTGAAGAAGAGACAGTGGGACCAGGATCTGGTACTCAGACTGTATCCTAATTCTTGACCCAGTTGGCCTTACACAGCCCACTTGGATTTGTGTCAGTAATTATGCTGACCCAAAAATGAGTAGCCCTATAGGGCTGTCTGGGGTGTTAGGGGACATATGTCTCTCGCACCTAATCTATGTTGGATACAGGGGAGACCAGCCCAGGTTAGAATTCTGTTGTTCAGTTCATTCTCAGTTGAAGTTTTAGTTTACTGAAAAGGTGAAGAACAAGTTAATTTTAGTTAATTCTGTTTCTTTGGGAGACCACAGTTGTTTATATGTTTTATGGATTACACTGTCAGTTTGTTGCCTGTATATTTTTCTGTGAATTTTTAAATTTTACCCAAGTCTGTAAGTTCTAACATCTTACTGGGTTTGCAGAGAGAAAGAGAAAAATCTTATTTCTACCAAATGTGGGTAATGGTGTTCAAATTTACTATCAAACTGGAGCTTTTGTTTAATTCAGAAACAGGCATCAAGAAGTTAATGTTCATCTTTGTTCATCAGGGCTAAGAATTTCTCCTTATAAATTCATTCAACAAAATATTGCTTGATATAACCCAATAATGTAACAAATTGTGCCCAGTGGTAAGGATGAACCAGGGACATTTTTTCATACTAAGTTTGTAAATCCTTCTCTAGTATTCAGGGGTATTGTAGTATTCAGTTCCCTTTTTGAGATGTCTTTGCTTTGCATTTAGTAATAACTGAGTTAATAACACCTGTGAAATAATAGTAGTGGTTATTGAATCATACTGGTTGTGTAAATGCATCCACAGCAATAGTGCTCTACTGTTACACCAAAAGCAAGACTGTCGCACAAAAACTCATGTATATGGGGCCTCAGAAATGACTGATGGAGGAAAAATAGTGTGATACAGCCAGAAAATGAAATTTAAAACAGTATAAGCATTTCTTGTTTGGACAATTTCTCCTGATAAAAGAAGAGGTTGATATTTCAGAAAATATCACATGCTGATGCTACTAGTCATAAAAGCAAGAAAAGCAGACTTAAAAGTTCAGGCAGCTGGATGTCAGCATCAATTTCCACATTGTCTTAAGCACATATTCCAAAGTCATCCATAGATTGAGCCATTAGATAAAATTTGAAGCAAAGCAAATACAGTATAGTGAGTGAAATGAATGGTCTCTTTCATAGTGGCACAGATCTCTGGTAACCATTCATAAGGAACTCCACTTACATTTATTTCTCCTTAGGTTCAATCTTATATCTCTACCTTAGGTTTAATCTGATAAATGTTTCTTATGTCTTTCACCCATGTAATACAGTCAAATGAGTGAATCTGAAACATATTTCTGTTGATGTTGCATCTATTTTCTGTATTTTTTCAGATTTCTGCATTTTATTGTGTTATAAACCATTTTTGTTAACATGGTTTCAAGTGTGAGAAACATTTTGTATTTTGTATGGTTTTTTAAAAAAATGATTACTGTACCTAGTTTATGCTTTTTTGAGGGATTACAAAATAGCCAGTGATATTTCTCATAGGCTTTCAGCAGTACAAGAAAATCACTGGAGAATGTTCCTTTTTAAACTTGCCAGCATTTTAACTTCTTAGTTTTGTGAGTTTGAAATACGTTTTGAGGTCCAGCCCGGCTTGAGGTCACACATTATGAGTCTATAAAGAACTATGACTAAAAAGAAGTGAGGTCCACTTCAGCTTACCACTATGTTCTGTGTAGTCTTGTGTTACTTCTGCGGAACAAAGCAATTTTGTTGTTATTTTGCACTTTATGATGATTGTAGTGGTTTGTTGAATCTTTGCTTGGTTTTCACTTTAAGGATAGATATGCATTCCTCTACATTATCTGGTAAAATTAATGAAAAAAACTAATACCAAATATTAAAAAAGCAGGCCTCCGTCAGTCTTGAAGACTATGGTATCATGCTCAGCACTGCATACGCTGCATGAAAGCCTGGGTTAGATTGTTATGGATAGGCTGTTACCCAAGCAGCAAGTCCCCCCTCTCCACGCCACTGAATTAGTCCAATGGAAAGGCAGAGCCAATATGATTGGATCCAGCTGGTGTTGCAGAGCTGGGCTAAGGACAGGAGCTCACCCTGTCTTGTGGGGCGGACCCGGGTCTCAAACCCTGGCCTGCTGGTTAAAAGGCACAGTGACTTAACCACTTGCGCCACCCACAGCCCAACCAAATATTATGGTATTAATAAAAAATAGAAATGAAAAAGAATGAGATCTAGAGGAGAGTGGGGAGAGTATAGCTACAGTCATGAACACATTCACTTGTGATTAAGCAGGCCTCCGTCAGTCTTGGAAGACTATGGTATCGTGCTCAGCGCTGCATACGAAGCACGAAAGCCGGGGTTAGATTGTTATGGAGGATAGGCTGTTACCCAAGCAAAAAATCCCCCCTCTCCATGCCACTGAATTAGTCCAATGGAAAGGCAGGGCCGATACGATTGGATCCCGCTGGTGTCGCAGAGCTGGGTTAAGGACAGGAGCTCACCCTGTCTTGTGGGGCTGACCCAGGTCTCGAACCCTGGCCTGCTGGTTAACAGGCACAGTGTCTTAGCCACTTGCGCCCCCCACAGCCCTTTTCACTTGTGATTAAGCTCTAAGTTAATATGAACAAGATGGTGTTAATACAACAGTGCCATTTAGGTAAATGAGGATCCCGAATTCTGATTATGGCCCCATATCCTAAAGTCAAAACAAGCCCTTTGTGTTGGAGCAGATAAGGAGACTTTCCATAAGATAATACTAGAGGGTGCCGTAACTGCGTGGACTCGTAACTGCTCTGGATTTTGCCCTATGTTTCAAGCCTCAGCCTGTCAAAAACATTGTTTCACCAGAAACCAGAAATTCACAAAATTAACCAAAATACATATTATTCTACCTTGAAAGCTCTCCTAATATTTTAGCCATATTGCACTTATGGATCTTTAACTGCAAAAATCTCAAAACATGTTTTCAAAATGTCATATAAATCTTCAAATCTTTCTCTATTATGTTCAGTGTAAATTATTATAATATATGAGTTTGTGATAAGACGGGCTAAGTTAGAGTTTTTTAAAACTACCAAAATGTTTGATGTTTTTGAAAATTACTTCAAAGGAAAGATAGCCGGTCTAGGGGAATGTGATTTTTTCCTAGAAGTGTGCTAGATTTCCAAAGCAATTTTTCCCCTGCAGTATTTCCTCACATAATCTCCCCTCTTTGCACATATGAAAATGGAAAGCTTTTTGTTTTCAAATTTAACTAAATCATGATATTAGAATCATAGAGTTGAAAGGGACCTAGTAGGTCATCTAGTCCAACCCCCTGCCTGCAGCAGGAAATTCTCCTAGATCATCCCCAATAGGTGCTTGTCAAGACCCCCAGTCTTGACAGTGAGGGAGAGTCCACCCAGTGAGGGAGAGTCCACCACCTCCCTAGGCAATCTGTTCCACTGCTGAACCGCCCGAACCGTTAGGAATTTTTTTCGGATATCTAACCAGAATCTCCTCTCTTGCAGTTTGTACCCATTGGTTTTAGTTCTGCTTTCAGAAGCAGCTATGAACAAACAAGCCCCTTCCTTCATATGACAGCACTTCAGGTATCTGAAAAGGGCAATCATGTCTCCTCTCAGCCGCCTCTTCTCCAGGCTGAACATCCCAAGTTCCCCCAACCTTTCCTCGTAAGACTTTCCTTTCATCCTACTGATCATTCTTGTTGCTCTCCTCTGGACTTGCTCCAGTTTGGCTGCATCTTTCTTAAAGTGAGGTGCCCAGAACTGAACATAGTACTCAAGGTGAGGTCTTACCAATGCAGAGTAAAAAAGAACTAGAACTTCTCGTGACTTGGAAGCTACAGTCCTCTTAATGCAGCCTAAAATAGCATTTGCCTTCTTTGCAGACACATCACACTGCTGATTCATGTTCAGCTTATGATCCACGGCTACCCCAAGATCCTGCCCACATGTTGTGCTGTCAAGCCAAGTATCTCCCATTTTATACCTGTGTTTTTGGTTTTTATTGCCCAAGTGCAGAACCTTCCACTTCTCCCTGTTGAAGTTCATTCTATTTGTTACGGCCCAGTATTCCAGTTTATCCAGATCCTCCTGGAGGTTTCTCCTGTCTTCTGTTGTGTTTGCTACTCCTCCCAGCTTGGTGTCATCCGCAAATTTGATCAGGCACCCCCGTATCCCTTCCTCCAAGTCATTGATGAAAATGTTAAAGAGGACTGGGCTCAAGACAGAGCCCTGGGGCACCCCACTTGAATGTTTCTTCTGTGATAGAGGCACCCACTAAGAATCGGTTTTCAGAAATTCCAACCAGAAGGGGGTGAAAAGGGGCGCAATGTGTTTTCTTCCCTATACTTTACATTGAAGAGTCTCTGAGTGATGGACGTTCTGCCTCAATCCCCGGACCCAGAAGCATGGGGGGATGGTGTGAATGGGGGGTGTCACACATGGGGGAATGGTGCACATAGGAATGATGCGCATGGGAGGATGTTGCACATGAGGGTTGATGAGCAGTGGGGGTTGATGCGCATTGGGGAATGATGAGCATGTTCAGTTGCTGTGCAGTGGGGTGATGGTGTACGGAAGGAATTTTACTCCTGCAGTGTGGGTATGTTTTCGCTAGTTATAAATAATTCTTGATAGATGTTTTAAGAGAACATAAAAAACTTTGATTAGTTTCACTTTTATATTTTGATGACATAATGTGCTGGTTTATGGCAACTATTATATATTCATTTTCATTCCTGTTCCCACATAACTACAAGAGTGCATTTGGAAGCTAATTAAAAATAACCACTAACTTCTCCCACTCTCCCAAAATATCACTCAAACTCATCAGGTTCCAATGGTTGGGAAACATACTGAGATCTGAAAAATAACTTGATCCAGATTTGTTTGTATTGTTTGAACCAACAGTTCTCTCAATCCATATAATGCAGAATTGTGGATTAGTTTTTTTAAAAGATAAAAAGGTTTTCTCTCACACAGAGCAAAGTGAGAAATACTTCCATCTGCTGGAAACAGTTGCTTGCTTTTTTAGAGACAGATATATGTCAGGAATCAGGAATGGAGTGGCTTGGACTCTACTGCTGCTGACTCATTTGGTGTCTGAAATATGCCAAATGCCAATGATGCATTGTAACATTAGTCTCTCCAGTGGATGCTACAGAGCAGTTTTGTAGAGGAAAGAAAGATAATTGAAATTTAGTGATCTGAGTTGGACTCCCCTATAGACGGACCTTTGGAACAGGTCTAAAGTGAGTTTATTAAGATGCAATGGCTATAGCTCCAAGATGTTTATAGGCATACAAAATAAACCTGTAAGCACAGAAATTTGGGACAGATCCAGCATCTCCCTCTAGTGGCTGAGGGAGCACTATTACAGCACTGTGTCATGGCCTTCCATTAAGTTCAGTTTCAAAATCTTCAGAGTCAGCCAGCAGCCTCAACCTCTGTCAGTCTTGGAAGACTATGGTATCGTGCTTGGTGCTGCAAACGCTGCATGCGAAACACGAAAGCCTGGGTTGGATTGTTATGGAGGATAGGCTGTTACCCAAGCAAAAAATCCCCCCTCTCCACGCCACTGAATTAGTCCAATGGAAAGGCAGAGCCAATACGATTGGATCCAGCTGGCGTCGCAGAGCTGGGCTAAGGACAAGAGCTCACCCTATCTTGTGGGGCCGACCCAGGTCTCGAACCCTGGCCTGCTGGTTAAAAGGCACAGCGTCTTAACCGCTTGCACCTCAACCAAGTGAACAAAATCTTGCGTAAGGACTAGTTTATTTAACTAGTAGGATAGCACTGTTGAGAAAAGATACACTGTTGTGACTTCCAGCCTAATTGGGCTAGCTTACATTGTACATTGGTACCTGGCTTAACAAGCGTTTCACATAACAAGCAAAATTCCCCAAGAAATATTGCTTCACATAACAAGTTCCACTTCACTTAACAAGCACGTGCGCTATGGGCATGCGTGCTATGCAGCCCTGATGCTCCGCATGGAGGCTCTTTAAAAGGGTTGCTAGCCAGCACTGCTGCCTCTAACTGCCCCCAACTTGGGGGCAGTTGCCTGGAGGTGCCAGAGGCAGCTGCCCCTAACTGCCCCCAAGTGCCCCCACCAACCATCTTGAACCTCCAGCAGCAGCCCAGGTAAGCCTCCCAGGAAAGTGTCTTTGATTGCAGCCTCCTAATCATGTCTACCCAGAAGTAAGCCCCATTGTGTTAAATGGGGCTTACTCCCAGGAAAGGATTGCAGCCTAAGTAGACTTCATAGGAACATGCACAATGAATGCATGTTTTGAATTCAATTCCAGTGTTTTGTCATCATTTTTACATCCAGTTAATATTTTTATATGAATATTTTTGGGGTTGTGGAACCAATCATCTAAGTTTCCATTATTTCCTATGGAAAAATCTGCTTCACTTAAAGAGCATGCCTCCGGAACAAATTAAGCTCTTTATGTGAGGCACCACTGTATTCGGTTTTGGCATATTACTGCAATCTGCACAACAGTGATATTCTGGGGTATCAAAGGATTTGCTGATAAATACAATTAATCAGAAATGGATGGAAATACTTGTTGCAGGACTTTTTCAATAGCTGAGGTGTTAAGGTGGATAGCTGCCTGGAAAATCTATATATATATATAAAACTGAAAAGTCACTCACTGACTCATCAATGCCCAACCAAAACTGCTGGTCCTAGAAGCATGAAATTTGGGGATAGTGTTCCTTCAAGAGACAAGGCTGCCAGACTCAGGATCTATTAAGGAGAGAAATTTCTTCTGGCAGGGAAAGCCATCAAGTGAGACTAGGGAATATGGAGTTGGCTTTGCAGTTAGAAACACCCTACTTGGATCCATTATCCCACCTACTGGAGGAAGTGAAAGAATTCTGTCTCTGCAGCTACAGACATCAGTAGGGCTGGTCACTCTTATTAGTGCATATGCACCAACACTATCATCTTCAGCAGAATCCAAAGACAAATTCTATGATGATCTGGCTGCCACTATCAAGAAAATCCCTGAGAAAGAACCATTGTTTATCCTTGGTGATTTTAATGCAAGAGTTGGATCTGACCATAGTTCTTGGCCCGCTTGTCTAGGTCATTTTGGCATCGGGAAGATGAATGAAAACGGCCAACGCCTGCTAGAGTTTTGCTGCTATCATGATTTTTGCATTAGCAACACATTCTTTAACACAAAGCCTCAACACAGAGTGTCTTGGCAACACCCTAGATCGAAGCATTGGCATCAGCTTGACTTGATCCTCACCAGGCGCTCCAGCCTTCCCAACATTAAGATCACACGTAGCTATCAGAGTGCTGATTGCGATACTGACCACTCCTTGGTGTGCAGCAGAGTAAAACTGCAAGCAAAGAGGCTGCATCACTCAAAGAAGGAAGGAAGACCACGAATTAACATCAGCAAGACCCGCAGTCTGGAAAAAGTGTTGGAATTTGACCAAGCACTCGAGGAAATCCTCCCAGGCCCGGCTGAGGCAAACGCTTCTGAACGGTGGGAACATTTCAAGAATGCTGTTTATACTACCGCCTTGTCAGTTTTTGGTAAGCAGGTTAGAAAGACAGCAGATTGGTTTGAAGCCCACTCGGAGGAGATGACACCAGCCCTTGAGGAAAAGAGGAGAGCTCTAACTGCATATAAAGCCTGTTCTAGTGAGCGCAACCTTCAAGCCCTGCGAGCCGCCCGTAGCAAAGTCCAACAGATTGCCAGGAGATGTGCTAACAATTATTGGCTGCAGCTTTGCTCTCAGATCCAGGTAGCAGCTGACACAGGCAACATCAAGGGGATGTATGATGGCATCAAGCAGGCGTTAGGTCCAACAGTGAGGAAATCGGCCCGCTTAAGTCCGCTACAGGTGAGGTCATCCAGGACCGAGCACAACAGATGGCACGCTGGGTGCAGCACTACTCTGAGCTATACTCCAGAGAAAATGTAGTAACTGAAGAAGCATTAAACAACATTGAGTGCCTGCCTGTCTTGGAGGAGCTCGACAGTGAACCAACTTTAGAAGAACTAAACGAAGCCCTGGATTCCCTTGCTTTTGGCAAGGCACCCGGGAAAGATCACATCCCTGCTGAAGTTCTGAGGTGCTGTAGAGGGACCATTTCCACTGAACTGTACAAGATATTCTGCCTCTGTTGGAGGGAAGGTGGAGTACCACAGGACATGAAGGATGCTAATATTGTCACACTGTACAAGAACAAAGGCGACAGGGGTGACTGCAACAACTACCGTGGCATCTCTCTTCTTAGTGTTGTAGGGAAGCTGCTTGCCCGTGTCATACTGAAGAGGCTTCAGGTGCTTGCAGAGAGAATCTATCCTGAATCACAGTGTGGATTTCGAGCCAACAGGTCCACCACTGATATGGTATTTTCCCTTCAACAGTTGCAAGAGAAATGTAGGGAACAAAGACAGCCACTCTTTGTAGCCTTCATAGACCTTACAAAGGCTTTTGATTTGGTTAGTAGGGATGGCCTTTTTAAAATCCTCCCCAAGATTGGATGCCCACCTCAGCTCCTCAACATCATCAGGTCCTTTCACGAGGACATGAAGGGCACTGTAGTTTTTGATGGCCTAACATCAGATTCCTTTCACATCCGAAGTGGAGTGAAGCAGGGCTGCGTCCTCGCACCAACTTTATTTGGGATCTTTTTTGCAGTCATGCTGAAGCATGCTTTTGGAAACGCAACAGAGGGAATCTATCTCCGGACCAGATCAGACGGAAAACTCTACAATCCTTCCAGACTAAGAGCAAAGTCCAAAGTCCAGCTGAAATGCTTGCGTGAGTTCCTCTTTGCCGATGACGCTGCTGTTACTGCTCACTCTGCCGAAGACCTTCAACGACTTATGGACCGTTTTAGCAAAGCCTGCCAAGACTTTGGACTAACAATCAGCCTGAAGAAAACACAAGTCATGGGTCAGGGTGTGGACTCACCTCCCTGTATCACAATCTCTGAACATGAACTGGAGGTTGTCCATGACTTTGTGTACCTTGGCTCAACTATCTCTGACACTCTCTCCTTAGACTCTGAGCTGAATAAACGCATTGGTAAAGCGGCTACTACATTCTCCAGGCTTACAAAGAGAGTATGGCTTAATAAGAAACTGACGGAACACACAAAGATCCAGGTCTATAGAGCTTGCGTCCTGAGCACACTCTTGTACTGCAGTGAGTCTTGGACCCTTTATGCATGGCAGGAGAGGAAGCTGAACACCTTCCATATGCGCTGTCTCCGACTTATTCTTGGAATCACCTGGCATGACAAAGTCTCAAATGACACAGTATTGGAACGTGCTGGAATCTCTAGCATGTTCACACTTCTGAAACAGCGGCGTCTACGCTGGCTTGGGCATGTCGTGAGAATGGCTGATGGTCGGATTCCAAAAGATCTCTTATATGGAGAATTAGTGCAGGGAAAGCGCCCAAGAAGGAGACCACAGCTGCGATACAAGGACATCTGCAAGAGGGATCTAAAGGCCTTGGGAATGGACATCAACAGCTGGGAAACCTTGACCTCTGACCGCTCAGCGTGGAGGCAAAAGACCCAGCATGGCCTTCTCCAACTGGAAGAGACACTTGTTCGGCAGGCTGAAGCAAAGAGACAGACCCGAAAGCAGCGAAACCTGGGGCCTGGGCAGGGGACGGAATTTATTTGTCCTCAGTGTGGAAGGGATGGACACTCTCAAATTGGCCTTTTTAGCCACACTAGATGTTGTTTCAGGACCTCCAATCAGAGCACGATACCATAGTCTTTCGAGACTGAAGGATGCCAATAATAAAAGTTCCTTCCATTATAGAAGCACCCACTAAACCAATTTTTTGAAATTCAAACCAGAAGAGGGTGAAAATGGGTGCCATGTCTTTTTGTCCGTATACATTGAAGAATCCCTGATGGGTGTTCAGCACCAACCCCTGGACCTAGAAGCATGAAATTTGGGGAGGGTATTCCTTACTTGATGTGAATACCCACTAAGAACCAATTTCTAGAAATTTAACCCAGAAGGGGGGTGAAATGCATTTTTTTCTATACTTAAAATTGAAGACTGATAAAACCCAGCCCAAACCCTGCTCCTGTCTGGTAGGGGTGCCCATGGTTGAGTTGCAACGGGGGTTTGGGGGAGGTTGCCCAGGCTGATGTTGTCCTGAGGGAATGCTGCATGGGAGGGGGTTAAGGGTTTGGCCCAGGCACACAAATATTGAAATTTTACACCCACAACACAGGTACAGTTTGCTAGTAATCTATATTTTCTATAAAGCAGTGGTTTTGAGCAATTCAGCCCAGGACCCCCTCTCAGAATGACAATCTGTAAGTGACCCCCCTCTGGAAGTGATGTCATGGCTGGAGAGTGAGTTATCCATTCAGTCACAGCTGACTCTGGAATAATGTTGTTCTCCAAGCACAGAGGTCTCTCACAGTTCCCTTTAATTCCATCAGTTTCATGCAGGTGTCAGCCTTTACCTTGTCCAGCCAGTACTCTGTGGTTCCTTTCATCATTTTCCACTGACTGCTCCAAGCATGACTAAGTTTCCAGCAAACTGGTTTGCACGACATGGCCAAAGTATGACAGCTTGTCTTGTGAGAACTGTCTCTGTCATTGCTGGAAGTGAAATCAAATAGGAAATGACATCACTATGATGCCAGAGGTCCTCCATGTTTATTCAGAATCAAGTCCCATTGTATTCAATGAGACTTATTCCCAGGAAAGCAGCCTGACTGCCCCCTTCCAAAATGGTAGTGTCCAGAGCTAAGTTGGAAGATGGCGGCAGCCAGCTTTTCGTGAGCCCTCCCTAGAATGAAGTTAGCATCCCAAAGGGGATCCTGACCCCCACTTTGAGAAGTCTTGTTTACACCACTTTTTATCCCCCCTTATTGTATGTTCCCCAAATAAACTGTGCACTGTGATTTGAACCCTCTGAGTTTTTGCTCTTTTACAAATATCAATTTTACCCCTAAATGTGCATATTTGCCTACATTTATAGGTTTATAGGTTTGGGCTGTGGGTGGCGCAAGTGGCTAAGACGCTGTGCCTGTTAACCAGCAGGCCAGGGTTCAAGACCCGGGTCGGTCCCACAAGACAGGGTGAGCTCCTGTCCTTAGCCCAGCTCTGTGACACCAGCTGGATCCAATCGTATCGGCTCTGCCTTTCCATTGGACTAATTCAGTGGCGTGGAGAGGGAGGATTTGCTGCTTGGGTAACAGCCTATCCTCCATAACAATCCAACCCAGGCTTTTGTGCTTCGCATGCAGCGTATGCAGTGCAGAGCACGACTTACCCTACAATCCAGTGTAACTACAGGAGCCCGTAAGAGACTTTATGTGTACCCACAGTTGCTGCACTACTTAGTGAAAACCTATGGGAAATTCATATTGCAATCCAGAGCAATTTGTTCTTACACCGGAGCAAGGACTCCATATAGTTACTCTGGATTGCACCCATCATAGACTTTCAAGACTGATGGAGGCCTGCTATAGGTTTGTTATTATGTGTTCTGGAGATGCTGATGTATGATTGTCATTGACCATTTTTCCGAAGTGTATTTGATACCAACGTGGTACTTATTTCCAGAAGAATTAAAGGAATATTTTTTTCCAAACTCCTTTACTATAGAGGAGAAAATTAAGGATCAGTATTTTCAGAAGATACAGGTTTATGTAGCTCAAGAATACAGTATTTTGATTTTGTTACAGTTTTAAAAAGGTGCAGTAAGTGATATCTAGGTTTTTATATTTTTGGCAGTGTTGTTGGAAACACACAGGATATCACATCTATCCTTGAAGATGCAAAAACAGGTCAGTCACTAATTCAAATGCAAACACAGGTCAATAACTAATACTGCTCAAACAATAGCATTTTGTGTTTACCTCCCCCTCACAAGGTTACTGCATTTTTTTCTTCTTCAAGGCACCTGCTGCTTTTCTGTAATTACTCTTGCTGGTAAATACAAAATCTTGCTGTGAATTTCCAAGAATATGGTATTTGAAAAGAAAAATTTTCAAACTGTCATCCAGATAATGTTTCGATGACTAACCCTACAATCCAGAGTAACTACGGGAGCACATAAGAGACATTACGTGTACCCATAGTTACTGCATCACCTAGTGAAAACCTATGGGAAATTCATACTGCAATCCAGAGCAAATTGTTCTTACACCGGAGCAAGGACTCCCCGTAGTTACTCTGGATTGCGCCCTAAGTGTGTGCAAATTAGGTTTGAAAGAACACTTCTAAGCTTTTATTTGACAGATTGGCTGCAATCCTAAGCACACTTTCCTGTGAGTAAGACCCATTGAATACAATGGGACTTAATTCTGAGTAGACATGGATAGGATTGCACCCATTGGATACTTTTCCCAGTACTGAGACATTAATACTGATAATTTTGAAATACCAAACAAAAAACAGAAATGTGTGGGCAGCCTTTATTGTTGTATTCTTGTTATTGTGAGAATAGTTATACTGAAAGGTGGTGTCAGTATTGAGCCAAAAATAAAATGATAATTTATCCTTTCTTCATTTTAAAACCACTCCACTTTACTATGCTATATTAGTGGTGCTAAATTTGTAAAAGTGCTAAATTTGTTAACTAAACAGCTGATATATTTTGACATTCAGTGCTCTGTATTTCTATGTGTCATATCCAAAGAAAAGAGATATATTTCAAGCTTGTTCCTGGTGAGTGACATACCCTCAGTGATGTTGCAGGAACTGACCAGAAATTAATGACTGCATATAATGTACCAGCTTAACATAAAATAACTTATTCCTAGACCTAGGTGGCTGACTCATTGAAAGAATGATAATGGTACAGGAAACTCATTTTTTCTTAGTAAGGAACTGATGGCCAAACATTCTGTTGGAATAGAAAATAAGAAGGTAGTATGCATCAGATCATGTTCAAATGGAATTAAATAAAAATGCTTCTTTCAAAAGCAATGAAAAGTGAATCATTCAAATCCTTTTGGGTCATAATCCAAGCACACAAGTTATTATCCATCACTGTTTGGAAATGAGTTGTTTTACCATAGAAATTGTGTCGCATGTTGCAGCAAAGGAGTTAAGACATTGTGAATTAAGGCCACCTAGTTGATGACAGACAAAATACAAACAGAAAGTGTGTCTCATTACTCTCATTCTCTTAGCTTCTATGCCAAGTAGGTATAGCTCCATTGACAATAAAAAATACTGCAGTAGCCAGACTTAAGCAGAATCTATAAAGACAATAGGACAATATCTGCATAAGTTCAGAATAAGCTTGGTTAAAAGATTTTGAAGTCCTGTTGAGAAAAATGAGATTTTAATAAATAAATACATAGTTGGAGCTCGGCCACCCAGTCCACTGGCTGATTGTATCCTAATTCCAATAGCACAACTATACATTGTTTGTTAATTGAAACAGATCTGAAGACCCAGACCTCAAGATCTGTATCAGTCTCACTTTGAATAATTATAGGCACAGTCATTGTCTTAAAATGACACTCCCCAAACAGCTCAGATTCCAGGTTTTTAAGGCATGCCTGGGAGTTTATAAGGCATGCCTGGGAATGATAATATATGAATTTCTAAAGCAACATGACATGGAAGTCAAAGCCGTGTTCCCAGCCATTTCCATCAACAAAAGTAATGTTGGAAGCAGCCCTAAGGCTTTTCTACATAAAGGAATAAAAGTCAAATAAAATCCACTGTGAAAATAAAGCACCAGTAAGTTTTAAAATCAAAGTGGAGCAGCTAGGATACCAGGGTGAATATACAACACATGATTTCCTCAATATTCTGTCTCAAGCTGAAGTTTCTTTTCATTTAGGTTTATTTTCAGAATAGCCCAAAATTTGTAACACAAAGCAAAACAGTTGACATTTCATAGTTAAGTTCAGTTTTGAATGTATAGATCCTATCTAAAACAATTCCAATGTACTTTGGTGTCAGTTAAAAAATTTTAAAGAGCAGCAATGCCCATTCCTATCCTCTAAGGCAGAAGTCAGCAACCTTTGGCGGTATGGTGCCAAATTAATCTTACAATTTTATTCTGCATGCCAACATGAGTGCATGCAAAGACCACCTCCAAGGTTTTTCTGTCCTCTATCCAGAATGTGGCCCCCCCCCCCCAAAAAAGGGGGCTTCTCCATCCCTGCATTGCTGTGGGAATGGGAAATGCCTGATCCTACCCTTGGCATGCCTCTTGCAAAGGACCTCTTGCAAAGTAGAGAGGCAATACCTCCAGCCTTCAGTGCCTCCAGGCCTGCTGCTTCTTAGCTGGCATTGAGAGGGCTGCTGAGGGAGGCATTGCAGGGAACAAGGCTGGTGTTGGGTGCTGTTCCCCCAGCCTGGCTGCATCCAAGCTGCACATAAGCTATCCTACAGAAGGCTCCAGAGGGTGCATGGACTCTGTCCCAGGGCGTTCCATTCTGATGGTGGCAAGACAGGGTGAGGGGAGGAGAGAGGAGAGCTCTCTGATGATGGTGATGGGGAGCCACCTCCTGGAAATTGGGGCAGTGGCAGTAGCAGCATTCCTGGCATGCCACTAAGCACTGTTCCATGTGCCAATCTTGACACCCATGCCTGAGGTTACCTACCCCTACTGTGAGTGCCCAATCCTATCTTCCACCCATCCCACTGGTGCAGCCACACTAAAAAAACTGTGTGCTGTGTGTAGGTAGGGAGGGGGAGATGGTGGTGGTTGACAGACGAATCCTATCCAACATTCCAGAGCTGATTCAACCAAAGTGCAGCACTGAGGCAAAGCAACAAATTTTCCCTTATCTTGAGGAGGTCCTCTGATTCCACTCCTGCAGGATGCAGCACTTACCCCACTATCACAGCTGAACTTGCACTGGTAAGGTGGTTAGAATTGGGCTAACCATACCCTTAGTTTTGTAAGCCTTCCATTCCACAATGGGGCTCTTCAGATTTGCATCAACTCTTAAGCTGCGGAAGTCTGAGAAAAGAGAAGGCTGCAAAAAAATTTGTCATGTGCTATCAGATCAATGCTCTTCAGCAGCCTCCCTGCCTCCTTTCCTCCCCTTCCCTTCTGCCACTCCCTTACCTTCTGTCTGTGTCATCTGTGGACAAGTCCAGTGATGAACCAGGTGTGCTGCCTTTCACAGTGGCTTCTACTGTTGCATAACCCTCAGCAGTGCAGGCAGGTCCTGCATAGGATTGGACTGTAAGAACCACATGAATTAACTATAACCAAGTTCATAGGTCACGTGTTTGAAAAAAGTTTCACTGAGATTTGTTGGGCTTATATCTGAGTAAGCATTCTTAGTGTAATCCTACATAAGAAAAAGAAGAACCTCCACTGGATCCATAGTCCCATCTATTCGAGCTTCCTGCACCACACAGTGGCCCACCAGATGCCGCATAAGACACCTGCATCCAGGTGCCCTCCCCTGCATCTGGCCTTTTGAGGTTGTCCACATCTACACACACCCCTCATGGCTTGAAACCAGTGATGATCCTTTCCTCTAGAAATTTGTCAAATCCCTTCTTAAAGGCATTGAGACTAGATGCCACCAAGAAGGGATGGACAAATTTCTAGAGGAAAGGACCTTATCTGTGAGCAGGTGCTAACAATAGTTTTCAACCCCTAATCATTAAATAGCTGTAATTGAGGGGGAACAGGCTTTCCGACGACATATATTGTATATCTGAAAAGAGCTAGTAAATATATTTGTACACTTAATTCATATGTTCTATAGAACAAAAATGTCTTGGTAGTGCTACTGTGATACAGTACAAATCTAAGACTTGAAGACCTTGGTAAAATTCTTTGCTGACTGGAGATTTAACACCCAGTGTCAGCAAAAGACTGACTACTTGTTTCCATCTTAATAACAAAGTTGCCAGTGCAGCCCCAAAGGTCTACCTCAGTAATAGCTTACTCCCTTATGACCCTCACCCCAAATACCTTGGATTAACTTTGGATTGGACTCTCTTATAAAAAAGCTAGAGAATATGTCTGCAAAAATTAATACTAGGAACAACATACTCCAGAAGCAAGAGGATCAAGATGGGGAGCCTCAGCCTCTACTCTCAGAATATCAGCACTAGGGTTGGTTTACTCCAAAACTGAATACTCTGCCCCTTTATGGCTTAATAGCTGCCACATTAGTAAGATCGATGCCAGACTAAATGAAACCACGAGGATCATAAGTGGTTGTATAAAATCGACTCCTACTTGTTGGTTCCCCGTTATAAGCACCACCAGTTCTAAGAAGGCAAGATGCCTTAGTGAAAGAATATGTACAATAAAATTATGAGCAACCCACTCTTACCTGTGCATACTGATCTTCCTCATCTAGCAATTGGTAGGCTTGAATGCAGGAAGCCCTTTCTGGCACTCACACAACAGCTATTTAATAACTTTAATATCAACATGAAATGGAAAGCAAAATGGCCTGCTCAATACCCAAATACAGGCATGCGCATAGATGACTACACAAAAGGTGCCAGGTTTTGACCTACCTCACCAGCATTAGTCAACTCTGAATAGGATCCGTATCCAACTGGTGTCTGCCAGGACTTTTTAAGTGGGATTTTGTTTCTACCCCTCAGTGTGACTGTGGTGCTCCTTGCCAAAATATTAATCCCATTGTGTCCAAGTGTCCATCAAGAGCTTATACTGGTTCAGTGTCTGATTTTTTGCAATATAGACCACTCTGTCCTTGAATGGCTGTGTGGACTGGACATTAACGTCTGGTTTACCATAAGTCCATGTATTTGTCATATGCTAAATAAATTACAAAACATCTGTGCAGAAGGGAAAAGACATTGGGTTTAAGAGAACATTAGTTTGTGATTAAATAAAGAGGCTTCATGGAAGAAGTGATTTAGAAAGAAGTGCCAGTATAAGAATATTTATGGGTTGATACAGTAATTGGGAATTTTTGAGAATGTACAAGTTATGGAACTGCAACACATAAAATAACAACTGTAATAAATGTTTTAACACTAAACAGACAAATTTGTTTTAAAAGGAGTCTTTAGATACAAAACACTGTGTTAAAGGTCTGGAATATGTTTGGGGTTAGGGTTAGGCTTATAGAAGCAGGAAGGGACAGCTCAAACAAGTCCATTACCCAATGCTGCTGCCTGCTCATAATTTTCCACTTCTTGTAGCATCACAACCTCTGAGGTGTGTCATTCTGAGAAAGTGATGTACCCCAGATCACCAAATGAGCTTTGGTACTGCCTAGGAATGTAAATCTGGGTCTTTCAGGCTCCAATCTAGAATTCTAAATACTACACTGTATAGTTCATCTTCCATTTTCCACTCGAAGGGATCTCAGTAACCACATATTTTCCCACTGTAAGTTGCCATTACTTTTTGCAGGTTGGAGACAGAAACAAGAGGCTTGCTTTTGTTCTCTTCTTCTTGCATTTTCAACTGAATAATAGATAAGCTGCCACTTCATGTTGTTGTTGTTTAGTCATTCAGTCATGTCCGACTCTTCATGATCCCATGGATTGCAGCACGCCAGGGCCCCCATCCACCACCAGCTTCCAAAGTCCGTACAAATTTATATTCATTGCCTCAATGACACTATCTAACAACCTCTTTCTCAGCTGTCCCCTTCTCCTTTTGCCTTCAGTTTTTCCCAGCATCAGGCTCTTTTTTCTCAGCATTGGTCTTCATGGACTGTTCTTTTAACAAGATCCTCAGAAAAAAATACAGAGTCAAAACTCTCAAAAAGCTATGTTGACATTTATCAGCAAGTCACAAATACAGACTTTAATTACAGTATTGTAGTTATTGTACAGTACTGTACAATATTGTAGCTTTGTACAGTATAGTACAATATACTCTACCACTAACAAAATTGAAACCTGCATTGTGATTGCAAGTTGTGAACCTAAAGTTGTCCCCTAGGGGGAGTCATGAACAGCTGTATCCTGTCAAGGAACAATGTGCTTTGATTCTTCTTCCATTTCTAGAACAAGGATGTCCATATCCCAGCCAAGGGGCCAAATGTGGTACATGCAGCCTCAATGCAGCCCATGGCAAGATCCCCCCATCCGGCCCACAGATAAGTTTTGTAATCCTCCAATCTGTCTCTAATTCACTCTTCTACGTAAATTTATTCAAATTTGAAATGCAAATATTCTCTATGCACTTCTAATTTTTGTAATAGCATTAATTTAAAACTTTTTTTGTATCAGCTGGGAGTTGCAGGATCAAACCTCTGCAAATACTGATGTATTAACTTATTCCATTAGGAGCAAGAAACCTGGAAGTGAGTCTTTAAATCAATTGTTCCATTGTTTTTTAAAACACAAACTTTTTTTATCCACAGGATGTTCTGAAACAGAACCTTAGTGGATAAAGATGGACATCTGTATAAAAGTAAGCCTTACTTTAGTGAGGTGGGCTAAGATTACAATCAGTAAATTAACAACCGGTTCTCTGCCCATCTGGCAGACACTTTTAAATGGCTATTTTTAAACTTTATATGTCCCATCTCTTGTTAACAACCGGTTCTATAGTGTAGGTGCGAACCTGCTGGAGCCCACCACTGATTACAATGAATTTGACTTTGTAGAAATCAAAAATTTTAAGAGTGGTATTAGAAACAGCAAGGTAAAGGTTTACAACACAATTCACTTCCTGTAAAAACATTATCAGGTTTTCATCATAAGGAATTTTCTAGATCAGTTGACATTTTCTTCATACAGTCTGTTTAGAATGAGGGAACTTGTTGGCTAACCATAACAACAATATTGGCAAAAGAAGCAAACCCAAACCAAACTGAAAAACAGGTTTGAAGCTCATCTTGAATGCATCAAGTGCATTGTCTGTGGAATGGAAGACATTTATATCCAAACATACCCAACAGTCCTGTAATGACTATTGATTTTTAGAAACTGGATAATGCAATCTTTAAAAATATCTTGATCTAAGTGGTTCTGGGAACCCTCTCTGCTGAGCCATGCAAAGGCTGCCAACACCTCCCTGTTCCCTGCCCCTCTTTTTACACTTTCTTACAACTTAAAGCTGCAAACCCAAGCATGTCTACTTCATTGTAAATTTTGTTGAAATCAGTGGGACCGTTCCTACTACATATATATAGGGTAAGGGTTGCCATAAAACTTCCACAAAACCAGGACAGGACTCACTGTCAAACTCGCCACAATCTGAACACATATATCTGATGTTTAAAGGACAGGTAGCAGGTATGGATATGCTTTTTATAGAAAAAAATGTGGGCTGTGGGTGGCGCAAGCGGTAAAGACGCTGTGCCTGTTAACCAGCAGGCCAGGGTTCGATTCCTACTTCGGCCCCACAAGACAGGGTGAGCTCCTGTCCTTAGCCCAGCTCTGCGACGCCAGCTGGATCCAATCGTATTGGCTCTGCCTTTCCATTGGACTAATTCAGTGGTGTGGAGAGGGGGGATTTGCTGCTTGGGTAACAGCCTATCCTCCATAAAAATCCAACCCAGGCTTTCGTGCTTCGCATGCAGCGTATGCAGCGCCGAGCTCGATACCATAGTCTTTCAAGACTGATGGAGGCCTGCTGCTTATAGAAAAGTAGTCAACAAGTCTTGAAGGAAATTTTTAAAAATTTTTAAATTCAATTTTTATGAACAAGGTAACAGTTTATTCCAGAACTCTATTAATGTTTAACAGCTCTGTTTATTTGCATCATCAATTTGCCATACATTTTTACATCTGTATCCCTTCTCAAGCCTGGTCTCAGAAACCAGAAATACTAATCTATTGGTATATTTATCATGGAGGCTGAGCCATGTAACAGCTTTAAAGTTAAAGTGCCTAAAATGGCCGTCAAAGATAAGATCTACAGCCTTACGTGGCCCCCCAGAAGCAATTTAGGTGGCTCTGGCATAATTGGGCTCATTCATTTCTGGAAATATGACCGAGATTTCCATATTTTCTCTTCCGTCAGTTGCAGCTAATGAGTTTCTGTGTGAGAACAAAGTACTTATTTTGGCCATCATCTGTGTATTGATGTCACTTTCTGCTTAATGATGTTACTTCTGGCCCTCAGCAGGCACCATGAATGCTAACTTCAGTCCTCTTGACATCCTTGACCTAAAAAATACCTTTTTCATGCATTACAAACACAAATGTCCCGAAGAAGTATGTCATGCATTATCCTCTTTGTAACTGACATTCAACTGTGACATTTTTTATAGGTGGAAAAAATTGCTGCTTTTTTGCAGTACATCAGCCAGTGTCTTTTTCCAAAACATTATACTGTATCTTTAGTTCTCTTCACCCATTTAATGTATGGAATAGGTGTTGAGATATGTCCCCCCAAAACAGGGTCAGCCCTGATTTTTTTGATATTGTGTTCACATACTGGCAAATGGGACAGAGGGTCCTGTCCCAGTTTTGTGGAAGAGAATAATTGCAACAATTGGAATACGTTAAGCATTTGAGAAAAGCAAATTGGGCATTGAAAGCAAAACTGTTAAATTACTAAGAGCTTAATCCTGGCTGCACCCTGGTTTGGCTTGTGCTAACCTGGGAATGCCGCAAATGGGCCATAAAGCCTGTTTGCATCTTCCCCCAAGTAAGCCTGTGCATGGAGATGTACCAGCCTACAGTGGCTGCATCCGGCCTTTATGGCAGCATGTGGAAGGACCTCAGCGGTCTGAGGTGTGGGGGAGGGAGGAGAAGAGGCAGGAGGAGTTCTTCCAAGGTGGGTGGAGGGCACATGGAGGGCAGTCCCAGGATCGGGCAGGGAAAGGGAGGCAGGGTTGAGATTTGGCACTTGTGCCAGATTTCAACCCTGTTCCATTTGCGCCACAGCTGCCTGTGTCTCTGCCCCTTCTGGAGGTGGTGCAGAATGAAGTAATTTCTTTGGGGCTGCTGCAGCTCTATGTGGAGGAAAGGAAGAAGTTTTTCCTTCCCTGTGACAGATTGGCAGCAGCCCTGAATGGGTGCTGTGTTTAGCAGTTATATCAGCCTGTCTGCTCCACTGCAAGGTAGCATTGTACTTCCACAATACTACTGACAGTACTGTCTCTAATTGTGTGTTTGTGTATCACGTTGTAGTGGTACTGAAGTTATACCTGGAAGATCTAGGTTAAAATCCCTTAGCCATAAAGTGTCCCGGGTAATCTTGGCCAATCACTCTCAATGACCTCATTATAAAAATTATTGTGAAGATAAAAAGAAGGAAGGAACTGTACCACCCTGACCTTTTTGAAAAAGGGTTGTATTAAAATATGAATAAATAAACATTAAATGCCATTAAAATTGTGGCAACTCAGGAAAGGTTGCCGTATGTCCAGAAAAACCACATAATACCCGGGTTACAGGGTAATAGGGGACCTGAGAACCAACAATCCTGGCAGGGCAGCAGGCACGGCCCACTGCAGTTCCCCAGCCCAGCATCAAGCAAGCCAATCCAATCTGAGCTGGAGAGCCAATGCAAAGGTGCAAGCTTGGGCCTGTGTATCTACATTGTGTTCCCCTGCCTGGCCGTGCTGGAGAGCCAATGCAAAGGCGCAGGCTCGCATCTGCACATTGGGTTTTCCAGCCTGGCTGGGCTAGGGAGGCAATGCACAGGCTCATATTTTTGTGTTGAGCTTCCCAGCCTGGTCAAGCTGGGGAACCAATGCTGGTGCTGAGTTGGGGGAACTGGTTGGGATAACAGAAGGGCAATCCAGGACTTTGTTCTGGATTGCCCTCCTGGGTTGCCTGGATGGAAGGGGGAGAATTATGGCAACTCTACACTCAGGACTTCATCATACTTATAGGAAATGGCAAAAATCTTGTGGCACCTTAAAGTCAACAGATTTATTTTCAGCACAAGCTAAAGCCAACTAAAGCCCAACATCTGAGGATGCTAAATTATATTGGTTAATCTTTTAAAATGCCTTTAAGACTTTTTTGTGGTTTTCTGTTGCAACACATAAACATCTCCCCTCTGAAAATTAAACCTCATACAGAACTAGAAGATAGAGGTATAATTCAGAGGTTCTGGTTCCCAGACTAGTGGCATCAGTGGTATCCCTGGCATTAGAACCTAGGGCCATGTGGTACCAGATGGTGAGGCATCGCACAGCATCTTGGAGCAATAGGAAAGCCTTCTGCGTCTCTGCGGAAGGCTCTGCATCTCTCATTCAAACTGTACTTCTGGAAGTAGATCATGGGTCCTTTGGAAGCTCTAGGATGTGCTCTAGGATGCCATATGAGGCTCCGGAGCAACCAGGTAAGTTAGGGGGTGCCAGCCTCTGGAGGTGGGTTAGTGCCACACTGGAGGGCTCCCTCTGTGGTCTTGGCCCTGGGCATGTTTCTTGAAGTTGTTGCTGAGTGACATCATGATGTCACATCCAGTTCTCCCTGGTGGAGGAGGAACTGGCTGCTTTGTGCCCTATTCTTTCTCCTATCAGCCACCTCAAGAGAAGGAACATGGGGTGCACAGCCATCAGCTCCTACCTCTTCCTTCAGGGAGAACCTATATTGTTCCCCTCGGTGTAGCACCTGGAGCAGGAGCCTCTCAGACTCCACTTTAGTTACACCTCTGAATACACTGTTCCTGAATAAGGAGGCTCCATTTAGCTACCCAGTCTACAATACTTGATCAGATCTACCACCTTCCACCGAAGTGGCTTGAAGTTTTCTTCAGTAGGGGCTCTTTCTTCTTCATGGCGCCATGAGACTGGCAAGAGCTAGCTGGCAGAAGTCCTGCAATAGAAAGGAGGAGACACTGAATGAATGAGAGACAGGTTTTTCTTCTCATTAATTATTCATAGCTGCCCCTTTTTTGCACCAACTATTAAGGCTGCAATCTTGTTCATACTTCCTATCCTATTGACTATAATGGGACTTACTTCTGAACAGACCAACATAGGATTGGACTCTGGCTGCAATCTGATGCACATTTTCCTGGGACTTACCCCACAATCCAGAGTAACTACGGGAGCACGTAAGAGACTTTATGTGCACCTGTAGTTACTGCACCACCCAGTGAAAACCTATGGGAAATTCATATTGCAATCCAGAGCAAATTGTTCTTACACTGGAGCAAGGACTCCCCATAGTTACTCAGGATTGGGCCCTAAGTTTCTTTGTCTACAATGGGTCATGCTTCTCAGCAGATTGCCTAGGATTGGGCTCTAAGGCTGCATCCTTTGCACACTTTCCTGGGAGTAAGCCATGCTGTGACTACAGTGGGAATTCCTTCTTAGCAGATACTAGCGAAAACATACCATGTTGCGGGAGTAAAATTCCCCCCATACGCCATCTCCCCATGCGCATTGTCCTCCATGTGCATCATCCCCCATGTGCAACATCCCCCATGCACACTGTCCCCCATGTGCACCATCTCCCCATGTGCACCATATTAAACACCCCCACATGCATTATCCCTCCATGGGCAACATCCCCATATGCATTGTCCCCCCCATGAAATCCATCCACCCATATGTACCATATGCAACATCCTCCATGTGCATCATCCCCCATGTGCATCATCCCCCCATGCACAACACCGCCCGTACAACATCCTCTCATGTGCGCCCTCCCCCATGTGCACCATCTCTCAATGCGCACCATCCCCCATATGTACCATCCACCCATGCGCACCATCATCCCCTGTGCATGCTCCCTCCCAGTGTATCAGCTGGATGTTGATCAGTCAGTCTTAAGTATAGGACAAAAACATGTTGCACCCCTTTTCAGCCCTTTAAGGGTTAAATTTCTCAAAATCAGTTTTTGGTGGGTGTTGATGTAACAGAAGGAACACCCTCCACAAATTTTGCTTCTGGGTGTTGATGAATCAGTGACTTTTCAGATTTGTATATATCTATATATATAAAAGAGAAAAGTCACTGACTGACTGACTGACTGACTCACTCACTCACTCACTCATCACCGCCCTGCCAAAACCGCCGGGCCTAGAAGCGTGAAATTTGGGGTGGGTGTTCCTTCCGTGACCAAGAATTTGGGGTGGGTGTTCTTTCCATGACGGAGGGGTGCACTACGAACCGGTTTTTGGAAATTCCAACAGGAAGGGGGTGAAAAGGGGTGCAATGCGTTTTCCTCCCTATACTTTGCATTGGAGAATTGATGACTCATCAACATTCCGCCCCAACTGCTGGGCCTGAAGCATGGAATTCTGGGAGTTCCTTCTGTCACCTGAACTCCCACCAAGAATCCAAGTGGAGAAATTAACCCTTCAGGGGCTGAAAAGGGGCAAGGTGTTTCTGCCCTATACTTAACATGGGAGACTGAACAACATCCAGCCAATTTGGTGCTCTGTGCCTGGTGCACTGGGGGGACATTGTTCAGAGGAAGAGGTTGCACTGGTAAGAATGCTGCGCATGGAGAAGGTTGCGCATGGGGAAGGTTGTGCATGGGGGCTGATGTGCATGAGGGGCTGATGCATATGGGGGAAGTTGCGCATGGGGGTTTATGTGCATGGGGTTTGATGCACATGGGGGAAGTTGCGCCTTGGGGAAATTGCGCCTGGGGGAAAATTGCACATGGGAAAAGTTGTGCATGGGGGAAAGTTGCGCATGGGGGAAAGTTGCGCACAGGGAAAAGTTGTGCATGGACGGATGATGCGCATGGGGTAAGTTGCGCATGGGGAAGTTGCGCATGGGCGGATGATGTGCATGGGTGGATGATGCGCATGGGGGAAAGTTGCGCATGGGGGAAGTAGCGCATGTGGGGATGATGCGCATGAGGGTTGATGCGCATGGGGAAAGTTGCGCATGAGGAAAGTTGCGCATGGGCAGATGATGCGCATGGGGGAAAGTTACGCGTGGGGGAAAGTTGCACATGGGGGAAAGTTGCACATGGGGAAAAGTTGCGCATGGGGGGAAGTTGCGCATGGGGGAAGGTTGTGCATGGGGGGATGATGCACATGGGGAAAGTTGCGCATGGGGGAAGTGGCGCATGGGGTGTTTATGCACATGGGGTGTTTATGCACCGTGGGGGGATGGCGTATGGGGAAATGTTACTCCAGCAATGCAGGTACGCTTTTCGCTAGTAGATGAATAAGGCTGACAGGCTGCAATCCTATTCACACTTTTCAGGAAGTTAACCCCATTGCCTACAATGGAACTTCCTTCTGAGTAGACAAATCTAGGATTGGGCTGCAGTCTTCAGTTCCTGAGAATAAGTCCCACTGCCTACAGTAGGACTTCCTCCTGAGTAGACATGCCTAGTGTTGGGCTGAAAGGCTGCAGTTTCCTGGGATTAAGCCTCATTGCCTACAATTGGACTTCTTTCTGAGTACACATGTGTAGGTTGGACTGTCAGCCTACACTTTCCTGGGAGTAAGCTCCTATGCCTACAACAGGGCTTCCTTCTGAGTAGACATGCCTAGGTTAGGGCCCTCATGCTGTAATCATGTTTACCTTTCCTGGGAGTAAGCCCCATTGTCTACAGCGGGGCTTCTTTCTGAGTACACATGCCTAGGATTGGGCTATCAGGCAGCACTTACCTTGGAGTAAGTCCCATTGCTTACAATGGAGCTTTCTTCTGAGTAGACATGCCTAGGATTGGGCTGTCAAGTTGCACTTCCCTGGGAGTAAGCCCCATTGCCTACAAAGGGACATCCTTCTGAGTAGACATGCCAAGGGTTGGGCTCTCAGTCTGCAATTCTGTTCACACTTTCCTGGGAGGAAGCCCCATTTCCTACGAAAGGTTTTACTTCTGAGTAGACATGCCTAGATTGTGAGGCCGCACTTTCATGGAAGTAAGCCCCGTTGCCTACGAAGGGACTTCCTTCTGAGTAGACATGCCTAGGGTTGGGCTGTGAGACTGCACTTTCCTGGAAGTAAGCCCCATTTGCCTGCATTGGGACTTCCTTCTGAGTAGACATGCCTAGGGTTGGGCTGTGAGGCTGCACTTTCCTGGAAGTAAGCCCCATTGCCTACAACGGGACTCCCTTCTGAGTAGACATGCCTAGGGTTGGGCTGTCAGGCTACACTTTCCTGGAAGAAAGCCCCATTGCCTACAAAGGGACTTCTTTCTGAGTAGACACGCCTATGGTTGGACTGCGAGGCTGCACTTTCCTGGAAGTAATCCCCATTGCCTACAATGGTACTTCCTTCTGAGTAGACATGCCTAGGGTTGGGCTGTGAGGCTGCAATTTCCTGTGAGTAAGCCCCCATTGTCTACAGTAGGTCTTGCTTCTGAGTAGACATGCAGAGGATTGCAATCCTACGCACACTTTTCTGGGTGTAATCCCCACTGTCAACAAGGGGGTTTACTTCTGAGTAGACCTGCAGTGGCTTGGGCTGTCATACATCTTCAAGGAGCTGTCCATGACCTCACCCAGTAGGCTCAGCCTCTGCCTGCCTGCCTGCCTGTCCACCCTCACCCCCTGTTGTGTGTGTGTGTGTCTCTCTTTCTCTGGGTGTGTAAGGGAGAGTCAAGAAGGGGGGTGGGAGGGTTGGAGAAGAAGCTGAAGAAGCTGCTGCTGCTGTCATCGTCGCAGCACCCCCACTCTCCTCCCCCAGTCCAGGCAATTGCGCGCCACCTGAGCCACACATACAGAGCGCGCATTTGGAGAGCTCTGCAGCTGCGCCAAGAGGAGCGCACGGCCAGTGGAAGCTCCACAGCTGCTGCTGCGCCTCTGACTTGCCTGGGGAAGGTCATTCCTTGCCAGGCTTGTGCCCTTCCCAGCCACCCACCCACAGTCCAGCCCATTGCAGCAGCAACAACAGCACCACCAGCAGCTGAGTCTGGAGGGAGGAGAAGGTGGAAAGCACTAGGGCGCATGTAAGGCTCTCTCCACCCTGCAGGCTGGAAGAGGAGGACTGGACACAGAAGAAGACCTGGGGAGGGGCAGAAGAAGGGGGGCTAGCCTCAGAAAATGGCCTCCCCCACCTCCCCAGCAACCCCAGCAGGAGGCACCTCTCCCCAAGGCAGCCAGACACGCCTTCGCCAGGTGGGTAAGCTCTCATAGTGGGAAAGGGGGTCCTTTGGAGGCACCTGGCCCAGTTCTCACACACCCTTCCCACCTCATCTGTGGTGCCACCCTGGGCACCTTTCTGCCTTGCACCCTCCCTCGGGCATGTGTCTCTCCCTGGGACATGTCTCCTTCCTTGGGTTACCATGTGTCCTTTTTTTTCCAGGACATGTCCTCTTTTTTAGTATTGTGTCCTGCAAAAAAATCTTGTCCTCCTTTTCCTTGTGAGCAGGCAGCATGTAGCCTTCTTGGAATTAATAAATTTTGTTTATTTATTTTGTATTAATATATGATATTTTAAAATGGGGGTGAAAATCTAGATAATACATTTCAAGACTCTGGTAATTTCAAAAATTTAAACATAATTTAAAAGCATATCACTGTATAATCGGAAGGTCTGAATACCTTTATTGTTGGCTAGAACGAATCCTCCCTTGTACATGGACCATCACTTGTACAGCACATCAAGAAATGTTCAGGGATCTGCAGGTGCCCACATTCATAATTTCCATCTCCTATGTGATAGTTTTAAATTTAATAATAAGTAATGTAGTGTTTAAATTAACTACATGAAAGCACCATACATGAGTGTTTTTAGCTTTTGTTTTTGTTATGTCCTACATTTTTCTTGGATGTCCTACATTTTGACAGGCCTTATCCTCTTTTGTGGTTATGACATTTGGTCACCCTGGCCCAGGCTACATCCAGCAGCCATTGGCTCATCTGGCCCAAGGCCAGATGGCTGCACAGGCTGGCAGCAGCCCTTCCACAGACACTTGCGGAACATGTGCTCTGGCATGCACCCAAATGTCTACTATCATCCTTCTCAGCCACAGTGTGAACACGGCAACCTTTGCCAGGCTTTCCTGCAAGAGCCATCAAATGACCACACACCGCTTTGTGCACCATGATTTGGCTGTGCTCCAATTGATGCACACCCTTTTTGCACAATGGCATATTGTCACCAAAAGCTGACACCTAACTGACAGTCAGGGTGGTCTAGTAGGCAGAGAGATGGACTGAGACCTTGAAGATCTAGCTTCAAATCCCCCCTCAGACCTAGTGGGCCGGTCACTCTCTCTCAGCTTCATCTACCTTGCAGGGTTGTAGTGAAAACAGCAGGTGTGGAGAACAGCAGGAGTGGAGGAAAAATTCCTGATTGTGAGGGCGGTTCGGCTGTGGAACAGATTGCCAAGGGAGGTGGTGGACTCTCCCTCACTGGGGATCTTCAAGCAGAGGCTTGACAAGCACCTGTCGGAGATGCTCTAGGACAGGGGTGTCCAACCTTTTAGCTTCCCTGGGCCGCATTGAAAGAAGACGAGTTAGTTTGGGCCGCACACTAAAACTTTTTTTAAAAAATGTAGGACAAAATGTAGTATGTCCTATATTTTGTCCTACATTTTTAACCTTGGGAGTCTCACTGATTTTAATGGGGCTTACTTCTGAGTAGGCATGATGCATAGGATAGGCAGCGATCCTCACCAAGCTAAACCTTGGAGTAAGTCTCATGGGGTTTTCTGCTGAGTAGCAATGCATAGGATTGGGCTCTCAGACTGTAACTTGGGAGTAAGCCTCATTGACGTTAGTGGGGCTTACTTCTAAGGAAGCATGATGCATAGGATGGGCTGTGATCCTCTCCAAGCTTAATGCTGGAGGTATGCTGCAATCCTGAACACACTTTCCTGGGAGTAAGACCCACTGGGTACAATGGGCCTTACTTCTGAGTAGTCATGGTTACGGTTGCAGCATATCTCCAAGCTTGGAGAGGATCACAACCCATCCTATGCATCATTGGGCTCTCAGACTGCAACTTGGGAGTAAGCCTCATTGCCTTTAATGGGGCTTACTTCTGAGTAGATCTCAAGGGCAGCAGAGAGCAGCTGGGATAGAGACTGAGGCTGCTTTTGGGGGATGTGGGTGGGCAAGCGCTGCAAGGTCTGCAGGGGCCTGAAGCACTCTGAGTTCCAGGAGGCAGGTAGGGGGAGGAGCCAGGTAGCCCCGAACAGCTTTTTGGTGGCCGCCCAGGGCAGTGCACAGAGAAGCATGCGAAATATGAAAATGGCTGCTGCCACAAAGCCAGTTTTTCCAATGGTGGTGGCCAGCTTTGCAGGAGGGCTGCTGCATCCACCATCGTCCTGGGCCGCATGTGGCCCCCGGGCCGCATGTTGGACACCCCTGCTCTAGGAGGATTTCCTGCCACAGGCAAGGGGTTGGACTAGATGACCTACTAGGTCCCTTCCAACTCTAGGATTCTATGAACTAAAGTTTTGTAAGATGCCTTAGGCACTTGCCTTAGCCTTGAAAAAGGCAGGGTATTAATCCCTTAAATATCTTTTCGCTGTTTAAGCATATCAAAATAGTGTGCAGTTGCACATCCTTAACTGAAACACAGTACTGCAATAGTATGCTGATACTTGCCTTGGCCAAATGAACAGATACAATTCACAGACAGCAGCAGCTAAGAGCTGTACATGTTAAACAGGGATATGCATATGCCTCATTCACTTTGATGCACAATCACACAATGAAGACCAATAGCCAAATGCTGAATGGATCACCATAAATTGTCTTTCTATGCTTTTTATACAGACACACATGATAGCAATAGCCCTCCCCACTGCTGTCAACACACAACTACATACAGTGTCCTACAACATCACAGTATTCTTTTTGCACTTCTTTCCAAATGACTCTTCCAATCACATATAAAATTCATACATATTGCAAGGCCCAGAGATCACACCAACTATACAGTAATGTTCATGGCACACATGTACATACTTTCACACTTTCTGGCATACTCCAAATTTTGCTCTGAGCAATTTCCACATGTAGCATTCATTCTCTGTCTGGGGTATAGAACATCCTGTGGAGGGCACATATGAGAAGCAGAGAGCTGCAGTTAGGGTAGTGTGGGTGGTACAGTCCACACGGGGTGACATGCCCAAGGCAGGTGATGCACACTGGGGGACCTAAAAATTGCAACTTTGTGATGGAGCATCAAATCCCATCATGTCATATACAGTTGGATTTGTACTGAAGAGCAAAATCCAATGCAAAAATCTGTTTTGAAATAGCACCTTCCTATCAAAAGTTATGGCCGAAAAACGGCTAAAATCACGGTTTGTATAAATAATCCTATCATGTTATACACCTTTGAATGTGTAATTTAAAGCAGAACGCGGTGAAACAAACCACTTTGAAACTTCTTTATTCTATTAAAATGTACGGTTAAAAAAACCAGTGGAGGCGAAGCAACCATGCCCACCTTGTATTGTTGCCTCACCCAATATATGGGGGAGATGTGCTGGCCTCCCGCATTGGGTGACGTGAACCCTAGTGATGGGATCCCCCTGTGCCTGGGATCTGGTGAGGAAACTCCACACATACGTGGAGGAGAGGGCCCTCCAGCTGAGAGGAGGGGCAGAAGCACTTAGCAGGGATTGTTAGAGACTGCTCCAGCCCTCTGGTCATCTGCTGGAGTAGTCAGGCAGAAGCTCTGGATTGCCTTTGCTCCCCTGCAGGGGCGGGGGGCAGAGGCATCCTTTCATGGACCATTCAGGCAGCTGTTGCGACCAACTAGTGGTCCCTGGACCGGTCCTTGAGGAACTCTGGTATAGACCTCATAGGTCTATAGATCTTGCCACTTAATGCTTGAAAGGTACACTCGTACTATCATTTTAGTGACAACATTCATGTTACCCTTGGTTTTTATTCTGTTTTATAACTAAATCCTGACCTGACTCTACCTTTCTGTTCCCTTACTCTTTTTTGTTAATAACTGCTCTCTTTTTTATTAAAAAGCTGTGTCATGCACAAAGGTAATGTCTAGCAATGTGTTCTGAAATCTAATGAATGTGATTTCCAGAGACATCCATTAAATTGTCTAAAATGAATTTGTCTGTTGCAGAGACAGAGCTCTGAAAAATTCGATTAGGATTCTGACATTAAGGACATGAGTTTACCAAACGTATCCTGTGGAATAAAAATATGTAATTTAAAGTTATATCATTCAGCTTTTGAGATCAATCATAGAATACTTTTATTTCTGCCAGGTCAGAATTTCCTACTATCTTGTAGCAAAAATATGTTTCCTCTTTTGTTAGAATATATACTAACAGCTGTAGTATATGTTCTCACTTTTTGTGGGTGAGCTAGAACTCTGTAGAGATGCATCTTCTGGATTAACAATGATACGTATTTTAAAATACTTATCTTTTTTGTTATTCTTCTACAGATATCTCTTTGAAAAAATTAAAATATACATACCTTACATGTTTTGGTGCATTAATTTACATAAATATTTAAAGGTTGGCTTAGAGTAGATTGCCATTTGCGGCTTTTATACAGTATGATATAATAAATAATTCTGCCAGCTGCTAGGAAAGTATGTACCTATGTATGAATACATATTTAAAAAGTAATCTGGAATATGCTGAAAAGGGTACAGGCTGCAGATAGAGCCTTGCAACGTTGACAAAGATTTCTGTCAGCTTTAGAAATTCAGAAATATTATGGACAGTTGATATATGGAAGATAAAAATCTTTACTTCTATATATCTTTTTTGTTCAGTGTTATATAATGTGTAAAAGACTGTTATCTAATAGATACTAAGCGCATATTGTTAATAAATAGAGAATAAAGGAGTTATACTTTAGATATATATGGGCTGTGGGTGGCACAAATGATTAAGACACTGTGCCTGTTAACCCGCAGGCCAGGGTTTGAGAATTGGGTCCCCACAAGACAGGATGAGCTCCTGTCCTTAGCCGAGCTCTGCAATGCAGCTGGAAGCAATCGTATTGGCTCTGCTGTTTCATTGGACTATTTCAGTGGGGTGGAGAAGGGGGATTTGCTGCTTGGGGAACAGCCTATCCTCCATATTAATCTACCCAGGCCTTTGTGCTTTGCATGCAGCATCAAGCACGATACCATAGTCTTTCAAGACTGATGGGTGCAAAGTTTAGATAATCATTAAAAAGTTTATTATTTTGTGATTACAGTATTTGTATTTGACACATTGACTCTGGCTGCAATCTACAAGTGCACTTGGGCTGTCTATTACTGGGGTGGCCCAATTCTAGGATAGGCCAGCCCAGTTACACCAGAAAGGCTTGGGCCGGCATAAGTTAACTTAGGGTGGCCCAAGACAGATGGACCTGGACTGACCTAGCTGTGCCAGCCTACGCAGTTCAGGAGAGGCATGTTAAGAGCATGTTCAGCATGGCTTAGAACAAGTGCAGTCAGGCTGTATCCAGAGCCTGTTTCCAGGGCAAATATCCCAACTATCCAGAGTAACTACGGGAGCACGTAAGAGACATTATGTACACCCATAGTTACTGCACCACCCAATGAAAACCTGCAGGAAATTCATATTTCAGTCCAGTGTAAATTGTTCTTACACCAGAGCAAGGACTCCCCGTAGTTACTGTGCATTGCGCCCTATGTCTCCTCAGAGTTAGAACACCTAAGGAGCAGGACTAAATCTGAGTAGACCCATAGTGGTCCATGATAAGCTAGAGTAAATTGGAAATGTAAAATTCTGAGTCCTAGGCCAACCCCTGCCTCTCAACCTCATGATACAGCACACCAGCCCACCTCAGGATATGGTACAACTACACCAGCCCAGTGAGCATATTGCCCTTGTGCTGCTGCCTCTTTAGCAGCAGTGAGGCCAGTCAGAGGCCTTCCAGCCCTGTGGATTTGGCCTAACTGTTAGGTCAGGATAGGCCAGCTTAGCTGGGCTATTTTTCTGGCCTAAAGTTAGGATTGCACAGCCAATAATAAAAATTAAGTCTGGAAGCTGTAGGCATTTTCTTTCTTGCTGTAGCCAGAAATTCTTTTAAGGAAAGCATTTTGGCACTTAGTGCTGCTTTGGTGTCAACTGGAAGCCAGAATGAAAATAAACCTCAAGTATGAAACAGGAATAAAACTCTTCTGAACTTGTTTTCTAATCTCAGGGCTGTACTGAAAGCATAACAAAGAGGAGAACTCAATTTGCTTGGTTATGAGTTGGTCAGATCAGGAAAACCAATTTATGCCACCTGTAGAATCAAGAAAACACTTTTCCTGGACATTTTCAGGCTGCAGACAAAAGCTGCACCTCTGCCTTGTCCCCCGTTCAAAGCACAGCAAAGTATACAATTTATACCCAGAAAAGTAGTATGTCAGTGAGAAGGGTTCATTTTCTAGGTGCAGGGAATTTGATTGTGGAGCATTCAAAACATACAACCCCTTTAAAGCAAGTAGCAGTGCAGTCCAACAGAAGCTTTCCCAGTTAATTTTGTGGCTTGGGGCAATCAAGTCCATTCATGTTACTATAATTAAGGCTCTGCAGTACAAGTTATACGAGCTTATTCTATCTTAAAATGCTAGAGTTGTGCAGTGAGTTCTCCTGGAACCACAGTGGTCCTGAGATTGCCAGCCATCTGTGGGTGAGGGCAGGTTGCCCATCTTTGGTACCCCAACTTTGGCTGTACCTGAAACAATCAGATCCCTCTATAATGATGACATCTCTTTTAGATAACAGTAATGTACTCGGTATTTGTAGCTGCTGTAAAGATGGTTTGTAAACTGCAGCTGAGCAGAGTAAGTGGTCCAGTTGGTCACTGGAACTTTGTCCATTGAATCTTCCATACCATAAGGTGGTCATCAATTGGTGGTTACCTGGACTTCTTGGTGGTAGAGGAGTGAGTGGGAGGATGGAGGCAGGCAGGAAGGAAGCATTCCAGGTTCCTAGGGGAGGAGGCCAGGGAAGCGGAGGCATGGCAGGGAGGGGGGATTGGCAGATCTAAGCTCTACCAGATCCTGAGCCCCATGTTGGCCCTCACAGCATGATGCAGGATTCTCTTATTCTGCACTGGCTTCAGAGAGAGCACAGAATCATGTAGCCCATTGTGGGGCTACTTTCCTTACTTGGGGGAAGGGGACAAAAGTCTAAGTAAGTGGTGGCAGCTGCCTGTGACCCATTGGATTCAGTGGCAGCCAATTTAGCATCACAGTAGCCCTGTGTTCCAGACAGCTCAGGATTAGACTCTGGAACACTAAGCCTTTAACCAGATGTTTCTGTGTCATGTAAGCATAGAATTGAATTTTGCAGGTTCATTGCTTCACAGATATGAAGAAGTGCTTTATTTAATTCCCATACAGTTGATGATGAACATATATATCTTTGATGAATATTCAAGTTCAAATTATTTCTCCCCAAATACTTGAACGTAGAGGTGTGTGTTTGCATAGGTCTTCATTTTGTAGTAAAATTTGCTCTGATTTACTTATATCAAATTAAAATATTAATTCAGTTTTAATATGCTGTGACATGTATTCCTCAGAATGAGAAAATATTTTTAGTAAGGGCAAGAACCAGAGGCCTCAAACTGAAAAAAGATTGGATAGCAGTAAAAATTCCTAATCTGTTTTTTCTGGATCTTGGTTTCTCAGGCCCTGATTGGCTTTCAGCCCAGCCTTTTAATTGGCTAGGATCCTTATACAAACATTCTTGGATCAGACTACCCCAGTCCTAGACAGTTTTTTGGTGACCTGATGCTGGCAAGTCATTCTGTTCAGGCTCATTTGATCATGCTGTGTTTGACATCAGTCTTTTGGTCTCGTTCACCTCCCTCTGCTATGAATGGCTTCTGTGGAGTCTGTGAATCCAACCCACAACTACTCAACAATAGCATTTGTTTCATTCTGCAAAATTGTGAACAACGTAAACTTGGCCAGCTACCAAAGCCATCTTTATAATCTGGGTAGGAATTGATTGCTGACCAGGCTCCTGGCATTTAGGCATATCCCACTTACTCTGATGGTTAGTTTTCTGATGGTTCCGTCTTTCAACTTCTTTCAATTATACCCAGGACTTGTTCATTCAACACATACTTCATTCTTTCAACCTCAGGTGTTCTAAAAGCTAAAATTATCTTTTTTGAGTTTGATTTGCATGTAATATGGTGATCAAACTGTTTTTTGTATTTCCTTATGGCTTCTTCAGTAAATAACCATCAGTCAAATATGTAAGATATTCATTGCCCATATATGCCTTTGTTTATTTTACTGTAATTTGTGATGTATTTTGACTATTAAATACATGTTATTTAGGTTTTTGCAATTGACATTTATGTCTTTTTGGTGGCCATTTTGCATTTACATTTGAAAAAGACTGATGAATTGTTTAAATCAGTTATTCCCAAATTCTTAAGCATCAGGACTCACTTTTTAAAATGACAGCACATTCCTAACCCATGGCAAAAGTCCCATGCTGGTCTAGGCATGTCACAAAAGTGCCATAAGGCACTTCTGCACCACTTAAGGGAAGTTAGGCCAGTACATTGACATACACCTGCCTCCCTATACCACCTCGGGAACAGGGAGTTCCTGGCCTAAATTGGATTCTGCCCTCTTTCTATCTGGACCCATCTGGCTTTATCACATTTTTAAAAAATGGTTTCATTTTCCTTATCAGTTTGGAGGGAGGCGGTACTTATTTCCTTTTCAATTGTTTTTAAGAGCTGAATTCATTGGATTGGGACCATTCTGATATTGTTGTTTTCCTCTCAGCTTGTAGACTGCAACCCACTGGTTTCATCACCCAGAGTCTGGGAAATACTGGTTGAAATGAGTGAAATTATAGTTAATGGGGAAAAAACAAGTTTATTACTAGTACAGTGGTACCTCGCTTAACAAGTGATCCACATAGCAAACATTTCTCTCGAATTCTGCCTCACATAACAAGTGTTGCTTACTTAACAAGCACACTCGTTGGCAGTTGGGGCAGACGTGCTGGCCAACAGCCCTTTGAAAAAGCGTCAGGGCTACCTAGCACACCTGCAGATAGCAAAAGCAACATTTCCGTGCTATTCCTCCTGTGGCTGGGCAGAGGGAGAGAAGAGCAGTGAGAAGAGGGAAGCAGCTCAGGGCTAGCCAGAAGGGAGCAGGGGAGAGAGAGGCTCAGGATGAAGAGAAGGAGAAAGTGGGGAGACACTTTAAAAGTGACTTGGATCGCAGAAGAAAGTGTCTTTGATTGCAGCCTCCTAACCATATCTACCCAGAAGTTAGCCCCATTGTGTTAAATGGGTCTTACTCCCAGGAAAGTGTCTTTGGGATTGCAGCCTAAGTAAACTTCATAGGATCATGCACATTGAATGCATGTTTTGAATTCAATTCCAGGGTTTTGTCATCATTTTTACATCCAGTTAATATTTTTATATGAATATTTTTGGGGTACTGGAACCAATCATATGAGTTTCCATTATTTCCTATAGGAAAGTCTGCTTCATGTAAAGAGCATTTCACATAACAAGCATGCCTCTGGAACGAATTAAACTTGTTATGTGAGGCGCAACTGTAGTTTACTTTGGCTTTTGCACATGCATAAATAGGAGGTGGGGGAAGTAAAAGGTTCTTTAATTTTTGATAGATTTGCTCAATTGTAAAGTACAGTCAGATATAGAGATCCTTTCCTATCAATCATTTTTAAGAAAATGCAAGTTCCCGCAAGCTGCATTTTAAGTTCCTGTAAGCTGCAGTTTTTCTAATTCATTACTTGTACAAGATATACATTCAAAGGGCAATTGGATATTCAGTGTGGTGCTCAGGTTGGCGATGACTCAGCAATCTGAAGTACTAAACAGTAAATACATGGATATATAAAATGCAACTTCACCAGATCTGTTGAGTGCTGATTTTGGGTTATCTGTTGGAAACCAGTCCAGGTACAGCACAGAGTGTTTGAATGTTTTTGTCTTTATCTGTTTACATGTTTTGTAAAATGAAAAGCAATTTTGGAAGCCAGAATTAGGGAGAAGAACAGTGGCAGGTAGAAGTGCTGCCTAATCCTTTTCCATGCTTTATTCACCAAAAATGGATTGTCCGCTCTGGAAAAATACCAAATTCCTGTATCTTTCCTACGTCAGGTGACAATGCACCTTGTTTGTCATGAGGTAATGACCACTAGTTTGGATGGCTTGAAAAGGAGTTTGGACAAAATCATGGGCGACATATCTCATGTTAGCACAACCCTAACTAGCACTGGAAAAGGCAGGCAGACTGGAGAAGCTTTTCTCCTTTCCCTAGGTAGGCCTGTAGCAGCCTCAGTGGGCCTACTTGGATTTTAGCCACATCTGGAGGGCATGGGAGATGATCTTGTGGTTGCGTGTGGTGGTGCAAGGAGGCCCGTGCATGTCCTCAGGTTGGCATAGTCTCCTCGGCAGTGCCTTTTGTGACACTTTGGAACCAGCGCACTTGTCTCAGTCTAAGAGCACTCTCAGACAGCTGGTGATCCACGGGGAAATAGGATGCTGGATTGGATGAGCCTTTGGGTTGATCCAGCTGGTCTTTCCTTATGCTATTATGAGGATTTCAGACTGAAAACAGCTGGTTGGGAATGAGTTTATCAGGTTCTCTCTCTGCTTCCTTAATTCAAAACTGAAGCCTATTTAGATTGCTTATAGTTACAAAAATAATATATGCATGTTGTGCAGAACTTTACGTCATCTCTGGTTTGACCCTCAACAGTCTCTGATATGAATGGCTGAGCATCCTTGTACCAAAACAAGTCCCTGGAATACTTAATTTAGCTGGTGACGTTGTTCTTTTCCGGAGGTGGAGATGAATATGAAACTGTGAAGAATGAAACAAGGGTGTTGGGAAGTATTATCCAGTGTCACAAAGTCAGCATTATGGGAGAGACAGAATAACATGAGCAGTAATATCTCATGAACTACTCAGTATAAATATATCATCAAGATTTTTCAGTTAGAAAAATATCTTCCTACACTGCTATTTTTTAAAAAGTTCTGTCTATATGAAAGTCTTAACCTGTGTGTGTACACACCTCTGGCATCAAGGCTCAAATGGGCAAAGGCAAGAGGTGGTCATGAAAAGGGTTAGGATTCCCTAAGTAGTTTACTCTTACTAAAAAGATAAATGTAAACGTGTCCCAGACACGTTGCCCTGCTAGTTGTGACCAGTTGCTCATCCTTGGTGATTTTTCCTAAATTTACTCTTTCTTAAATACTGTAAAGAATGTTTTTAAAATGTACCTCTGCAAGTGACAGATGTGGCCTTTAACTAGTTTATAATTTTCTTATGATCACTTTCAAAAATATACATTTTTGTTTAAATATATGTTAGAAATAATATATGCTAGAAATATAAATAAAAATAATATGCTAGGAAGATGTTAAATATAATGTAATTTTTGGGACTTGTAGATTGAGTGAATAAAGTTGGATTCAGGAGATTCAGCTTCAGATTTCTGCTTAAAAATTGCCAACCCCGACTTTTCCTATTTCTGTGCTACATGTAATACCAATTACATCCTGCCTGGTTTTTGGCACCCCCCCCCCAATTTTTGGTGATTACATAGATGTGATCAAATCAAGATATTTTTCAAATAATAGAGGACTTGTACCACAATAAGATTAAAATTATTTTTAAATCTTTCAGGTGCTACACAATTGGATCCGAATAGCTGATTGGATCCAAATAGCTGATGCCTGGATGAGTGGAAGGAGCCTTTGTTCATGCAAGGAGATAACCCAATTTTTGCTGCAGGGTCTACCCCCTTTACATGGGGTTACAGAGGGCTGCAATCACTTCCACCATTCCATTCCTGAAGGTCACTTGGTAGGGACTGCGGTGAAAAGAGGCAGGAAAAGGCCCACTCACAAACAGAATTTTGTGGTGATTCTTAGTTTGTAGCCATTTATTGTTTAAGAAGCTCACCATAAACATATGAATTAATTACATTCATTACATGATTAATTACATTCATCTTTGTGAGCTACAAAATTATTCATGCCATCAATTCATAGGAGTGGGTGGCACAAACGGTTAAGGCGCTGTGCCTGTTAATCAGCAGGCCAGGGTTCGAGACCAGGGTTGGACCCACGAGACAGGGTGAGCTCCTGTCCTTAGCCCAGCTCTGCGACGCCAGCTGGATCCAATCGTATTGGCTCTGTCTTTCCATTTGACTAATTCAGTGGCATGGAGAGGGGGGATCTGCTGCTTGGGTAACAGCCTATTCTCCATAACAATCCAACCCAGGCTTTCGTGCTTTGCATGCAGCGTATGCAGTGCCGAGCACGATACCATAGTCTTTCAAGACTGACGGAGGCCTGCTTTTTTATTTAATTTATTTAATTTTATTTTAAAGATTTATAGCCTGCCTTTCCCCTGTCAATGCAGATGCCCAAATGGCTTACAAGGTGTTAGTCCCTAGGAAACTGTTATCTTTAAAAGAGTAATTTCTGGCACAAGTTGGAGTAAGACATTCATTCTTTTGTTAATGACCATTTAGGCATTTTTAATTTCTGTTAAGAACATTTACATTACCACTTTTCCACAAAAACGTAGCTCTCAAAGATGTTTCCATAGCAAATAAATAAATTACATAAAATAAATTTCAGCAACAAATTACAAATTTTATTACAGCATTTTAAATGAATTGGTAAATAAATAGTAGGAAGAAAGGGCAGTTCAGAAAGAAGAGTGGGCAAAGCTGCCCAAACAAATTTGCTGGGATAGAGGAAGAATCTGTGAGGATACCAAGTTGTAAATTACAAGTTGCAATGGCAGTGTGATTAGAGCAAAGCTTTTTGTTTTAAACGTGTTCGTTTCCATATACAGTAAGTTCCTGACTTACAAATGAGTTCTATTCCAGGAGCACATTTGTAAGTCAATTTTGTATAAGTGCTATCTGCCACCTTGGCCCCAGAGGGATGAGTTTCTTCAACTTACAAACAAGACTTAGGGTTAACTGCTGCACCTCCCCTGGAGACCAATGGACTCCCAGCTTCTGGGAGTCTGTATCTCTGAAAGTTCATAAGCTGAATGTTTGTAAGTAGGGGTCTCTGTAAAATAATTGTTTACCTGTGTAACTGATTTTCTTGTGGTTATAATTTGTATACTTTTCTAAAGAGGAGACAGTAGCCACTCAGGAAACTTCCTCTGTTTAGTTTCTCTTCAGAACAGATATATCTGATGCATCTGATAAAGTGATTACTAGTACATGAAAGCTTATGTCGAAATAAATCTGTTTATCTTTAAGCAGCTAGAAGATTTTTGGCTGCAATAGCTGTCCTTTTGGAAGATTTTTTTTTCTTATTTTCCCTTATCCATTTTCAGCCCAGTTTTATTCATGTCTATTCAGATGTAGGACAATCACACAAGAAATCTTTTTTTTTTAATTTTTATTATCTTAAAATAAATTTTCAAAATAAAAAAGAAATCTGAACTGATTAGTCATATGTTTGCATGTGGACAAAAACTATCCTTCTGAGGCAAAATGGGTGGCTCAGGGATTATTAGATTATCCCTACAATCCAGAGTAACTACGGAAGCACTAAGAGTCAACGTAGTTGCAGCACCACCTAGTGAAAACCTATGAGAAATTGATATTGCAATCCAGAGTAAATTGTTCTTATGTAAGAGCAAGGACTCCCCGTAGTTACTCTGGAACGCATCCTATGTGTGTATGGATCATAGCAAGCATCATCATAGGCAGTTCCTGTAAGAGGAATGCCTCTTCTAATATGAGGCTTTTGCAATCTGCTCATGATAAAGTATACATGTTAAATATATTTCTTTTAACAAATCTGATTAATGGAGGCTCTTCAAAAAATTTTAAATAAACAATTCAACAGATTAAGCATTTAAACATACAAGTAAATTTAAGTTCTATGGCAGTATGCCAAACATGGTGGCCTTAGCCTTTAAATATAATAAAACGGAATTTTTTATTTCATAGTTATAATATGATTCCCAGACTGTAGGTCAGGACACACCTGAGGGTTGTGACCCGATTTTTGTGGGCTGTGAAACTGACGTGCTGATAGCTGACAAGGAACTATATTGAGCTCTATGGAAACTGAAATGGAGCAGCATAGAGGCATAGCCAGGGGGTGCAGGGGATGCAGTTGCACCGGGCTACAAGCTTTAGGAGGGCTACAAGCTAGGCTTGACACTAGTCACTAAAAGTGTGAAAAACAGGGTATATGTGAATGATAGTACCAGCATGTTATATATTGTTGGAAAAGGTAATTTTATGCAGAATATAATGAAACAAACTGCAGTGGAATAGCTATATACTATAATGGCCAATTAACCAGAAAATGAAAACACAAAAGCCTATGGAACAAAAGTGGATTTTCTTAACTCAAACTTTCCATGTTACTGATGGCCTTGAGAGCCAATGTGATGTAATTTTGATACTGTAGGGAACTAATAAGGTATTAATATGACTCAGTTCTTAGTACATATATCATATACAGTACATATATCATAATACTGTATTATGTTAACGGCTGTGGGTGGCACAAGTGGTTAAGACACTGTGCCTGTTAACCAAAAGGCCAGGGTTCGAGACTCAGGTCCCCACAAGACAGGGTGAGCTCCTGTCCTTAGCCTAGCTCTGCGATGCAGCTGGAACCAATTATATCGGCTCTGCCGTTCCATTGAACTATTTCAGTGGCATGGAGAGGGGGGATTTGCTGCTTGGATAACAGCCTATTCTCCATATTAATCTACGCAGGCCTTTGTGCTTCTCGTACAGCATCGATCACGATACCATAGTCTTTCGAGACTGATGGATGCCAATACAATACTATTATGTTACATGTTTACTGGGTATACAGGCATGTCAAAGTGGTGCTCCTCTTATATTTAGCAGGAAAAGATTAACCAATCTTCTTTGCCACAGCACAGTTTCCATAACCAGTAAGGGACATACTTTTCATTATTTTACTTAATTAAATTTGATTTTGTTGTTGTGAGGATAGGGGACAACAAAATCTTCTTCAACTCCAGAAAGCAATCAGGTGCTTTAGCAATGCCACTAGGAAAGCAAATAGTGGTGAATTGCTGAGGAGGAGGCAAGTTTTCCCCCAATTTTCTTTTTAAAAGTAGCTGGGAGAAGATGTCACTACTGCTTCTGACATCACTTCCAGGGCAACATTTTGAGCTTTGCACCAGGCTACATGATCATTAGCTACGCCACTGGAACAGGATATTAATATTTGGTCCTGAGTATGTGACTGTCCCTCAATTCTTATAAAAGGCAAGGCAAAGGGCCACTAAAAGGCAAGGCAAAGGGCCACTAAAAGGTCTGGAAGCAATGAACAAGGACTTCAATATATGCTCCAGAAGTTAGACCCCCCCAAAAGTATAAAACTAGAGGGTTGAGCAGCTACTAAATTTTACAAAGTCTTCTAAAGCTAGGTGAGAATGTCATTTTAAAAAGTAGGTTCTGATGCTAAAATGTTTGGAAACCACCTTGTTCTGTACATAATATGTAAATCAGAATTTAAATTTATGGGTATATTATCAGACCTTCTGAATGACACATAAAATCCATTATTACCAAAGCCTCAGAGAGCATTCAGTGGTTCTAATGCAATGATGTCACATTCAATAAACTTGCATCACAAGAATCCACCTTTGAGGTGCACTGTTGAGGAGATCCATGGGAAGTCTTGGGATTACAGTTTGAAGGTAGATTTTCAATAAACTGTGATAATACTGTGAAATAATTGTTTTTTCCTTCTAACTGCTGGAGCCAATTATGTGTGAATGTTCCACATTTTTTGCTAGTAATCAAATCACAGTCATGGGTGAGTCATGCATCACAGCTGAGAACCCACTATGGAGGAACAAAATTCCTCACTAAGACACTGTACAGAACTTTAGAAAGTATCTTTTATTGCATCAGCTTATACAATTCGTTTAAAACAAACAAAAGCCTGCGTGGTTGTAAAATATTTTGGCTTATCTGAATGTCTTAATTGGTCCCATAGTGTTTTAGGGTTGTAGTTGGGCAAGGACTTGAGACTTCCCAATATTAAAGGAATCTTTGTTTATGCAACAAAAGATTCATTCATCAAAAAGTCTGCAAAACATTTGAGAAGAGTGTTTGCTTTGTTAACCCTTTGAATTCACTTGTGCTTCTGAATCTACCATCTTGTTTACAACCTTTCTGTTTTCCTTTGTTTATCTGAGTTTGTTTGTATATCTGAGTTTGTTTTAGGAAGTGTTTCCTTGACCACTGCTGATAATAAAAACTTTTACTGAACTTTTACGGAGCTGTCTGACCTCTTAGCTCTTTATTTCTGCCCATTAATAATTTCAGTATGAACAACTGTGTTATTGAGTGCCTTGATATACAGTTTGGATATCATTTCTGGTTGATTGATGGATTGATTTGCTCATCCTAAGTTTTTTCTTCTTTTTCCATTCCCCTACTTTCTACCATGGGTTGGTACACTTCACATCCTGTCCTGAATGTATGAATGGCTCAAGGTAGAGGACCAGAATAGGTAACTTTAATCCAACATGTGAGGCCTCTTTTGGTGGCCTGCAAGAACTCAATCACTCACCCCCCTCCTCCTGCTTCAGTGGCTTTTCAATCTCCCTCCTGCTTTGTATAGAGAAAATGGAGCAGGTTCAGAGGAGAGGGACTAAAATGATTCATGGTCTGGGACATCATCCATATGAGGAAAGGCTACAGCATTTGGGGCTCTTCAGTCTAGAGAAAATGTGCTTGAGGAGGGACATGATTGAGATGTACAAAATTATGTAAGGGATGGATAGAGTGGATAGGGAGATGCTCTTTTCCTCTTCACATATCACCAGAACTAGGAGACAACCACTAAAATTAAGTTTTGGGAGGGTTAGGATGGACAAGTGAAACTATTTCTTTACCCAGTGTGTTGTTAGTTGGTAGAACTCCCTGCCACAGGATGTGGTGAAGGAATCTAGCCTTAATGCCTTTAAGAAGGACATGAGCCATAAGGGGCGTGTGTGGATGTGGACAACCTTAAAATGCCAGATGCAGCGGAGGCATCTGGATGCAGGTGTCTTATGTGCTTCCTGAGGCATCTGGTGGGCCGCTGTGTGATACATGAAGCTGGATTAGATGGGCCTTTGGCTTGAACCAGTGGAGGCTCTTCTTATGTTCATTTCAGAAGATGGAGCAGTGCAACAAGGAGATCTGAAGGTCCTGCCATACCCTATAATTTGTCCTTCAGCTTCTTCTCCTTGTTACCTGTCTTCAAATATGGAAATAATTGGCAGTAATGTTATAAATTTGTGGCCTCTTCAGCATGAAATGTTTGGACCTCCCTTCTTTAGAGTATTTTTTGATCAGTTCTTGTGTTGGGGCTGCTTCTCATAGCCCATTTGTTGTCACCAGAGCTTATGATGAGAATCTTTCTGGATCAGTCCCTTGTATATTATTGATAAATTTCTAGCTACAACAAGTCCTTTGGAAATCTAGGTTTATATTTGTTTTCCCCATTCTTAACAGATAACTCATCATTCATTTCTCTTTGTGGCTATGCAGAGGGAAGCCTTGTTAGAACTGGACAGGCTTCTGCTCTGCCCAGAAATTCCTGCTTTGTTCCAGTATTAAACTTCAAGTGAATAGACACCCACTTTTATGTGTGGATATGTTTTGAAAGAGTACACAACAGGGAAAGAATGTAGAAATGCTGCCATGTCTGGAAAATTCTCTCTGCAAAGAAGCATTTCTTATGCTAAACTCAGGGGGAACAAACACACACACACACACACACAAAGTATGTCAAAAGTAAATGCTATGAGGTTGTATGATAAAATTTGCTTTTATTATGAATCCTGACACTATCTGGAGTCTGGCAATCTACACCCTGTTTCTACTGATGCAAGTCTCTTGCACCAGCCTAGTAATGTGCAAAAGTGCCATTCCTGGGGGTGGTAAGCAAGTGCACAAATATGTGCCGGCCTCTCTGCATCACTGGGGGAATGGGGCAAATGGTAAGTTGTATTGGTCATTCCTGGCCACTGCAGGGGTTTGAGAAGGGTGGGAAGGAGGTGGGAAAGAGTGGTGGTGGGAGGGCAGGGTAGGGCATTCCCAGGAGCAGAAGGTGGGGCTCTGATTGGAAAAGCCTCCCCTTCCCCATGGTAACGCAGCAGCACCAGCCTTAATTCTTGTGCTGTCTGTCTGGTCCAGCACAAGTCAGGATTGCACTATAAATCTATCCTAGTTGTTCTGTTTGATAACATAAGCTGGAAGTTAAAATAGGGGGATTATGAGCTTCTTGATTCTTTTGGACATCTTGCCTTTTAATACCACCAGCTGTGGAGCCTGGGTGCCCAGACTGTCTGTCTGGATTGGGGCAGCATCTCTAAAATTCAGGCACTCAGCTGTATTTTTCATTTCATTGGATCCAAATATGGTAGTGGAGATCTCAAACAGCTTCTTACAGTCAGTAATGGGCTATTTAAGAACTAATAGACTGGAACTCACTCTACACAAGACTGAGGTGCTATTTGTGGGGTGCTGATGGTTGAGGAACCTGATGGAGTCTGTGTGAGCTGACACTTCCATTTAAGCAACTGATATGCAGTTTATCTGTAGAAGAACCTCTACCCCCTCACACACAGTGGCTCTTGCTGGATAATAGTGTCTCCCGTAGTTGCTGCATAACCCATGAACCTTTATTCTTGGAAAGAGATAGCACCATTACCCATGCTCTATCTATATATATAAAAGAGAAAAGTCACTGACTGACTCACTCACTCACTCATCACTGCCCTGCCAAAACCGGTGGGCCTATAAGCGTGAAACTTGGGGTGGGTGTTCCTTCCGTGACTGAGGGGTGCACTAAGAACTGGTTTTCGGAAATTCCAACCGGAAGGGGGTGAAAAGGGGCGCAACGCGTTTTCCTCCCTATACTTTGCATTGAAAATTGCTGACGCAGCAACATTCCACCCCAACTGCTGGGCCTGAAGCATGGAATTCTGGGAGGGATCCTTCTGTCTCCTGAACACCCACCAAGAACCATCTGGAGAAATTTAACCCTGCAAGGGCTGAAAAGGGGGCAACGTGTTTCTGTCCTATACTTAACATGGGAGACTGACCAATATCCAGCCAATTTGGTGCTCAGACCCTGGTGCACTGGGGGATGTTGTTCGGAGGAAGAGGTTGCGCTGGCGAGGATGCTGCGCATGAGGGGGAAATTGTGCATGGGGGAAGTTGCACATGTAGGAAAGTTCCACAGGGGCGAAGTTGCGCACGGGGCAAAGTTGCACATGTAGGAAAGTTGCGCACGGGAGGAAGTTGCGCACGGGGGGAAGTTGTGCACAGGGAAAATTGTGTATCAGGAAAGTTGTGCATGGGAGGAAAGTTGTGCATGGGGAGAAGTTGCGCATGGGGAAAGTTGCGCATGGAGAAAGTTGTGCATGGGGTTTGATGCATATGGTGGAAGTTGCGCATGGGGGGTTGATGCGCATGGGGGAAGTTGTGCATGGGGGGTTGATGTGCATGGGGGGAAGTTCCTCATGGGGTAACTTGTACATGCTGGGTTGATGCGCATGGTTGAAATTGCGCATGGGGGGTTGATGTGTATGGGAGAAGTTGCACATTGGGGGTTGTTACGCCTGGGGGAAAGTTATCCATGGGGGGTTGATGCATATGGGAGGATGGCATACGGGGGAATTTTACTCCCGCAACACGGGTACACCTTTCACTAGTATTGTATATGTTGCATCCGCAGATCTTTTCTAGAGGCCCTTTCATTTCCTTCTTCTATATAGTAATACCAATTGGCACATGATAGTTTTCTAGAATGTCTCTTGTATGCTCTACTACTTTTGTTTTTTCCCATAGTTCCAACAATGAAATCATTAACAGCCCAGTCCTATGCATCTTTACTCTCTGGTGGCTTTAATTACACAGACATCCCTGTTTTGTCTCCTGCAAAACACCATAGCAGTTGAACTGATTGGCAGTTCTCCTTGTTCCCTGCATGTTGTCTTTGTGTATGTGTGTGTGTTGCTTCAAGTGGACTGAACTGGAGAAAAGGGGAACAGCTCT